>JAWZYU010000028.1:55867115-56469115 GCA_038380435.1 Ryuthela nishihirai
TGATGATTTAGCCCTTTTGGCAAATGATGTTGATGAGATGAACTCTTTCATTCGAGCTGTTGATGAGACTGGTAGTAGAGTAGGTTTGGTTATAAATAGAGAGAAAACTAAAGTGATGAAAATTGGTCAGGCAGGCTGTGATTCAGTTAATCTGAATGGTTGCAGTCTTGAGCAGGTGTCACAGTTTAATTATCTTGGGAGCTATGTAACAGATAATGGTGATGTGCGGAATGAGATTAACTGACGAATAGGGATTGCTGCCAGGACTTCTAAGAATCTATGGAGAGTGTGGAGAAATAGGCGTATACACCTAAAGACTAAAATTAGACTGTATAATAGTTTGGTTCTTTCTAGGGTTAGTTATGGTAGTGAAACTTGGACACTTTGTAAACAAGATAACAGGAAACTAGATGCTTTTGATTCCAGATGCTTACGCAGTATCTTGGGCATTAGGTGGTTCAACTTTGTAACTAATGATGAGGTTAGGCAAAGGAGTTTCAAACCTCCTTTAAGCAGCATATTGTGCAGAGAGAGACTCCGTTGGTTTGGCCATGTTGCCCGTATGAATAATTATAGATTGGCGAATAGGGTTATGAACAGTGTGCCTAAAGGCCTCAGAAAGAAGGGGAGACCTAGGATGCAGTGGGCAGACAATGTCAAACAGGACCTTGTTAGAATTGGTGTGCAGTGGCCAGATGCAGTAGATGTAGCTCAGGATAGACTTGCTTGGAGAACTAAATTGCACGGTCTGGTTGGACCTCCGAATCCCATGGCTGCTTGAGGATTATGATGATGATGATTTATTTATTTAATTATTTATTTATTTATTTATTTTTTTTTGGTGGGGGAGGAGTGTGGATTTAGTATTGGGGTTGGGTTGAGAATTTAGTTTGGGGGGGTGGGGGGTGAGTCTGAGAATAAGACTTGAGTAGTGTTTCCTAATTCCTAAAATATTTCATTGGACAGGAGAGATTAAAATGATAATCTATATGGAATAAAATTATATAATTGTTTTCTTTATATCTACTTTTAGTGTCACATAAAACATGGGTCTAAAATAAAAATTATACAAGACACCCGTTTTGGATTTCAAAGCAGGTAGACAAGCTTGAGATTTAGAGTAAGATAATGGGATTTCTGGGGGAGGGGAAGGGGAGTGAACCCTCTACCCCCCTGGATATGCCCCTGACTAAAGAAATTTACACCAAATTTCTAGAAATTGTTAAGATTAAAAGGGAGCATTTTTAATAACAATTACTGAGCATGTATGAAATCATAATTTTTAGTACTATAATGATTTTTGTGCACGAATTAATATTTTTTAAATATGTTGCTAAAATGACTTGAGGAAATTTAGGGAAAAAGTGAAATTTCCTTCAAAAATATTAATATAATGCATAGTTGACAAAAATGATGGGAAGATCAAAACTGAAAGTTTCGATATTGTCAATAAGTTAATGACCTCTTCCTCTAATTCTCTATCCTATACCCAAATTGTCCCACCTACATAGTTCCATTTCTAAGTGTCTAAGCCAATCACAGAGAACTGTATTATACCTGGGATTTTCACCGTATTGTAATTGCCCTGTTTCATCCATCTGCCAAGAAGTTGATGCAATCTGAAGATGTCAACAAAGCAGACCAGCAAAATGCATAAAAATCACAGATAAATGTCAAATGTGTATGTCAGCAAAAGATGCTCATTCACCACATATTATTAACTAGTTTTAAAATTGCATGCAAAGCTATAATGGCAGATTCCCGTAGCAAGATATCCTGCAACATGCAGAGATAAACAACTGACTCCATGTGTTAAAAAATAAAAAAATAAATACCCCCTCAAGTAGCTGCTTGCCACAGAGGTCTGACAGGAGCCTGTCAGCCCCTCAGCAGAAAAACAACACACACATCCATGCCTTACCTGGAGCTCGAACCCAGTTCCCTTAGATCAGTAACCAAGCGTGCTAACCACTCAGCCATGGGACGGCAAACAGATCAACATTCCATGTATCAGGGACTGATGAACTGCCGACAGCTAGAACATTGCAGCACCAAGCATCAGTGTTGGTAACAACTACTGTGTGTGGGCCAGACAAAGACTGCTCTCCCAAAAGTTTGAAGTATGACAGCTCTAAATTCAAGATATTTTAAAATGAACCTATTACCATCACCTACAACAATGTATAATAGTACTGAATTGTTTTAATGTCTAAAACTGCAACACAGGAGACATTGTCTTTACAGTGATATTGTGGAAATAAATCAATTTTACTATTCTTACGCACTGTATTCACTCATATTACATTCGTGGCTTTGTATATATGAGGTAAAGGAATAGCAAGCAGGTATTTGATCAATCCCAAGCCCACATTGTTGGGACCCTTGAACACTGCTGGTCCTATCATACAAGGGTTTCCTTCATGCCATCCCATGTTGTATTATAAATTTAAGTCTCTCCTTATCATAGATCACAATCTCTTAAACCACAACTCCCCCTTTCTCATACTTTATTTTTTGTAATTTTAATTTAACACATTTTGCCCCCCCTCCCATAGCTTCCCAAATATTTCACCACCTAGTCCTAAAATTTTCAAGCATATTTTCCCCTTGCCACTTGTACTGTGTTAAAAATTCAATCAACTCATAATTTGAGTTTGAAACAGCTTTTGTTTTTCCATTTCATTAGGGAGGGAGATGTTCAAAGGATCCCTTGATTTTTCAACAGATAATTTGTTTTGTTAAAATGTCAAGTTCTTATATATATAATAGAATCCAATTTTACAACCTGGAACCGCTTTTTCTCCCTTTTTAGTTTGCTATTTAAAATTTTCAGTTTTTGGTCATTGAATTTTGACAGACTATACACTAGTTTGTATAGTTAATAATTGAATATAACAGATTAAGAGTTTTAAAATATTGGTAGTTCTTTATGTTCATAAAAGGTTGTACAAAGTTTGAAGTACTGAGAAAATTACATTGTAATATTTTCTATATATATATATGATAATTTTTCTTCTCTTTGAAATGTGATTTAAGGAGTCATAAAATACATGCCCTTTTGTTGAGTAATAAGTAATTTATTTTCTTAATGTATTTATTAGAATTATTTTACTTGTTTTAAACAGGGGAGGAATATATCTGAATCAGATGATACTAATAAGTTTGTGATGGTGATTCCACCACCAAATGTTACAGGAAGCTTGCACCTTGGACATGCTCTAACTAGTGCCATTGAAGATGCAATCACAAGATGGTTAGTATTTAAATTATGAGAAACATTTTATGTCTATATTTAATTATTTGTTTCACAATAAAGAAACACTATCATAATTGTGTAGATATTTCCTTCAGTAATTAGGCAAAACTTCTGTAACAAGGCCTGTAAATGGTGAGGAGAGCTGTGAATTATACCTCTGTGATGTTGCACAAAACAGACCAGGCATAGCTGGTCTGTTTTGTGCAACTCCAAAAGTCTGACAAAATGTTACAGTGCAGACTCCAAAAGTCTGACATCATCTTCTTATGCTGCAGGCCATTAATACCTTTCAGGGAGATATTCTCTCCCCTGAAGGGGAACAGAATGAAAGGGCTGTCAGATAAGTTTAGCCACCATATTTTGACTTTTGTAACCACTTTTTTGTAACCTTTTTTTTTTATGTTGACCACCTAGAACATCCAGATGATATGATTTTGGATGTTATGCACTATTGAGTTTCAAGAGTGAGGGGGAGGTATGCCAGTTATGGGTAATGTATGAAAACAATTATCAAATTTCTGCATATTTCATCCATTTTTCAATAGTTGTTTTAAATGCCCCTTAAATAGTGGTAAAAATGTTATACTGCAGTGGAAATCCAGTCTCTTGGCCATTCATTTACTTTTTCTGGCTAAATTATGTCACTTGTTTAGTGACCCCCCCCCCTCTTTTTTTTTTTTTTTTTTTGTAAATATGATCCTGGCTTCTAGTAAATGGGAAGAACAGGTCTTTGCCCTGTGCCTGTGATTAGGTGGCTGCTTGATATTGGCCATACCTTTCTCAACAAATGTAGTTTATTGAAAAAGCATTGAACCATTTTCTATCTGCATCAACTAGGAATGTGAGGGCTCACAGAGATTATTCTTTGGATGTCCTTACACAGGAATTCCAGCAATATAATCTGGAATTTTTAGGTTTCCAAGAGACCAGATAGGTAAAGGTCAGATACTTTAAAAGTAATCTTAATTTCAATTTCAGCATGTGAAGTTAGCAAACATCTTAAAAGTGTAATACAAATGCATTAATGAAATATTTCTTACAGCTAAATTTAAAATATTGTTATTGGAATGTTGAGGGAATTGAATGTTATCTGCTGCCATGCCTCTACTGAGGACAGGAATGATAGGTTTTATGAATAACTACAGGAATTTTTTTAATTCTGTCAAAAAGGGAGATATTACTTTTCTACAGAGTGACTTCAGTGCAAAGTTGGAACTGAGTCTGACCTTTGGGCAGGAGTGATAGGTTTTTTGGCATTGGTAGTTACATTAGCAATGGGGAACATCATACAGGTAACTTAATGGTTTGAGAATAACACCTCAAACATTGGTATAATTATAAATACACATGCATTTCATCTGAATAGGTTGCATCAGAATGTGATTGATTATGTATTAACAACAAATGAGCTAGCTCTGTTAGAAATATCAGATCATAATAGGAGAGGTGAAATCGGTTCTGGCAACAACCTCGTTAAAATTGTCTTTTTGGATTGTTTTACCTCTGAGCGGCACTTTTTTGCACACCATTGACTAAATGACCAGGTCACATGGACCCCGAAGGCTCAGAAAAGATTGGTGGAGGGGACTAACTGGAACTGCTGTTGGGAGACAAATGATAGCCTCCCATCAAGGCCGTCCAGCGAATTCTTTAATGTGCACAGGGTATGGCCCTCTTGCACACGGTGCCATGGCTTAACATCCCATCCAACAGATGGTGGCCTTTCCAATAAAATTGTATTGAAAATAAAGTGTAAGAAAGGTGCTAAGGTTAAAAAAAAAATCTTTAATATTAAAGCTAAGAAAGACCCTCAGACAACAAAAGCTTACTGTGATAGGTTTAGTCAGTCATTATGACAATCATGGCTTGCTTACTATTGACATTAAGGATGATTCAGACCATTTTAAACAGAATGTTCTTGGAACCAACGTACTGATTTGGTAACTGGAATATATATAGTTGGTAAAATAGATTATGGGTGACAAGATATTTGACTGATAAGGGTACGAAGCTCATTTCTGAAAAGCATAAAGGGTTAAGTGAATCAACACTGTATTGAGCTTAACAGACAGCATTATGGAGAGCTCAATAAAATTAATACTGATGAAAAGCTTTGGCTTGATAACAAAGCAAGGATAAGAAACACAACAAAAGAGAGTTGTATCAGATAGTAAATATTTTATGTGTGAAAAACAGCATAGAACATAGGTTGTTGGGTTGGGTTGTTTTACCTCTGAGCGACACTTTTTTGCACACCATGGGCTAAATGGCCAGGTCACATGGACCCTGAAGGCTCAGAGAAGGTTGGGGGAGGGGACCCACTGGAACAGCTGTTGGGAGAGATGGTAGCCCCCCCCCCATCAAGGCCATCCAGCGTGTTCTTTAACGTGCACAGGGTATGTCTCTCCCGCACACAGAGCCACGGCTTAACGTCACATCCGACGGACGACGGCCTTTCCAAGCCCATCGGTGTCCCCTACTGACCGTGGGCAGGGCGGGGAATTTTGCGGAGATAAATCTCAACGCTGACCCAGCTGGGACTCGAACCTGGGAACTACAGATTACGAGCCTGGCGCGCTACCGACTGAGCCACCCCCGCCCCGCATAGAACATAGGGATTGAGGTGTAAGAATAAAGGTGTTTCCGTTATGGCAAAGTGGGCTAATCAATTTTTAGATGTTCTGAACGAGTGGTTGTTCTATTGCTATTGTTTTTAATGATGATAGATGAATTAATGGCATTTGCCTTATTTCACTATTTAAAATTACTTTGACTATCTTTAACCCTTTCAGGGTCACTGTTGAATATAGACGTTGACAGAATCCAAAGTTAGAGACCCAAGACGTCTATGTTCGTTTATCCTATAAAAAAATATAATTCGCATGATGGCATAATTCAAGCTCAAAAACTAATATTTTCTTTTTTCGTTTGATGTATATTTCATTAAACTACAATATAAATAATTTGTTAGAGCCATCTGATTGCCATTTTTTAGAAGCACTCTACAGTATTGCCAATTTGTTTGCTAACTTTACTCTGTGCTGAAGCAACCCCCTGATTTAAGCTCACAAGTTTGATTTGAACTATTAACAGATTTTTTCCTTAAAGTTTCGAAAATCTTCTGAAAATTAATTAAAAAAAACTGCTATTTTTAAAATCAGAAGATTGGAAGTAATTATGAAGTACATATCTCTGTTGTTTTTTCTGTTATATGCTCTTTTCTGCCTTAAACCTATTTCAGTATTCCTAGAATTATTTTTATCATTTATGTAATTGATCCCAGCATTCTGCACATTGTACCTGCTATTGAAATTGAAACTATAACTAAAAAGTGCCTTTTTAGCCAGAGCTTGTTTTTCAAGAAAGGCTACAGTTCATAACATCACCGCAGACGAAAACACTGGTGTTACTAACTGCTCACTCACACATGTGAGAGCCATCTGTTACATGGCTGCATTGTACTTGTTTACTTTGTTAAGTACAAATGCACTGCTCAAAGTGGAAATCACAACACCAAGAAAGAATGGAAGTAGAGATATGTAAATTGCAGGAGGCAATTGGCCATCACAGATACGCAAATGATCAAAGTTCCACAATGAATGGACTGGACTGATTCTGAGGCAGGACAACACCCCACACACTGCATATGCAATGATGGACAGTCTCCAAGGTGTGGACATTCTCCCTTAGCTGTCACACTCCCCAGACTTGTCGCCCATTGAGCATGTGTGAGACCTTATGGGTGGCAGCCTTCAGCTTCCTCTGTCAGTGAACCTGGTACAGTTGTGTGCCCAATTGGATGCTGCTTGGAATACCATACCTCAGGACACCATTAACCATCTAAATTATGAAATGGCAAAGCATCTACAGGCTTGTATAACTGCCTAAGGTGGGCCTATGATGTACTGATTAATCTGCAATAAATGCACATACCTTGCAATCTCACATTTTGTTTTCTGCCTTGTCAGTTTTGGTCATATACATAACTTTGCTCTCAGTGTTGTGATTTCCACTTTGAGGAGTGTACTTCCACTCCACACACTGGATGTCATCTCCATTCATATAGTTAGTATTTACTTTTTTGTAATTAAACCTTAGTTTTTATTTCTGTAAATTTGTTTTATTTCCAAATATTATCGATATTTTGGTCGATCAATTATTATTGACTTTTCAGAGTTATGCTGCATTACACCTTGTTGCTGTGAGTATTTTATCACATTAAGGCATATGCTAATTTTTCTTTTATTGTTTCTTCATTTGCAAATCAGAAAGCTTTGCTCTTGTATCATTTCCCAAAAATGAATGAGGTCTTAGATATGGAAGCAAAACAGACTTCCTTTGCCCAGAGGGTTAGGGGTGGCAGTTTCCAAGTTCAAGTCTCCCCTGGGCCAGTGTTAAGATTTATCTCCACAAAATTCCCCACCCTACCCACAGTCAGTAGGGGACACCAATGGGCTTGAAAGGTCACCATCTGTTGGATGGGACATTAACCCATTTCTTCCCAGTGTTGCGCATTTCTTCCCAGTTCGTGTTGCGTGTATGCAACACTGGGAAGAAATGGGTTAAGCCATGGCCCATGTGCGAGAGAGCCATAACCTGTGCATGTTAGAACATGCTGGATGGACTTGACGGGAGGTTACCATCTGTCTCCCAACAGCTGTTCAAGTGGGTCCCCTCCCCCAACCTTCTTTGAGCCTTCAGGATCCTTGTGACCTGGCCATTTAGCCCATTGTGTGCAAAAAAAGTGGTGCTCAGAGGTAAAACAACCCAACCCTGTGTGTGTGGGAGAGCCATACTCTTTGTATGTTAAAGAACACACTAGTTGACCTTGATAGGAGGCTACCATTTGTCTACCAAACAGCTGCCCACTGGGTTCCCTCCCCGTAACCTACTCTGTGCTCTTGGGGTTCCTGTGAACTGGCCATTTAGCTCATTGTGTGCAAAAAAAAGTGCCACTCAGAGGTAAAACAACTCAGCTCTTTGCACCATTTTAACTATCACACATATTTTAATTAATTGCCTTGCTTTTAACTTTTAACATAAATTGTATTTTGATTTTTACGATTTTATGTCCGAGCCTCTTACACTCGAACATCTTTTGTCTGATCATTGCTTTTTATTGTCAGTTTTTTCCTTTTTAAAACATTGTGGTTATTTTACTAGAATTTGATTTTTATCTTGTATTTTCACTATCTCACCCAGGTCTCTTACACCTGAGATATATTATTATATATTATTCTGTGTTTCTCCAGTTGTTTTATTCTGTGTTTCTCCAGTTGTTTTAAATTGTACTTATATACTTGTTCTTTGTTGTTTTACCTTTTATATTGTAGCATTATGATTTTAAATTTGGTTGTGGGTAACCATCACTTTTATCTATTATATTGTCATTTATTTGTTGCATTATGGCTTAATCGCCCATGCGCTATAAAGCCCCAAACAACCAACCAACCAACCAACTCAGCCCTTTGCATGGAAATGATATAGATGGTTTTTTCCCCTAAGTGCACAAATCTTCCGTCACTTACCCAAGATCAGCAAAATTCAACACCCAATGAAAAAATTCATAATGTTTAGTAAAAAAAAAGCAACCAAGAAAGTATTTTACTGTTTCATAAACAGGGAAGAAAATCAATTAGTGCGAGTCAAAGTCACTTGTCTAAGAATGGTCCATGTTTTAAAATACACTACATAGAATCACTAAAAGAAATAAAATCATGTTTCAGATAAATATTATATCATTTGGAAAGAAATTTCATGGTTTGCTTACTGCTGAAGTGAGAAAGAATGGGATCAGTTTTAGCAGGCTTTTCTTGAAACCAACAGTACTATTTTGGGTAAAAGGGAGCAGAGGAAGCAAAATTATTTGAGTGATAAGGTTATGGAACTTATTTCTGAAAGAAGGAATTGCAGGATTAATATGAATCAACACCCTACTAGTCCTAACAGAAGGCATTACAACGAGCTTAATAAACATGTAAAGGGTCAGTTAACAGCTGATAAGAATCTTTGGCTTGATAGCTTGGCTGACAGAGCAGAGGAAGCAGTTAGACAGCACAACATAAGGGGGATTGTATCAGATTGTTCAAGTTTTATGTGGAAAGAAACAGACAGGTATGTAGGGATTGAGGGATAAACATGGCAAAATTGTTGAAGGTGAAGATTCTGTGATGGCTAGATGCGCTGAACATTTCAGAGATGCTCTAAATAATGTGATTATTTCTACTCCCATGTTTATAATGACGATAGATGCATTACTGGTTTTAATGATGGCCTTATGTCACATTCTGAAGTTGCTTTGGTTATCTCTAAAGTAAAACTGCATAAATCTTCAGGAGAGCTAGGAATGTTTTTGTTACCGTGTGACTGACTGAAATTTTGAATTTTTTTTTATGATAAAGGTGTTCCTAAGGATTTTACTAGAGCTATTATTGTCTTGATTTTTGCTCAGGTGATCGCAGTGCAAAAGGTGATTGCAGTTCTTGTGATAATTATAGGGGAATTACTTTACTTTCTGTTCCAGGTAAAGTTCTTTTGCATTATTATACTTAATAGAATTAAGAATTTGGTTGATGAACAACTGCATGATAAACAGTATGAATTCAGAAGTCGTAGTGGATATATAGATCAAATATATTCTCATAAGCAGATGGTTGAGAAACATTTAGAGTTCCAGAAACCTGTGGTTACTAGCTTTATAGATTTCAAAAGGCTTTTGACTCTGTTGATCGATGTAATTTGTGGTTGATTGTTTTGTAATTTGTGGTAATTTGTGGTTGATTGTTAGATCATATGGAATACCTGGTAATTTAGTGTAATGAAAGCTCTCTATAATAACACTGAGTTGTGTGTGAGAGTTGGTATATCTTGCAGTGATTGGTTTAGCATTGCTAATGGAGTTAGACAAGGGTGCATTTTGTCCCCTTTTCTCTTTGGTTATTGATTATGTCATGTGAAATTCTTTGCAAAGGAAATATTTTGGCCTCAAATGGTATAGGGATTTCAAAATTTCTGATTTAGATTATGCAAATGATTTGGTCCTGTTGGCTAATGATGTTGATGAGACTGGTAATAAAGTAGATTTGGTGATAAACAGAGAAAAAAACTAAAGTGATGAAAATTGATCAGTCAGATGGTGCTTCAGTTGCTTTGAATGGCTGCACTCATGAGCAAGTGTCATAGTTTAATTATTTTGGGAGCTATGTCATAGTTTGAGCAAGTGTCATAGTTTAATTATTTTGGGAGCTATGTAAAAGATACTGGTGATGTGCAGCATGAGATAAATAGAAGAATAGGGATTGTCACTGAGATTTTTAAGAATCTATGGAGAGAGCAGAAAAATAAGCATGTACACCTAAAGATTAAAATTAGGCTGTATAATATTTTGATTCTTTCACATCAATTGAATTGGCCATGATCTGCTGTGATGTCATCATTGCAGAACAGATATCCCCACAGTGTTCCATCTTTACTGCAGAATTGCACACTACAGGGGATCACATTTAACAATGATTTACATATATGATGGTCAAAAGAATTTTTTAAAAGAAATACTGACTGAGCCACCCCCACCCCTGTACTGAATGTGGAACACTGGATGTTTGAACAGGAAAACCTGGAAAGTAGTGTTTCAGCTATGCATAAAAAGAACACTAAACTATAGTGAGACTTTGCTGACTTATAATCATATAGCAATTAAGGCCAGCACTACAATAGTTAAAATATGAAAAATGTTCAGTTCTTTTATTGGAAGGTAAAATTGTTAAAGCAAAGTGGGAAGAGACTATGAAAAGCGTAAACAAGTGTTTGGTGATGATGCAATTGGGCGAATTCATACTTTTGAGTGGTTCTAGTCTTTAAATTCACATGGAACTTTCCTGCTGTTTCTTACTCTAACAGCTGGGGTTATTAATTACCATAGTAATTTGGCCTGACAGGATACACACTATAGACTAAAAGATCAGGTTAATAATATGGTAACTAATTGCTGTTCGTACAGAGTAAACAAAACCCACTGTGAAGCTGATCAATGTTCTAGATAGTTAAATTTGTGTGTTTCTTTGAATTATTTCCTCTTTATTGTGGAATGCAATAAAATATCAATTTGAACACAAACCTATGTTTGTCGTAAAAATGCAAGAGCAAGTCCTGTTGAAAGTCGACACACAGATCTATACAAGGGGCAATCGAAAAGTTACTCATATTGTACTTAAAAAAAATGTAGGTTTAGCTTATGTTTTGATCACTGTTATCCCTTCAAAGTAGTGCCCTTGGGAGCTAATACAATGATCCCAGCAATTTTTCCACTACTGGAAACACTTCTGAAACTTCTGTTTTGAGATGTTGTTTAGCACCTTCTATGATTCTACCTGAATCATTTCTAACACAGTCAAATCGTTGACCCTTAATGTAGAACTTCATCTTGGGGAACAGGAGAAGTCATAGGGGGCAAGGTTGGGTGAATATGGGATGGGGAGACCACTGCAATGTTATTTTTGGTCTAAAACTGCTGAACAGACAGTGGTGTGGGTGAGTTTATTGTCATGATTCACTACCCAGTCCTGTACATGCCACATTCCTGGATGTTTCAGCTTCACACTTTTCCTTAGATGCTTCAGAACCTTGATGTAGTAGTGTTGATTCACTCTTTGCATGTAGGAACAAACTCCTTATATACGACCCCTCGGTGCGAGCTCCTATCCGTCATGAGGGAACCATCCTGTGAAGGTTCCGCTGGCTCGGTTACCTTCACAGGGTCCTGAATGCTCATCCACATGTTTGCCATGCGCAGAGACCTGTGTCCCTGGAAAGGAGGATCCTGGCAGTTGCTCGGGGTCTTCACTACCCTGCTCATGACTGGTGGGGTCCCCTTTGGCCTTTTTGCCATTGGGGAGCCTGTCTGTAGGGGGCTGGGAAGTGACTTCGGGGGATGCTGCTATACACTGCTTTGGCCTCTGCTTTAGATAAACAGGAGTTTCCTGGGA
This sequence comes from Ryuthela nishihirai, assembly GCA_038380435.1. Taxonomy (NCBI): domain Eukaryota; kingdom Metazoa; phylum Arthropoda; class Arachnida; order Araneae; family Heptathelidae; genus Ryuthela; species Ryuthela nishihirai. Next base: position 55,879,356 of record JAWZYU010000028.1, read on the forward strand.
CCCCCTCAGGATTAATTGGCTAGTGGGTAGGTCCTGCTATGGTCAACCATGCAGAACGGTGAGTAACCTTGTCTATGCTCGGACAATGGTTTATGAGTTTCCTTACATGTTCACTAATTTTCTAGTTTTCTTTCTTTCATGAAGCCAGTTCTTTCCTCACATTTTATTATTTTTTCGCTTATTTTGTGATGACTCAAGTGAGTTTCTCACATTTCTCTTTTCATTTTCCTTTTCTTTAGTTGTAGGGCTTGGCTCACTGGCTGTATGGGTATGGTGCCCAGACAGCCTTGGCGTCCAATTGGGCGTCTCCTTGTTGGACTCCGTGTGGGTGGGGACAACGAGCACTGAATCTTAATACCCAAGCATGAGTCCCAAAAATGAAAATTTAGAGGCAAATGCAGCTAAGAGAGCTCAGCATGAGCCTCTGTCTTTAGTGTCTTCTTTTCTTCTTTGTTGTCATTGCCATTGTCTTCATGTCTTTCTTCGTACTCGAGGTTCCTGGTCATCCACTCTACAGGTGATCAGGTTCTTGGGAACATATCCCCATTTTTCATTAATAAGGGATTGAAAGGTCTTGCAGGAGAACCATTATCAGTGAAGTGCGTAAGATCTGGTGACTTGCAGGTGGAAACTGCTTGTTCAAAACATTCTGAGCTCCTTTTGAAGGTAACAGCGATTGGTGGAATGGCTGTTGAAGTCACTCCACAGAAGACACATAATTTCTCCCATGGTGTGGTCTCCGAGTGGGGCCTCCTCAAGGTTTCTGAGGAGGAAATCCTCTTGGAGCTATCATCCCAGGGAGTGATAGCAGTCCACTGGGTTTCACAATGCCATGATGGGAAATTATGGGTACTAATACCACCAGGGTACTAATTATCACATTCAATATGCTATGCCTGCCTGCTTCCATCAAGGCAGGTTACCTTTACTGTGAGGTACGTCCATACATTCCTAACCCCTTGTGCTGTTTTCAGTGTCAGAGGTTTGGACATACCTGCACAGCATGCCGGGGCAAACCCACCTGTGCCCATTGTGGCAGCCACGATCACTTTGATCCTGAATGCACAGCAGAAAAGGCATGTTTCGTGAACTGTGATGGCGAGCATCCAGCTTGCTCCCGTGACTGTCCTAATGATTGGAGGAGAAAGAGGTGCAGAGGCTAAAGACTCTTAACAATATCTCCTAGCAGAGATGAGAAGGTTGACTGCGTGCCCACCCCACCTGGCAAGCTCTCCTATGCCATCCCATCTGCCGAATCCTTCTCACCTGCTACCAAGTACTTCTTGATCCAGGCGAAGCCGATGTCGATCTTGACATCGACTCCGGCTTATATTCCTGCGTTTGTGCCTTCCACATCCACCTCTGGAAGGCCCTCTCCACTCTGCCCACAGACAGCAAGACTTTCCAAGCCCAAGGGGCCCCCACCGGGGCCATAGAAAAAAACAACAACTCCTGCTCGTATGGTGGTCTCTGATTGGCATCACTCGGACGACTCCAAGGACATGGACACAGACTGCTCCATTTTTAAAAAACCGTCACTGGCAATGGTTGCAATAAATTGAAATCTGTTCCCCACTTCTTCTAAGACCTGAGATGGTCACACTCCTACAGTAGAACTGTCCTGGAAGCTTCGTCTTCCGTGATGACCTTTATGATCTTGTTTCACAGCTGCCATCCCCCTTCTTCATTATGGGGGACTTCAATGGACATAGCCCACTATGGGGCAGTGCAGACACCAATGGGAGGGGCAGGGTCCTGGGGCAGTGGTTCCTGGATCCTTCACTCTCCCTGTTGAACACCAGTGTCAGCACATAGTTCCACTCCCAACCCGCACATTCACTGCCATTGATCTCACCATCTGCTCCTCCTCGATCCTTCCACTCTTTACATGGGAGGTCGAGGACAATTCATATGGAAGTGATCACCTCCCCATGGTGTGCACTGTCTCCTGTGGGGGACCTTGCAGCCCTTCGTTGTATCCTGGTGGAGGCTTGATCGGGCTGACTGGAGTTGCTTCGATCTCTTGTCTGAGCTTGATGAGCACTCTGTCAACCAGGAGCCAATCAATGTTGCAGTGGCAGAGATGACAGACTGCATCATCCATGCAGCTGCCTCTACTATTCCTCAGACTTCAACTCGGTTTCCATGGTTCCCAAAACCATGGTGAAGTCATGACTGCACCACAGCTCATAAGGCTCTGAACAATGCTTGGGGGTGTTTTGGAGATATCCAACATCCCCCAACCTTGACACATTCAAATGCGCCAGGGCAAAAGCCCGTTTTGTTCGGCGCCAGAAGGAATCTTGGATCAAATACGTGCCTTTTTTACCTGTATGACCAGTTCTAAGGTCGTGTGGGATAAGGTCTGGAAGTTGGGAAGTACATGTCCCACTCATTTATTGATCCTGGAGCACAATGGACAGATAATTGCTGATCCTTGAGCAATTGCCGATACTCTGAGAGAGTCATTCTCTTCCATCGCTTCTTTATCCTCCTACTCCCCCGAGTTTCTGGCCCAGAAGAGCAAGGCCGAACGCTCTCCGCTGTCTTTCCATTTGAATGGCCTGGTGTCTTACGACAGGCCATTCATAGCAAAGGAACTTCGCCTTGCTCTGCACACTTCTCGTGCATCCGCTGTCAGGCCAGACAATGTCCATTATGCAATGCTCCAACATCTCTCACCATTGACTAAGGATTGGCTGCTCTGACTCTTCATTCGCATTTTCGTCGAGGAGCAGTTTCCGGACTCCTGGCTGGAGTCCATCGTCTTGGCCTTGACATCGACTCCAGTTTATATTAATAAATCGACTATATTAATAATCGTCTTGGCCTTGACATCGACTCCAGTTTATAAAATAATAAGGATCAAGGAGAAGCCAGGCAAAGATCCCAAGATTCCTTCAAATTATTGTCCAGTTGCGTTGACGAGCTACGTCTGCAAGGTGTTGGAAAGAATGGTAAATACCAGGCTGGCCTGGTATTTGGAACATCACGGCCTTTCCAACACCCAATGTGGCTTTCGCAGGCACTGGTGTACTTTAGGCCATCTGATCTTCCTCGAATTGGTGATCAGGAATTCCTTTTTATGTCTAGAGCATCTGGTGTCCATTTTCTTCAACATCGAAAAAGCGTATGACATGGCATAGAGATTCAACATTCTTTGTGACCTCCATAGCTTTGACTTGCGAGGTCGCTTGACGAACTTCATTTCTAATTTTTTATCTTCTCATACTTTTCGAGTTCATGTCAACAACACTGTGTCGTGGCCTTTCCCCCAAGAACAGGGGGTGCCACAAGATTGCATCCTTTGTTTTATGCTTTTCACTGTCAAGATAAATTCTATTACACAGCAACTTCTTCTGACTGTAGGCAATGCCCTCTATGTTGACTACTTTAGTATCTTTTGCTCATCTTCCAGCATGAAGGTCATTGAATGACAGCTGCAAACTGCCCTGAACAATCTCTCGATTTGGGCAACAGCCAATGGGTTTCGGTTCTCCCCACTGAAGACCGCTTGCATGCATTTTTGCTGCAAGCTTAATCTTCATCTTGACCCCGAGCTGTGGCTCAGTGGTAACATCATTCCAGTTGTGGTGGAGACTAAGTTTCTCGGTCTCATCTTCAACTGGAAATTGACCTTTTTACCTCATATTTGACATCTCAGGTCCAAGTGCATGCGGGCATTGAACATCCTCAAGGTCCTCTCCTCCCTTTCTTGGGGGGTGGACCGATGTTCTTTGCTCCGCCTCTACCGTGCACTTGTCTGGTCGAAACTGGACTACAGATCCCAGGTGTACAACTCCACCCGGGATTCGGTGGTGAAGGTGTTGGATCCTCTCCATCATCAGGCCCTCTGTGTTTGCACAGGGGCTTTCCGCACTTCACTGGTCCAGAGTCTCTTCGTTGAGACCGACGAACCATCTTTATCTATTCACCGTCAGCAGTTGTCCCTACAATATGCAGCAAAATTATGATCCCTGCCTGGCCACCCCACTTGGGACTGCGTTTTCAGTCCCCAGTGGAAAATGTTGTACCAGAATCAGCCAATTGCCATTTGTCCTTTCAGTTTGCATGTCCGAGGTTACCTGCGAGACATTTAGCGCGTCTCGACAGCATCACACAGTCGACAGTTGAGCCACTTCCACCTTAGCTCACTGTTTCCCCTTCCTGTGATTTCTCTCTTTGCAGGATGGGGAAGACCTTTACACCCGACTTTGTGTATCAGCAACTCTTTGCCAGCTATCATGCTGCACATCCAGACTTGTCTGTCTTCACAGATGGCTCGAAATCTGGTACATCTGTGGGATCAGCCATGGTCTGCTGTGATGTAATTATTGCAGACCAGATCCCACAGTAATGTTCCATTTTCACTGCAGAGTTGCATGCTATCATCATTGCCTTAGACAACACAGCAGCTAAGTGTCATTGTCGTTGTGTGCTTTACACCTATTCGTTTAGCTTGCTACAAGCTTTGATCTCAGTGAGGCATCGGCCTCACCCTGTTCTCTCCAAGATCCACCAGCAGCTCCACCATCTGGTTGCCACCACCACCGTTTTCTTCTGTTGGGTGCCCGGGCATGTCGGGATCAGGGGCATGATTTGGCAGACACTGCTGCCAGGTCAGCCATGCCCTTGTCCGACTCTCCGCTGCCAGTTCCATATCTGGACTTCTGGCAGCATTTTTCCTTCGAGCTCTGGGCACAGTGGCAGAGATCTTGGTTTGAACAGGTTGCTAACAAGCTTTTTACGATCAAGCCCATTGTCAATTTACTTCATCATTATGGCATTATCCCTATAGATGTAGTGCAGTCCATGAATTGCGGAGCATCTGGGTTTTGCCTTCATTATTAATTTCCTTTCAAACTGTGGCAGTCTTGTTTTTTCAGAAATCACAAGGAGGAAGTTGTATTTGCTCAGCTCCATTTAAGTCGTTCGTTTATCACTCATTCCTTTCTTCTTTGGGCGGATGATGAACCTAAGTGCAAGTTTTGTGACACCTTTTTAACCATTAAGCATATTTTAATCTCTTGCCCAGTTTTTAATCTTGAATGTCGATTTTGTTTTACCTTTCATGATTTTACTTCTGATCCCCTTATATTCGGACATGATCTTTTATCTGATGAATCGATTTTAACTTCTGTTTTTGAATTTTTATGTTTTACTGGTTATTTTACTCATTTATGAATTTTTATGTTTTTTATTAGATTTTCTACCTGTTTTGGATTTTACATGGGTCCTACACACCCATTGTTCTTGTTGACTTATATGCATTTGTTTCATTTTATTCCTACTTTTTGCTCTTCTTTTTTGTGCTGTTTTTTAGTCAATTTTAACTTTGGTTGTGGGTTTAATGACTTTTAACCCTTTATGTCTTTTTGTTTGCCGTAATATAGCCATAGCTGCTCTTGCACCAAAAAACCCCAAACAACCAACCAACCTTTTACACGATTCCCTCCACATCACAGAAACAAATCAGCATGCTCTTCACATTGCTCTTCAGCTTGCTTTGCTTTCTTTGATCACAGTAAAGGACTCTTCCACTGGGATAATTGCTGCTTTGTTTCTGGGTCATATCCATAAACCCAGCTTTCATCACCAGTTATGACTTTATAAAGGAAGTTTCATTGCTTTTTGACTTGCTTCTGAAGGTCCTTGTACAGAGTGAGCCAATGTTGCCTTTTTTCCTGAATCAGCAGTCAAGGCACAAATTTACAGCAATCCACCTAATGTTGAGTTCCTCTATTAGGATCTATAGGCACAATACATAAGTTGGTCCAACAATTTTACAGATGTTAATTGTTCATTGACAGTCTTTGTGGATGACCTGACACACTTTCTCCACATCCTCATCTATTTGGCTTGTTGAGGACTAACCAGATAATTCAGAATCTTCCACCTAAGTTTGTCCATGTTTAAAACACGAGAACCACTCAAAAGTCTGACTTAAGCCAATTACATCACCACCAGACACTTGTTTATGCTTTTCATAGTCTCTGAAGTGTTTTTCCAAGTTTGAAACAAAATTTTATGCAAATGTGCTGTTCTTTCATATCTTACATTTTTCTGTTAAAAAGAATCATGTTAGACCATCACACATGTATACCAAGACTTCATGAAATATGGCAAAACTTCCAACCTGCAGGAGAAATGTGGATGTAAAAATGCAGTTCACTCTGGAGGTGATCACAAACTGTCCCACATTGTTGCAAGAAATCGCATGGCTACTGTGGAGCAATGACGTCGGAATTGAATGAGGGCATCTCCTCAAGCTTCTGCACAAAGACTATCCATTGTACCATAAAAAAAATAGGCTATGGCAGTTGATTGTCCACATTGTATCTCTTGTTGACTGCAAGGCACCGGAAGATTAGGCTGCAGTTTGCAGTGGAGTGTGGAGGACTGGAAACACATCATTTGGTCTGATGAATCACAGTTTCAACTCTTATCTCAGTGATGGGAGGGTGCGTGTGTGGCTTAAACCACACAAAGCCATGGACCAGCTTGTCGGTCATACAGGCAGGTGGAAGTGTTGAAACAGTTTGTGGTGCATTTACATGGGCTTCCTAAGGGCCCCTTGTACCCTTTGAGGCCTCTGTCACCAGCACGAGGTATGTGAACATTCTCACCGACCACCCTTCATAACAATTTCTGCACCATGACTCCATCTTTCAATAGGACAGTGCCACACAGCATACTTCCCAAGTGGTGACCAGTTGGGTCCAGGAGCATTCAAGTGAGTTTACACACTTGAATGGCCTCCTCGATTGCTGGACCTCAACCCCATTGAGAATTTGTGGGACGAATTGAAAAGATCTGTTTGAGCCCACCAACCTGCACTGGCAACTGTGGATGCTCTACGACAGTCAATCCTCACTTCATGATTGGCAATACCACCTCCATATTTTGAATATGTCATTGAATATTGTCCTTACCAAGACATCTGGCTGCTGTTGTGAGGGCAAAAGGTGGAGCAACAGGTTATTAGGTAGGTGTATAAAATAATTTGTCCATTTGTTACATATATATATTATTTTCACTGTAATTAATGCCTATTATTGTAACTCAATATATTCTAGATGAAAAAAGGTTTTAAGCATTTCTATTTCATTGCTAGATGTATCTGCTCTACTATGGTCCTAGACTTGCTTCATGGTCTATTATTTTGACCACATCTTCAGTAGGTGAAGATATGTCCTACAGAAGATGTGTCCAAATTAATAGACTATAAAACACAACTAGGAACAGAGTAGATACATCTAGCAGTGAAATGGTAATGCATAAAGCCGTTTCTTAATCTAGAATATATTAAGTTACAACAATAAGCATTAATTTACATTAAAAAGAAAATATATTTAAAAAATATATCTTAATACATTACCTGCTGTCTGCATAGGCTCCAATAATTAGTCATTAATCTGATCCTGTATAATTTGTAAAGGAATTGTTTAAAGTAAGGTAAAGTGTCAGGTAGCATAGACCAGCAATATAGTAGTGTGATGCCCCATCATTCACTTTTGCTTTACCTTAACCAGTTTTGTTTAATTTACGTTATATTTATCATTTTGTGGATTTTTATTTCCTTTTTGGCATCACAGTGCTCAATTCCAAGAGTTGTGAGTTGTGCATGCGCAACTCCGATCTTCTGACTGTCCCGCTAAAACGCGTGCCAAGGACACGCCCCCTCTTGCGTCATAGCTTGCGTCGTTCGTCATTTTATGTTAATGTCTTTCCCGGCATACAACGCCGGCTATTGTCTTTTAAACCGGTGACCTGCGAGTCACAGAGGCAGTTAGAGCACGAACAGTTAGTGCAGAAGCACTAAGCACAAGGTGCGTAGCACCAAGCACAGTGCGTGTAGCACAGGAGTTGTATCTTCTTCATTGATGTCTTGGTGAGTTGAACTATTTTGGAAATAAATCTGTTCGTTATTTTAAACTTTTTGAGTCTGTACAATTTTTTCTCTTGAGCAACACAAATTTAGGTTAATGGTATTTTGACAATCATTTTTTGATTCTTACTCATTAACGCTCGCTGGCATTTTGAACCCTACTTTAAACTTAGTCTACTTTTTTTGGCAATTTGTTAATTATTGCCTGGCGCCCGTATCAGCTATCCGGAGCATAAAACTAATTGGATCAAAAGAAGGATCAAACTTTAAAGCATTATTACATTTATTTGGAGCGTTACAGTAGGACAGTTCTGTGCACTTAGACTTTATAAAAGCTAAAAGCTAATATATAAGCTACTAACCTTTTTGGTTAGCACTAGTTGTGCACCAGAAATATAATCGTTGAACTGTAAAAACATCAAAAGTAACAACTTGCCTTGCATGGCATTTACCATTATCTACAAATCCCAAATTTTGTTATCATCTCACTTAGAGAATTTCATTATATAGAGATATAGAAATTGCCATTCTATATCAAAGGGATATCTCTGTACCTGAAATAGAGATAAATACATCATGTATGCCATTTTGGCATTAATCTTGTAAATTCTTGTTAGTATACACAGTTGTATCAGAATAATATGATTACCTACCTAATAATGGGAATAACCACCCTTGGCCCGGATGACAGTTGTGAGATGGTGTGGCATGAGGCCCTGGAAGGTTGCCAGAGACACACGTGCCCATTCGGACTCCAGCAGAGCACGGAGGTTCCGGAAATGATGTGGTTGTCGGTCCGCACAGCGAACCTGTCGATCCAAATGGATGCTCTATGGGATTGAGGTTGGGTGATTTTGACAGCCAAGGGAGAATGGAGTCATCGCTTTCGTGTTCCTGGAACCAGTCGTGCACCACCTTAGTGACATGGCATGACGCATTGTCCTGTTGCTAGACACCATCACCACCAGGGTAAGCATCCAACATGAAGGGATGCATGTGGTCAGCAAGGATGGACAGGTAGTCATTGGCATTCAGGGACTCATCCAGTGGTACTAGCAGTCCAAGGTCTTACCAGGAAAACATCCCCCAGACATGCACACTGCCATCGCCAGCCTGTACTTGACTGACAAGTGTGTCTGGGTGTTGGTTCTCATGTGTCTGACACCGTATCCACCACCGCCCATCACTTCTGTGGAGTAGAAACCTCGATTCATCAGAGAAGGCAACCTTTTTCCACTCTTCCACTGTCTAATGACGGTAGTCTCATGTGAACTGCAGGCGTCATTGCCGATGGACCTTGGTTAACATGAGCACCTTTATGCAGCGTCAATTCTGGAGACCCATGCATAACAGGGTTTGCTCTACTGTTATCGGGGACATGTACCTGGGTGCCCCAGCGTTCATTTGAGTGGTCAATTGCTGCATTGTTGCGTGTTGATTGCCCTTTACCAGTCGACGGAGGTGAGTTCTCCTTTGGGGCTCCACAGTTATGACATCTGGAGGTACTCTGTGTGCCAGCGGTCCATTCTTGGTACACCTTTACTACAGCACCTTGTGAACAGCCCATGAAGTTTGTTGTTTCTGAGATGCTTCCACCCTTGGTGCAGTAGCCGATGATTCATTTTGAACATCCATCAAATCAATACCTCTACCCATCATGCTCACGTTACGCACTATGGCTCATCTGTCCTGGGCGGCCGCTTATATCTCCATGTGGTTGACCTTGTCATGTGCACTCTATGATGTGTCTGGGCGGGTACACTGTGATTCCATGGGTGATCATATTCTACTGATACGAATGTGTATATCCTGATATGTCATTGTTACCTTTATTGTTAGATTATGCTGCTGCACTTCTGCTACATTTTATTTGTATATAAGGTGTTACAGAGTTTTATTAAATTTAGTAGTAAAGAATCACAGGATGTGTCCTGTAGACATGGAACTTATGAAATAATAAGCTGAAATTTATATATGTAGTTTTAAAAATGAATAATAATTTGTTTTTATCAATAAATGGGCCATGGAAGGTGTGTTTTAGTTTTAATAAATGTAAGCCAGGTATATATTCCCCTTAATTGTATTATAAGATGGACTCATTGTATGCCAATTCACATTATGACAGCATCTCGAGGGAAGTAATCCTGTTGTAAAATAAGACCACCCTGTATCAGCTTTCCCTTGGGCCACATGGCTAAGAATAATTGCTAGTCTGTGCTTTACACTGACTTGCTTAGCTTGTTATAGGTTTGATCTTCATAACCCTGTTCTCTCTAAGATCCACTAACAGTTATATGTCTGGTGGCTGCATCATCCATTCTTTTCTGCTGGTTGCCTGGTCATTTCAGCATCTGGGGCAATGATGTGGCATACACTGTTGCCAAATCAGCTATGCCCTTCTCCTCTCTTCTGTTACTTCCATGCGTGGACTTCCAGCAGCTGGAGCTCAATGGGGAACCATTGAGCTCCAGGCACATTGGCAAAGAACTTGGTCAGAACAAATGATTACAAACACTGAGATTAAGTCTGTTATCAAACCGTGACAGTTATTTTTTGCAGGAATCATAAGGGAAAAGTTGCATCTGCTCGACTTTGCTTAGGTCATTCTTAACATGTTCTTTTGTGGGCAGACAACAAACCTAAATGCAAGTTTTGTAACTTTATTTTAGCTGTTAAACATATTTTAATTGGTTTTACCACTTTTAACATCAAATGCCATTTTTTAGTTTTAATGATTTTAATGTCTGAGCCTCTTACACTTGGACATCTTTTACCTGATGATTCTTTTTGTTTACACCAGTTTTGATTTTTTTAAAGATGTTTTAGTTATTTTTCTCATATTTTGTATTTTATATTTGCATTTTATGTTTTACACTTTTTGTTGATGTGTACATGGATTCTTTACACCCATTGTTTTTGTCTTTCCAATGGTTTCACACCCTTCATTGTTCATGGATAAAACCACAAATAACCAAACCAAGTTGGTTTGACCATATAAGTATGATGATTTGAGATGAAGTCAGTGACCACTCTAGCAGGATTTGTGTATAGAGATATTGCGTTGGTTTGTTCATGTGACATTCATGCAAAACTACAGATTAACAAACAGAATTATGAATAGTGTGCCAAAAGGCTTGGAAGAAGAGGAGATCTATACTGCTCACAAAAATTAAGGGATATATTATCACTTCATATTCATTTTGAAATATCCCCTAATTTTTGTGAGCAGTGTAATATGCAGTGCACAGACATTGTTAAATAGGACACTTTTAGAATTGATCTGCAGTGACCAAATGCAATGGCATTAACTCAGGATAGGTAAGTTGGAGAAATAAATTACGATATATACATAAATTGTAAACTGTAATGTATTGTACAAAAATAAACTTCTGTCAACATAAATGCTTTACTAAATATCGTAACAAGAAATATTATTTCAGATTTTTTATACCTATAATCTTTATCTCTTTTCTGTGCAAAGGATAGCCACTTCTTTTGAATGAATCAGGTGACCCATGTCTTAATTTACATAATTAATTTCATCATTGTCTTAATTTACATAATTAATTTGCAATATTTCATGAAATATCATAAAAAAATTTAATCTGAGTTTTTAAATAAAAAAGAAATATAATTGAATTAAAATTTTAATTCTCTGTGCCACAGTTAAATAATTTAAAGGCACTTCAATTAAATATTTGTCCTATCTGGTATAAAAAATTATTGTATTGCTTCGTGTTTTGAAAGTAAAGGAGCTTACCATGATATAATATTGGTTCACATGAAGATCTCGAAAATTTTCTTAGTGGGTGATATTCAAATTTTGCAGTATGACATAGTGTAAGGTAAGTGAAGAGTATACACAGGAATTAGTATACACAAGAATCCAAGGACAAGAGATACTGAGCTGCTGCCAGTTCTAGAATGTACTGCTTAACTGGTTGGCTTATTGGCGAGTTGATGATTTGAAATTTTTCGAACTGTTGGTGAAAGAAAATTAAAAATATATTTTTTTAAAGAATCTTGTGTGATTTCATTCTAAAAATGGAAAAAAAATTCTTAAGAAATGTGCAGTTTTTTGCTTACTTCAGAGCCTTTATTTAAACACTTATAGTAAGAAAGAACTTGTGAGGGTATGCACAGTTCTTACTAGGCCATTCAAGTATTTCTGGCTGACTTTTGATGAAAATATTATTGGACTGTGAGCTGACTAACCTTGGGAAATACTGCTCTAAAGAACTAACTCTCTGACATCACAAAAATTCCAGATCAACTTGCCAGCAACCAGTTCAGAAGCAAGTTCCAGTATTGACAGTAACTCAGCATCTCCTGTACTTGGACTTAGTGTATTTAACTTTTCACTTATCTTTAGAGGTCTCTACAATACTACTGGGGCGGGGGGTTGCTCAGTCGGTAGCGCGCCAGGCTCATAATCTGTAGTTTCCAGGTTCGAGTCCCAGCTGGGTCAGCGTTGAGATTTATCTCCGCAAAATTCCCCGCCCTGCCCACGGTCAGTAGGGGACACCGATGGGCTTGGAAAGGCCACGTCGGATGGGACGTTAAGCCGTGGCCCCGTGTGTGGGAGAGCCATACCCTGTGCACGTTAAAGAACACGCTGCATGGCCTTGACGGGAGGCTACCATCTGTCTCCCAACAGCTGTTCCAGTGGGTCCCCTCCTCCAACCTTCTCTGAGCCCTCGGGGTCCATGTGACCTGGCCATTTAGCCCATGGTGTGCAGAAAAGTGCCGCTCAGAGGTAAAACAACCCAACTCTACAATACTGTCCCAGTTGGGTCAGCGTTGAGATTTATCTCCGCAAAATTCCCCGCCCTGCCTACGGTCAGTAGGGGACACCGATGTGCTTGGAAAGGCCACCATCCATTGGATGGGACGTTAAGCCGTGGCCCCATGTGCGGGAGAGCCATACCCTGTGCATGTTAAAGAACATGCTGGATGGCCTTGACAGGAGGTTATCATCTGTGCCCCAACAGCTGTTCCAGTGGGGTCCCCTCCCCCAACCTTCTCTGAGCCTTCGGGGTCCATGTGACCTGGCCATTTAGCCCATGGTGTGCAAAAAAAGTGCTGCTCAGAGGTAAAACAACCCAACCCAACTCTACAATACTGCAAAGTTTGAACTGTCACCTAATAAACACAGTTACCTCTTCAGACCACCTCTGAACCAATCAAAATAAACAGCACAAAATTAAACAGCATTTTGTTAAAAATGCACTTTTTACTGGTGACTAAAATAAGTAACATGTGACAATTTCCATTCTTGAAAATTTCACGCATTTTCAAGACAAGTGTCTGAATCTTTAAACTGTTCCAGTAAGATTGTAATAGAACTGCTTTTCATGGTATGTTCATTTACTTGTAAAATTTTAGACAATTTCAGTAATATTTGATACTAGGTAGCATTAATACACATTATATCTGTAGGGAAGTTTTGAGTTTAGGCAGTTGAAAAGCAAATTGATTGATTCTGCAACCATTAATTTTTCCTATTCATCACAAGAAAGCATAGATTTCTTCAGATAGTTTATTGCAAAGGAAACCTTTTTTTTTCTGCCTTGAAGAAAACTATTTGTTTCAGTACTGTGCCTTTCATTGAGAGTTGTTTTTTGTCAATATTGTATCGGGAAATGTTTAAGAAAAGCAGTTCTATTACAATCTTACTGGAACAGTTTAAATATTCAGACACTTGTCTTGAAAATGCTGTGAAATTTTCAAGAATGGAAATTGTCACATGTTACTTGTTTTAGTCACCAGTATCAAGTAAAAGGTACATTTTTAACAAAATGCTGTTTATTTTAAATTGAAATATTAACTGTCTTCTGAAATATAATTATTTTATAAATTTATAATTGCATGATAAAATTTTCTTTGTTAATGTAAATGTGACACTTTAAAACAAACCTATTGAAGGACAGCTGGCAGACTGCATCTGGCCGGTAGAACATCCTGATCTGACCCTCAATGTGGTTTCATCAGATTAATGTTTCTGGGGAATATGAAATCTCAGATATCTCAATGAATGCATTTGATCCTTGTCAAAGTTTAATATGTCCATGAATTATCTATGCATTGAAAGGGGTAGTGATTTTGTTATTTCACATTACATGGAGGAAATCACAAAGGGGTTCATAAGAAAGGTTGGTAGGTGGAGTTATGTAACATTAAAGTGCTATGCTTATTTCTGAGGTTATTAATTTTTTTCCCATTTATCTCTATATATGCTATATAACTTGTCAGGAACCCTTTAAAAGGTTCTGCACACACTTTTTGAGAACCCTAGATGGCCACATAAACAACAGCAGGAGACCTGGGATGGAGTGGGGTCAGCATTTTATAAACTCCTCTCCTTGAGAATTTGAATATCATATATTTTCTAAGAAAAACAAAAATCGGAGACTCAACCATATTAAACCTTCAATATCAGACTCTAACATGTTTAACTCTTCCTCTCCCTTCATTAGAACTTTCTGGGTTACCACTGAATAATAAGATTATGTACCCATCAAGCATTGGTTAAATTTCCAGCAGAAATTACTACTAAAAGAGACCCTATTCCTTCTTTTAGCAAAGATTTATCTTTAAACCAAAATTTTACTTTAAGCTGTACTTTTCATCTTTTTAGATTGAACATTACCAACAATAAAAATATGGATTTGCAGTAATTTTGCCAAGGGAATAGACATTAATATATTGTCACAGTGCAATATATGTTTTTCCAGAAAAAATTGTGATACAGATCTACATCAATAAAAGATGGAAGTGCCCTTCCTTTCATAACTCCTTGCAATATTCGTAACAGTAAACATATAAAAGCCCAGCTCAGACTTGGGCACTTTTTCCATTAAGCAGACTATGCAACAATCTATGGTGGCAGATTTTAGTGGGCAATATATTTTCAATAGTAAATAATATTCCTTGTCTGGAAATTCCAGTTATAATAAAGCAAAAGTTTATTCTAGAAAGATTATTGAATGATGTTATTTTTTAGTACAGTTATGCAGGAAAATCTTCTTTTATTAGACTCTTCTGTTCATAACCTAGAATCTAATAGAACTGTATGGTAATATTAATAGGTCAGGGGTTGGGTTGTTTTACCTCTGAGTGGCACTTTTTTGCACACCATAGGCTAAATGGCCAGGCCACAAGGACACCAAGGGCTCAGAGAAGATTGGGGGAGGGAACCTACTGGAACAGCTGTTAGGAGACAGATGGTAGTCTTCCGTCAGATGGTAGTCTTTCCGCGTGTTCTTTAACGTGCACAGGGTATCAGCACACAGGGCCACAGTTTAATGTCCCATCTGACAGACAGCTGCCTTTCCAAGCCCATCGGTGTCCCCTACTGACCGAGGACAGTGTGGGTAGTTTGGCAGAGATAAACCTCAATGCTGACTCAGCTGGGACTCGAACCTGGAAATTGCAGATTATGAGAATGGCACACCACCGACATCCCCCCTCCACTCCCTAGGTCAGGAGTCTCAAATATGTTGCTCTCAAAGTCATTTTGTGCAGATTTCAAGCAATACTGTCCATCATAACCATGGTGGTGAACTGGCTTACTAGCTTGACAACTGTGATGATCTCATGTGACTATGGAGAATATGGTTCCAGTCAGCTGAAGATGGGATTTGAAATCTGAAGATTTTGGTTTTAAAAATTTTTAACATTTAAATATTAAAACAATAATGTAAGTAATTATGTTTTGCTTGTTATAAAATATGCCCCTTCCCCTACATTGAGAAGTAACTTATTTGGTCCCTATATGATTTGTGTTTGAGACCCCTGCACTAGGTGAAAAGTTTTCTGCAAGTGGCAAAAAGCTGAGCTGAAAGAAAAAAAAGACAATGGTTATTATTGTAAAATATTGAAGTTCTGTATTGATTTCACATCTTATATATTTAGCATTTTTTAAAAGCTAATCTAAACAATAATGAAACCACTGAATAGCTAATAGGTTTGTAAAGTGTTATTTGCCTAGAGCAGCACAAATCCTTAACCCTTTGGAATCCATGGTTGGACTGAGTCTCACATTGTGTCTGTTCCAGTCCACTATCAGACTGACTCTAACATTAGACCACAAAGGGTTGTTGAACCAAAATCTTAAAGCCCCAAGACCTGGGTTTGGTGATTGTGCAAAGCAGTAGACAGCTTTTAATTCAGATTTTGTTTCTTTACCATTGTTTGTCATTCTTCAGAGTGGTGTGATTTTTAGAATAGTCTGGTTTCCAATCCCAAATAAGGTTTTTACTTTTCACTACTATAATCATAGAAAGTTTGTGAAAATACTAATGCTAATAGTGTAACCAATAATAAAGTGAGCCACAAATACAAGATACTGTAAATTAACAGAAATTTTGAAATATTGCTATAGGAATAGAATGAAGGGGAAGATTTCCTTATGGAATCCAGGATGTGACCATGCTGGGATCGCTACTCAAGTAGTCGTTGAAAAAAAAATATGGAAAGAAAGACAAAAAACTAGACATGATCTTGGAAGAGAGAAATTTATTGAAGAAGTTTGGAAATGGAAGAATCAGTGAGTAAAAATATGTATTAATCACGAATGAGTTCATCCCAATGTGAATTACTGGATGAGTGTTTCAGAATTTACATTATGAAAGGCAATTTTCAATTAATCAGCTCTTTTAAATTTAACTTTGGCCCAAGTTCTGTACTCGTTAGTACATGCTTATGACAGCTAACCCAACTTTTCCATCTTAAAGTACAATTGCTTTATTATAGTATAAAAGAAATCCTTTTTGTATTTTATTTTTTCCATGTACGAATAGTGTAGATTTAAAATGGTAGGGGCTGCATAGACTTTTTTTTTTACTCATATAGGTATATGAGAAATATTTAGAGTTGCAAAAATCTGTGGTGACTAGTTTAATTGATTTTGAAAAGGCATTTGGCAATGATAAGCCCTTAAAAGGCCAAAAACACAACAGTTTTCAAAGAGTTGTTGTAAGTTTTATTTATCCCCCCCCCCCAACAAAAATCTCTCTTTTAAAGAAAAATTATCCACAAAAATTAACAAATTGCTATTTGTACAGTAGCATTAACCTAGTTCTGTTAGCTACTTAATTCAGGATAAATTTCTATAGTTTTTGAATTTTCATTTTGAAAACTTTAAAATTAACCTAGCACTCTAAGGGTTAATTGATATAATTTGTGGTGAATATATGCCTGGATATACACAGCACACACCTTTAGACATATGCAGCAGCAGCAGTGCCATCTTGCGTACATTAATTTTCTTCTAATTTTGTAAAGATTTTTTTACTTTCACAACCATAAAGTAAGAGAATAATGTAAATGATATATGTACAGTAGTTTTAGTGCTGAATAATACAGTTTTGTCAGCAAATACCAAAAAATATCGATGTAATAAAAATCAATGTTATGTTTAATGCATAGTTATAATATTCAATATATAATAACTTATATAAATCAGATTATTCATTTTTGAAATAACTTTTTTCCTGTTGTGTTTTCTCAGTGAATGAGCAGATTCTTGCCTGACATAAGATAGAATCATATCTTTACACTGTTATAATCCATATATTAATAGAGTATCATGGTGCTTTAGAGTTCAATAGTATCTTTAACACTATGTCACTGCATTTGTTATTACTTTTGTAACCATTCAGTTCCTTTCTTGAACACAGACTATCCAGGCTGTCCAAACTTCTAACCTAAGTCTAACAAAAGATATGCTGTTCTTGCAGTTTGAAGTTTTTTTTTTGTAGCTTGATTGTCAGGCATAAATGCAGGCCATTAGAGTTCATACTAGTTGTTCACTTTGACACATTAAAACACTGATGGAGAAAATAAGCTTGGTTTGAGAAATGATAAATTTTCATCTTCTGGATGTTAGCCAATTATAGCTATGTTTTCAGAGGTTATATTGTAGCTGGGTGTATTGTGTAAGTGGCATTGCAATTGCACTTGTGCTGGTAGTGCACTCTAGGAGCTAGGCTATTGCTTGAGTGTGGGGTATTGATTATGTTTGATTTTTGATGGGCTTGTTTTTAGAGATTGTATTTTCTTGATTGAGTAATAACTTCCAGGAGAATGGGGGTTGATTTATTTCATCATTACATTTTTCATGCCTTTTTCCATAAATTATTAATTGTTCATACATATGTAATTGTCCTAATGTCAAGCTCTGATCTTTCATCTAGCTCTCTATTCAACTAACATCCTCTCAACTCTCTTCCAAAACTACTAGCTCCAAACTAACTTCTCTGTGACCTAACATCACTTACTATATATGTGGCATGCATCTAACATGTGTTGCATGCTGGGAAGTACATTTGCATATCTTACTATTGCGCTAGCTATAATGTAAGGGGGGGGGGGGTTCCTCCACGTGCATTAGCAGCTATCTATCAAAATCAGAGTTGCGTATGCACAACTCCACTAGTGGATTTGGGTGAGGAAAAGTGATGATGCCAACTTAAAGATAGCCCCAAAATGATAAATGTAATGTAAATAAAACAAAAACTGGTTAAGGAAAAGTAAAAGTGAATGGGTGGACCATCACAAAGCTATTTAAGGTAGGCACATATTGTCAGGCCTACCTAACATAGAACTATCAACTGCTCCGGTTTTTTTTGGATGTTATCTAAATTTTGGTTTAAAATTCAGATTGGCCATTGAAAATCAGAATTTTATTTTTTTTTCAGTTTTGCTTCCCCCCCCCCCCTTTTAAAGAAAATCTCTGAAATTGTCCTTTTTTCCTCCCTTTTACAAAGAAAATAGTAATTTTTATTATTAATATTGTTTTTTATTTTAGCTTTTAATTTGCATTAAAGGTTACCCTCTGTCCCCACTTCTTAATCTGTACTTATATGGAGTATTTCCATTCACACTAATGCCATGAAGATCAGATAGGATTTCACCTGACCATTCCAGATAAAACACTAGGCAAAGGTTGCACCTAATTCTTTTACAGAGTTATAGCTGGCAAATTTGTATCTAAATGGGTATTATACAACTTGAACCTCTATTTCGTACCCTCCTCTCTCTCTGGACAACTAATCGCAAATTGGATTATCTGCAACCCTTGTGTGTTGAAGCTTCAGGTTGTTAGAGGTCACACTTACAGTTTAAGAAACTTCCCTGATCTGTGAGTTATGATTGGCATTGCAATGGGAATGGGTCTCATGCATGTCTATTGTTATCTGGGTTAGCATATTTGCAGTTTTTGTTCAGTTTTTAAGGCTTAAAATTTCAAATTCGGATTATCCATCAATGCCATATAAGCAGTGTATTTACAATTGCAAATATTTATTATAATTATGCAATTATATATTATTATTGCAAGTATTTACAGTAGTTCCTACTATTCATTAATATGAAAAAGTATACATACCAATGACTTCATCGTGGATGTTTCTAGTCATCATTTCGTGTGCCACATGCCAAGATGCTATTGCAAGAGGTTAAAAGAGTTTTCCCAAAGCAAATTAGTGGATAAAGTGGTGTAACAGCATTTGTTGCTATTTCCTCTTATTCTAATATTAATTTTTGCAGTATATCTGTAATCTATTATTAATTGTTGAATGATACTTATATATTGATTGTTAATTATTAACAAGCCTAGATCTAGAAAAACATAAAGGGGAGGGATGTCACTGCAGTATAACATTTTACCCCCTTTGTTTTAGAGGTTTTTAACAAATTTAATGAAAAAATACATAAAATATGCACAAGTTGAATAATCTTCGGGGGTGGCTGGCAAGAAAAGAAGCCCCCTAGATCTGGACCATGATTATTAGTGACTAAATTAAAATTCATTAATATAAAAAATTATGCATCCCAGAGGCTTTCTGCACTGCAAAAATGTAGATAAATAGATTTACTTTCCTTATTATCAAATAGGAAATTTAATCCATAATCAGTTAATGGATGCCATAAAATGTCCATTGCAAAACTTCGATCATTTGGATGCGAAGGCTTACTTTGGTTTCACCCATAAAGGATTGAGGTTTATAAAACAGCAAGGATATGCTGCTCTCAGAATTCATACTTTTTTTATTTTATGAAATTTTATAACTTAATTGCCAAAATTAGCACAATCAGTGTCATCATTCATTGATTAACATTTACACTGTTTGAATTCTGAAATTGAAATCCATCTGTGATGTATTAATATTGAGATGTTTTTAGAAAATTAAATATTAGAACCACTTCCTGAAGTAACCAAATAGAAATAGCTAATTTATATACCAAAAGAAAGAGCATTTAAAGTGATTAATAAAATAGTAAACATTCTAAAAAAAAGGTCAATTTTTTTTATGCCTTTAAAAAAAAATTCAAAATTTGCGGCATTTTTTTTTTATTTTAACTTCAGTAATTTAAAAAAAAACAAAAAATTTGGCTGCTACTTTTAAATTATTTAATTATTTTGATATAAATAATTAATAATATTTGTATTATTACTTAAATCTTTTCTGTAGCTTTTCCTAAACTTAGTCATTTGAATAACAAGTGATACATTGTTTGGAGTTTTGGTGATTTGCAAATTCAACATTAAGGAAGAACATCTCCAAAAATTATTTCATTTTAGAAACAAGACAATTTAAATAATAACTGTCAAAATATAACTAATTACAGATGAAGAGGTGTGAAAAAATTCAAAAATATAAAAAAAATAATAAAAATGTACCATGAAATCAACTGAACTTTTCTATCAGTAATTTGTAAGGTACATTTTTGTAACTGATTGTAACACAATTTGTAAATATTAGGTTAGTGCAGATGAAATGTCTGCTTTCAGTGGGTTGACATTTACGACCCCTCTAGCGGATTGGTGTCATTCAGCAATGTCACATGGCATACATCACAAGGTCAGTATATTTCTGCTTATGTGTCTCATTTCATGATGAGGTTCAACCGTGAGTGCATAGGCTTTAGGAGTGGGGGTGGCTCAGTCGGTAGCGTGCCAGGCTCGTAATCTGCAGTTCCCAGGTTCGAGTCCCAGCTGGGTCAGCGTTGAGATTTTTCTCCACAAAATTCCCCGCCCTGCACACGGTCAGCATGAGACACCGGTGGGCTTGGAAAGGCTGCCGTCCGTCAGATGGGATGTTAAGCCGTGATCCCATGTGTGGGAGAGCCATACCCTGTACATGTTAAAGAACACACTGGATGGCCTTAATGGGAGGCTAGCATCTGTCTCCCAACAGCTGCTCCAGTGGGTCTCCTCCCCCAACCTTCTCTGAGCCTTCGGGGTCCACGTGACCTGGCCATTTAGCCCATGGTGTGCAAAAAAGTGCCACTCAGACGAGGTAAAACAAACCAAACCAAGCATAGACTTTGGTCAAAGTGAACCATGGAGACATCCCAGTTGCACCTAATTTTTCTGTATGAGTTCAAACTTGGACATTCCTTGGGTATAGGTGGCCCGAAACATTAATGCGACATTTGGGCAGGGTACTGTGAATAAACGTATTATATGCTGATGATTTGCAAAATTCCAAGTAGGAGACCATCCATTGAAAATGAAACTCATGGTTGTCCACCAGTAGCTGTAACAGATGAGGAGGTCAGGAATATCATGGAAGCTGACCCATGGCAAAGTGTCTGTGAGATATCAGTGAAGGTCTGTGTGCATCATTTGACAGTTGTTTGGCACCTGGCAGCCCTGGGGAAGGTGAAAAAGCTGCATGTCTGGGTGCCTCACGAATTGACAGCAGCCAACAGGACATGCAGTCTGGAGATGTGCATATCATCCATTGCCCAGAATAATGGGGATGGAATCCTGCAATGAAAAGTGGTTCTTCTATGACAATCACCGTCAATCAGCACAGTGATTGGATACCACAGAACCACTAAAATATTGTCCAAAGCCATCCCTACACCCACAGAAAGTGCTGGTCTCGTATGGTGTTCTGCTGCTGACGTGATCCATCATTCTTTTCTCTGATCAGGTGAGACCATCAATTCAGACCACTACTGTGCTGAAATGCTGCAGATGCATGGAAAGCTCTGTACCAAATAGCCAGATTTGGTCAACAGGCACGGGGCCCTCCTGTTGCATGACAATGCCCGCCTGCATGTCTCACAAAGGAATGTTCAACAAATCCACAGTTGGACTATGAAACACTGCTGCACCCTGCTTATTCCCCAGACTTTGCTCCCACAGATTATCACCTCTTCTGGCATCTGGACCATTTTCTGGTGGAGAAGACCTTCCCAAATGGCCTAGCTATGTGTCAAGCCATTCCCACCTTCTTTGCCTCACAGACTCTAGAGTTTTATCGCTGTGGGATCCAGAGTCTCTTAACCTGTTGGCAGAAATATGTTGATGCTGGGAGATAAACATCGAGAGTTAACAACGGCTGCAAAAACTCATAGTCTCTTCTAATCAATTGAGACTACAACCATTGGCTCCAAATTGGGATTTTACATCAACATCGAACCCCAACAGAACTTTATAACAACTTCGACTGACAACTGGACTTTTCAGTAATATCTTCTATCATCAAGAAGATTATAATATTATCAGATGAAACTGATATTAAAGGGTAATGTGCTCTGTACTTTTTCTTTATACAATGTAATAACAAGTAATTAAATTTAAATAAACAGTGATAGATTTTTAAAAGAGATTTAATCACAAACTACACTGTTTTAAAAATGTTATTCAAATGCCCTTATTACTCATTAGCTTGTTATCGTATACATCATTGCAAAATGTAAAGTGTAATAGTACTAACTTATTATCCTAAGAACACAAGGACTTCTACAGAAGATGCACAAAATGTTGTCCTTTGATACTAAATCAGGTATTTTATAAGTTCTTATATATACTCACATGTATTATACTGGCATGTTGTACTTAACTGTATATCCTGTGAAGTAGTTGTTTGGTAGTTCTGTAGACTTCAATGGTACACTCAACACTTTCGTGGAGAAACACAGTCCCAGTTGTTTACAGTATGCTTGACACTGGTTGACTTTCATATTGCAGATGAGTTTTATTCTTGTTGCAGGATGTTACAGTTGCTATTACTATAGATGTTTTTTCCACGTTACAGATTCTTGTTGACTTATATCCGATATTAACATGCAGCCTTTTCATTTAATGTCGTTAGTTGTAGGTTTAGTTCTTGAGCATAACTGATGTTTAAAGGCACTTGACGATTAATTGATTGATGTTTAATGGTATAATTTCCTCTAACTCCACCTCTACTAACTCTCCACTCACAACTCTCTGCTGCTTAGCCCCACACTTAAGATGACTTAAATCAAATATGACACTTGTTTAACATCATGCCTGTGAGCCACATTTACATATGAGATCATGCATCGATGAGATGCAAGAGGTTGTGATCTTACACACAAGTTAAAAAGACAAATCTTTGAACTGTGAATGCAAACTTTTGCATAAATCATATTGACAGTTAAAAAATCCCCTGTAGTGCAATGTGTTTCAACATCATTCAGTTAATGTCGTCATCAGGCAGTGGACTCAGTGGTGTGAACTAGTATATATAAGGCTGGCCCTCTAGTGGTGAGTCACATACTCCAACTAGTAATTATACATAAGGATGTTTTATGCCACCATTAGGGAGGTTGCATCGGTGTTGCATAGCATTTCTTTATGCAAATGCATTATGAAATTTTCCATAAAGTTTAATTGATATTTAGTGGATGGAGAGGCTATTATTCTATATTATAATTTTTTTTTATAGACAATTGATATTGTATTATAGTTTGCAGTAATGTTGTATGGCCTTTTTGATGTTGAATATTGTATTTGTGTTCCGCTATTTGTTTGTTTATTGTTCTGTATCTTCTACCAATATATTTATTTTTATTACTTAATATATTATAAGGGTCATCTATTTGTACTGCATATATTCCACCAGAAGGATGCATTTTGTCTTGATCATTTAGTGTTAATATATTTATAGTATTGATAATGGTATTAGGTGTATTTAAATTATATGGTTGAAGAATTTTATTAACAGTAGTTTGACATTTATTGTTTTTATGTAAGTAAAAAATGTAAGTTATATCCAAATAAGCTAATATACCTTGCTTTTCAGCTTTGTGAGTAAATTGGATGGAATTGGATGGATATTAGTTTATTTGGATATAACTGTAATGCATAAAAACAATAAATGTGAAGTTGATGTTTGTAGGAAACCTACATATATTCCCAAGTTAATTCCAGCTGATTCTACCCACCCTAATAATTATAAAAAAGCAGCATTTAATATGTATTTTCTGTGAGCTTATAGATACTGTTCCACCTCACAACTGTTAGCTAAAGAACTAAAATTTATCTATGAAATAGGCATCCAAGCAGGATATTCTAAAATATTTATATGACAAATCCAAAAGCAAAATAAATTTAAATATTATAAGGATACGCAAATTAATCCAGCTCAAAACATAGAAAGCAGCATAAACATATATACTATAAGTTTTCCATTATATAAAGGGCTTTGCACAAACCATTTATAAAATTCTTTAACCGTATAATTTAAATACACCTAATACCATTATCAATACTATAAAAATATTAACACTAAATGATCAAGACAAAATGCATCCTTCTGGTGGAATATATGCAGTACAAATAGATGACCCTTATAGTATATTAAGTAATAAAAATAAATATATTGGTAGAAGATACAGAACAATAAACAAACAAATAGCGGAACACAAATACAATATTCAACATCAAAAAGGCCATACAGCATTATTGCAAACTATAATACAATATCAATTGTCTATTAAAAAAAATTATAATATAGAATAATAGCCTCTCCATCCACTAAATATCAATTAAACTATATGGAAAATTTCATAACGCATTTGCATAAAGAAATGTTATGCAATAAACATTTCTTTATGCAAATGCGTAAATAAAACATCCTTATGCAAAATTACCAGTTGGAGCACGTGACTCACCACTAGAGGGTCAGTCTAATATACATCTATCAGCATTTTTACAATTGGGATTTTACATCAGCATCGAACCCCAACAGAACTTTATAACAACATCGACTGACAACTGGACTTTTCAGTAATATCTTCTATCATCAAGAAGATTATAATATTATCAGATGAAACTGACATTAAAAGGGTAATATGCTCTGTACTTTTTCTTTATGTGATGTAATAACAAGTAATTAAATTTAAATAAACAGTGATAGATTTTAAAAGAGATTTAATCACAAACTACACTGTTTTAAAAATGTTATTCAAATGCCCTTATTACTCATTAGCTTGTTATCGTATACATCATTGCAAAATGTAATGTGAAATAGTTACTAACTTATTATCCTAAGAACACAAGGACTTCTACAGAAGATGCACAATGTGTTGTCCTTTGATACTAAATCAGGTATTTTATAAGTTCTATAGAAGATGCACAAAGTGTTGTCCTTTGATACTAAATCAGGTATTTTATAAGTTTTCATATATACCACCTCTTCATTATGCAAAGAAGCACGCATACAGCCAATCAGTGTCACATGCCAAGGTTGCGAATGATATATATAATACCTGGATCAGAGTTCTCGCAGGCAATATTTCGTTTCATCTCAACCTGGGTAAAACAAAGGATTTATCTGATTTCGACAAAGGCCAGTTCGTTATGGCAAGACACCTTGGTAAGAGCATCTCCAAAACAGCAATGCTGGTAGTCTGCTCAGGCTAGGTAGTAGTTAGTATTTATCAAAGATGGTTTGAAACAGGTGACACTTCGAGCTGTCGACATGGCATGGACCGGCAACACCTCATTGATACCAGAGGTCAGCGCAGGCTATCTTGTCTGCAGCCACAGCAGGGCTACTGTGGCTGCCATTGCCCATAATTTTAATTGTGGTAAAGGGCCCAATATATCTGAACACAGTTCATCATAAACTCTTGGATACGAGTCTCCTCAGCCACAGACCCATTCGTGTGCCTATGCTCACAGCAGTTTACCATCATCAATGCTTGCATTAACATTGGACCATAGAAAACTGGAAGAGGGTTGAATGGTTTGACAAATCCTGTTTTCTGTCACACCATGTGGATGGACGAGCTTGTGTGCGACATTTACCCACAGAAACCTTCTAACCTGGATGCACTGTGGGACGGATCAAGGCAGCTGGAGGGAGTGTGATGGTCTGGGCAATATTTACACCCCTTTATGGTGACTGTATTCCCTGGCAGAGATGGCATCTTTCAACAAGACAATGTCCCATGTCAGACTGCGAAGAAGGTTCAGGAATGGTTCCTAGAACATGATATGGAATTCCATTTGTTGCCATGGCACCGAAATTCGCCAGTTGGAGAAACGGGTAAGAGCAACATCACCCCAACCACGTAATTTACGGGAACTGCAGGATCTTCTGTTGCAGTCATGGTACCAAATATCAAGCAACACCTACCAACATCTCGTTGAATCTATGCATTGGGTGAGAGTTCTTTTGGCTGTGAGAGGAGGACCTACATCATATTTGGTAGGAGATTTTAAAGTTTTGGCTGATTGATGTATATACCTAGTTCATACAGGTCATTCCACTGCCTGATGACGACATTAACTTAATGATGTTGAAACACGTTGCAGTATGGGAGATTTTTTAACTGTCAATATGATTTATATGAAAGTTTGAATGTATTCAGTTGAAAGATTAATCTTTTTAACTTTTAAATGCCTTTAAACATCAGTTATGCTCAAGAACTAAACCTACAACTAGCGATATTAAATGAAAAGGCTGCATGTTAATATTGGATATAAGTCAACAAGAATCTGTAAAGTGGAAAAAACTTCTATGGTAATTGCAACTGTAACATCTTGTGACAAGAATGAAACTCATCTGCAATATGAAAGTCAACCAATGTCAAACATACTGTAAACAACTGGGACTGTGTTTCTCCACGAAAGTGTTGAGTGTACCATTGAAGTCTACAGAACTACCAAACAACTACTTCACAGGATATACAGTTAAGTACAACATGCCAGTATAATACATGTGAGTATATATAAGAACTTATAAAATACCTGATTTAGTATCAAATGACAACATTTTGTGCATCTTCTGTAGAAGTCCTTGTGTTCTTAGGATAATAAGTTAGTACTATTACACATTGCATTTTGCAATGATATAATATGAGAACAAGCTAATGAGTAATAAGGGCATTTGAATAACATTTTTAAAACAGTGTAGTTTCTGATTAAATCTCTTTTAATAACAAGTAACACTTGGTTACTTTTTGCCAGATGAAAATATGATATGTCTAAATAGCAAAAAAGCAATGTTATTATATTGGAACCATAAAGGTATTAATGTTTTTAACTTGATTGAGTTAAGAATTGAACTAATGAGGCACTCAATTTTAATGGTAAAATCGTGTATATAAAAACTTGATTTAATATTTTGTTTCATATATATATATTCTTTTATTTCTCTTGTAATGCTATTTTTTAATTTTTTAATTTTCCCCATTGTTTATTCATAATAAATTCTGTACTAATAATTTGTAATCCATGAG
Organism: Ryuthela nishihirai; assembly: GCA_038380435.1. NCBI lineage: Eukaryota > Metazoa > Arthropoda > Arachnida > Araneae > Heptathelidae > Ryuthela > Ryuthela nishihirai. The sequence continues at coordinate 55,906,759 of JAWZYU010000028.1, forward strand.
TTTTTTTTTGCTAATAATTCAATTTGTGTTTCAGAAAGGGAGATCGTATTTATGAGCAGCTACGATTGTTAGGATGTTCTGTGGACTGGGAAAGAGCAACTTTTACAATGGATCCTGTAAGCTGCTTTCTTCATTATTTAGTTTATTATTGACCATAATTTGCATAGTATTTTATTCCAGTTTTCAGCTGATTAATATGTGCTATCTTTAATTATTACTTTTTAACCCATTTCTTCCCAAGTGTTGCATGTACGCAACACTGGGAAGAAATGGGTTAAGAGTTCTAAATTTTGTAGAGTTTGTGTTACTTCCTTCCCTATCTTTTGTCTTCATTGGAAAGCCTTATTTATCTTATTAATGTTCACATGGAATTTCAGAACTAAAATTCAAAATATTTAAAACATGTAACATTAAAATTAGGAATAATAAGATAATAATAGTCTTTAACTGCCTTATAATGAGCAAAGGCAGACTTTGGAAGCTCCTGAATAAAAGAAGTTAAATCAATGATGATGAGTTTGGCAGATTAGGATCAAATGAATCAGTGGCCAACACTGAAGGTTTCTGAATTGTGTACTAACTGTTGAACCACAGTATTAGTATATTAGAATACTGCACAGTGGGTTGCACAGTATTAGAATACTGCACAGTGGGTTGATCTTGGCTAGTTAATAGCAGTGGCTATTTGGTGCATAATTGACACATGCATCTGTTACCTCTATGGTCCCCCTCATGTAATATTTCAACATCTGTCCCAATAACTCCTGTGAGACATTGAGATTCTGTCTGCTAACCATCTTTTGTACATTTCACACATGGTAACCTTCGACAGTCCTGTGAATTCCATAGTTTTGGTGATGGTTACTCCACCCCATCAAGCACCAACAAGACCACCTTTTTGGAAGTCTTTTATATCACTTGTTGAATGTATTCTGATGGATGGATATTGGCCAGTAGCTAGCTGCTTACATTTCATCCTTACAGTGTCAGGTTTCTGAAACTAAACTCACTGTGGTGTCTGGATTTACTTCAAAGTGTTTTCAGAATATAAAATGAACAGTTTTAGAACCTCACCCTGAAGTAACTAATGAATAGAAATATGTCATGTTATATTCCAAAAGATCTGAAAATGGTAGCTAGGATGTCACTGGAAGGACAGTACCCTCTTACCTTTGGGGAGGGGTGATAGGTTCCTTTGGTATTGGTAGCAGCAATGCACTGGGCAACATCTCCTACAGGTAAGTAAACTTAATGGTTTCAGAATAACTAACACTGGGCTGCATAAGAATATGACATATATTCATTAACAGCAAATGGGCTAGTCCTGTTTTAGAACCTCACCCTGAAGTAACTAATGAATAGAAATATGTCATGTTATATTCCAAAAGATCTGAAAATGGTAGCTAGGATGTCACTGGAAGGACAGTACCCTCTTACCTTTGGGGAGGGGTGATAGGTTCCTTTGGTATTGGTAGCAGCAATGCACTGGGCAACATCTCCTACAGGTAAGTAAACTTAATGGTTTCAGAATAACTAACACTGGGCTGCATAAGAATATGACATATATTCATTAACAGCAAATGGGCTAGTCCTGTTAAGGAATGCCAGTCGTATAGGGAAGCTGAAATTGGATCTAACCATCAGCTTGTTAAAAGTGTCTTGCAACTTAAACTTAAGCAGTGTTGTGCTAAGGTTAGGAAATTTACTTTCAACACTGAAGCTCTGAAAGACCCAGTTATAGCTAAAGCTTATCATGACAAGCACTTATCCATTATGAAAGTCATGGTTTGCTTACTATTGAAGTTGAGGAAGAATGGGATGATTTTAAACATACTTTTGAAATTAACAATACTCTTTTAGGCAAAATTATTTGAGTGATAGGGTGTTGGATCTTATTTTGGAAAAAAACAAAACAAAAAAAAACTGCTGGAATGTCCTTAATCAATACTCTACTAGTTCTAACAGAGAACTATAGAAAGATATTAATAAATGTGTAAAGGATCAGTTAACAACTGATAAGAAGAATCCTTTGCTTGATGGCTTGGGTGACAAAGACGAGGAATCAGCTAGACAGCATAACAGCAGAGAAGTAGCAGATAGTTAATGTTTTCTGTAGGAAATAACAAACAGATATACAGGTATTGAAGGATAAACAGTAAGGTTATAGAAGCTAAGGAATCTGTTATGGCTAGGTGGGCTGAGTATTTCAGAGATGTTCTAAACAATGTGGTTAGTTCTACTCCCATTGTTTGTAGCGAGAATAAATGCATTACTGGCTTTAAAGTTGGCCCTATGTCACAGTCTGAAATAACAATGTATCTAAACTTAAAGTACATAAATCCCCAGGGGTAGATGAAATTACTTCTGAAATGATTAGAGCTGGGAATGTTTTGGTTACCACATGAATGACTGAAATTTTGAATATCTTTTATGATAAAGGCATTGTTACTAAGAATTTTACCAAAACTATTATTATCCCCATTTAAAAAAAAAAAGTGATCACAGCTCTTGTGATAATTTTAGGGGGTATCAGCCTACTTTATGTTCCAAGTAAAGTTCTTTGCATGATTGTGCTTGATAGAATTAAGAATATGGTTCACATACAATGTGTGATGAGCAGTGTGGATTCAGAAGTGGTAGGAGATGTGTAAATCAGATATTTTCACTTAGGCAGATTCTTGAGAAATGTTTGTAGTTTCAGGAACCTGTGGTTACTAGCTTTGTAGATTTGATAAAAGCTTTTTTCACTCTCATAATTTGTGGTTAATTGTGAGATTGTATGACATACCTGAGAAGTTAGTTAACGTAATGAAGGCTCTCTATAATAGCACTGAGTCACGTGTGAGAGTTGGTAAGGCTTATAGCAATCGGTTTGGCATTGCTTCTGGGTTTGACAAGGGTGCATTTTGTCTCCTATTCTCTTTAGTTTGGTTATTGATTATGTTATGCAAAATTTACTGCATGGGAGAGTTTTTGGGTCTAAATGGTCTAGAGATCTGAAAATTTCTGATTTAGATTATGCCAATGATTTACCCCTGTTGGCAAATGATGTTTATGAGATGAATTCTTTCATTAGAGCTGTTGATGATACTTCCAGTAAAGTAGGTTTGGTGATAAACAGAGAAAACTAAAGTGATGAAAATAGATCGTGCTGGCTGTGGTTCAGTTAATCTGAATGGTTGCATTTTTGAGCAGATGTCTCAGTTTAATTATCCTGAGAGTCGTGTAACAGGTACTGGTGACATAGGGAGCAGGGATGGTTCAGTTAGTTCCACTCAGGCTTGTAATCTGCAGTTCCCAGTTTCGAGTCCCAGCTGGGCCAGCTTTAAGATTTATTTCCATAAAGCTCTCCTCCCTACCCACAGTCAGTAGGGAATACCACCATCCATCAGATGAGGTGTTAAACCATGGCCCCAGTGGAAGAGCTGTACCCTGTACACGTTAAAGAGAATGCTGGATGGCCTTGATGGGAGGCTACCATCTGTCTGCCAATAGTATCTGCAGTGGGTCCCCTCCCCCAACTTTCTCTGAGCCCTCAGGGTCCTTGTGACCTGCTGTTGAGCCAATTTTGTGCAAAAAAATTCCACTCACAGGTAAAACAACCCAAACCAACTGGTGATGTGCAGCATGACATTAGCAGACACATAAGGATTGCTGCTGGGGTTTTTAAGAATCTATGAAGAGTGTTGGGAAACATAGCATATACACCTAAAGACTGAAATTAGATTGTTTAATAGTTTGGTTCTTAATAGAGTTATTTATGGAAGTGAAAGTTGACCCTCTATGAATAAGGTAACAGGAAACCTGATGCTTTTGATTCTACATGCTTACACAATATCTTGGGTATTTCCAACCAGATTGTGCAGTTTAGTTTTCCAAACATATCTATCCTGAGCTATATCTGTTGCATCTGCTACTGTATACCAATTCTAACAAGGTCCTGTTTGACATTATATGCCCAGTGCATCTTAGGTCTCCCCCACTTTCTGAGGCCTTTAGACACACTGTTCATAACCCTATTTGGTAGTTTATAATTATTCATATGAGCAATATGACTAAACCAATGGAATTTCTGCACAATATGCTGCTCAAAGGAGGTTGCAAACTCCTTTCCCTAATCTGATCATTACTTACAAAGTCAGACTACCTAATGCCCAAGATACTGCATAAACATTTAGAATCAAAAGCATCAAGTTTCCTGTTATATATAATGGTCGATGTTTCACTACCATAACTAACTCGAAAAGAACCAAACTATTATACAGTCTAATTTTAGTCTTTAGAACACCTATTTCTCCACACTCTCCATAGATTCTTAAAAGTTCACCAGCAATCCCTATTCGCCTGTGTACCTCAAGCCACACATCACCCGGTATCTGTTATATAACTTCCCAGGTAATTAAACTGAAACACCTCTTCAAGACTACAACCATTCATATTAACTGAACCACATCCTGCCTTCCCTACTTTCATCACTTTAGTTTTCTCTCTGTGTATCACCAAAACTACTGTCAACCAGATTCTTTATTCTATTAAGCACAATCATGCAAAGAACTTTACCTGGAACAGAAAGTAGGCTGATATCCGTATAGTTATCACAAGAACTGCGATACCTTTTTTAAAAATAGGGATAATAATAGCTCTTTTAAAATCCTTAGGAACAATGCCTTTATTATGAAAGATACTCAAAATTTCGATAATCCACGTGGTAAACAAAACATTCCCAGCTCTAAGCATTTCAGTAGTAATTTCATCTACCTGTGGGGATTTATGTAGTTTAAGTTTAGAAATAGTCAAAATAACTTCAGACTATATTATAGTGTCAATATTACAGCCAGTAATGCATCATCCTCATTACATACAATGGGAGTAGAACTAACCACATTGTTTAGAACATCTATGAAATGCTCAGCCCATCTGGCCATGACAGAATCCTCACCTTCAATAACCTTACCTTGTCTATCCTTCAGTCCCTGTATACTTGTTCTTTTTTTTTTCCCCATAGAGAACATTGACTGTCTGGTACAGCAGCTCTTTGCTGTTATTCAGAGATAAATCAATCCAAAGATTCTTATCAGCTGCTATCTGATCCTTTGCACTTTTGTTAAGCTCTTTGTAATGCTTTCTATTAGGACTAGTGGGTTATTGATTAAGAACATTTCTGCAGTTCTTTCCAAAATAAGATCGTCCTTCTAACTCAGATAAATTTGCCTCCTCTGCACCCAAAAGAGTATTGTTAGTGTCTAGAAAATCCTGTTTAAAATGGTCCAATTCTTCCTCAACTGAAGTAGTAAGCAAACCATGACTGTCATACTGATTAAGTAACCTATCATGGTAAGTTTTAGCTATAACTGGGTCTTTCAGAGCTTCAGTATTAAAGGTAAATTTTTTAACTTTAGCACAACACTTTTTAAGTTTAAGTTGCAAGACACTTTTAACAAGGTAATGGTCATGTCCAATTTCAGCTCTCCTATAAGACCTGGTATTCCTAACAGAATTAGCCCATTTGCTGTTAATTAATATATATAATCGATCATATTCTTATGCAGCCCATCTGGTGAAACCCAAGTGCACTTATGTTGCATATTTGTAATAAGTGTTAGTTATTCTGAAACCATTGAGTTTACTTATCTGTAGGAGACATTGTGCATTGCAGCTAACAATATTGAAAGGGCCTATCATCCCCACGCAAAGGCCAGAGTCAGTACCAACTTTGGCATTGAAGTCACCTAGAACAAGGGTAGTACCTTCTTTCTTGATAGAATTTAAAATATTCTGAAATTGTCTGTAAAACCCATCCTCATCGGCATCATCAGTGGGGGCATAACAGCAGATAACATTCAAGTCGTTAATGCTTGTCTGAAATTTGCTGTAAGAATCCTTTCATTAATGCACTCATATCTTAGAAGAGCATCACTAGTGTGTCTGTTGAGAAGTAGACCTACACCTTGGAGATGCTTATTATCTTCTTTCCCTGAAAAGCGAAATTTAAGATTATTTTTAAGAATCTGACCTTTATCTGTCCATCTGGTCTCTTGCAAGCCAAGAATATCTAAATTATAATAGTGGAATTCTTGTGTGAGAACATCAAGAGAATAATCTCTGTGCGAAGTCCTCACATTCCAACTGCTTATGGAGAGAAATTGGTTAGTGGGATGTTTAAAGAAACTATGTTTATTGAGAGAGGGAATGCACGACAATATCAAACAGCCCCCTAATCGCAGGCATGGGGCAAAGATCCATTCCTCCACCACTAAAGGCTGAAGCCATCTACACTGGAAGACTTCCTCCAATGTAGAATTTGATGATGCCAATAGAAGCAAGAGTTTAAGTGCCTGTGATGACCTCTGCTCAGGATTATCCACCAGCTGATAAAACATATCCTGTGAATCTATTCACTTAGGAATATATCTTATATATACTTAGGGCTGCCAACCTGCAAACAAACAGAAATCACAGTGGAATATTTTCCCTCGAGAAGTTCATGAGTGCAGCAAATTCAGTATCCATAATGAAGCTATGAGCCATTATTCAATTCTGGTTGGTGTATATGGTCAGCACCAGGTCCCTGTGTGGTTGACCACTTTTCATCAGGAAAGAAAAAAAAAAGTGGCCATGCATAGTCCAGATCAGCAGGGCACACTGACCGGGCAGCCGTCTTATTCCATTTGTAATGCTCCAAAGAAATGAAATACTTTTAAAGTTTGGACCCTTTGTCTGATCCAATTATTTTTATGCTCCGGATAGCTGAGTCGGGTGCCAGGCAATAATTGACAAATTTCCAAAAATAAAGTTTAATTAGAATTCGAAATACCAGCGAGCGTTAATGAGTAAGAATTCAAAAATATTAAATGATTGTCAAAATTTTATGTTAATGCTAATCAAAACAAACTAACGTTGCTCAAGAGAAAAAAATTAGTAAAGATTCAAAAGGTTTAAATAACACAATTTATTTCCAAAAATCACTCACCAAAACTTCAATAAAAAAGATACATCATTTCTCAACTCTATCCAAAAACTCTGACTACACACACTGCACTAACTGTGCTCAACTAACTTCTGTGCTACTGTGACAACATGTCACCAGGTTATAACAAGAGGTACAAAGCCGCATGTGTCATGTTGCATGCCGGGAAAGACATTTGCATAAATTGATGAGTGGCGCAAGCTATGACGCAAGAGTGGGCGTGTACTCGGACACGCGCTTTAGTGGGTGACAATCGAAAGTTCGGAGTTGTGCATGCACAATTCCTAACTCTTGGAAACGAGTGCTGTGATGCCAAAAAGGAAATAAAAATCCCCAAAATGATAAATATAATGTAAATTAAGCAAAACTGGTTAAGGTAAAGTAAAAGTGAATGAGGGGGCATCACACATTCCCTTCCTTGAGAGAGCATCTCTTTTGTAAGGTACTTATAGACTGCACCACAAGAAGGTATGATTGTTTGACCAATTCCAAATGTTCTCCATCATTTGGAGTCATCTAAATGCTTTCTTTAAGGTATCATGAAGCAATTGGCTATTCCAGACTGATAATGAAGCATTTTAATTTGAAATAATAGAGCATCTACAAAAGTTTTGTTTTAATAGTTTTACATATTCTCTGATGTTGTATTTGCATGTTGATTTTTCCAAACTGCACATTAAATTACACAGACAACTATTATAAAAAAAATACCTCCTCAAGCAACTACTTACCAGAAAGGTCTGACAGGAGCTTGTCAGTTTATATGCCATAGTAGAAGATGGCAGGACCTCAGTAGAAAAATAACATGAACTTCCATGCCTTACCCAGGACTCAAACCCAGGCTGTTAGATCAGTAGCCAAGTGCACTAACCACTCTGCCATGGGTTGACTAACTAACAATTATTTGTAATCCATTCTTTTTGATGAGCTGCACATTAAAAAGCATATATATGTGTGTATGTGTGAAAACGGTTTGATTTATGTGTGTCTGCTGTAATAGAAAGTTATTTATAATAATTGTCAGTGGTGGCTTGTGACTAAAATTGTGGTGGGGCACTTTGATTATTACATGCAGTGTCCAGATGTGAAAAAAAATGGGTAGATGCCTGATGTGGAACTGAACCAAATAGGACTGAAAAGACATTTCATATGCAATATATATATATTATTTTTCAGCTAATTTCAAAATGCATTACTTAATAAAAAATCTGGAGGAAAAAAAAAAGCTCTAAAAGGTTGGGTTGGGTTGTTTTACCTCTGAGCGGCACTTTTTTGCACACCTTGGGCAAAATGGCCAGGTCACATGGACCCTGAAGGCTTGGAGAAGGTTGGGGGAAGGGACCCACTGGAACAGCTGTTGGGAGACAGACAGTAGCCTGCCGTCAAGGCCATCCAGTGTGTTCTTTAACATGAACAGGGTATGACTCTCCCGCACACAGGGCCACGGCTTAACGTCCATCCGACGGGTGGCAGCCTTTTCCAAGCCCATTGGTGTCCTCTACTGACTGTGGGCAGGGCGGGGAATTTTGCGGAGATAAATCTCAATGCTGACCCAGCTAGGACTCGAACCTGGAAACTACAGATTACTTGCCTGGCACGCTACCGACTGAGCCACCCCCGCCCCACACTCTAATAGGTGTTCTTGTCCTTTTTACTTCCATTCAGGATTTTGCCCTTACGCTGTAACAATATGTATTTTTCCACTCCTTTCTAGTGGTATTTTATAAAACTATTTGTAAAAATTATATCTATGTAGGTTTACTAGTTTTTTTTTTTTAAACTTAGTTCCAGTTTTAAATTATATTTTTTATTTTAAACTTAATTACTTGTTGTAAATTATCAATTGAAAACTTGTCTGTTTTGGTTATATTTAATTTGCAATATTAATTTATTACATGTATATTTTGTTGCATATATTAATTTATTTTGCAACAAATTGTAAAGAAAAGTGATAAAAAATGACTGAAAGAAAAAAATTAAAGCAGTAATAATGGTGGCTAGGATTTGAACTAAAGACTTTCAAGTTAAAAATAAATTATTATGCATTTGGCTAACTCAGTAATGCACTGCCAATGAGAAGTTATGGTATGGTAGCTAGGTAGTCACTGGAAGGAGAGCTATGCACCAATCCCCTGTGATGATGCATAGAAACAGCCAGGCCTAGCACCTAATGTCCGACCCCGCCTTCTCGTGGTGCAGACCGTTAGTACCTTTCAAAAGAGATACTCTCTTGTGGAAGTGAACGGAATAGGAGGGCTGCCAGATTAGTGTGGCTTACTGATCTGGACAACTATGGCTACTTTTGTTTTTTTTTCTACCCTGCTGAGGAGTGGTCAACCACACAGGGTCCTGGTGCTGACCATATAAACCCACTGGACTGGACAGATATATGGCTCTGAGCTTGATTATGGATCCTGATTTTGCTGCACTGGTGGGCTTCTGTGGAGGGAAAATCTTCCGCTGTGTTTTCTGTTTGTTTGTGGGCTGACAGCCCCAAGTGAATAGATTCACAGGATATGTTTATCAGCTGGTGGATAATCCTGAGCAGAGGTCATCGCAGGCACCTGAACTCTTTGCTTCTATTGGCATCTTCAAATTCTACATTGGAGGAAGTCTTCCAGTGTAGATGGCTTTAGCCTTTAGTAGTGGGGGAACGGGTCTTTGCCCCATGTCTGCGATTAGGGGGCTGTTTGATATTGTCAGCATTCCCTCTCTCAATAAACATAGTTTCTTTAAACATCCTACTAACCATTTTCTCTCCATAGGTAGTTGGAATGTGAGGACTCTCCACAGAGCTTTTTCTCTTGATGTCCTCACACAAGAATTCCACCATTATAATTTAGATATTCTCGGCTTGCAAGAGACCAGATGGACAGATAAAGGTCAGATTCTTAAAAATAATCTTAAATTTCTCTTTTCAGGGAGGGACGACAATAAGCATCACCAAGGCGTGGGACTGCTTCTCACCAGACATGCTAGTGATGCTCTTCTAGGATATGAGTGCATTAATGAAAGGTTTCTTACAGCAAAATTTCAGAAAAGCATTAAAGACCTGAATGTTATCTGCTGTTATGCCCCCACTGAGGATGCCGATGAGGATGAGAAGGATAGGTTTTATGAACAACTTCAGGATATTTTGAATTCTGTCAAGAAAGGAGATATTACCCTTGTTCTAGGTGACTTCAATGCCAAAGTTGGTACTGACTCTGACCTTTGGGGAGGGGTGATTGGCCCTTTTGGTATTGGTAGCTGCAATGGCAATGGGCAACGTCTCCTACAGGTAAGTAAACTCAATGGTTTCAGAATAACTAACACATATTACAAACACCGTGACATACATAAATACACATGGGTTTCACCTGATGGGCTGCATAGGAATATGATTGATTACATATTAATTAACAGCAAATGGGCTAGTTCTGTTAGAAATACCAGGGCATATAGGGGAGCTGAAATTGGATCTGACCATTACCTAGTTAAAAGTGTCTTGCAACTTAAACTTAAAAAGTGTTGTGCTAGGGTTAAAAAATTTGCTTTTAATACTGAAGCTCTGAAAGACCCAGTTATAGCCAAAGCTTACCATGATAGGTTACTTAGTCATTATGACAGTCATGGTATGCTTACTACTGAAGTTGAGGAAGAATGGGATCACTTTAAACAGGCTTTTTTGGACACTAACAGTACTATTTTAGGAAAAAAGGAGCAGAAGAGACAGAATTATCTGAGTGATAAGGCACTTGAGCTTATTTCGGAAAGAAAGAAATGCAGGAATGTCCTTAATCAATACCCTACTAGTCCTAATAGAAAGCATTACAGAGAACTTAATAAATGTGTAAAAGATCAGTTAGCTGCTGATAAGAATCTTTGGCTTGATGGTTTGGCTGACAAAGCCGAGGAAGCAGTTAGACAGCACAACAGCAGAGAGCTATACCAGATAGTTAATGTTTTGTGTGGTAGAAAACGGACAGGTATACAGGGATTGAAGGATAAACAAGGTAAGGTTATAGAAGGTGAGGATTCTGTCATGGCTAAGTGGGCTGAGCATTTCAGTGATGTTCTAAACAATGCGGTTAGTTCTATTCCCATTGTTTGCAATGACGATAGATGCATTGGTGGCTTTAATGTTGGCTCTATAACACAATCTGAAGTTATTTTGGCTGTTTCTAAACTTAAACTTCATAAATCCTCAGGTGTAGATGAAATTACTACAGAAATGCTTAGAGCTGGAAATGTTTCGGTTACCACTTGGATGACTGAAATTCTGAATATCTTTTATGATAAAGGCATGGTTCCTAAGGATTTTACCAGAGCTATTGTTATCCCTATTTTCAAAAAAGGTGATCGCAGTTCTTGTGATAACTATAGGTGTATTAGCCTACTCTCTGTTCCAGGTAAAGTTCTTTCCATGATTGTGCTTAATAGAATTAAGAATCTGGTTGACAGTCAATTGCGTGATGAGCAATGTGGATTCAGAAGTGGTAGGGGATGTGTGGATCAGATATTTTCACTTAGGCAGATTCTTGAGAAATGTTTAGAGTTTCAGAAACCTTTGGTTGCTAGCTTTGTTGATTTCAAAAAGGCTTTCGACTCTGTTGATCGTCATAATTTGTGGTTGATTGTGAAATCATATGGTATACCAGACAAGTTAGTTAACATAATGAAAGCTCTGTATAATAACACTGAGTCGTGTGTGAGAGTTGGTAATGCTTGTAGCAATTGGTTTAGCATTACTTCTGGTGTTCGACAAGGGTGCATTTTGTCTCCTTTTTTCTTTAGTTTGGTTATTGATTATGTTATGCGAAATTCACTTCAAGGGAAAGATTTTGGCCTTAAATGGGCTGGAGATACGAAAATTTCTGATTTAGATTATGCTGATGATTTAGCCCTTTTGGCAAATGATGTTGATGAGATGACCTCTTTCATTCGAGCTGTTGATGAGACTGGTAGTAGAGTAGGTTTGGTTATAAACAGAGAGAAAACTAAAGTGATGAAAATTGGTCAGGCAGGCTGTGATTCAGTTAATCTGAATGGTTGCAGTCTTGAGCAGGTGTCACAGTTTAATTATCTTGGGAGCTATGTAACAGATAATGGTGATGTGCGGCATGAGATTAACAGACGAATAGGGATTGCTGCCGGACTTTTAAGAATCTATGGAGAGTGTGGAGAAATAGGCATATACACCTAAAGACTAAAATTAGACTGTATAATAGTTTGGTTCTTTCTAGGGTTAGTTATGGTAGTGAAACTTGGACACTTTGTAAACAAGATAACAGGAAACTAGATGCTTTTGATTCCAGATGCTTACGCAGTATCTTGGGCATTAGGTGGTTCAACTTTGTAACTAATGATGAGGTTAGGCAAAGGAGTTTGCAACCTCCTTTAAGCAGCATATTGTGCAGAGAGAGACTCCGTTGGTTTGGCCATGTTGCCAGTATGAGTAATTATAGATTGGCGAATAGGGTTATGAACAGTGTGCCTAAAGGCCTCAGAAAGAGGGGGAGACCTAGGATGCAGTGGGCAGACAATGTCAAACAGGACCTTGTTAGAATTGGTGTGCAGTGGCCAGATGCAGTAGATGTAGCTCAGGATAGACTTGCTTGGAGAACTAAATTGCACGGTCTGGTTGGACCTCCGTAGCCCATGGCTGCTTGATGATGATGATGATGATAGTAGCATTCTCTTGTAGACAGCATAGCATGTTCAACACATTTTATATTTCCATATCTAATGTTGTTTCTAAAATCTTCATACATAAGTATCCTTCCTCTGCAAAATAAGAAGTTGGTAACTCAGTTCAAACACATCTTGTAAGGAAAGTTTAGGCTTGTTACTCCTGCCAAAGTCAAATCAAAATATTCATTAAGTAACAAGATCTTTGGCAATTATTAGCACTAGTAGAACCAGTCAATCAAGTGTCTTGCACCACTACAAAAATGGAGGACTGCCTGCTGCAGTTATTACTCATTCGTTTCTTCTACGGATGGATGACAAACCCAAATGTGAGTTTTGTGAGACCGTTTTAACTATTAAACATTTTTTAATTTCATGTCCCACTTTTAACTTTGAGTGTAGATTGTATTTTAGTTTTCATGATTTTACATCCGAGCCTCTTACACTCGGACTTCTCTTACCTGATCATTGCTTTTTACCACCAGATTTTTCCTTCTTAAAATATTGTGGTTATTTTAATAGACTTTGATTTTACCTTGTATTTTGTATACCTAATACAGGTCTTTTACACCTGGGATTATTATAACTTGTATTTTTCAAGTTGTTTTACTTTATACATATACCCTTGTTCTTTGTTGGTCTACAATTTTATTTTTTTGTTTTTGTTTTAACTATTGGTTGGGGGTACCCATGTCTTTTATCTTTTATATTATCTTTCGTTTGGCACATTATGGCCTAGTCGCGCATGTGCCATAAAACCCCAAACAAACAACCAATATGCTGCAGTTCAGCGGTGTTGTAATGCTATAATAGATAATGCTAAGATTCTGGATGGTGGGGTACTGATAAAATTCTCATTGACAATATGAAAGCAGCAGATGTATCCCTGATTTGCAAAGCAAATGCTGTAATTGTCTACCTAACATGGCAAATAATGGTTACAAAACAAATATAAAAATTAATTATCGTGATTTACATATGACAAATTATGAATAGTAAATATGAAATTCTTTTTTTTTTGTGATTATTTTTTATGGGGCATTGCCCTAGGTGGCCTAATGAATGAGCTGTGCCTGATAATTACACTTTTGTTGAGACACAGACTCAGTGCAAGTTTAAGAAACTGATTATTGTTTTACTTGCTGTTTCTTATTTTTGAAGTGGTGCATGGAGTGGCTGTCCATACCAGGTTCGTAATCTGCAGTTTCCAGCTTTGAATCCCAGCTGGGTCACCATTGAGATTTATTTCTGAAAAATTCCTGCCCTGCCCAGTAGGGGACACAATGGGTTTGAAAAGCTGTGGCTCCATGTGTGGGAGAGCCATACCCTTTGCATTTTAAAGAACATGGTAGATGGCCTTTATGGAAGGTTGCCATCTGTCTTTCAGTAGCTGATCCATTGGGTTCCCTCCCCCAACCTCTGAGCCTTAGGGGTTCTCGTGACCTGGTCATTTAACCCATTGTGTGCAAAAAAGTGCTGCTCAGAGGTAAAACAACCCAAAAATTATTTTTTAAGTGCATTTCTTGATATGAGTTGGCATGGTATTGCAAGTTTTATTATAATTGTTTGATTTCACTGTTTTCTTTTTGCTTTCAGAAAATGTGCAAGGCAGTGACAGAAGCATTTGTTAGACTGCATGAACAAGGTCTTATTTACAGGAGTAATCGCTTAGTGAACTGGTCTTGTACCTTGAGATCTGCAATATCAGACATTGAGGTATATCAAATGATGAATATTTTTAGAATTAAAAGACATAATAATATAATAGTTGGTAGCACTTTAGCATAATTATATATCAATATTCCTTCTCCTTATAAATGAATCATGAACTTGAAGGAATTTTTATATATACATAGATTCTCAAAGTGCTCTTGAAAATTTCAGTAGCTAAATTTGTTTCTGTATCCCTAGAAGTTTGCTATAAAATCTAGTTTTTTATAGTATTCAGAAAATTGCATTTATAATTATATATGTTTTTTGCTATTTTTTAATTATACATATATCTATAAAATCATAATATATGTTGGTATGTATTTTTTTTTTGAAACTCTGCTGTAATCAAGTGCTAAGATCAAAAAGGGGGTTCAAACACCTTTTGTAAATTTAAAAAAAAATTACAAATTTTTGCAAATTGAAAATGATAAAATTGTATTAAAAATATATTTGGGCTATGATACTATTAATCATTATAAATTAAATTTTTTTTAACAGTTGGCAATTCCCCCCCCCCCCCCTCTCCTTCCCCCACGCCATCTTTTCTAAAGATTCTGGAAAAGTGTTTGAACCCTGATCTCTATGCTACATATATACTGCAAAATTTTAAATTGCATTTTTCTAAAGTTTAAATTTGTTTAATAAGTTTTATTGGATTGAAAGAAATAGAAGTTGTGCATTTGCAAACATTCTATATTTTTAAAAGTTGGTAGTTATCTTAAAACTTTCTTTTTTAAAGATAAAAACTCTGTATCATCCATTTAGTTTTCAGATCTTTGTTTTCATATATTTCCTCTTTTAGCATATGCAGAATTTCTTGCTGATTGTAGATTTGAATTATACTACAATCTCTCACTAACTGCAGATTTTTCCAACTGTGAATTTGAAATAACACTGTTTTATATTTGAAGAACAAAATTTTACAATATGCATTTTTTTACATTATTTGCAGTTTTACTGTGGAAGGGTCTCTTCACTTCTATCTAGTGTCTGTCCTTTGAGGGTTGAGAGAAGGTTGGAGATTATTAATTGCTGCACTTACTTTTGTTCTTTGCTTTCTTGCAGTTTGAAATCAATATTCTTCTTTTGAATCAGGAAAGAAATGTCATCTCACCATTGTCACAACAAGTAACAATTATGCTTTTAAATTTTATATTCGTTAACCGAAATATTTAGTTATTCACTACTGCAGATGCCAGTTGATAGTTCTCTCCTGAACTCCTTCAAGCGCTCACTATCGACAAATGGAATCATTTAAGTAGTCAAAGTATTTTGACTCTTCATTTCAGAAGATTACAAGCTTTGAACCCGAAACCCAACATGAATTGGTTTTCCAGTTCTTTTGCCCTTCCAACCAATCATGGGGATATCGAAAAGTATGAACAAAGTAGTAAATAATCATAGACACCTAGGGTAAATGTATATAAACATATATTCTCTCAAAGGACATAGATATTACAAAATAATATATTGAATGAATACCTGGAAACTCAAATTAGCATGAAGTACTTTCCATAAATCATCTCTGAGAGATCTGACAACAAGCTACAGCTCTGAGTACTCCTTTCATTTTAGCCATTAATGAACTGTTTTTTTCCTCTTGTATTGCAATATCTAAAGCTTGTTCAAAATCTTCAGGATTCCTATTTGAAACAGGTCATTTTATTTTGTCAGATAGTCTGGCTTCAAACTGCTGTAATAAAGTTTGATTCCTAAGTTTCCTCTGATTTCTCTGTTTTTAGGGGCATATACTTATAAAACAGAGCTTTCAGCCTAGTTGAATAAGTTTTAACATCCTCTTGGGAAGATTGTTTTGCCTTAGTAAGGTTATATAGTTACTGACAAGGGATATTCAGCATCAAATCTTTCATTAATGGTTTCTTAAAATTATATGACCTAGTTTCCTTTCTAAGTTCACTCGACTCAGTTAGGAATTCTGATGCTTTTCCCCAAAATTTAGACTTTATGACAGAGTAACTGTATCTGGCCAATTGACAATCTTTGTTACTTCTGCTCTCTGAAAGAACTATTCTGTTGTTAGGCTCCGTTGCAGTGTAAGCTGGAATAAGGTTTACAATCCTGCTATGATCAAAGCAAAATTTTGACTTTCTCAATTATTTCTAGGATTACTATTCTCACCTATATTAGTTTCTTCTGATGGGACTGGTAATAATTGGAGATCCCACTTCTGCCATTTTTCTTTTTAACTCCTCTACTTTTAATTAATACCACATTCCAGTATTTATCTAACACTAAATTATATTTTCTAAATTTAACAATTTAAGTACTCTATCATTTATTATAAATATCACCATTAAATCACAAACCTGCATACCTCACAAAGTAAATAAATTCTTACTTATGAAATAATAAGCTGAAAAAAATTGGTTTTGCTTTGAGTGGGATCCGAACCCACGTCACCAGGAAACATGCCTGTTATGCTACCACTACATCACCAATGGCTAACCTTTTCTCAGCTTGTGTGACGTTATAAACTTTCTGGATTTTTTTATTTGATTCACACAGTGGCACCATCTATCTGGGAAGTGGACAAATCTGTTGCCTCATTAGAGATGGAATTAATATTTGTCATTCACGCTCATGGCATTAAGTCAATAAATCAGTAGTAAAGAATCACAGGATATGTCCTGTAGACATGGAGCTCATGAAATAATAAGCTGAAAACAGGCATGTTTCCTGGTGACATGGGTTCGGATCCCACTCATGGCAAAACCAATTTTTTTCAGCTTATTATTTCGTGAGTTCCATGTCTACAGGACATATCTTGTGATTCTTTACTACAAATTCTTACTTATTGAACTATCAAATCTTTTTTTTCTAAATCAATAGCTAAGCTTTATATCAGACTTTATTATCATACTTCTAATACTTCTATTTAAATATTATAAAAATTTATCACATTTTTGCTAATATTATCACACTCTACTTAACATGTCACATTTTTACTTATCCCTATATTGATTATATTACCATATCTTATTAACACAAAAGAAATATCAACCACCACTACAACCAACTAATACTTTGCAAATGAGTGCAACAATATTATAAAATCATTTTTAACATTTCATATTGCTCAATTCACACTTTTTTTTTGAGTCCTCTCACAAGGATGCCAATATGTCATCTTGCCGTGTGGCCACTGTTGCCATGACAAATAACAATTATGTTTTTAAGTTTTATGTTCGTTAACAAAGGTATTTATTTATTAACTGCTGCAGATGCCAGTCAATAGTGCTCTCCTAAACTCCTTCAAGAGCTCACTATTGACAAATAGAATCATTTAACTAGTCGAAGTATTTTGACTCTTCATTTCAGGAGATTACAAGGTTTGAACCTGAAATCCAACATGAATTGGTTTTCCAGTTCTTTTGCACTTCCAACCAATCATGGGGATATAGAAAAGTATGAACAAAGTAATAAATAATCACAGACACATAGTGTTTTGGGGAAAAATATATTCTCTCAAAGGACATAGATATAAACTAATATGTTGAATGAATATCAGGAAACTCATATTAGCATGCAGTACTTTCCATAATTTATGGCTACAGTTTATCCTTATTTGGATGGACATGTTCATCATGATAATGCACCTGCTCACAAGACATGTATCATCACTGAATGGTTCCAGGAAAATGCTGAAAAGTTTTACTTGCTTCATTGGCCTGCATAGTCCCCCGACCTAAACCTTATCGAGCATTTTTGGAATAAGGTGGAAAGGGCTGTTCGCAGCAAGACTGCTACTGCCCAATTTGCAGCAACTGCATAACACGATGATTTCCACATGGTACAACATTCCTGAACAATGCATCTAGCATCTTGTAATTCGATGCCCCAATGAATTCAGGTTGTTCTGAAGGACAAAGGAGGTGCAACACACTTCTAGGTAGGTTTACCTAATAAACTGGCATCTCAGTGTATGCTTGGGTATTTGCTGATTGACAAACTCTAAGTCTGAGGTAATAGTGTTACAAAAAGTTAATTTGCTTTAAAAACAAATTAATTTTAATGAAAAATTAAAAATATATAACTAAAAAAGATAAAGTGTTTTGAAAAAAGTTGGGTTTATATTAATCACTGAAATTGAGATCAAACCATTTGAGATCAATTTGCGTTAGATACTGCTATGGAAAAGTTAAATTTTGAAACAATGGCAAAATTTCATTTGAAAATCAGAATTTATTAATTCTGCTTATAAAATTATTTCATTTTAATTAGGACTTGTTTTAATAGTAATCTTATCTTTTAAAAATCAAACTTTTCATTACAATGTCTTAATTGAAGGCCTCTTAATCCTTACCATATCAGGCCTGAAAAACTGAATTATATCCTGTGGCTAAGCTTTTTTTCAACTGTGTTCAATCAGAAAATTTGAAATTTTGAACTTTTTTGCCAAACAACTAGTGAAAGGAATTATAGTAATTATGAATTACATTATAATGTGTACCAAACATTTATATGACAAATTAATGATAACTTATTCTTGGTTTTGAAAAAATAAAATATTTGACAAAAAAGATAACTAGTTTTGTTTTAATAGAGCTTTTATTGAGTCATATAATAAAAAAAAATCCATCTTGCAATGTAAATGCAAATTTATTGGGGGGAAAAAACAAAATAAGAGACAAAAATGATTGTCATGCATATTAATAGAAAGACTATTTATTTATGAATAAGAGGATGAGAAACTTTTCAATAGCTGTGACCACTCAAACTTGCCAACTTCAGAATTAAGAAAAAACTCAACAGAAGAGCATTTAATTGGGTCGTCTGTAAATGATAGCTAAATAGTCACTGGAAGGAGAGCAATGCACCAATCCCCTGTGATGATGCATAGAACCGGCCAAGCCTAGCACCTAATGTTTAACCCTGCTTTCTCATGCTGCAGACCTTTACTAGTTTCAAAAGAGATCAACTACTGATCTGAACAACTATGACTACTTTTTTTTCTATCCTGCTGATGAGTAGTGAACCACACAGGGTCCTGGTGCTAACCATATACACCAACTGGAATGTAATAAGGCTCTGAGCTTGATTATGGATCCTGAATTTCCTGCACTCATGGGCTTCACTTGAGGAAAAATATTTCACTGTGATTTCTTTTTGTTTGTGGGTTGACAGCCCTAAGTGAAATAATTCACAGGATATATTTTATCAGCTGGTGGATAATCCTGAGCAATCGCAGGCACTTGAACTCTTGCTTCTACTGGCATCATCAAATTCTACATTAGAGGAAGTCTTCCAGTGTAGATGGCTTCAGCTTTTAGTGGTGGGGGAATGGCTCTTTGCCCCATGCCTGCAATTAGGGGGCTGTTTGATATTATCGTGCATTCCCTCTCTCAATAAACATAGTTTCTTTAAACATCCCACTAACCAATTTCTCTCCATAAGCAGTTGGAATGTGAGGACTTCGCACAGAGATTATTCTCTTGATGTTCTCACACAAGAATTCCACTATTATAATTTAGATATTCTTGGCTTGCAAGAAACCAGATGGACAGATAAAGGTCAGATTCTTAAAAATAATCTTAAATTTCGCTTTTCAGGGAAAGAAGATAATAAGCATCTCCAAGGTGTAGGTCTACTTCTCAACAGACACACTAGTGATGCTCTTCTAAGATATGAGTGCATTAATGAAAGGATTCTTACAGCAAATTTCAGACAAGCATTAACGACTTGAATGTTATCTGCTGTTATGCCCCCACTGATGATGCCGATGAGGATGGGTTTTACGAACAACTTCAGAATATTTTAAATTCTATCAAGAAAGAAGGTATTACCCTTGTTCTAGGTGACTTCAATGCCAAAGTTGGTACTGACTCTGGCCTTTGCGTGGGGATGATAGGCCCTTTCAGTATTGGTAGCTGCAATGCACAATGTCTCCTACAGATAAGTAAACTCAATGGTTTCAGAATAACTAACACTTATTACAAATATGCGACATAAGTGCACTTGGGTTTCACCAGATGGGCTGCATAAGAATGTGATCGATTATATATATTAATTAACAGCAAATGGGCTAATTCTGTTAGGAATACCAGGTCTTATAGGAGAGCTGAAATTGGACATGACCATTACCTTGTTAAAAGTGTCTTGCAACTTAAACTTAAAAAGTGTTGTGCTAAAGTTAAAAAATTTACCTTTAATACTGAAGCTCTGAAAGACCCAGTTATAGCTAAAACTTACCATGATAGGTTACTTAATCAGTATGACAGTCATGGTATGCTTACTACTTCAGTTGAGGAAGAATTGGACCATTTTAAACAGGATTTTCTAGACACTAACAATACTCTTTTGGGTGCAGAGGAGGCAAATTTATCTGAGTTATAAGGACGATCTTATTTTGGAAAGAACTGCAGAAATGTTCTTAATCAATAACCCACTAGTCCTAATAGAAAGCATTACAAAGAGCTTAACAAAAGTGTAAAGGATCAGATAGCAGCTGATAAGAAATTTTGGATTGATTTATCTCTGAATAACAGCAAAGAGCTGCTGTACCAGACAGTCAATGTTCTCTATGGGGGAAAAAAAAGAACAAGTATACAGGGACTGAAGGATAGACAAGGTAAGGTTATTGAAGGTGAGGATTCTGTCATGGCCAGATGGGCTGAGCATTTCATAGATGTTCTAAACAATGTGGTTAGTTCTACTCCCATTGTATGTAATGAGGATGATGCATTACTGGCTGTAATATTGACACTATAATACAGTCTAAAGTTATTTTGACTATTTCTAAACTTAAACTACATAAATCCCCACAGGTAGATGAAATTACTACAGAAATGCTTAGAGCTGGAAATATTTTGGTTACTACTTGGATGACTGAAATCTTGAATATCTTTTATGATAATGGCATTGTTCCTAAGGATTTTACCAGAGCTATTATTATCCCTAATTTAAAAAAAAAGTTATTGCAGTTCTTGTGATAACTATAGGGATATCAGCCTACTTTGTTCCAGGTAAAGTTCTTTGCATGATTGTGCGTAATAGATTTAAGAATTTGGTTGACAGACAACTGCTTCATGATCAGTGTGCATTCAGAAGTGGTAGGTGATGTGTAGATCTGAAGTTACCTACTTTGTAGATTTCAAAAAGGTTTTTGACTCTGTTGATCATCATAATTTGTTGTTGATTGTGATATCATATGGCATACCAGACAAGTTAGTTAACATAATTAAAGCTATTTAGAATAACACTGAGTCATTGGTGAGAGTCGTTAAAGCTTGTAGCAATTGTTTTATCATTGCTTCTGGTGTTTGACAAGGGTGCATTCTGTCTCCTTTTCTCTTTAGTTTGGTTATTGATTATTTTATGTGAAATTCACTGCAAGGGAAAGATTTTGGCCTTAAATGGTCCGGAGATCTAAAATTTCTGATTTAGACTAGACAATGCTGATGATTTAGCCCTTTTGGCAAATGATGATGAGATGAACTCTTTCATTTTAGTTGTTGATGAGACAGGTATTAAAGTAGGTTTGGTGATAAATAGAGAGAAAAATAATTTGAAAAAAAATTTGTTAGGCAGACTGTGGTTCAGTTAATCTGAATGGTTGCAGTTTTGAGCAGGTGTCTCAGTTTAATTATTTTGGGAACTATGTAACAGATACTGGTGATGTGTGGCATGAGATTAACAGACAAATAGATATTGCTGCTGAATCGATATAGAGTGTGGAGAAATAGGTGTATACACTAAAGACTAAAATTAGATTTATAAGTTATAAGTCACAGCTAAATAAATATAATTTAATTCTTCACAATTAATTACTGTACATTAAAAGTTAAATTAAGATTGAGAGGAGTGAGTAACCTCTATGTTACTATTCACATGCTCTTAACGTAATTTCCTTCTGTAATAGTCTAAAAGCTCTCCTTTCCATTAAAAAGGGACTATAGGATATAGGAAATTATAGTTACCAGTTCTTTAAGTGAGGGTCTTGATGGGTAGTTCGCTGGTACAGGTACATATAGCTTTTCATTTTCTTCTGTTGTTGATAGAAATTTTTGGCCATATTGGTAGGTGTTTATCTTCTTCACCATTGCCGCTTTTGAATATATGGGCTGACCAATCTTGCCTGTTGTTAATCGATGTAGTTGGCACTTGGTACAGTTGTACCATTATTTCAGCTGCTATATATCAGTCTTTTGGTTACTCACTTGTTATACCTCATAGTAGAGGTTCTCATTATTATTTCTGGTTAAACAGATAATTTTCATGCACATCCCCAAGACTTAACAACTTAAACTCATTTAAAATTCTTTAAAATAAGTTCAAAACTTCAAGCGCCCCCTTCATCAGCTATGCGTTTCACCAACTTTTACTTATTGGCACCTTAGGCTTCTCTTCCTTGATGTTATGTGAGTTTAAATATGTGTCTCATTGACATCAGAGTTTATGGCACTTTGTTTGTGTGCATCTGCTCACGCAGCAGGAGATTCCATGCCGTTGACAGGGGTGGAATCTCCACGTTGCAGAATTTATGTTGTTTAATGTGAATTAACATATTTTCATCATAAGTGAGTTGATATTTTGTTTGTGGTGTTGCTAATGGTCTATATGTAATTTGCTCAATTTTTATTTCATTGTTTAATATGGTTTGTGTTAATGCCATTGTGGGTTGTTTATTTTTAATGTCTCTTTGATATTCTAACATTCTTTGTATAGGGAAAATATATCGAACATTTGAGCAAAGAATGTTAGAACATCAAACAGACTTTAAAAATAAACAACCCACCATGGCATTAACACAAACCATATTAAACAATGATGTAAAAATTGAGCAAATTACATATAGACCATTAGCAACACCACAAACAAAATATCAACTCACTTATGATGAAAATATGTTAATTTACATTAATCAACATAAACTCTGCAACACAGAGATTCGACCCCTGCCATCGGCATGGAATCTCCTGCTGCGTGAGCAGATGCGCACAAACAAAGTGCCATAAGCTCTGATGTTAATGAGACACATATTTAAGCACATAACATCGAGGAAGGGAAGCCTGAGGATGCCAATAAGTGAAAGTTGGTGAAATGCATAACTGATGAATGGGGGAAACTTATTTAAAAAATTTTTAAATGAGTTTTAAATTGTTAATTTTCGTGCACATCTCCAAGATTTATCTGTTTAACCAGAAATAATAGTGAGAACCTCTACTGTGAGGTATAATAACAACAAGTGAGTAACCAAAGGACTGGTATACAGCAGCTGAAATAATGGTACAACTGTACCAAGTGCCAACTACATCGATTAACAACAGGCAAGATTGGTCACAACAGTCAAGATTGGTCAGCCCATGCATTCAAAAGTAGCAATGGTGAAGAAGATAAACACCTACCAATATGGCCAAAAATTTCTATCAACAACAGAAGAAAATGAAAAGCTATGTGTACCTGTACCAGCAAACTTTCCATCAAGACCCTCACTTAAAGAACTGGTACCTATAATTTCCTATATCCTATAACCCCTTTTTAATGGAAGGGGGGGAGCTTTTAGACTGTATTACAGAAGGAAATTATGTTAAGAGCAAGTGAATAGTAATATAGAGGTTACTCAGCTCAAAGGAATGTAATGCACTCCTCTCAATCTTAATTTAACTTTTAATGTACAGTAATTAATCGTGAAGAATTAATTATAATATTAGACTGTATAATAGTTTGGTTCTGTTTAGAATTAGTTGTGATGATGAAACTTGGATCCTTTGTAAACGAGATAATAGTCAACTGGACATTTTTGATTCTATATGCTTATGCAGTATCTTGGGAAACTTTGTAAGTAATGATAAGGTTAGGGAAAGGGTTTGGAAACCTCCTGTGAGCAGCATTTTGTGCAGAGAAAGACTGTTGATTTGGCTATGTTGTCCATATGCATAATTATAGATTAGCAAATAGGGTTATGAACAGTGTACCTAAAGGTTTCAGAAAGTGTGGGAGACCTAGGATGTGGTGAGCAGACATTGTCAAACAAGACCTTGTGTGAATTATAAGACCTTGTGTGAATTACAAGACCTTGTAGAAACGAGACTTTGTAGAATTGGTGTGCAGTAGCCAGATGCAGCAGATGTAGCTCAGAACAGATATGCTTGGAGAAATAAATTGCACAATCCGGTTGGACCTTCGTAGCCATGATTGGTTGAGAATGATGATGATGAATTGGGGTTAAGAAAATCATGAAAATAGGAAAAGACAGGTAAATAAAATTTTATAATAATTTTTTTAAAGATAACTCAAAAGTTTTTCTGTAGAATATAAGAATGAAATCATCTTAAATACACTGGTGTAGATTGATGTATGATATGAAAGTTTCTTGTTACGATAAGCGCACAGATGAGCCAAGGTGAAGACAGATTCAGCAAAGTTCAGTTTAATGAAATAGTAGCTACACTTACAGTTTTAAATATACTCACAAAAATTAGGGGATATTTTTGTCGCTTCATATTCATTTTGAAATATCCCCTAATTTTGGTGAGCAGTATATATGGAAAGGAATGGTGGCTTCTTGATGAATGAGTTTGATGATATTAATTCAGGAACATTGTAGAATCACTTTGTGGCAAAATCGCATACTATATTGCATAACAAGAAAATGTTGAAGTATATCATATAACTTCGTAAAATTATTAAAAATATTTCAAACTATTTTCATTTGTCAGCTCCATATTATCTAACAAACAACCACAAATTATGTTGATCAACAGTGACAAAAGCCTTTTTGAAAACTATAAAACTAGTAACCACAGGTTTCTGAAAGTCTAAACATTTCTCAAGAGTATGCCTAAGTGAAAATATTTGATCAATTCATCCCCTACCACTTCTGAATACACACTGTTCATCATGCAGTTGTCCATCAACCAAATTCTTAATTTTATTATGTATAATCTGCAAAGAACTTTACCTGGAACAGAAAATAAACTAATTCTCCTATTTTCACAAGAACTGCAATCACCTTTTTAAAAAATTGGGATAATAATAGCTCTAATAAAATTCTTAGGAACAACATCTTTATCATAAAAAAATATTCAAAATTTCAATCAGCCATGTGACAACACAAATATTCCCAGCTCTATGCAATTCAGTGGTGATTTCATCCATCCCAGGAGATTTATGCAGTTTTAATTTAGATATAGCCAAAGCAACTGCAGAATGTAATATAGGACCATAATTAAAGAAAGTAGTGCATCTATCTTCATTTGCAAACAATGGGAGTAGAAGTAATCACATTGTTTAGAACATCTTTGAAATGCTCAGCCCACCTAGCCATCACAGAATCCTCACCTTCAACCACCTTGCCATGTTAGTGTGCAGTAAGATATGTAATGTGTACAGTAAGATGTGTAAACAGCACTGCCTACCAAACATTTTGGAAATTATGTTGTAATAGCAATACTGATTTTTGCAATTAATGATTTATCAATTAATGTTAAATCATCATATTATATTTGCACCCAAAATAACATAACAGAACACTGCTTTGCAGTGAAAAGCTTATAAATCCCCCCCCCCCCTTTTTTTTTTGCATTAATCCAGAAAACCAGACTTTTTTTGTCTGATCAACTTGGATACCTGGCAACCTTATTTTTAGACATTTTATCACTGAGCACATGATGAGATTTAGAAAGTGCTGTCAAAAATGATGAAGATTCTGTGTGACAGAATCTTCACCAACTTTGAACACATTCCACCATTTCGCAGTGAAAAAAGTTAAGAAGTTTTCCCAGGACATTCAAAGAACTGTGGGATACTCCCATAAAACTGAAATCACTACTCCTTGATACCACAAATACAATGAGAAGCATTCTCCATGTCACAATGAAAACCATAGCAAATGCTTTGGTATTTATTGCAATTGGAGGAGATCTTTGAACCATCTCTGAATTGGAGTTGAAAGTTCAAAGTATAATTTTGAAAAAAATAAGGCTTCATAATTGACTAATTTTTCTTCAGGCACATTAAGTTGATCCCAAGCTTACAGTAGGTGACTATGGAGAGTTGTAGACCACCAGACATCTTCCAAACTACTCAATGGACATTGCCACCTGTACCAATGAAATTAATTTGCATAAGCCAGATAAAATGACATCAAATGGTAAAGTTTTGTGCTGAAAAAAAAAAAAAATCAGAATTCTGACATGAAGAACTTATGAACTGCATCTGTAATTAACTGTTACTCTGAGGTATAATTTTTACATATTTAGTTATAATTTTGGTGTGTGAAATTTTATGTGCATTTATAGTGGAAAGTGTCGGCCTTGATTAGTCTGCAGTGCCTAATTTATCTTCAAAGTAGCTACTTTTTTTCATAAATTTTTTTTTGTATTTTGAAAGATTTTGAAACTACATTTCCCTTTTTCATTGCCTTTATTTTGCAACGAGATGGTAAATCTTAATCAAAATGACTCTAGGCATAATGGTTTACTATAATTAAATGGTAAAACATCTGTCAATAACAATTTCTCCTTAGGTTGACAAAATTGAACTTACTGGAAGAACTCTCTTGGCTGTACCTGGATATGAAGAAAAAGTTGAATTTGGAGTATTGGTGTCATTTGCATATCAGATTGAAAATTCTTGTAAGATACAGTTATTATTTAATTTGAAACAAAAAATTTAGTGTGATTGCTTTCTGAGTGTGAATGCAACAAATGTAGAATCATTTAATTAACAGTAGCACTGTTATGCATCTTTAAAAATTTTAAACACCATCTAAATATTTTAAAAGCTAAGAGTCTAAAATTATCCATTACATATAGATCGCATACAATACAAATTATAACCAAGTGATAGTATTATCTTACAAAGCAAATAAGCGAAGTTATCCCATGCAGAGGTTATCACTGCATGCAAATTGAAGACACCAGTAAGTCACAGACCTTGTGCTGTGGTATAATAAGTTGATTCAACTATTGCTCTAAAGGTGTGGTTATCTGCACTGCTTTCAAAAATTTAAGCATAAATGAATAAAACAGCCATATCTTGAAATGTATATGAACAAATTCCACAGGAAGGTACAAAGATAACATTGTGATAAGTCATGAAAATATGGCGAAAAATTATTTATACCTCATAAAGAAATAAAGGAATGTATGTGAAAAAATGGTGGTGGTTTCCAATGCAAAATGTATAGTTAGTACGATTTATATTTTTGAAAAAGGGAAAAAGACTACAGGCATACTTCATTTAGTGTTGCCCTTTATAGCACTGATTTTTTTATTTTCTTGC
This sequence comes from Ryuthela nishihirai, assembly GCA_038380435.1. NCBI lineage: Eukaryota > Metazoa > Arthropoda > Arachnida > Araneae > Heptathelidae > Ryuthela > Ryuthela nishihirai. The sequence goes on from JAWZYU010000028.1 coordinate 55,934,354, forward strand.
TTAAAAATATTTTTATATTTAAAAAAATATATATAAAAATCCATTACAGTACTGAATAGTTATTTTACAATGGGTGTTCAAAAAGCAATGGCAACATATGTGGTACTTACCAAACACTTTATTTCCACATGAAATTGACATTTCATGCCCTCAGTCTAATCACTTGCTAGGTTAACAACTTCATGTCAAAAATGTGGGAGCTGGAAAATACTGTCACCAAATCTATTTCTGTTGATCACTGCTATGGACTTCCCTATGGCTTGTAACACCTCAGTCAGACTGTGAAACTGTTGTCTTCAGTGTGGTTCCATTGACTTAGGAAACAGGTCAAAATCACAAGAACTCTCTTGAGTATGGTGGATGTTCCAAAGTTTCCATTGCCACCTTGCCAAAAGCTCCTTCACAGGTTGGGCTACATGACAATGGGCATTGTCATGAATGAAAAGTGGACAATACCCTGTGATAGAGTGTCGATGCTCTTGTATGTCATATAATTGATAGAACCCTCATCATCATCCTCAAGCAGCCTTGGGTTATGGAGGTCCAACCAGACCGGCAATTTAATTCTCCAAGCATATCTGTCCTAAGCTATGTCTGCTGCATCTGGCCACTGCACACCAATTCTAACAAGGTCCTGTTTGACATTGTCTGCCCACTGCATCCTAGGTCTCATTGAGAGAGGGAATGCCGACAAAATCAAACAGCTCCCTAAGCCCACTATCCTAACAGACCTTGTATTATGACATAAACTGACGCAGGCTCCTGTCAGACCTCTGTTGTGGAAAGCAGCTGCTTGAGCGGGTATTTATTTATGTCTCATTTTCAAAGAAAACAAGATAATAATTGTGCTTTGTTGTCTGCCCATCTGTAGACATAAAACTTTTTTGGTTGCAGAGATAAATTAAAAATTCTTTTTGTGTTTGATAAAATTGTGATGAAATATTATGATATACACTTTCCGAATCTCTCTAAAGCAATAGTTATGCCTTCTAGCAGTGGAAAAAGTTGAAAATTACAAAGTTCCAAATGAATATTGCAAATGATGTATTTAGGCTAGAAATTTGAAATTTTGGTGGTGGAATGTGCAGGTCACAGTTTCCATTGCCAACATTGAGTTGACCCCTTAGACCTATGAGGGGTGGGAAAACACACCTTTTTAGTTTTAGGTTGTCATAGCGAATTCTATTCTATACAATAGAATTTGCTATGACAACCATACATGCTATATCAACAATAAGATAATTGTTTGTTTTTAGAGATAAATGTAAAATTCTTTTTAGGTTAGATAGGAATTGATAAAATATTATGATTAACACATTTTAAATCTTCCAAAAACTATAATTGCACTCTCTAATGGTGGATAAATTTGAAAATTCCAAAATTTAAAACAGATGTTGTAAACAATGTATTTAAACTAGAAATTGTAAATTTTGGTGGTGGAGTGTAAATGTCACAATATTTCCATTGGCAACAATAAATTGACCTCTTAGACCCAGATGGGTGGGAAAAGATAATTTTTTGTATTTAAGAGATAAAAAAAAAATCTTTTTTTTTATGGTTAGATAGGAATTGATTAAATATTATGATTCACCATTTTGGAATCTTTTGAACACTATTATTGCACCCTCTAATGGTGAAAAAGATTGAAAATACCAAAATTTCAAATGAATATTGCAATGATGTATTAATGATAGAAATGTGAAATTTTGATGGTGGAATGAAAATAATAATTAGAAAACTTTTTTAATTTGATTGGTACTAATGAAATATTATAATTCACATTTTTCAAATACTTAATAGTTTTATTATATATATATCTTTATCGACCACAGAAATGATGAAATGGTAGAGCTGTTATCGTTACAAATAATATGTATAGAATAGAAATTTGAAAAATTAGTGTTAGTTCTTAAGAGATATTCCACTGAAAGCAATAATCTACCCACTTTTCTGAGAGAGATGTGGAAAATGCAACTTTTTAGGTTTAGAAATTAAAAGACAAATAGTTTTATTTTGTATAATTACTAATGAAACACTCTTTGCATTTTTCCCATCATCTGCTAGCTCAAATTAAAACTTTTAAGGAATGAAACAGTAGATAATCATCATCATCATCATCATCCTCAAGCAGCCATGGGCTACGGAGGTCCAACCAGACCGTGCAATTTAGTTCTCCAAGCAAGTCTATCCTGAGCTACATCTACTGCATCTGGCCACTGCACACCAATTCTAAGAAGGTCCTATTTGACATTGTCTGCCCACCGCATCCTAGGTCTCCCCTTCTTTCTGAGGCCTTTAGGCACACTGTTCATAACCCTATTCACCAATCTATAATTATTCATACGGGCAACATGGCCAAACCAACGGAGTCTCTCTCTGCACAATATGCTGCTTAAAGGAGGTTGCAAACTCCTTTGCCTAATCTCATCGTTAGTTACAAAGTTAAACCACCTAATGCCCAAGATACTGCGTAAGCATCTGGAATCAAAAGCATCTAGTTTCCTGTTGTTTACAAAGTGTCCAAGTTTCACTACCATAACTAACCCTAGAAAGAACCAAGCTATTATACAGTCTAATTTTAGTCTTTAGGTGTATACGCCTATTTCTCCACACTCTCGATAGGTTCTTAAAAGTCCCAGCAGCAATACCTATTCGTCTGTTAATCTCATGCCGCACATCACCATTATCTGTTACATAGCTCCCAAGGTAATTAAACTGTGACACCTGCTCAAGACTGCAACCATTCAGATTAACTGAATCACAGCTTGCCTGACCAATTTTCATCACTTTAGTTTTCTCTCTGTTTATAACCAAACCTACTCTACTACCAGTCTCATCAACAGCTCGAATGAAAGAGTTCATCTCGTCAACATCATTTGCCAAAAGGGCTAAATCATCAGTATAATCTAAATCAGAAATTTTCATATCTCCAGCCCATTTAAGGCCAAAATCTTTCCCTTGAAGTGAATTTCGCATAACATAATCAATAACCAAGCTAAAGAGAAAAGGAGACAAAATGCACCCTTGTCGAACACCAGAAGTAATGCTAAACCAATTGCTACAAGCCTTACCAACTCTCACACACGACTCAGTGTTATTATAGAGAGCTTTCATAATGTTAACTAACTTGTCTGGTATACCATATGATCTCACAATCAACCACAAATTATGACGATCAACAGAGTCGAAAGCCTTTTTGAAATCAACAAAGCTAGCAACCAAAGGTTTCTGAAACTCTATACATTTCTCAAGAATCTGCCTAAGTGAAAATATCTGATCCACACATCCCCTACCACTTCTGAATCCACATTGCTCATCACGCAATTGACTGTCAACCAGATTCTTAATTCTATTAAGCACAATCATGGAAAGAATTTACCTGGAACAGAGAGTAGGCTGATACCCCTATAGTTATCACAAGAACTGCGATCACCTTTTTTGAAAATAGGGATAACAATAGCTCTGGTAAAATCCTTAGGAACCATGCCTTTATCATAAAAGATATTCAGAATTTCAGTCATCCAAGTGGTAACCGAAACATTCCCAGCTCTAAGCATTTCCGTAGTAATTTCATCTACCCCTGGGGATTTATGAAGTTTAAGTTTAGACACAGCCAAAATAACTTCAGATTGTGTTATAGGGCCAACATTAAAGCTATCAATGCATCTCTCATCATTGCAAACAATGGGAGTAGAACTAACTACATTGTTTAGAACATCACTGAAATGCTCAGCCCACCTAGCCATGACAGAATCCTCCCCTTCTATAACCTTAACTTGTTTATCCTTCAATCCTTGTATGCCTGTCCGTTTTCTACCACACAAAACATTAACTATCTGGTACAGCTCTCTGCTGTTGTGCTGTCTAACTGCTTCCTCGGCTTTGTCAGCCAAACCATCAAGCCAAAGATTCTTATCAGCAGCTAACTGATCCTTTACAAGTTTATTAAGGTCTCTGTAATGCTTTCTATTAGGACTAGTAGGGTATTGATTAAGGGCATTCCTGCAGTTCTTTCTTTCCGAAATAAGCTCAGTGCCTTATCACTCAAATAATTCTGTCTCTTCTGCTCCTTTTTTCCTAAAAGAGTACTGTTAGTGTCCAAAAAAGCCTGTTTAAAATGATCCATTCTTCCTCAACTTCAGTAGTAAGCATACCATGACTGTCATAATGATTAAGTAACCTATCATGGTAAGCTTTGGCTATAACTGGATCTTTCAGAGCTTCAGTATTAAAAGTTAATTTTTTAACCCTAGCACAACACTTTTTAAGTTTAAGTTGCAACACACTTTTAACAAGGTAATGGTCAGATCCAATTTCAGCTCCCCTATATGCCCTGGTATTCCTAACAGAACTAGCTCATTTGCTGTTAATTAATATGTAATCAATCATATTCTTATGCAGCCCATCAGGTGAAACCCATGTGTACTTATGTATGTCGCGGTGTTTGTAATAAGTGTTAGTTACTCTGAATCCATTGAGTTTACTTACCTGTAGGAGACGTTGCCCATTGCCATTGCAGCTACCAATACCAAAAGGGCCTATTACTCCTCCCCAAAGGTCAGAGTCGGTACCAACTTTGGCATTGAAGTCACCAAGAACAAGGGTAATATCTCCTTTCTTGACAGAATTCAAAATATCCTGAAGTTGTTTATAAAACCTAACCTTCTCATCCTCATCGGCATCCACAGTGGGGGCATAACAGCAGATAACATTCAAGTCTCTAATGCTTGTCTGAAATTTTTCTGTAAGAAAACTTTCATTAATGCACTCATATCCTAGAAGAGCATCGCTAGCGTGTCTGCTGAGAAGCAGACCCACGCCTTGGTGATGCTTATTGTCGTCCCTCCCTGAAAAGAGAAATTTAAGATTATTTTTAAGAATCTGACCTTTATCTGTCCATCTGGTCTCTTGCAAGCCGAGAATATCTAAATTATAACGGTGGAATTCTTGTGTGAGGACATCAAGAGAAAAAGCTCTGTGCAGAGTCCTCACATTCCAACTACCTATGGAGAGAAAATGGTTAGTGGGATGTTTAAAGAAACTATGTTTATTGAGAGAGGGAATGCCAACAATATCAAACAGCCCCCTAATCGCAGACATGGGGCAAAGACCCGTTCCCCCACTACTAAAGGCTAAAGCCATCTACACTGGAAGACTTCCTCCAATGTAGAATTTGACGATGCCAATAGAAGCAAAGAGTTCAGGTGCCTGCGATGACTTCTGCTCAGGATTATCCACCAGCTGATAAACATATCCTGTGAATCTATTCACTTGGGGCTGTCAGCCCACAAACAAACAGAAAACACAGCGGAAGATTTTCCCTCCACAGAAGCCCACCAGTGCAGCAAAATCAGGATCCATAATCAAGCTCAGAGCCATATATCTGTCCAGTCCAGTAGGTTTATATGGTCAGCACCAGGACCCTGTGTGGTTGACCAGTCCTCAGCAGGGTAGAAAAAAAACAAAAGTAGCCATAGTTGTCCAGATCAGTAGGCCACACTAATCTGGCAGCCCTCCCCTTCCGTTCACTTCCACAAGAGAGTATCTCTTTTGAAAGTTACTAACGGTCCGCACCACGAGAAGGCGGGGTCGGACATTAGGTGCTAGGCCTGGCCGGTTCTATGCATCATCACAGGGGATTGGTGCATAGCTCTCCTTCCAGTGACTACCTAGCTACCATTTACAGACCAGTCTGTAAGTAAATAAAGGCAAAAATTTTTCTCTTTGAAAATGAGATTCTCATATAAACCAGAGGCAATATGCATCCTTCTAGTTTTCATATAATAAGAAAAATTAACTAATTACTACTAATTTTCAAAAATGCCTCATTAATATTTTAAAATGTAATTTTGATTTTATGGAGCAAACTGTTCACACTAATCTCTTGAAATAGACATTTAAATATATACTTAAAAAAAAAGTAACTGTATTACAATGGCACTATTTTGTTTTAGATGCTATATAATGATAGTTACATTTCACTCAATTGTTGTTATAGAGAGTAATGCATATCAAAGCCAGTAATGCATCTATCATCATTACAAACAATGGGAGTAGAAATAATCACATTATTTAGAACTTCTTTGAAATGCTCAGCCCACCTAGCCATCACAGAATCTTCACCTTCAACCACCTTGCCATATTTATCCCTCAGTCCCTGTGTGTACCTGTTTGTTTCTTCCCACATAAAACATTAACAATCTGTTACAACCCCCTGCTGTTGTGCTGTCTAACTGCTTCGTCTGCTTTTTCAGCCAAGCTATCAAGCCAAAGATTCTTATCAGCTGTTAACTGACCCTTTACATGTTTATTTCGCTTGTTGTAATGCTTTCTGTCAGGACTAGTAGGGTATTGCTTCTTATTAATCTTGCACTTCCTTCTTTCAGAAATAAGTTCCCTAGCCTTATCACTCAAATAATTTTGTTTCCTCTGTTCCCTTTTACCCAAAAGAGTAGTGTTGGTTTCAAGAAAAACCTGTTTAAACTGATCCCTTTCTCAACTTCACAGTAATCAAACCACGATTGCTATAATGACCTATCATGGTATGCTTTAGTTATATCTCGATCTTTGACATTTCATTTTCTTAATCTTAGCACAACATTTCTTAAGCTTCAGCTGTAAGACACTTTTGACCAGGTAATGGACAGCCCCAATTTCGGCTCCCCTGTATGATCTGATATTCCTAACTTAACTGGCCCATTTGCTGTTAATTAAAATACAATCTATCATATTCCTGTGCAACCCATCAGGTGAAACCCATGTATATTTATAAATGTCCTGGTGTTTGAAGTATCTGTTAGTTATTCGTAAATCATTAAGTTTACTTACCTATAGGAGATGTTCCACATTGCGATTGGAACTCCCAATTCCAAAGGGACTTAAAACTCCTGCCCAAAGATTAATAAAGTCAGTACCAACTTTAGCATTGAAGTCACCTAGCACAAGAGAGATATCTCCTTTCTTCGTAGAATTCAAAATATCCTGAAGCTGGCTGTAAAACATATCCTTCTCATTCTCATCAGAGTCCTCTGTAGGGGCATAACAACAGATGGCATTCAGTCTTTAATTTTTGTCTTAAATTTTGCAGTAAAAAATCTTTCATTAATGCAGTCATATCCTAGAATAGCATCACTGGCATGTCTGCTGAGAAGCAAACCTACACCTTGGAGATGCTTTTCATCCTCCCTCCCTGAAAAGTGAAGTTTACAATTATTTTTAAGTATCTCCCCTTTACCTGCCCATCTGGTCTCTGGCAAGTCTAGAATATCTAAGTTATGATGGCCCAAACCTACACAGTCTTTCTCTGCACAATATGTTGCTCAAAAGAGGTTGTCTACTCCTTTTTCTTACTTCATCATTACTTATGAAGTCAAACCACGTGCTGCATCAATACTTGCATGGTGTATGCCTTTAGCTATGAACATCATAATATTGTTATCTCTCATAAAGAATTTAATTCTATAGAGATGTAAAAATGTTCATTCTATGTCAACGAGATACCTCTGTACCTTAAATATAGACAAATACATTTTATATGCCATTTTGGCATCCATCTTGTAAATTCTTGTTACCATAGATCTATTTCTTACCATTACTGTTAGATTATGCTGCTGTACTTCTGTTATGTTTTATTTATATATCATCATCATCCTCAAGCAGCCATGGGCTATGGAGGTCCAACCAGACCGTACAATTTAGTTCTCCAAGCAAGTCTATCCTGAGCAACATCTACTGCATCTGGCCACTGCACACCAATTCTAACAAGGTCCTATTTGACATTGTCTGCCCACCGCATCCTAGGTCTCCCCTACTTTCTGAGGTCTTTAGGCACACTGTTCATAACCCTATTCGCCAATCTATAATTACTCATACTGGCAACATGGCCAAACCAACGGAGTCTCTCTCTGCACAATATGCTGCTTAAAGGAGGTTGCAGACTCCTTTGCCTAACCTCATCATTAGTAACAAAATTGAACCACCTAATGCCCAAGATACTGCATAAGCATCTAGAATCAAAAGCATCTAGTTTACAAAGTGTCCAAGTTTCACTACCATAACTAACCCTAGAAAGAACCAAACTATTTGCAGTCTAATTTTGGTCTTTAGGTGTATACGCCTATTTCTCCACACTCTCCATAGATTCTTAAAAGTCCGGCAGCAATCCCTATTCGTCTGTTAATCTCATGCCGCACATCACCATTATCTGTTACATAGCTCCCAAGATAATTAAACTGTGACACCTGCTCAAGACTGCAACCATTCAGATTAACTGAATCACAGCCTGCCTGACCAATTTTCATCACTTTAGTTTTCTCTCTGTTTATAACCAAACCTACTCTACTACCAGTCTCATCAACAGCTCGAATGAAAGAGGTCATCTCATCAACATCATTTGCCAAAAGGGCTAGATCATCAGCATAATCTAAATCAGAAATTTTCGTATCTCCAGCCCATTTAAGGCCAAAATCTTTCCCTTGAAGTGAATTTCGCATAACATAATCAGTAACCAAGCTAAAGAGAAAAGGAGACAAAATGCACCCTTGTCGAACACCAGAAGTAATGCTAAACGAATTGCTACAAGCCTTACCAACTCTCACACACGACTCAGTGTTATTATAAAGAGCTTTCAGTATGTTAACTAACTTGTCAGGTATACCATATGATCTCACAATCAACCACAAATTATGCCGATCAACAGAGTCGAAAGCCTTTTTGAAATCAACAAAGCTAGCAACCAAAGGTTTCTGAAACTCTAAACATTTCTCAAGAATCTGCCTAAGTGAAAATATCTGATCTGCACATCCCCTACCACATTTGAATCCACATTGCTCATAACGCAATTGACAGTCAACCAGATCCTTAATTCTATTAAGCACAATCATGGAAAGAACTTTACCTGGAACAGAGAGTAAGCTGATACCCTGAACTCACAACACAAGAATTGCAATCACGTTTTTTGAAAATAGGGATAACAATAGCTTTGGTAAAATCCTTAGGAACCATGCCTTTATCATAAAAGATATTCAGAATTTCAGTCATCCAAGTGGTAACCGAAACATTCCCAGCTCTAAGCATTTCCGTAGTAATTTCATCTACCCTTGGGGATTTATGAAGTTTAAGTTTAGACACAGCCAAAATAACTTCAGATTGTGTTATAGGGCCAACATTAAAGCCACCAATGCATCTATCATCATTGCAAACAATGGGAATAGAACTAACCACACTGTTTAGAATATCACTGAAATGCTCAGCCCACCTAGCCATGACAGAATTTTCACCTTCTATAACCTTACCTTGTTTATCCTTCAATCCTTGTATGCCTGTCCGTTTTCTACCACACAAAACATTAACTATCTGGTACAGCTCTCTGCTGTTGTGCTGTCTAACTGCTTCCTCGGCTTTGTCAGCCAAACCATCAAGCCAAAGATTCTTATCAGCAGCTAACTGATCCTTTACAAGTTTATTAAGGTCTCTGTAATGCTTTCTGTTAGGACTAGTAGGGTATTGATTAAGGACATTTCTGCAGTTCTTTCTTTTCAAAATAAGCTCTAGTGCCTTATCACTCAGATAATTCTGTCTCTTCTGCTCCTTTTTTCCTAAAAGAGTACTGTTAGTGTCCAAAAAAAGCCTGTTTAAAATGATTCCATTCTTCCTCAAAGTAACCTATCATGGTAAGCTTTAGCTATAACTGGGTCTTTCAGAGCTTCAGTATTAAAAGTAAATTTTTTAACCTTAACACAACACTTTTTAAGTTTAAGTTGCAAGACACTTTTAACAAGATAATGGTCAGATCCAATTTCAGCTCCCCTATATGACCTGGTATTCCTAACAGAACTAGCCCATTTGCTGTTAATTAATATATATAATCGATCATATTCTTATTCAGCCCATCTGGTGAAACCCATGTATATTTATGTATGTCGCGGTGTTTGTAATAAGTGTTAGTTATTCTGAATCCATTGAGTTTACTTACCTGTAGGAGACGTTGCCCATTGCCATTGCAGCTACCAATACCAAAAGGGCCTATTACTCCTCCCCAAAGGTCAGAGTTAGTACCAACTTTGGCATTGAAGTCACCAAGAACAAGGGTAATATCTCCTTTCTTGACAGAATTCAAAATATCCTGAAGTTGTTCATAAAACCTATCCTTCTCATCCTCATTGGCATCCACAGTGGGGGCATAACAGCAGATAACATTCAAATCTTTAACGCTTGTCTGAAATTTTGCTGTAAGAAACCTTCCATTAATGCACTCATATCCTAGAAGAGCATCACTAGTATGTCTGCTGAGAAGCAGACCCACGCCTTGGTGATGTTTATTGTCATCCCTCCCTGAAATGAGAAATTTAAGATTATTTTTAAGAAACTGACCTTTATCTGTCCATCTGGTCTCTTGCAAGCCGAGAATATCTAAATTATAATGGTGGAATTCTTGTGTGAGGACATAAAGAGAAAAAGCTCTGTGCAGAGTCCTCACATTCCAGCTACCTATGGAGAGAAAATGGTTAGTGGGATGTTTAAAGAAACTATGTTTATTGAGAGAGGGAATGCTGACAATATCAAACATCCCTCTAATCGCAGACGTGGTGCAAAGACCCGTTCCCCCACCACTAAAGGCTGAAGCCATCTACACTGGAAGACTTCCTCCAATGTAGAATTTGATGATGCCAATAGAAGCAAAGAGATCAGGTGCCTGCGATGACCTCTATCCAGGATTGTCCACCAGCTGATAAACATATCCTGTGAATCTATTCACTTGGGGCTGGCAACCCACAAACAAACAGAAAACAGCGGAAGATTTTCCCTCCACAGAAGCCCACCAGTGCAGCAAAATCAGGATCCATAATCAAGCTCAGAGCCATATATCTGTCCAGTCCAGTGGGTTTATGTGGTCAGCACCAGGACCCTGTGTGGTTGACCACTCCTCAGCAAGGTAGAAAAAAAAAGAAAAGTAGCCATAGTTTTCCAGACCTCCCATTCCGTTCACTTCCACTAAAGAGTATCTCTTTTGAAAGGTACTAACGGTCTGCACCACCAGAAGGTGGGGTCGGACATTAGGTGCTAGGCCTGGCCGCTTCTATGCATCATCACAGGGGATTGGTGCATAGCTCTCCTTCCAGTGACTACCTAGCTACCATTTACAGACCATTTATATATACTGTGTTATATAGTTTTGTCCAGTGCCTATGTAATGAGAATGCCTTGCCGATTTCTGCGATTCTCTGTGTTAGCAAGTGCGCACATGAGGGCAGCACCATTCCGCGGTAAGCTAATCTGTGCTAATGGTAAGTATATAGCGATCTAGTCGAAGTCATATGGTAAAGAATCAGACAGATGGCTAATCAAGTACAATAAAGTAATCTTTCTCAGAGATACAAACGGAAATAATGAATCCTTAAATGCTAGACAAATGCTGTTGAAAATCGTGTTTTAAATAGATAAAATTATAATCTCGAATTTATAGTAAGATTCCCATTCACATAACACAGAAATTCTCTAATATTTTGTTAGGGCAGTGTAACTCAGTTCCATATATTGTAAAGGTTTCTGTGATTCCAAAATATTATTTATTGAAAAGTGATCTCAGAATTTTTTTCCCAATTACTCATGTCATCATTACTTTGCTGACATATTGATGCAGCCACCTGTCTTGCAGATCCAGTTTGGAATAGATTTGATAGAAACTTGAGTATCGCTTCTGCAGAACATCACACAATACTGCATCATCGTTCAGACTTCTAGTTAAAAACAGCAGAAAGTAGACAGAATAGTAAATAATCACATATGAACAAATCTGGATCAGAATTCAATTTTGAAGCAAGCGGTAAACAGCCTAATAACCTATACTGCTATGAAGCAAGTAACAAGCAAAACAGTGGATCACCAGCACCAAGCGGACGAAATATAACTAGCGCTGCTGTCGCTTCACGTCTTGAAATCGCAGCCATTCCCATTACGTTGGCACCTGTTTTGTCAAATTTATGATACATACCGTGCAATTTTATAGCACTACTATATATAAATAAACAAAAGTTTTTCTGCATAACTTTTTTTAACAATACAAATGCATAAAATATAAATAATTGACAATGCCAAATGTCTGACCTCATGGTTGATGCAGTAATATGCCAAAATATTACTGCATCAGCCATGAGGTCAAACATTTTCGTTAATGCTTGTGTGTTTCAACACAGGCATTAGTAAAATGAATTATGAACCATGTTTATATATCAGATATATAGATGATATCATAATTTTAGTTTAATACATGATTTAAGCTGTAATACATTCTAAAGTTCATTAAAATACTCAATCAAAGAATGAGGTGTGCATAAACAAGGTTTGGTACATATGCCATGCTATTAAGCCCAATGGCCAGAACCGCCGCATTTACCATAACTTAAGGTAAATGTGGCGGTTCTGGCCATTGGGCTTAATAGCATGGTATATGTACCAAACTTTGTTTATGCACACCTCATTCTTTGATTGAATATTTTAATGAACTTTAGAATGTGTTACAGCTTAAATTGTGTATTAAGCTAATATTCTCTGTAGCTGTGTTAGATTTATTTATAGATATACTAATTTACTGGGAACAGGGCAATATGTAATTACAAAAACTAATAGGTTGCTTAATAATATTTTAAATCAATTAAATTCACCCATAATGAGAAATTAAATGGAAAGTTACCATATTTAGATATTTCAGTTGAAATGAAACAAATGGATGCTTAACAGCAGTGTTTAGATAGTTGGGTTTGGTTGTTTTACCTCTGAGTGGCACGTTTTTGCACACCATGGGCTAAATGGCCAGGTCACATGGATCCTGAAGGCTCAGAGAAGGTTGGGGGAGGGGCACCCACTGGAACAGCTGTTGGGAGACAGATGGTAACCTCCCATCAAAGCCATCCAGCACGTTCTTTAACGTGCACAGGGTATGGCTCTCCTGCACACGGGGCCCACAGCTTAATGTCCCATCTGACAGACGGCAGCCTTTCCAAGCCCATCGGTGTCCCCTACTGACCGTGGGCAGGGCGGGGTATTTTGCAGAGATAAATCTCAACTCTGACCCAGCTGGGACTCGAACCTGGGAACTACAGATTACAAGCCTGGTATGCTGCTGACTGAGCCACCCCCTGCCCCAGTGTTTAGATAGTTGATATGTTCATTCCTAATATAATCCTGGTAAATTCATTACATCTATATAAATAATAGACAGATAGCAGCAGTTTATTCAGACTTTTAAGCAACTTTAAGATATTGTTCAACATTTCATTATTCAAATATATAAAAATTCATACAGGGTGTCCAATTTTACTTTATTAAGCATTTCACTAATAATTAAAAATTGCAGTGTCCAACAAATTTTATTTTTTTAGCAAAATTAAAATTTGTTAGACACTATTTATTGTATTTGATATATATGGGAGAGCAATTGTAAATTAGTATTATTGGAGAGGGGATGAGAAATTTTGATTTTAAATTTATCTTGTTTGAAAATTTTATTTTTTTGATGTACTAGAGAACTTGAATTTCTTGTTATATGATAAATATATTTAATTTTTAGCATTTAATAATGAACAATATCTTAGTTCCTTATAAAGTCTGAATAAACTGCTGATATCTATCTTTATATAATGTATATATATATGGATGTAATGAATTTACCAGGATTCTATTAGGAATGAATATCAACTATCTAAGCACTGTTGTTGAGCATCCATTTATTTCCTTTCAACTGGAATATCTAAATATGGTAACTTTCCATTTAATTTCTCAATGTGTGAATTTAATTGTTGATAAAATATTATTAAGCAACCTATGAGCTTCAATCAATAATTTTTTAGCAAAATTAATTTTTAAAACTATGTGACAATAGTGCACTCATAATTAAATAACTATAAACAGTTAATTGTTAATGATAGGGACAAAAGTTCCCATCTGGAGGAATCTATAAGATTAAATTATCCTGATAATATTTTGTACAACAAGGGTAATTGCATTGGTCATACATATAAAACCGTGGTATCAGAATAAATGAACACCTGCATGATTTGCATAAAAATACACTTCACACAACTTTGACACAAATGATGATTGAAAATAATCTTCGTAAGAATTTTCTGGTAGCGGATATAATTATATATCCCCCTCACCCTAAAAAAATTGGCCATTAATTCCAGTTAAACTTTATCAAAAACTTAATTATTAATATCATTCAGAAAAATATTTTTAATACGAAAATACAACCATTGCCTTTGGCATGGAATTTAATTTTTGAAAACTACAGCTTAAGAACATATGATTCAAACAACATCAATAGAGGACCTCACTGATAAAAAGTAATGGCAGAGTAACTCAGACTTCGAGAAGTTTTAAGATATTGTTCAACACTTCATTATTAAAAATAAAAAAAATATATATATTTATCATATAACAGACAATAATAGTTCTAAGTACATCAAATAAAATTTTCAATGATTTAAGTTCTATTTAAAATCAAAATTCACCCTTCCCTCAAAATAATCTCTCCATTCTAATAGTACTAATTTTACAATTGCTCTCCCATATATATCAAATTCAATACGTAGTGTTCAACAAATTTTAAAACTGTATGATATTGAAACAAATATAACTAAATAACAATAAAAATTAGTTGTTAATAATAGAGACTAAAATACCCATTTGAAGGAATCTATATGATTGAATGATCCTGATAATATTTTGCACAACCAAGTAATTACGTTGGTCGTACATATAGAACATTGGATATCAGAATAAATGAACACCTGCTTGATTTTCATAAAAATGCACTTCACACAAACATGATTAAAAATAATCTTCCTAAGAAATTTCTGGTGGCCAATATAATTATAAATGCCCCCCCCCCCTAAAAAATGGCCCATTAATTCCAGTTGAACTTACCAAAAGCTTAATTATTAATATCATACAGAAAATATTTTTAATACGGAAATACACTCTTTACCTTTGGGCAGGGAATTTAATTTTCGAAAATTACATCTTAAGAACATATAATTTGAACCACATCGATAGAGGACCTCACCGATAAAAAGTATAGCAGAGTTTCACTCTGTGTGAGGACCATTCTGTGATTCTTTATTAAAAGAAATGATGGCACTTGTTCTGCATCATTTCTGAGGATGCAGGCACTTGTCCTGAGAAATGCATGGTGACAATTGTTCATTTTAATGGACAACATTAAAAGTTTTTTAATGACTTTTAATGCAGAAGTTTAGTTAAAAAAGTTACTAATCTGGAAAGTGAATGGATATGCAGTGCACAATTAAATTTTGATCTAATGACAGTGCACTAGAGAAACTATAAATGTCATCAAAGTGAAAAAAATTGTCAGCATCGACATTCAAGTAAAGAGGAACATCCATATGAATATAAGATAGCAGCAGTTTACTCGTACTTTTATGAAGCTTTAAGATATTGTTCAACCCCTTCATTATTAAAAGCTAAAAATTAAATATATTTATCATATAACAGAAAATGCAGGTTATCAAGTAATAAATAAATTTTTCAAACAAGTTAAATTTAAAATAAAAATTTACAACCCCCCCACTGTGTGCCAAATGACAATAGCAAGCGCCACAACATCTATGACTTAATATTTTATTCTGCAGCCAATCATACATGAGCCAGTGAAACTTCAAAGAGATGCTTATCAAAGCACATCAGTAATTCAGTAGTAAAGAATAACAGGATGTGTCCTGTAGATATGGACCTCATGAAATAATGAGGTGAAAAAAATTGGTTTGCTATGAGTGGGATTCGAACTCACATCTCCTGGAAACATGTCAGTTATGCTAACCACTACACCATCATCAGCTAACATTTTTTCTTCAGCTGGAGTGACATAAATTTCCGGATTTTTTGTTTGATTTGCACAGTGGCACCATCTAGCTGGGAAGTGGACAACTGTGTTGTCACATAGAGATGGAATTTAATATTAGTCACTCATGCTCATGGTGTTGAATCACTAATTCAGTAGTAAAGAATCACAGGATGTGTCCTGTAGACAGGGAACTCCTGAAATAATAAGCTGAAAAGAAAATGGTTTTGCTGTGAGTGGGATTCAAACCCACATCTCCTGGTGAGTGGATTCGAATCCCACTCACAGCAAAGTCAGTTTTTTTTATCTTATTATTTCAAAAGCACATCAAATCTCAGTTTGTGACATCTTTGGCATTTTTCCTAAAGAAAGATTGTTAAGTAAGTGACAGCAAGCTTAATATTTAGTAGCATCTGTTTCATTATTTAATGGTTTGTATTACAATAGCATTTTCCAGACTGGTGAATTGTCTTTTGAAATGATCATTTAACAACTTAATTGTTATAATTAAATTTAATTTAAAACTATTTTCTTTTGAAAAAATCTTTTGACAATTGAAATTGAAAATTGTCAGTTTTTAAGTGAAATGTTGAAATCACACTATTGAAATTAATGATCCCATATCGAAAGCCTAAACAAGTTTCTTTATTTCTATATTTATTTGATGATTATCCATTTATTTAGATTTTTGTATCTTACATTGCTCTCAACACCTTTTAGTTTTGTTATATGTGACATATATTTCATTATTTAGCTGAAGAAGTTGTTGTTGCCACAACACGCATTGAAACAATGTTAGGTGATACTGCAGTTGCAGTACACCCAGATGATTCTCGTTATGTCCACCTCCATGGCAAGTTTGTATTTCACCCGTTCTGCAACAGGTGTATTCCAATTATCTGCGACTCCTTTGTTGATATGAATTTTGGAACTGGTGAGTTTTTAATTCAGATACTTCATATTCTTGTAATGTCTTTTAAAGTACACTGTCTGTGTTATTGTCTACATTGTTGATGTTATTTTAAAGGAAAGCCACATTAAAAGATCCCTTACTTTGAAAATAAGCTTTTTATGTTGATTTCAACACTTTTCATGTATTAGTTAAGGAGTTATTGAAGTTGGATCATATAACATCAATTGCCGCTGTTAAAATCATTTTAAGCACTTTCAAAGTTGACAAAAACTGAAAGAATTCTTACAAAGACTTCCAAAAATTGCATTTATTTTAGTAAATGGTTTGATATAATAGTTATAATTTGTTGTTTAACCCTTACCATGTCACAGCCCAACAGATTGCTTTCATCTTTCCTGTTCTAGTGGTTGGAGAACAACACTTCACTCCCATAGTACAAGGTTGTGAAAAAAATTTGTTTTTTCAAATAGAAATCGGAACTTTTTTTTAACTGTTTCTAATTAAATATATGATATGAATTTTTTACCTGTTGATTCCACTGTAAAAAATTATGATAAAGTTTAAAAATAAATCTATTTGAATCAGATGCGCATGTTGAGTCACCTTCAGTCACCTCAATATTTTAGCAGACTTTCGATTTTAAAGACTTTTTTATTTACTTTAATGCTTCTGAAATGGATACTGTGATTATAAACAATAAATAATTAGAAACAATCAAAAGTGAAAATGCTAGGGATCTAAAAGGGTGGCAATCAGAGCAAGCATTTGGATTACTCAGAGCGCGATTTTTAAATGGTAGGACTTTATTTATCAATATTTTTAATTACATTTAAACCATATAAACAAATTAAGGTCAGAAAATTACAATTTTTAATAAATTTCTGCCAGAATTTTAGAATTAAACTTTTCCGTAGCAGTCATGCAGCTTCATAATAAAGAGACTCGTTCTCAAATTCAGTGCATCATCAAATTAAACTTTAAATGCTTTGAAACATTTGTTTAAAATTTTTTCATAGTTCTTTTATCACTTTTCTGATATATTTTTCATTTATTATTTAAATATTCTAGTTTTTAAAGCAAAATTATTTTTTATGACACTCCTTTACTTAGGCTTAGAGTTTGCCGATCGTCAAAAGTCTAAGAATGTGCATTAAGCATCATATGCATAAACGACTCAATAATTTAGGAAACGAAGTAAATGAAAGATTTAAGCAATAATCAAAACATTATGAACTGTTTATAATATTAGAATAATAAAATAATACAGAAAAAAACAAAAAAATGCATATTTTTGAAATTTTACTAAAGATAAAGTGGGAAAACTACAGTGAAATTTTGCAATGTTTAAAAAAATGCTTAAAAAATTTAACTTATTATTTTTTTTCTTTGAATTTTTGCCATTTTATTGAGCAAAATTAAATGCTCTTTCTCTTGGTATATAAATATGACGTATTTTCGTTCATTAGTTACTCCAGGATGAAGTTCTAAAGTTCTCTTTTCAAGGAGGGATGACAATAAGCATCACCAAGGCGTGGGTCTGCTTCTCAACAGTCACACTAGCGATGCTCTTCTAAGATATGAGTGCATTAATGAAAGGATTCTTACAGCAAATTTCAGACAAGCATTAAGGACTTGAATGTTATCTGCTGTTATGCCCCCACTCAGGATGCCAATGAGGATGGGTTTTACGGACAACTTCAGAATATTTTAAATTCTGTCAAGAAAGAAGATATTACCCTTGTTCTAGGTGACTTCAATGCCAAAGTTGGTACTGACTCTGGCCTTTGTGTGGGGATGATAGGCCCTTTCAGTATTGGTAGCTGCAATGCACAATGTCTCCTACAGGTAAATAAACTCAATGGATTCAGAATAACTAACACATATTACAAACACTGCGACATACATAAATACACATGGGTTTCACCAAATGGGCTGCATAAGACTATGATCGATTATATATATTAATTAACAGCAAATGGGCTAGTTCTGTTAGGAATACCAGGTCATATAGGGGAGCTGAAATTTGATCTGACCATTATCTTGTTAAAAGTGTCTTGCAACTTAAACTTAAAAAGTGGTGTGCTAAGGTTAAAAAATTTACTTTTAATACTGAACCTCTGAAACATCCAGTTATAGCCAAAGCTTACCATGATAGGTTACTTAGTCATTATGACAGTCATGGTATGCTTACTACTGAAGTTGAGGAAGAATGGGATCATTTTAAACAGGCTTTTTTTGGACACTAACAGTACTCTTTTAGGAAAAAAGGAGCAGAAGAGGCAGAATTATCTGAGTGATAAGGCACTTGAGCTTATTTCGGAAAGAAAGAACTGCAGAAATGTCCTTAATCAATACCCTACTAGTCCTAATAGAAAGCATTACAGAGAAATAAT
Source organism: Ryuthela nishihirai (assembly GCA_038380435.1). Lineage (NCBI taxonomy): Eukaryota > Metazoa > Arthropoda > Arachnida > Araneae > Heptathelidae > Ryuthela > Ryuthela nishihirai. Next base: position 55,953,519 of record JAWZYU010000028.1, read on the forward strand.
AAACGTGTAAAAGATCAGTTAGCTGCTGATAAGAATCTTTGGCTTGATGGTTTGCCTGATAAAGCCGAGGAAGCAGTTAGGCAGCACAACAGCAGAGAGCTGTACCAGATAGTTAATGTTCTATGTGGTAGAAAACGGACAGGCAGACAGGGATTGAAGGATAAACAAGGTAAGGTTATAAGAAGGTGAGGATTCTGTCATGGCTAGGTGGGCTGAGCATTTCAGTGATATTCTAAACAATGTGGTTAGTTCTATTCCCATTGTTTTCATTGATGATAGATGCATTGGTGGCTTTAATGTTGGCCCTATAACACAATCTGAAGTTATTTTGGTTGTTTCTAAACTTAAACTACATAAATCCCCAGGGGTAGATGAAATTACTACGGAAATGCTTAGAGCTGGGAATGTTTCGGTTACCACTTGGATGACTGAAATTCTGAATATCTTTTATGATAAAGGCATGGTTCCTAAAGATTTTACCAGAGCTATTGTTATCCCTATTTTCAAAAAAACGTGATTGCAATTCTTGTGATAACTATAGGGGTATCAGCCTACTCTCTGTTCCAGGTAAAGTTCTTTCCATGATTGTGCTTAATAGAATTAAGAATCTGGTTGACAGGCAATTGCGTGATGAGCAATGTGGATTCAGAAGTGGTAGGGGATGTGTAGATCAGATATTTTCACTTAGGCAGATTCTTGAGAAATATTTAGAGTTTCAGAAACCTTTGGTTGCTAGCTTTGTTGATTTCAAAAAGGCTTTCGACTCTGTTGATCGTCATAATTTGTGGTTGATTGTGAGATCATATGGTATACCTGACAAGTTAGTTAACATAATGAAAGCTCTCTATAATAACACTGAGTCGTGTGTGAGAGTTGGTAAGGCTTGTAGCAATTCGTTTAGCATTACTTCTGGTGTTCGACAAGGGTGCATTTTGTCTCCTTTTCTCTTTAGTTTGGTTACTGATTATGTTATGTGAAATTCATTTCAAAGGAAAGATTTTGGCCTTAAATGGGCTGGAGATACGAAAATTTCTGATTTAGATTATGCTGATGATTTAGCCCTTTTAGTAAACGATGTTGGTGAGGTGAACTCTTTCATTCGAGCTGTTGATGGAAACTGGTAGTAGAGTAGGTTTGGTTATAAACAGAGAGAAAACTAAAATGATGAAAATTGGTCAGGCAGGCTGTGATTCAGTTAATCTGAATGGTTTCAGTCTTGAGCAGGTGTCACAGTTTAATTATATTTGGAGCTATGTAACAGATACTGGTGATGTGTGGCAGGAATTAACAGATTAATATGGATTGCTGCCGGGACTTTTAAGAATCCTTGGAGAGTGTGGAGAAATAGGCGTATGCACCTAAAGACTAAAATTAGACTGTATAATAGTTTGGTTCTTTCTAGGGTTAGTTTTGGTAGTGAAACTTTGACACTTTGTAAACTAGATGCTTATGCAGTATCTTGGGCATTATGTGGTTCAATGTTGTTACTAATGATGAGGTTAGATAAAGGAGTCATCAACCTCTTTTAAGCAGCATATTGTGCAGAGAGAGACTCCATTGGTTTGGCCATGTTGCCTGTATAGATAATTATAGATTGGCGAATAAGGTTATGAACAGTGTGCCTAAAGGCCTCAGAAAGAGGAGGAGACATATGATGTGATGGACTGACAATGTCAAACAGGACCTTATTGGAATTGATGTGTAGTGGGCAGATGCAGTTGATGTAGCTCAGGGCAGACTTGCTTGGAGAACTAAATTGCACTGTTTTGTTGGACCTCCGTAGCCCATGGCTGCTTGAGGATGATGATGATGATGACGATGATGATCAATACTTTATAGACAATCCATTGCCATTGCTAATGGAGGTATGTTATAGTATAATAGTGATGAGGCACCCATGGCAGTAATAACTCCCTTAAAATTTTAATAAATGTAAAAAAAAGATAAAATGTAATAGTGTTTTGACGTAAAAGTGTTTTCAGAACTTTAGTAAAAGTATTCTACCATAAATTTTAAATTTATATAATATTGTTTCAATTTTCTTGTTATATTACACTGTATCACAACCGAAAGCACCAATTTGCCAGGATAACGAGCTAGGAGTGTATGAAAAATCTCATGTCATTGTTGCTGCATTGGTAATCATATCACACAGCAGAAGTTCCATTTTTGATATTCAACTAGCAGAAATTTCTCTTGCTGAAGCTACTATTTGACTGCTTCATAGCACTGTGTATATTTAATACCATTCTCATTATCTGCTTGAGGCTGGTAAGAGTAGACTGTTTGTTCTGTAATTTCTTGGCCCCATTTTTAGATAGTGTCATTAGGATATCTGGCAGCACCTTGCATTGAAGGTAGGTGTAATCATTTGTACCAATTTTTTTAAAATGAGGCGAAATTCCTAGTTTCCCTTTACTTTCCTTTGTCCGGCTTTCACATTCCAAATTTTATAGGAATATTTTTGTAGTAATATTTTGCCTGCTAATGCAATCATGCCCTTTTGCATTCAAATGCCTCTAAGCCTAATTGACCTAATGCACTTTTGCTGAACTGATTTATATGTTCACTGTTTTACTGTTATCGTTACTGTAATAACTAGAGATAATGTTGTTCTGCTTAACTTCATGTTTAAAAGAACAAGTTAATGGCCTTAAGCTGGCAATTGTATTGCATTACATTCAGATACATGTAATTAGATACATTGAACAGTTTTGAAAGTGTAATGGAAGCATATGAGAATTTTGGAAATTTGAAACTCGAAAGTTATGTAAATAAGCATTAAAATATTTTCAAACGAACTATAGGCAGTGCTTTGATGCAAATGTATTAACAATAGAATCCCTATAAATGTTTTTTTTTTATTTTGCTATTAATTTTTATTTTAGAAAAACATCAAGAAATGCATCTAGGGAATCTTTTTGTGTATAATAATCAGCTTTCAATTGCATTGACAAAGGTTTTGTAAATGAAATGTGTCAGGCTGTGGCTGATACTGGAAATGATTGACTGGGATTAAGTTTGTGTAGAAACTTTTGCTTCTAATGCAACAAATTTATAACACTTATGCACTCTGTTTCCGTTAATATTAATGAATTACTTTTGAGCAAACATATTGTATATCATGATAGTGATTTATCATCAAACGTTACAAGTTCTCTGAGAGGTCCGTTACCAGCTTTCTCAGTTCTCCAATCAAAAATCGTATATTTTTTCGACATGGAAAAGGTGAAGCTAAGTTGATTAGTTGATAATATTTTATGAATATATATTTAATTTATAATTCTTAAGGATATTTAATCAAAATGGATTCTGTTTTAGATTTTTTTCCATAACTCTGTTTCTAGAAGAAACTGTCCTACAAGTTTATTGATAGTGATTTAATTAGCAATTTTTTTAAACATAGGGGCATAATAGTAAAACTTGAGTATCCTACTTTTCCTGTTCAAACCATGTTTGTTTATACCGATGTTTTCCAGGAAAGCATTGCTTAGCCTAAGCCATATCTTCTTAAAAATTCAACTATATACCTATAATAAAATGACAGGTTCGAATTTGAAAATAGTTTAAACTATATGCAAATTTTAGATACCAATTGATAAATAAAGGACCGAAATATTGAATTAAAATAGTTCATATAAGAAAGTCTGCCATGTTTCAAAAATGTGAAATTACACAATTTTATGAATTTTGTCATTGAATTTTCAAAAGACATTCAACTAATACGATTTAAATAAAAAAAATGTGTTAATTAACGAAAATGCTTAGTCGGGGATAGGAGCATTCACACTACTGTAGTGGTAATTGTTCACTCTCATCTCTCAAATATAGGGAACAAGTATGCATATTATATTAATCTTGAAACATTAGTTCATTATGAGGCTACTAAAGTAGCTGTTTGCAGTATAAGAAATATATTCTGTGGCCCTTGAAGAATTCTGAACTATGAAAAAAAGTGTGTTTTCGAAAATGAACAATGATAAACAAATGGGTGAAAACTGTGAAACATTAAATACCTATAATTTCATTAATTCTGGTTTTTGCATTCAAGTCAATACTTTTGGATTTTTTTACTATTTACTTTAAATGCAAGTTTACTCAATATTAAGACCTAATGGGGCTTTTGCACTGTAGTGCAATGTATTAAATTTAGATTATTGAATTTAAATTAAATGAAAATAAAATTAATTCTTTGTCAATTTTACTTCATTTTGAAAGGGTCCTCCACTCAAATCTATACAATACAAACATTTGTAAGATGCTTATTAGATATCTCTTTTGATTACTTTTTCTGTGACTTGCTAATCAAAAGTGATCAGAATAGCCTTGCATTTTGAGTTTCAATATATGAAGAGGGGGGGGGGGGTCTCGGTTTGTAGCTGGCTAGACTAGTATTCTGATGTTCTGAGGCTCAAGTCTCAACTGTGCCAATGTTGAAATTTATTTCCATAAACCCATACTTGCCTGCAGCAAAAAAAGGGGACACCATTGGACTTGGAAATACTGCCATTCACTGGATGAGACAGCAAATTGTGACTCTGTGCTCAGGAGAACCCTACTCCTGTGCACATTGAAGGATATGCTGAATGATCTTAATGGGAGATTTCCGTCTGTCTCCTAGCAATTGTCCAGTGGATTCCCTTCCCCTTCTTTGAGCCCTTGGGAAAATGCTGCTCAGAGGTAAAAGTGAATAAAGAGATAAAAGTAATTAAAATTATTTAATAATTTGTTGCCATTTGTACCAATTTTAGGTGCTGTCAAGATCACTCCTGCACATGACCATAATGATTATGAAGTGGGCAAAAGGCATTCACTACCATTTGTAAGCATAATAGATGATAATGGCAATATAACTGATCAGTGTGAGCAGTTTTCTGTAAGTATAAAAATTAGAATTCATTCTGAGGGCTTTTGGTGTTGTGAAAAAATCAAATGAAGTGTTAAATTTCTGAAACATTAAGATGTAAATAAATATGCCAAATTTGAATATATAAATTTGTTTTAATTTAAAAAGTAGATATTTTATAGATTTTATTTTAAACAGAAAGGACAGAGAGAACATAGAAGTTTAATTTGATTTGTCCTTAGTTTGTTCCTCATACAATACACAAGCACATAAGGACATTTCCACTGGCATAGAAGTCAGGTACTTTAACCACTAGACCAGGTAGGACCCAGAAGTCCCCTTTTCTAAAGTTTTCTTTACAACTGAAACCAAAATCATTACATATTTGATCAAAGTTCATTGGTTAAATTTATAATTCTTTTGAGATGTTTTTTTTTGTAGCTAGAATTTTGCCACTTTCTCTTTGTCAGTGGCATGGTTCTATGCCAGTGTTCCTGATACAGTGATTCAGTAATGAAATAATTTGTTCACAAACTAAATAACATTTATTATTATCCTTATTATTGAATGCTATGCTGCCATAACTGGAAAAACACTAAAAAAATTTTTCAGAAAAAACACAGAATTTTAAAATGAGTACAGTCAATTCTGACACCTCTAAAGAACTATATCAACATTAAAAATTTACGTAAATGGATGAAAATCAGGTAATAAATCTTTTTTCAGATACCATGTGGAAAATTAGGTTTCCAGCAATGACATTTTCTTCTTTTGTGAACTGTGCAAAGAGAATACATAGAGTCCTGCATATTTTAATTATGTTTACATCTTCTTATTGATATAAAGATGTATTCTCTCCATTTCAGGAGAGATCCTTAATAACATCCTTAATAACAATCCAAAATCAACATATGAAAGGAAATGTGTGTCTGGCACACTTAGTACTGAATTCAGTTCCTTGTGGCACACAGACAGTATATCAAAATAAATCTCAAAATGCCAATAATATCAAAATAATAATGTCTGTAAATAGACAGGTAGACATAGATATCAGGGCAGGAGTGGCTCATTGTCCTTATGCTTAGAAAAGTTGTTAGGTTTAGAAAAGGTGGCCTTTGGTGGTTTGCCAGACTTGTTATCTGCAGTTCCTAGGTCGAGTTCCACCTAAGGCAGCTTTGAAATTTATTTCTGCAAAACTCCTTGCCCTGACCTTGGTCAATAGGGAACACTGATGGACTTGCAGGCAAAGACTGCCATCCATTGGATGGGACATTAAGCCATAGCTTTGTTGCAGGAGAGCCATACCCTGTGCATGTTAAAGAACACACTGGATGGCTTTGATGAGAGGCTACCATCTGTCTTTCAACAGCTGTCCAGTGGGTCCCCTCCTCCCAACTTTCTCTGAGCCCTCAAGGTTTTTGAGACCTGGTCATTTAGCCCATTGTCTGCAAAAAAAGTGCTTCTCAGAAGTAAAATAACACATAGCAGGAAGACATAAGGCCTGTTAAAGTGCAACATGGCCAAACTAATGCAGCCTCTGTCTGTGCAGTATGCTGTTACCAAAGCTGACTCCTTTGCCTAACTTCAACATTACTTATCACATAAAACCACCTAATGCTCAAGATAATGTATAATCATAATATTGTAATTTCAATAAATGATAATGATAAGGCATCAAGTTTCCAGTTATTTTAAAAAGTTTCAATTTCACTACCATTTCAAACTTTAGAAAGAACCAAACTATTATAAAACCTAATTTTAGTTCTTAGGTGTATATATCTATTTTTTCCACAATCTCTACAGATTCTTATAAGCTCCAGCAGCAATCCCTATTTTTCTGTTTATCTCATGTCCACATTACCGGTACAAGTGTCCCTTGAAATAAACTCTCCTAAGGTATGCTTTTTTATTAAATCATCATCAAAAAATTATGGACATAATTTGAGATAAGCAGTCTTCACTTGCTTATACAACAAATCAGTTTCATGATATGCTGTCATTATTCCTCATGTTTGTGATTCATCCATCCCTCACCAAATTGTGAGACACACCAGTCTCATCTGAAGAAACCCATTTGTCAACCTACTGAAGCATTCGTAAGGCTCTGTCTACTTTTCCTATTTAATTTTGACTTGTCATCCTTGGGCTGTGATTTATTAATTTGCTACAAGTGGCTGATGAATTCATTTCAGGATTGTGATATGTGGTGACTGACTATGTAAAAGATTGCATTTAGATTTTTGACCTGGGAACACATCATTCATTATAACATAATGTTATGTGGGAAAATTCTTTTTGAAATATGCTTGGTTTTACATGAACACATCTATGATATATATTAAGGAAACCTGTTATGTAACACTACTCCTTAGATGATTCAACTTAGAAACTTGAGTAAGGATGTAACCATTCAAAAGAATTGAATCACCATCTTTCTGGTAAGTTTTCATCAATTTAGTTTTTTTTTCTGTTTATCATAAAACCTACTCTATTATCAATCTCATCAACAGCTCTATTGAAAGAGTTTCTCTTCTTAACATTTTCCAAAAGAGCTGAATCAAAAGCTTAATCTACTAGCTATTTAAGGCTCCAATTACCCTTTTGCAGTAAATTCTGCATAACACAATAAACAAGCAAAACAGAAATGGAACAAAATCCAAGACATGAACTCTCTGGGTAAATTTTTATAAAAATATGATAACAAATAATTTGTCATTTTACATTTTAGTTTTTTGTTGCCTTGAAGATCAATTAACCATCTGCAATTCTTCATGAATTTGGTCCACACTAACATCAAATGGAGAAGAGAAAATGGACAAGAAAAGTAATTGTGGACTGAGTAACCTCAAGTACTTTTTTTGCTTATTTTCTCTTCTCCATTTGATGTTAGTGTGGATCAAATTCATGAAGAATTGCAGATGGTTAATTGATCTTCAAGGTAACAAAGAATTAAAATGTAAAATGACAAATTATTCATTACTATATATTTATCTTTACCTGCAGTTGCATATTTATCGATTTGATCTCTTCAGAATGAGCCAAATAAAGTCCATCATGATTTTTTAGAGTAAGGAAATGGAATAAACTTCTTAGCTGAATATTGAATGAATGATTTTTTTAGTTGTGTTTCCCATAAACTGTAATTTTGCTTGAAATGATTTTATGTGGGTACAGATTATGAATAAATTGATCTTTTCAATTTCAAATTTAATTGATTAAGTCAACAAGAAAAGCAAGAGTACTTATCCAGCCATTGTCACTAAGCTCTGGGATTGGTTTTCCTTTTATTTCCATGAATGTGAGAATTTCACTCCTCAGATTATAAAATTTTCCATTGCTCAACCAATGCACATCACAGTAATAAATAATATCTCCATATTCAGCCTAGGAACCTCAAGAAATTCTTTGAATTGCCGGTGGTTCAAAGCTCAATAATTTATAAAATTGACAGTAAAATTGACTATTTTCCTTACATCCAAAAATGTTATTGGTTTGGCACCACTGGTGAATAATGCAATGAAACATAGATAATTATTTGGTCTCTAAATTCAATGGCATCAATTAAGACTTAATTATAATAAATTAAACCCTTTTATTTCCAATCTTTGCCAGCATACCATCTGTAGCCACGCCATGAAGTTTCACAAAAGCGCGATTGAATTTAGCTATAGTTGTTTTCAAAGCATGAAAAATTTCATCACCTCTCACGATACCCTTCATTGCATTAAGTCCGAAATTCATCTGCTATGCAGAAATTAACATTGATTCCATGCAGAAATACTACTAATTGAGCTGCCAGAATATCTGTACTTTCATCAAGAGAGTAATAAAAAAAAAAATGTAAAATTTGAATATTAGCCCTGTTAAAAGTATTTTACATATTGCAGCAAGTCCATGGATCCTCCTTTTTACAGTTCTAAGGGATAAAGTTATACTATCAACATAATTTTTCCTGTCTGGACATAACATACCAAAAACTGTTTGCCGACACTCCTTTACAAATTCACCATCAGAATCAATTTTGTAATATTTTGTGATTTTCTCACTAATGACAATACTTGCACATGCAATAGCATCAGAGTCTTGAGATTTTTGGTAAATAAATATTTTTGCATGTTCAGTGCAGCCATAAGTTTCTGAAATTTATCTTTTCTATGTTGGCCTTGATAAATTTCATAATTAGATTGTTTACTAATACAGTATCATTTAATGTTATGTTCTCTAATGATAGAAACTGACTCGGAACAAATCAGACACACTGGTATATTTTTCAGTTATATAAAAAATATTCAGTTTTCCATCTTTCCTGAAACACTAAATGATTATCATCTACTTTCCTTTTCTTACATTTTAGGGATAAAAATTAAAAAAAGAATTAGTAAAAAAATTACCTTTCACTTAGAAAATGGGACATGCCACATGTGCCTAACAGGAATGGGTTGTTTGGTTGGGTTGTTTTTACCTCTGAGTGACTCTTTTTTTGCACACAATGGATTAAATGTCCAGGTCACAAGAACACTGAGGCTCAGATAAGGTTAAGGGGGGAAGACCCATTGGACAGTTGTTAGAAGACAGATGATAGACTCCCATCAAGGCCATCTAGCATGTTCTCTGATGTGCACAGGGTATGGCTGTCTCGCACTTGGGGCCACAATTTTATGTCCCATCCAATGAACAGCAGCTTTTGCAAACCCACAGGTATCCCCTACTGACCGAGGGCAGTGCAGGGAGTTTTATGGAGATAAATCTCAATACTAGCCCAGCTGGGACTCCATCCTGGAAACTACAGATTACAAGCCTGGTGCCTAGTGACCAAGAATAAGAATGGCGCTACTAGACTAACATAAAACCACATGATACATGATACACTTCCATTACTAGACCTGGTGGCACCTTTATCTGGGGAATGTTCATTCCTGAAGATAGTATCCGAGGATAGAAGTAATGACAGTGCAAAATGCTGTTATTCTGCTACATCGCACACTTGTTATGATCTTGTCATCAGAATCTTCAATTTCTCTAGCTGTCCACACATCAAGAGCTGCATGAACTCCCTTGAGGCAATTGCAACTCCCTTTTGCAAAAGAAGAAGGGTGGTGAAAGCCATGATATTGAAGAGATTAGGGCTTGGCATTATTAATGAGCAGGGAAATGTCTTGGATTCATCCGTTGTAGGAGGTGATGCTGGGCAGATTCTCCGTCTTCAAATTCTGGGCTGCTTCAAACGATGATTCACTCATTGTTCACTAGTTATTCATGGGCCATTTAAAAACCTTCAACAGGCCAGATCTCGCCCATGGGCCACAGGTTTCACATGTGTGCATTACATAGTCCAGTGGATATAAATGAGCAGAACTAAGACCTTGTGAAATTGATCATTTTTTAGTATGATAGAAAAAAATAAAGTGTCTGTGGGAGATCAGATAAAAGAGCCTGCACTGATCTGACAGCCCACTCCTTTGATACCATTCCAGAAGAGAATATCTCTTTTCAAAGGTACTAATTTCCTTCACCACAAGAAGGTGGGGTTGGAATTTTGATGTCATGTAAATGGCTGCTTTTGTGCATCATCACAGGAGATTTATAGACAGCTCTTCTCTAAGTGTATGCCTATCTAAATTTACAGCCAAAGTTTACACGTTTTAGTAATTTAAAAAACACTGTTATTGGTAGGATTGAATCACTTTCATCATTCACTCCCATTCACAGAACTCCAGTGTGCCTTGTCACATAACTTGAGAACCTATGCAATAATGTTTTTAAAATTCAACAACTTAAAAAATATCTCTTAATAACAAAAATAATGTATAGTTTACTAATTCTTGCTTTATATATTAATATCATTCATGCTCATTTAATTTATATTTGAAGGCTTTTATTATTTTTTAGGTTATTTTTAGACTTTTTCACTTGAGTGTCATCCCACACTTTGCACAGGTTTATGACAGAGTGGTTAAAAAATACTGATATAAATAGTTTTTGCTAACTGCTCTATCTTGTGGGTAAGTTTACTGAGTGGAAGTTTTAGTTCTGATGTGTAATGAGACTGGTTAACAGGCTAGTTGACTTAGTGAATAATCATAAATAATAGTGCCAGTGATTTGAATTGTGTCTGCCGAGTGTATAGCGACCTGAGCGATTTTGAATGTGGCATGATAGTTGGCTCTAGGTGTGCCAGTTCTAGCATCTCCCAAATGGCTGTCTTCCTGGGCTTTTCAAGCACAACCATTTCAAGGGTTTACCAAGAATGGAGTGAAAAGCAGAAAACTATCAGTGATCGGCAATCTTGGGGACCAAAACAGCTTATGGATCAGAGGGGTCAAGGAGACTGGTGAGAATTGTGCAAGCAAACAGATGGACCACAACCATGCAAATCACAACAGAAATAAACATTGGTGTGCAGAAGGTCATCTTCAAATGCACCACATGTCGAACCTTGTTACGAATGAGCTATAACAGCTGCTGACCATGTTGATTGCTGATGTTGTCAGCAAAGAACATGAAAGTGCTTCTCCAGTGGGCATAGCAGCATCGACACTGGGCCATTGAAGACTGGTAAAAGGTAGCCTGGTTGGACTAATCAAGGTTCCTTTTGCACCATGCTGATGGAAGGATCAGAATTTGTCACATCTTGTCTGGTGTCAACACTACAGGCCAGTGGTGGCAGTGTGATGATGTGGGGAATGTTCGCTGGCACACTTAGGCCCCCTGGTACCCATTAAAGGACATCTGAATCCCATGGCATATTTGAACATAGTTTCTGATCAGAATCTACTACTGCATGGTACAACATTCCTGCAAAACACATCCAACATCTTGTAAGTTCCATGCCCTGATGAATTCGGGCTGTTCTGAAGGCTAAAGGAGGTGCAACACACTTCTAGGTAGGTGTACCTAATAAACTGGCATCTCAGTGTATATATGTAATCATCAATCGTTAAGCAGCCAATGTCTATGGTGGTCGAACCAGACTGTGTAATTTACTTCTTGAAATACACCCATCCTGAGCTTACAGCTGCTGCATTTGGTTACTGTAGGGAAATTGTAACAAGGTCCTGATTGACATTGTTGTCCACTGCATTCTACATCTTCCCCATTTTCTGAGGCCTTTAGTCACAACTTTTCATAATCCTATTTACTAACCTAATATTTATGCATACGGGCAAGATGGCCAAACCAGTGCAGCCTCTCCTTACACAATTTGCTGTTCAAAGGAGGTTGCCTACTCCTACACCTAACCTCATAATTACTTATGAGGTTATTCCCCACCCTGCCCATGGTCAGTAGGGGACACCGTTGGGCTTGGAAAGGCCGCTGTCCGTCGGATGGGACGTTAAGCCGTGGCCCCATGTGAGGGAGAGCCATACCCTGTGCACGTTAAAGAACACGCTGGATGGTCTTGACGGGAGGCTACCATCTGTCTCCCAACAGCCTGTTCCAGTGGGTCCCCTCTCCCAGCCTTCTCTGAGCCTTCGGGGTCCATGTGGCCTGGCCATTTAGCCCATGGTGTGGAAAAAAGTGCCGCTCAGAGGTAAAACAACCCAACCCAACTTATGAGGTTAGGTCACTTAATGCCCAATGTACTGCTTAAGCATCTAGAATCAAAGTCCTTAAGTTTCTTCTTGTCTTGCTTACAAAGGGTCTATATTTCATTACCATAAGTTAGCCTAGAAAGAACCAAACTGTTTTACACCTGTCCCTCGATTTACACTGTACTCAGTTTACATGGTTTTGGTTTTACAGTCAAAATAATGCAACCATTTTTTATTTACATGGTGATAGACTTGGTTTTACATCATAGAGAAATGCAACCAGTGTCATTTTAAATGATTATAGACTTGGTTTGACACAGTATGGATTGAGAATTTTTTTCTGTATCTACTAGCTGAAGTTATATATATATATGAGGTATTATCAATTATATGAGTAAATCAGTTAATCAGAGCAAAAGTAGTTCCAACTGTATAAAAAAAACTTTGAAAGTTTTATATAATTAATTCTGTGTTGATTTCCAAAACTTATTTGCTGACAATACAAGTTTAATTTACCCAAGAAAATATATGACTTTAGATTTCTTCTGGAAATCAGGAATTATAACTATTTAGTAAATGGTTCACCAATTCCTAAATCAACAATGTAAAAAATAGTAGGACCATAAAAATCTTCAGAATTATTCTTATCTACAGTATTTAGATGCTTACTAAATGATGTTGTAAAGAAACTTGTCATTTCAACTCTTTTACACATTCTTTTACCTTTAACATGATCAGCTTTCAAAATTAAAATGGTGCCACACTACGTGTCATACCTACTTTGAGTATGATGTAAGAAGTTTTAAAAATATGTATATAATATGTAATATGTCTTAGCAAGTTTAGAATTGTGGCATGGAGCCAGATCCCATTGAAATACCCCTTCGCCATTAGGAAACAGCTTCTGCAGTGTTGGGGACCATTTTCACCTCCAGAACGCCTATGTACTGCTGCTGTCCATCATTCCTTCAATGGGGTGAAGCATCTGTGGCCCGGAAGCTGTGAAACATTCCCAAGACATGACCTTGGGTGGGTGTTTGGGGGATTGCTGGATGTGGCTGGATCGAAGAGGTTCTCCAGGCGAGCGGTGGACGAAATTTGACCTGTAGCCATGCACCTCAAAGTGAGTTTCGTCGGAAAATATCACTTTTTCCCAATTCTCCACAGTCCAGTCTTGATGTTTCTTTGTGCAGGATAGCCTTTTTTGCTTCGTAGCGGATGTCAAAAGCTTCTTTTTGGAGGGGCGTCGAGCCCGGTGGCCACACTCCAGAAGGTGGCAACGTATGGTGGAAGCATCTATATTAACAAAATGAGACACAATCTCCTTTTGATGTCTCCATTAGTCTTCTTCAGGTCTATGATACTAATTTTTTGAATTAGACTATCATCTCTAGGGGTGGTTTTTCTTTTTCTTCCACAATGTTCTTTACGGGATGTGTCCACGGACCCTGTCTCCTTGTGCGACCTCATGATCCGTGAAACGCTGGATCTGGCTCCATGCCACAATTCTAAGCTTGCTAAGAGCTTCTTTATCCAGCAACATTTGAAGTTATTGGAGTGGCCAGGAAATTCACCTGATCTAAACCCCATTGAAAATTTGTGGGCCATTTATTAAAGCGCACATATCTAAGATGGATTGCACGACCAAAACCAAAATGATAGAAAGTGTCATAAAAGTGTGGTACCACGACCCTGAAGTGAAGGAGATGTATGGAAAGCTAGTATCATCAATGGTTGAGAGAGTGAAAGAAGTAATTAAAGCTAAGGGGGAGAGGTCACATTCACTATTAACTACACTATTAAATAAATATTTTAGTTGTGTCTTTGTTACTGCATTTTCCTATTGTCCCAACTAATTTGCACAGTACTGTAAATATAATGCTTTAAACATAGATGTTAATCACAGCGTTACCTGTTGCTTTTTGGCGTTGATAAATCAATTAATATTTTGCAGAAAAAATTTTCACTGACATACGGGATTCAAAGCTGCATCTTTCCAGAAACACACCAGAGTATTCTCCCAGTTGAATAATGCCAGCTCGTATTTTTCTACTAATTTTAGGACTTAACTCTATCACCGAGATTTTTGGGCGAACCATTGACGCCATCTATGATCTCGGGTGGAAAATTATTACCTTAATATTGCACAGAGTGAGATGGAAATAAATAAGTCTCATCATGCTATTTAGCGTTATTAATGATTTAAACATAGATGATAATCACAGTGTTATCTGCTGCTCTTTTGGCATGGATAAATCAATAAATATTTTGCAGAAAAAATTTTCGCCGTCATACGGGATTCGAACCCACATCTTTCCAGAAACACCCAGAGTATTCTCCCAGTTGAATAATGCCAGCTCGTCTTTTTTCACTAATTTTAGGACTTAACTCTATCACCGAGATTTTCGGGGCCAACCATTGGCGCCATCTATGATCTCAGGTGGCAACTATTACCTTAATATTGCACATAGTGAGATGAAAATAAATAAGTCTCATCACGCTATTTAGCGTTATTAATGATTTAAATGTAGATGATAATCACAGTGTTATCTGCTGCTCTTTTGGCGTTGATAAATCAATAAATATTTTGCAGAAAAAATTTTCACTTACATATGGGATTCGAACTTGCATCTTTCCAGAAACACACCAGAGTATTCTCCCAGTTGAATAATGCCAGCTCGTATTTTTCTACTAATTTTAGGACTTAACTCTATCACCGAGTTTTTTGGACCAACCATTGGTGCCATCTATGATCTTGGGTGGCAACTATTATCTTAATATTGCACAGAGTGAGATGGAAATAAATAAGTCTCATCACGCTATTTAGCGTTAATAATGATTTAAACATAGATGATAAACGCAGCATTACCTGCTGCTCTTTTGGTGTTGATAAATCAATAAATATTTTGTGGAAAAAATTGCCACCCAAGATCACAGATGGCACCAATGGTTGGCCCGAAAATTTCAGTGATAGAGTTAAGTCCTAAAATTAGGGGAAAAAAGATGAGCTGGCATTAGTTCAACTGGGAGTATACTTTGGCATGTTCTGGAGAGATGCGGGTTCGAATCCCGTATGTCAGCGAAAATTTTTTCTGCAAAATATTTATTGATTTATCAACGCCAAAAGAGCAGCAGGTAACACTGTGATTATCATTTATGTTTAAATCATTAATAACGCTAAATAGCATGATGAGACTTATTTATTTCCATCTCATTCTGTGCAATATTAAGGTAATAGTTGCCACCCGATATCATGATGGCACCAATGGTTGGCCCGAAAATCTCAGTGATAGAGTTCTAAAATTAGCAGAAAAAAGACGAGCTGGCATTAGTTCAACTGGGACTGGCATGTTTCTAGAGAGATGCAGGTTCGAATCCTGTATGTCGTTGAAAATTTTTTCCGCAAAATATTTATTGATAGATATAATGCATGTTATGAAGTAACAGTGGTACAGAATCAAGGGAGATTATTAGACTGTCAACCCAAAGTGAAAATCAACTAAATGGTTTTAATTGATATCATTTATTTTCAAGAATAAATAGATAATGGTAAAATCTGATATTAATGAAATTGTCATCTTTAACAAGTCATATATTCTTTCTCTAAAATTATATTCTTGCCATTGTAATATAATCTGTCTTGTGATACTTTAATGAAATGAAGCCTGTTTTGAATCAGCAGTGAGATATGACTTTTCTAGAATGAATTTTTCAGACTAATAAAAACCAAGTTTTATCTCATTTTTAGCAACAGGTTTAACTTTGTAGACTATTATGTAAGCTAAATACAACAGATTCATAAGTATACTGTTTCATAAACTATCACATAAATACTAATTTTACAAAATAAAGCACTAGGTAAAAATGTTTAAATTCTAATTTATATTCGGATCATCAGTATTTTTCTTTCCAATTTTATTTTCAAATTCAATAATGTATGTCTACATTAACAATGAGCACTTTTCTTGACCAAAATCAAATGCATGAGAAATTAATCTAAACTTCTCTGAATTAGTGCAAATAAAGTGCAAAATGATATTACATTAATGCTTATTATTACCACTGAACTGAAATTTAAGATAAATATGTATAAATAAAACATTCAATATAAGTTTTATTCCTAACAAGTATTTTTTCTGAACCCCTCCCTTTCCCCCATAAGTTGGTGGTTTTGATTTGCACAGTTGTGATTTGCATGACAATTCCCTAAACCTGTATACCTTGTAAATCACTGGATGGGGTATACAACCTAATTTTAGTCTTTATGTTAAATGCCTAATTTTCTGTACTCTCCATATTTTCTTAAAAGTCTCTGCAGCAATTCCAATTCTTCTGTTTATCTCATGCTGCAGATTGCCAGTATGTGTTACTTAGCTCTCAAGATAAACTGAGACACTTGCTCAAGGGTGCAATCATTCAAAATAAAGGGAGTAAAACCTACCTGACCAAATTTCATCACTTTAGTATTCTTTGTTTATCAACAAACTTACTTTATTAGACCAAATTCTTATCCTTGAGGTGTATTCCACATAGCGTAATCAATAACTAAACTAAGGAGAAAAGGAGACAAAATGCACATTTCTTAACTTCACACAAGCAATGATGAACCAATTGCTACAAACCTTACCAACTCTTACATAAGATTCACTGTTATTATAGAGAGCCATCATAATGCTAACTAACTTGTCAGGTATGCCATACAATCTCATGATCAACAGAGTCAAATGCTTTTTAGAATGTTTGCAGCTAGTAATCACAGGTTTCTGAAATATGAGCATTTCTCAAGGAGAATCTGCCTAAGTGAAAAAATCCAACCTATACATCCCCTACCACTTCTGAACCTGCACTGTTGTTCATAAACCAAACTCTTAATTATATTAAGCAGAATAAATGTGGTCACTTTTATTGTGCAATGTTTATCACAAGAACTGTGGTCAACTTTCTTAAAAATAGGAATATTAACAGTTGTTCTCAAATTCTTAGGAATGGCACTTTTATCATAAAATATATTCAGTATTTCAGTTAATCATATGACAACAGAAGCATTTCAGTGGTTACGAGCCTGGTGCACTACTGACTGAGCCCCACCCGCCAGGTGAAAAACCCATATATGAATGTTCCAGAGTTTGTAGTAAATGTTAGTTATTCTCAAACCCTTAAGTTTACTTACCTGTAGAAGATGCTCCCCATTGCAATTACTATTGCCAAAAGACCTATCACCCTTACACAAAGGTCATAGTCAGTATGAACTTAGCATTGAAGTCACATAGCACAAGAGAAATATTTCTCTCCGACAGAATTCAGAATATTCTGAAGTTTCTATAAAACTTTTCTTTCTAGTTCTCATCAGAGTTCTCTGTGGGGGCATACTGATGGATAACATTCAAGTCTTAGTTTTAAATTTAGCTCTCACAAATCTTGCATTAATTCAGTCATATCTGAGAAGAGCATTACTGGCATATCTACTGAGAAGCAAACTTATGCTTTGGTGATGCTTTCATTCTTCCTCCCTGAAAAGAATAATTTAAAATCATTTTTAAGTATCTGACTTTTACCTGTCCATCTTGTCTCTTGCAAGCCCATATAATAAGAAGAATATCAAAGTTATAGTGCTGAAATTAATAGTTTCTGGTATAATTATGATGAGATTGTGTGATATATTCCAATCAGGCTTTTTAGATATCCACCCCCTTCAAGAGTGCTAATGAGCACATAAGATTAAATGGTATATAAATTAAAATCCAGGTAATTGGAAAAACAAGGGTTTTTTTTTTGCTCCAACTAATGTTCAGTGTGTTCAAAGGCAATGCGAAATTTTTACTTGGAAATATATTTCCATTTTTATTATACAGCAGAAAAATAAGTACTATATCTTTACAATTTAATTTAATCAGGTAACCAAAAAAGTTCATGCGGTTGTTGAGGATAAAATTAAACCATAGGTAAAAAATGAATAAAGGTATTTTATTTAGGAAAGTAAGCACCAACATGATCTATAACCTTTACCCAACAAGATACAAGTTTGTAAATGCCACTCTGGTAGAACTCTAAATGTTTAGAGAAAAAGAAAGCAGTCAACTCTGTTTCCAGTGCTTCTTGGTTTTGAAATTGTCAGTTGTGCATATGATTGTCTGGTGCCAAGAAAAGATGGTAATCTGATGGCACAATATCTGGGGAATACAGAGCTGGGTTAGAATTCCCAAACCAAGGTTGCGGAGCTTGTCTTGGGTCACTCGCACTGTGTGAGGGTGAGCATTGTCCTGAAGGCCCACAACGTCTTTGTGTTGAACAAGTGCAGGTTGTTTTTGGAGCAGTGCACCTGCAACCTGTTGTAGCTGTGCCAAATAGATGTCTGCAGTGATTGTTTGACCAGTGGCAAGAAGCTCATAATGGATGATAATATCTGTAGTCAGCCAGATAAACAAAATTTTCTGTTGGTGGATACTGGGCTTTGTTGTGTGGGATACAAATTCACTGCACGACAACCAATGATATGATTTTTTGGTGTTCTTACAGACAATCCATTTTTCATTGCATTTCAACAACCTGTCCAAAAGGGCTCATTCTTGTGGCGTGAAAACAGTGATGAGTAGATCACAGGCTCATGAGTCTAAACATGCCTGTGAGTTTTTGTTTTTTCCATTCATGAATTGGAATGCAATCCTGTAATCATTAAGCTGTGTAATAAATAGTTTTGTCAGTATTTCACCTTCTCGCTTTCTGTTGTATGTGTCATGTTTTCCAAGATCTGTGGATTATCAAATTTTGTGACTGCTAAGCATTGGGTGTCTGATTTTGAATTATCACCTTTTATAGCTTTCAATCCACTCATTTTGTGTATACCATATGTTGTTTCCCACTAATAAGATGTACAACTTTGTACTTTACATTTTTCCTTATTTCTCTTTGTTCGTGAGTTAGGTTTGTTAACTTCCTAAATTTGCTGCTAGGAGTACTACAGTCACTTTCATTTGATTGGGCATGATCACTTTCCTATAAGTAAACCTAACATTTGTGCTTCTAGGACCCTTCATTCTAAAGTTATTTGGGCATTTTAGGATTTCCCTTTGAACCCTGTATATATTATAGCTACACACACCGGCCACTAAATAGAAACCTTAATGCTTATGTACATTCATGTCACTTACGCAGTGTATATGCAAAGTACATGGTCACGTGCATTACCATGTGATCTAGGCAACTATTTAAGACCTGCTTGTCAGTAATCATCAGTAGTGTTGATCACAATGGGAAAAACAAAGGATCTTTTGGGATTCGATAAAGGGCTTATTGTGGGTGCCTGTCTGGCTGGAGCAATGATTTTAAAAACAGCAGAGCTGACTGGTTTCTCAAAAGGTGAGATATCTTGAGTCTTTTATCAGTGGAAAAATAACCCACATTGCTTGTCTAAGAAGGGCGGGGGTGGCTCATTCGGTAGCGTGCCAGGCTTGTAATCTGTAATTCCCAGGTTCGATACCCAGCTGGGTCAGCGTTGAGATTTATCTCCGCAAAATTCCCCGCCCTGCCCACGGTCAGTAGGGGACACCGATGGACTTAGAAAGGCCACCGTCCGTCGGATGGGACGTTAAGCTGTGGCCCCGTGTGCGGGAGAGCCATACCCTGTGCACGTTAAAGAACACGGTGGATGGCCTTGATGGGAGGCTGCCATCTGTCTCCCAACAGCTGTTACAGTGGGTCCCCTTCCCCAACCTTCTCTGAGCCTTCGGGGTCCATGTGACCTGGCCATTTAGCCCATGGTGTGCAAAAAAGTGCCGCTCAGAGGTAAAACAACCCAACCTTGTCTAAGAGGGTAAATGTGGCATGATGACAATCTGTCAGGAATGAGATCGCTGTTGTCTGAGAAGGCTTGTATGGAGAAACAGGACTTCCTGTGTGCAGCAGTTGACCAAAGCATTCAATGAAGGCTGTTCCCAACCCATATCTCAGCGAACTGTGCACAGGGAATTGAAGAGGATCAGTATTAACAGTCGCATGCCTATATGGAAACCACTGATTTCTGTGAAGAAACAGAAAGTTCATCTACAGTGGTGTCCGGAACATTGTGACTTAGACACTGGAAGACTGGAAAAAAGTCATGTAGTCCGACGAGTCACGGTACACCTTGTTCTGTGCTGACGGTAGGCAGAAAGTTTGATGGGAGCCCCAATAAGCAATGGACCCAGCTTGCCTTGTAAACACAACTCAAGGTTCTGGAGGTGGTGTCATGGTGTGAGGCATGTTCTGGTGGTATGGAACGGATCACCTGATATTGCTGGAAGGTCAACTGTCCTCCAAGGATTATCTGAACATTGTTGCCAATCAAGTCCATCCTGCAATGTTGACTTTTTATCCAGCAGGTGATGGCTGTTTCATGAATGACAATGCTACTGTCCATCACACAAGATGTGTTCAGCAGTGGTTCAGCAAGCATGACAACAACTTCCACCATCTTCCCTGTCTACCACAAAGCCCAGATCTGAACTCCATTGAGAATGTATGGGACATGTTAGAAAAACAGGTCCGGGAGTAAAATCCTCTTCCATCAAATTTGAGCCAGTTAAAGGACTTCTGGTGAATGCCTGGTATGCTGTAGATGTAAAGGCACTCCAACACCTTGTGGAATCTATGCCAAACCACATATGTGCTGTAATTTGGTATAAAGGAGATCCAACTTGGTATTGAATAAAGGTTTCTAATTCAGTGACCGGTGTGTGCATAAATTTTAAATTATCTTCTCAAAAATAATGCATTTTCTCATTGAAACTTTAACAGGCTCATTACTTTTATTGCAGATACCACAAGCAGGATGTTTAAAAATGTCCTATATTTGTTATGTTAGTGAAGCAAAGGGTTAAGGTAATTTTTCCTTGTAATCCTTCTGATTTTAAAATTTTCTAATATTAGAAGCAATTATTTTGTTCTTAATTTATAAGGGTATGAAAAGATTTGAAGCACGGAAAGCTGTCCTTCAAGCTTTAAAAGAAAGAGGTCTGTACAGAGAAATCAAAGACAATCCAATGATTGTGCCCATATGCAGGTAAGCTATTTCAAACTGTTTTGTGTGTGATACATTTTGTTATAATTTTTTTTATATTAGCATTTGCATTTTGTTTTTCCTGCCCTTGGTGAAGCTCTCCATGTTTGCATGGATGTCTTCCACATCTCACTGACCACCTTTATCTATTTGCTGTCAGCAGTTGTTCCTACAGTATGCTTCAAAATTGTGATCCCTGCCAGGCCCAACCCACTTTACTGCATTTTTAGTCTTCAGTGGGAATTACTTTACACGAATTGCCCAACTGCCATCTGTCCTTGGGGTTTGTGTGTCCTTGGCTACCTCAGAGACATCAACACCAATCTCGATAGCCTTGCCCAATCGACAACCGAGTCATTTCCACTGTAGCTAGCTGTTTCCCCTTCCTGAGACTTTTCTCTTTGCGAGACTGGGAGGCCTTTACACCCCACTGCATGTATCAGTATCTCTTCTGTCAGCCACCAAATCTTAGCACCTAGACTTCTTGCCTGTCTTCATTGCACATCAGTGGGATCGGCCATGGTGTGCTGTGATATACTCTCATTACAGACCCAGATTCCACTGCAGAGTTGAATACTATCAGCCTCACCTTGGACCATGTGGCTGCTAAGCATCACCATCGGTGTGTTTTCTACACTGACTCGCTTCAGACTTTGATCTAAATGAGCCATTGACCCCACACTGTTCTCTCTGAGATCTGCCAGCAGTTCCATTGTCTGACAGCTACAACCACCATTCTCTTTGGGTGTTTAGTCACATTGGCATCGTGGACAATGACTTGGCAGATGCTGCTGCCAAGTTGGCCATGCCCCTGACTGACTCTTCACTGCTGGTTTCATTCCTGAACTTCCAGCAATGTTTCTCTATCGAATTTTGGGCACAGTTTAAGAGATCTTGTCAGAACAGATTACAAATCCAGTGGCAAAGCAAGGGAAGCAATGATCCCTTAAAATTCTCATTAAAAATAAGAAATATAAATTAAATATATTTAAATGTTTTGATATAAAAGTAAAACTATTTTCATAACTTTAATAAGCTTATTCTAACATAAAGTTTATATTTATATAATATTCTTTGAATTTTTCTGTAAATCATACTCTATGATTAACAGAATTTTTTGCCATGCTAGTCGAGGTAGGAGTGTATGAAAAATCTCGCTTCATCATTACTGAATTGGTTATCATATGTTACGGCAGCAGTTACATCTTCCATATTCAATCCACAGAATTTGATGAACAGAAATTTCTTTTGTTGGAAGCACTTTTATTCCCATTGCTTTGAAGCACGTATAATATTTCACATTAACTACTAGAGGCCTCTATAGTCATTGCCACTGTCAGCAATGTCACTGACTCACTAGGAATTGTCGAAGGTAAGTGTAATTTTTTAAATATATTTTTAAAAACGAGGTGGCATTCGCCTTTATTGTCCTATGCCCGACATTCTCATTCGAAATTATATGATTTTCGTGTGTTTTGATATTATTGCTGTACCATTGAACTTATGTAAACATAACTGTCCTATCGCTTTTCGATATCTGTCAGCTTAATTCCACCCATTCACATTTGCTGAAGTGGTTCATAACTTAACACATGTTACTGTTCTCATTACCATAATGACTGAAATAATGTTGTTACTACTATAGGTAAATAGAAAATATGCAAAATAATTAAAATATTTTGTGAATAAAGTAACCTACGAGTACTAATACTACAATTCGTTGAGTCTACATTCAATCAGTTATACTGTGAAAAATATATATTGTGATACATTTCACTCACATTGATAAGTTTGACGTTTTTTGCTTAACTTCGTGTTTTAAAGAACAAATTAATGATGTTAAGTGGGTACCTACTATATTGCAATACATTCATATACATGTAATTAGATGTATTAAAAGTTTTTGAAAATATAAATGAACAAAAATGCAGAAAACTTGAAATTGGAAAGTTATGTAAATACATATTAAAATATTTGAAAACGAAATATAGGCAGTGGTCTAGTTCAATTATTATTTATGGTTTTCTTTAAGTAATCTAGGAAGCTCTTTCCGAAAAGAGCAGAAGAAAGTTGTGAAATATAGGGTGTCTGATACTGGTACATATGACATTTATATACCCAATTTAATTTAATTCTTCACGATTAATTACCATCAAGATCTTCACTTAAAGAATTGGTAGCTATAATTTCCTATATTCTATAGCCCCTTTGTAATGGAAAGGAAAGCTTTTAGACTGTATCAAAGAAGGAAATTACATTAAAAGCATGTTAATAGCAACATAGAGGTTGCTTTGCTCAAAGGAATGTAATGTACTCCTCTCGATCTTAATTTAACTTTTATTGTACAGTAATTAATTGTGAAGAATTAAATTATATTTATATAGCTGTGATTTGTAATTTATAGTTATATACCTAAATTATGGTAATATGATAATGTTTCTCGTCGATCAGAATATTCATATGAGTTTGTCCTCTAATGTACATACTATACATTGAAAGCAAAGTAAAAACAGAAGCTAATAGTTAATGGTTATTTAATCATTTAAAAAGCTTTAATATAGGTATCTAATTAGCAGATAGCCCACCAATGTTTGGAGGGGATAGAAAAGCATATGTCATTCGGCAGTCTCAAAATCGAACTCAGGTTTTCTATTACAGCTGTAAGCAGGAGAATTGTAAAAGAAATGTGGTCTAAAATGCTATCTCTGGTTCTATTAAAGATAGAGACTTGATTTTCGAATGCAATACAGCAATACCCAAGGAAACCCCTACAGAAAATTTGGGACTGATCAGACAATTTTTTTAGAAAGTTCTGAGGTCCTCAAAATTTGCTTAAATGTTTTATGAATTAAACTGTAATTTCACTTGCACTGATAGCAAACAATGTATGTGTTCACTGTTTGATGCTGATGAGGGACACACTCAATGTCTTTATAAAAGATGGGTATTTGTTATAACTAGTTTTAAAAGAAATTATTATTTCCTTTTTTTCGTCTGTTCGTATGCAGGTACTTAAATTATTTCTTAAAAAAATGAAACTGAATGGTTTATAGATAAAAATAATATATTGCGATTTGGATTATCTGATTCATCCATTAATTGAAATTACAGTTATTAGTGGGTATTCAAGTTGCAAAACTGTAAACTTCATTCTCTTTGGAAGCATTCGATATTGCTGATTTTGTGTTCTTAATAGTTATGTAGATGGCATTACACAGTTAATAAAGGACTAGAATCCATACATTCAGGGAATAAGATTTCAAGTAATGTAGGTTAGAGTGCAAGTTGAGAAACTAATCTCCGATTAATAGTTGGGTTGGGTTGTTTTATCTCTGAGCAGCACTTTTTTGCACACCATGGGCTAAATGGCCAGGTCACATGGACCCCGAAGGCTCAGAGAAGGTTGGGGGAGGGGACCCACTGGAACAACTGTTGGGAGACAGATGGTAGCCTCCCATCAAGGCCTTCCAGCGTGTTCTTTAACGTGCACAGGGTATGGCTCTCCCGCACACGGGGCCACAGCTTAACGTCCCATCCGACGGACGGTGGCCTTTCTAAGTCCATCGGTGTCCCCTACTGACCGTGGGCAGGGCGGGGAATTTTGCGGAGATAAATCTCAATGCTGACCCAGCTGGGACTCGAACCTGGGAACTACAGATTACGAGCCTGGCGCTCTACCGACTGAGCCACACCCGCCCTCTCCCATTAATAAGTTTTACAGGAAGTTATAATGAAATTTATTCTCCTGTGTTGTAATAAGCATTTCATTGATTAACTGTTTTCCTGCATGCTGTAAATATCTGAGAGATTTTAATGTATAAAATTTTAGTTTTTCATAAGTTAAGAATTGCATATTAATTTTTAAGGTACATTTGGTGTGTGATATTTGACATATAACTAGGTAAATAATAAATAAACTCGACATATTTGGTATTAACCTATAAATTACCACTTTGAAGTCGATTTAAATTTTAGAGGAAAAATGTCTTGAGCCGGGTGGGATATGAACCCACGACCTCAGGAGACCATGTCAGGTGCTCTGAACCACTCAGCTACTGGTTGCCGACAATTTTTCGCGGCTCAAGACAATTTTTTCTCTAAAATTTAAATCCACTTCAAAGTGATAATTTATAGGTTAATACCAATTATGTCGAGTTTATTTATTATTTATCAACTGTATTACTTGTAAGGAAATACTTTCCATCCATGTGGCATGTGTCTGCCGCATGTGGTGAAAATTACCTGAACACTCCATACATAGGAAGTAGGTTGAAATGGTTCATATTGTCAATTAGAAGAGATCTTGATTGGCAGCCAGTAGCTCAGTGATCCACAACACCTGACATGTTATCAGGAGGTTGTGGTTTCATATCCCACCCGGCTCAAGACAATTTTTCCTCTAAAATTTAAATCAACTTCAAAATGGTAATTTATAGGTTAATACCAAGTATGTCGAGTTTATTTATTATTTATCAACTGTATTACTTGTAAAGAAATGCTTTCTTCTATATGGCAAGTGTTTGCTGTATGTGGCGAAAATTGCCTGAACCCTCCCTACATAGGAAGTAGGTTGAAATGGTTCATATCATCAATTACAGGAGATCTTGATTGGTGGCTGGTAGCTCAGTGGTCCAGAGCACCTGACATGTTATCAGGAAGTTGTGGGTTCATATCCCACCTGGCTCAAGACAATTTTTCATCTAAAATTTAAATCGACTTCAAAGTGGTAATTTATAGGTATAACTAGGTTTGCTGTAATTTTCATTTTTTGATTTCTTATTTTTGGCGATAGCACAAACTATGGTAATAGCAAAAAAGCCAAACGAATTTTTGTGTGAATGAAAAACCAGCAATATTCATTAAATTATATGCATTTAAAGATTTGCAATTTTCACCAATTTACTTTTCATAGTTCGTTTTCGAAAAAAAAAGTTCTGTTTGTTTAAATTTCAGAATTTTTTAAGAGCTGCAGAATAGATTTCTTACCCTGCAACTGAGTGGTTTGCATGCTTGGTTATTGATCATAGGGACCAGGGTTCGATCCCCGGGTAAGGCATGGATGTTTGTGTTATTTTTCTGCTGTCCCACCACCCTCCTGTCTGACCTCTGTGGTAAGCAACTGCTTGAGGGGTGGTGGGTATTTATTTTTACTTTTTTAGCAGGACTGAATTTACATCTCATGTGGGAACACCTAATATTGTTAATTATAACAGAAATCATTGTATAACTATATAATTTTACTCTCCCTAATTGGCAGTGGAACACAACAATTTGTCAAAGCTCGCCATAACTAGAACAGTTCACATTTAGGGCAAAAGCTAATTTGCATGCCAAACTCTTCAATCCTGAAATTTCCTTTTAGACTTGAAGGCAAAATGACGTTTGTAGGGCACTTAACAAATCTTTAGAGCAGAATTGTGCATCGTTTAGCTTTCTTCAGTATTCAGGAATTTATATATTAGGTGAACATATTGCAGATCGTGATAGGAATTTAACAATATTTTTAAAACATATGTATGAAATTTGGGATCTGGATTATCCCACATTACCTATTCAAACAAGGTTTGCTTATACCAATGTTTTCCAGTAACACATTGCTCAACATAAGCCACATTGTATTGTCTTAAAAATTCAACCCTTTACCTCTAATAGAATATAGGTTCGAACTTAAAATTAATTTAAACTATGATGCAAATTCTAAATACATCCTGAGAAATAAAGAATGGAAATATTGAAATGGAGAAAAGTTTTAAAAAAAGTTCATATGAAAAGTTCTGGCAGCATGTTTCAAAATGATTGTTTAGAGAAGTGGTTCTCAACCTTTTATGCTTCACGTACCCCCTGGAAATGTGTATGTAACTGGTATATCCCTTATATAGATAGATAAAACTATAGTTATAATATAATAATGCCAACTTAGTGACTTTGTTACTAGATCTAGTGACTTTTGAGCTCTCATGGCGTACCCCAAAAAATTTTACTGCATACCTCACGTTGAGAACTCCTGGTTTAGAGTAAAATTATATAATTTTACTAATGATAGTCAGAACTTTCAACAGTCATTCAACTAATATGATTCAAATTCGAAATAAATAATGAACAAAAAAATTTAGTCGAGGATAGGGGTCCAGATTTACCATTAGGCACGTTAGATACTAGTGTATGGCACCAACATAACCCAGACACCATTTTCTAAATGCTATAATTTGTTTATTTAAGTAACAATAAAATTGTGTCTTTTCAATTTTAATTACCTGCAAGTATTCATGGAGAGCAAGTACTCTCTTTTCAAAATACTCTTTCTCTCCTGATAATCAAAAAATCTTAAATGAATTTGGTTTGTGAGGCTATACACTCTGTTTCCAAATGTATCGGGATACTTCTATGTTATGTGGAAACAAAACCATATTCAAAGCTCCAACTTTGAAAATAAGCTTTTTTTTTTACAGAATAATGTTGCAGAAAATAAATTATAAATCTCAATCAAATTTATCAAAATTTAGATTTTAGAAAATATTATTTTATCATTTAAAAAGTTGTTGAAGGTGAGATATTTGACAGCCAATACTGCTGTTATATTTATCCTAAACACTGTTTTAAAACTGATGCAAAGTGAAAAACTTTATCCAAACTTTTAAGATTACTTTTATTTCAGTAAACAATTTGTTATAATTTTAGGGTGAATTCTTACAAGTAAGATTTTCTTTTAGATATACTTTTAGATTTTCCATTTCTCGTAAAATTTTGTTACCAAAGCTTAATTCAGAGTTAGGGAGATTTGAATGCAGTTTTCACACAATATGAAAATGTCAGTATTTTTAATAATTAACCATAATTAAATTGTTCTCAGAGTGCTAAAGCAAGGAAATATTTTTTGAAATTTAAATTGATAATTTGTGTAATACACCTATCCCTCGATTTACACGGTACTCAGTTCACACAATTTTGGCTTTGCACGGTCAAAAAATGCAACCAGTTTCGATTTACACGGTACTGACTGAGATTTCCTTTCTATGTACGTCTCAGTCAGTACCTTGTAAATCGAAACTGGTTGCATTTTTTGACCGTGCAAAGTCAAAATTGTGTGAACTGAGTACCGTGTAAATCGAGGGATAGGTGTATTACTCTATACTAAATATAACAAGTTATATGTTATCCATAATATTAAATTATTACATTAATTTCACTATTTATTAACAAAACTTTATTATCATTAGAATTTCTACATTCATTTATTTTGATACATTCCATTCTTTGTGGTTGTGAAAGAAAGAAAATATTGTTATATGAAATTGAAAGAAATATTGTTGATACAGCGGACTACTACTTCATGTGCATAGAGATGCTTGAGGTGTAAATTCGGACCTGTCTAAAAAAATAAAAATAAATAAATACCCCCCTCAAGCAGCTGCATGTCACAGAGAACAGACAGGACGATGGTGGAAGTTCTCCACCTCAGCAGAAAAACAACACAAACATCCATGCCTTAACTGGGCCTCAAACCCAGGTACCTTTCAACAATAGCCAAGCACGCTACCAATTGGCTATAGGGCAAAAAATCAAATGGGTAAAAACTGTAAAACATCAAATACATATAATTTTATGAATAATGCTAGTTTTAAATCACATAAAATTGTTTTGGCTTTTTTACTATTTACATAATATAAGTTTATTCAACATTATCGACAAAATAGTGCTTTTGTACAGTAGTTCAATGTATTAAATTTATGAGATTTAATTTAGGCTAAATTAAATGAGAATGAAATTAATTCTCTGTCAGTTCTACTTTTTGGAAGTATGGGTTTTTTTAAAAAAATTTGTTAACATTTTTAGCAATACTAGTTAATGAACAAACAAATTTTCCCTCAAACATTTTCCCAGAAATCTGACAGGGGCCTGTTAGTATAATATGCCATAGAGATAGTTTGTGAGAGAGGCACCTTAGCAGAAAGAGAACAGTCATACATTATAGTCGGTTTGAATCCAGGTTCCTTAGGTTAGTAGCCAAACATGCTAACCACCCAGCAATCAGAATGCCGATGAACAGTTTGTTAAATATAACTTTCCTCAATGATGGGGAGATTGCACTCTCAACCCTCATCCCTTCTTCACTATTAAACTGTATATATGCTACTAACATTTAATTTAAAAAGTATAGAACTACTTTCACTCAATGGCTTGGAAACATCAAGTACCAGAATGGCGTTCTGGTTCAATGATTCGAAAATATCTAGTAGCGGAACAGTGTTGTGTTTCAGTGATTCGGAAACATAAGTAGTGGAATGGCATTCCGATTCAACTATTTGGAAGTATAGAGTAGTGGGACCATGTCCAATTTCGTTGCTGTAGTGCTTTCGTTAATTGCTTCCCTTATTCAAAGTGTCACGCTTCACCACTGTACAAATCAAATATTTGAAATCGAGCCTGTTTATCAAACCATGGCCGTCATGTTTTCATGGCATCACAAGGAGAAAGTTGTTCTTGCTTGGCTTGGCTCTGCATAAATCATTCGTTTCTTACACGTTCTTTTCTTCTAAGGGTGGATAATAAACCTAAGTGTGAGTTTTGCAAAGCCATTTTAATTATTAAACACATTTTGATTGTAAGGCCTGCTTTTAACTAGGAATATCATTTTACCTCCCGTGATTTTTCATCCGATCCTCTTACACTTGGACATCTTTAATCCGACGACACCTTTTTAGCACCTGTGTTTGCCTTTTTATGTTATACAGGTTATTTTAACCAATTATAATTTTATGGCCGTGTTATATTTCTATTGTCTAACATGGATCTTTTTTGTAACTTTTTTCTAACATTTTTTTAACTATGCAGCATATAAGCTTCTGGGAGATTTGAGTTTGAATCCCACTCAGGGCAACCAATTTTTTTCAGCTAATTATCAGGTAACCAAAAAGGTTTGTGTGGTTTTTGAGGGTAAAATTAAACCATAGGTAAAAAGTGAATAAAGATATTTTATTTAGGAAAGTAAGCACCAACACAATCTAATAACCTTTTCCTAACAAGATACAAGTTTGTAAATGCCACTCTGGTGTTTAGAAGTGAAGAAAGCAGACAACTCTGTTTCCATTGCTTCTCAGTTTTGAAATTGTCAGTTGTGCTTGTGATTGTCCAGTGGCAAGAAAAGATGGTAGCCTGATAGTGTAATTATTTGGGGATGTGGGAGGCTGGAGTGGAATTTCTGAACCAAGGCTGTAAAGCTTGTCTTTGGGCACTCACACTGTGTGAGGGCGAGCATTGTCCTGAAGGAACACAATGCCTTTGTGATGAACAAGTGCAGATTGTTATTGGAGCAGTTCAACTGCAACCCGTTGTAGCTGTGCCAAATAGATGTCCGCAATGATTGTTTGACCAGTGGCAAGAAGCTCATAATGGATGATACCAGCTGTACTCCACCAGACACACAAATTTTTTCGTTGGTGGATCCTTGGCTTTGTTATGTGTGGTACAGGTTAACTGCATGACAACCGTTGGTGTTGCTATAGATAAATAATTATACCCCACTAGACTGTATTGGTCTGTAAATGGTAGCTAGGTAGTCACTGGAAGGAGAGCTATGCACCAATCCCCTGTGATGATGCATAGAACCGGCCAGGCCTAGCACCTAATGTCCGACCCCGCCTTCTCGTGGTGCAGACCGTTAGTACCTTTCAAATGAGATACTCTCTTGTGGAAGTGAACGGAAGGGGAGGGCTGCCAGATTAGTGTGGCCTACTGATCTGGACAACTATGGCTACATTTCTTCTTTTTCCTACCCTGCTGAGGAGTGGTCAACCACACGGGGTCCTGGTGCTGACCATATAAACCCACTGGACTGGACAGATATATGGCTCTGAGCTTGATTATGGATCCTGATTTTGCTGCACTGGTGGGCTTCAGTGGAGGGAAAATCTTCCACTGTGTTTTCTGTTTGTTTGTGGGTTGACAGCCCCAAGTGAATAGATTCACAGGATATGTTTATCAGCTGGTGGATAATCCTGAGCAGAGGTCATCGCAGGCACCTGAACTCTTTGCTTCTATTGGCATCGTCAAATTCTACATTGGAGGAAGTCTTCCAGTGTAGATGGCTTCAGCCTTTAGTGGTGGGGGAACGGGTCTTTGCCCCATGTCTGCGATTAGGGGGCTGTTGGATATTGTCGGCATTCCCTCTCTCAATAAACATAGTTTCTTTAAATATCCCACTAACCATTTTCTCTCCATAGGTAGTTGGAATGTGAGGACTCTGCACAGAGCATTTTCTCTTGATGTCATCACATAAGAATTCCACCATTATAATTTAGATATTCTCGGCTTGCAAGAGACCAGATGGACAGATAAAGGTCAGATTCTTAAAAATAATCTTAAATTTCTCTTTTCAGGGAGGGACGACAATAAGCATCACCAAGGCATGGGTCTGCTTCTCAGCAGACATGCTAGTGATGCTCTTCTAGGATATGAGTGCATTAATGAAAGGTTTCTTACAGCAAAATTTCAGACAAGCATTAAAGACTTGAATGTTATCTGCTGTTATGCCCCCACTGAGGAAGCCGATGAGGATGAGAAGGATAGGTTTTATGAACAACTTCAGGATATTTTGAATTCTGTCAAGAAAGGAGATATTACCCTTGTTCTTGGTGACTTCAATGCCAAAGTTGGTACTGACTCTGACCTTTGGGGAGGAGTAATAGGCCCTTTCAGTATTGGTAGCTGCAATGGCAATGGGCAACGTCTCATACAGGTAAGTAAACTCAATGGATTCAGAGTAACTAACACTTATTACAAACACTGCGACAGACATAAGTACACATGAGTTTCACCCGATGGGCTGCATAAGAATATGATTGATTACATATTAATTAACAGCAAATGGGCTAGTTCTGTTAGGAATACCAGGGCATATAGGGGAGCTGAAATTGGATCTGACCATTATCTTGTTAAAAGTGTCTTGCAACTTAAACTTAAAAAGTGTTCTGCTAGGGTTAAAAAATTTACTTTTAATACTGAAGCTCTGAAAGATCCAGTTATAGCCAAAGCTTACCATGATAGGTTACTTAGTCATTATGACAGTCATGGTATGCTTACTACTGAAGTTGAGGAAGAATGGGATCATTTTAAACAGGCTTTTTTTGGACACTAACAGTACTCTTTTAGGAAAAAAGGAGCAGAAGAGACAGAATTATCTGAGTGATAAGGCACTTGAGCTTATTTCGGAAAGAAAGAACTGCAGAAATGTCCTTAATCAATACCCTACTAATCCTAATAGAAAGCATTACAGAGAACTTTATAAACATGTAAAAGATCAGTTAGCTGCTGATAAGAATCTTTGGCTTGATGGTTTGGCTGACAAAGCCGAGGAAGCAGTTAGACAGCACAACAGCAGAGAGCTGTACCATATAGTTAATGTTTTGTGTGGTAGAAAATGGACAGGCATACAAGGATTGAAGGATAAACAAGGTAAGGTTATAGAAGGGGAGGATTCTGTCATGGCTAGGTGGGCTGAGCATTTCAGTGATGTTCTAAACAATGTCTATTCCCATTGTTTGCAATGATTATAGATGCATTGGTGGCTTTAATGTTGGCCCTATAACACAATCTGAAGTTATTTTGGCTGTTTCTAAACTTAAATACATAAATCCCCAGGGGTAGATGAAATTACTATAGAAATGCTTAGAGCTGGGAATGTTTCTTTTACTCTTGGATGACTGAAATTCTGAATATCTTTTATGATAAAGGCATGGTTCCTAAGGATTTTACCAGAGCTATTGTTATCCCTATTTTCAAAAAAAAGGTGATCGCAGTTCTTGTGATAACTATAGGGATATCAGCCTACTTTCTGTTCCAGGTAAAGTTTTTTCTATGATTGTGCTTAATAGAATTAAGAATCTGGTTGACTGTCAATTGCGTGATGAGCAATGTGGATTCAGAAGTGGTAGGGGAGGTGTAGATCAGATATTTTCACTTAGGCAGATTCTTGAGAAATGTTTAGAGTTTCAGAAACCTTTGGTTGCTAGCTTTGTTGATTTCAAAAAGCCTTTCGACTCTGTTGATCGTCATAATTTGTGGTTGATTGTGAGATCATATGGTATACCTGACAAGTTAGTTAACATAATGAAAGCTCTCTATAATAACACTGAGTTGTGTGTGAGAGTTGGTAAGGCTTGTAGCAATTGGTTTAGCATTACTTCTGGTGTTCGACAAGGGTGGATTTTGTCTCCTTTTCTCTTTAGCTTGGTTATTGATTATGTTATGCGAAATTCACTTCAAGGGAAAGATTTTGGCCTTAAATGGACTGGATATATACGAAAATTTCTGATTTAGATTATGCTGATGATTTAGCCCTTTTGGCAAATGATGTTGATGAGATGAACTCTTACATTTGAGCTGTTGATGAGACTGGAAGTAGAGTAGGTTTGGTTATAAACAGAGAGAAAACTAAAGTGATGAAAATTGGTCAGGCAGGCTGTGATTCAGTAAATCTGAATGGTTGCAGTCTTGAGCAGGTGTCACAGTTTAATTATATTGGGAGCTATGTAACAGATAATGGTGATGTGCAGCATGAGATTAACAGACGAATAGGGATTGCTGCCGGGACTTTTAAGAATCTAGGGAGAGTATGGAGAAATAGGCATATGAACTTAAAGACTGAAAATAGACTGTATAAGCGTTTGGTTCTTTCTAGGGTTAGTTATGGTAGTGAAACTTGGACACTTTGTAAACAAGATAACAGGAAACTAGATGCTTTTGATTCCAGATGCTTACGCAGTATCTTGGGCATTAGGTGGTTCAACTTTGTAACTAATGATGAGGTTAGGCAAAGGAGTTTGCAACCTCCTTTAAGCAGCATATTGTGCAGAGAGAGACCATTGGTTTGGCCATGTTGCCCATATGAATAATTATAGATTGGCGAATAGGGTTATGAACAGTGTGCCTAAAGGCCTCAGAAAGAAGGGGAGACCTAGGATGTGGTGGGCAGACAATGTCAAACAGGACCTTGTTAGAATTGGTGTGCACTGGCCAGATGCAGTAGATGTAGCTCAAGATAGACTTGCTTGGAGAACTAAATTGCACGGTCTGGTTGGACCTCCGTAGCCCATGGCTGCTTGAGGATGATGATGAGACTGTATTACATTTATATTCACTAGACGACTGGTTTATGGTTTTGAGCTTGATTATATAGATTGTAGACTTGTTCCAATAGTGGACCTCTGTTGAGGAAAAATCTGCCACTGTGTTTTCTATTTGCCTATGGGTTTCCAGCCCTAAGTGAACAGATACACAGGATACCTTATATCAGCTGGCAGATAATCCTAATCAGAGACCATCATAGGTACCTGAACCCTCACTTAGCTAATTGGACATTGCCAATCCTAAACTGGAGTAATGTGTCTCAAGCAGGACATATGGCTCTTGAAAATATGGTGCCTGAATTTTCTACTAGCATCAGTGGGGAAACAAGTTTTTACCCCATGCTTGTAATGAGGGCTGTTTGATATTGTTGGCCACACTTCTGTAAATAAGCCTAGTTCCTTTAAAAATCCTACTAATCATTTTCTGTCTGCAGGTATGTGTAATATAAAGATGAGGCATAGAGATTATTCTCTTGATGTTCTCACACAGGAATGCCAGTTATAACCGATATTCTATGCTCAAGAGACAAGATGGACAGGTAAAGTCAGATATTTAAAAATGTTTTAAATTTCTTTTTCGGGGAGAGAGGATGGAAAGTATCTCCAAGGTGTAAGTTTGCTTCTCAGAAGACATGGCAATGATGCTCTTCTAGGATATGACTGCATTAATGAAAGATTTCTTGCAGCTAAATTTAAAACAAAAATTAAAGATTTGAATGTCATCTGTTGCTATGCCCCCACAGGGGACTCAGGTGAGAACAAGAAGGATAGATTTTACAGACAACTTAAGGATGTTATAACTATCAATAAAGGAGATATTTCTCTTGTGCTAAGTGATCTCAGTTCTAAAGTTGGTAGTGACTCTGACATTTGGCAAGGGGTGATAGGTCCCTTTGGTATTGGTAGCTGCAATGGGCAATGTCTCCTAAGGTATCCTAATGTCTCCTAGGTAAGTAAACTTAATGATTTGAGAATAACTAACATTTATTACAAGCACTGTGACATACATAAGTACAAGTGGGTTTCACTGGATGGGTTGCACGGGAATATGATTGATTATATTTTAATTAACAGCAAATAGGCTAGTTCGATTAGGAATACCAGATTATACAGAGGAACTGAAATTGGGTCTGACCATTACCTGGTCAAAAGTGTCTTGCAATTAAAGTTTAAGAAATGTTGTGTTAAGGTTAAAGAATTACTTTTAACAGCGAAGGTCTGAATGAACCAGATATAGCCAAAGCATACCATGATAGGCAACTTAGTCATTATGATAATCATAGTTTGCCTACTGCTGAGGTTGAGTAAGAATGGGATCAGTTTAAATAGACTACTTGAAATCAATAGTACTTTTTTATGTAAAAAGGAACAGAAGAAGCAAAATTGTTTGAGTGATAAGGCTATGGAACTTATTTCTGAAAGAAGGAAGTGCAGAAATATGACTCAACACTCTACTAGTCCTAACAGATCGCATTACAATTAGCTTAATAAATGTGTTCTAGACCAGTTAGCAGCTTATAAGAATCTTTGACTTGATAGCTTGGCTGACAAAGCAGGTAGACAGCATAACAGCAGGGAGTTGTACCAGATGGTAGCTTTTTGGCAGATAGCCTTTTGTGTGGGAAGAAACAGACAGGTACACAGGGATTGAGGAATAAATTGGTAAGGTGGTTGAAGATGAGGATTCTATGATGGCTAGGTGGACTGAGAATTTCAGAGATATTCTAAACAATGTGATTATTTCTCCTCCCATTGTTTGTATTGAGGTTAGACCCTTACTTTTTTTAATGATAGCACTATATCAGATTCTGCAGTTGCTTTGGCTATCTCTAAATTAAAACTGCATAAATATCCTGGGATGGATGAAATCACCACTGAAATATTTAGAGCTGGGAACACTTGTGTTGTCACTTGACTGACTAAATTTTGATTCTTTTGTGTGATGGATTTTGTTCATAAGGATATTACTAGAGCTATTATTATCCCTATTTTTAAAAAGGGGGATCACAGTTCTTCTGATAATTATAGGGCAATTAGTTTACTTTTTGTTCCAGGTAATGTTCTTTGCTTGATTATACTTAAATATTTGAGAATTTCATTAATCAACAACTGCATGATGAGCAATATGATTCAGAAGTGATAGAGGATGTACTGATCAAATATTTTTGCTGAGTCAGATCATTGAGAAATGCTCAGAGTTTAAGAAAACTATAGTTGCTAGCTTTTAGATTTTACAAAGGCTTTTGACTCTGTTGATTGACATAGTTTGTGGTTGATTGTTAGGTCATATGAATTATTTGACAAGTTAGCCTAATGAAAGCTCTCTATAATAACACTGAGTTGTGTATGAGATCTGGTAAGGCTTGTAGCAATTGGTTTAGCATTGCTAGTGGTGGTAGATGGGACATTTTGTCCACAATAGGGATTGCATCTAGCACCTATAGGAATCTATGAAGAGTGTGGAAACCTAGCTGTATACACCTAAAGACTAAAATTAGGCTGTATAATACTTTGTTTTTTTAGGGTTAGTTATGGTAGTGAAATTTAGACTCTTTATAAGCAAGATAACAGGAAACTTGATGCCTGATGATTGATCATTATATTGGACACTTTCAGATTGATTCCTTTAACTATTGGGATTGATTCCAGTAAGTGGGGGCTTTTATATATAAAACTCCAGTTTGTATTTATATATGGTTCTCCAGTTTTGATCCTTGTAAGCAGCTGATTCTTCTAACCAGTAAGCACCATAAGCAGGAGTTACTGCAATGAAAAAAATAAACATTTAAAAAAATAATTGTCAATTTAGAAATTTTATGCTTCCACTTTGACCTAACAACCAGAATTTTGAGGATGGGGGTGGCTCAGTCAGTAGCACGCCAGGCTCGTAATCACTAGTTGCCAGGCCATGGCCCCGTGTGTAGTAGAGCCATACCCTGTGCATGTTAAAGAACATGCTGGATGGCCTTGACAGGAGGCTACCATCTGTCTCTCAACAACTGTTCCAGTGGATCCCCTCCCCCAACCTTATCTGAGCCTTCAGGGTCAAAGTGACCTGGCCGTTTAGTCCAAGGTGTGCAAAAAAGTGCTGCTCAGAGGTAAAATAACCCACAACCCAGAATTTTGAACAGCAGATTATAAATATTGTATTTATTATCTGGGATGACTAAAATACTGTAAAGTGGAAACTTAAGTCATGTTTAAGGTTTTGCACTGTAATTATGAAAGTATATAAATGAAAGTATAATATGTCTTATTCTATATCTTTTTAGTCGCTCTTATGTGAAAAAGAGCCACATAGATAAGTAGTATAGAAATATGGGTAATCTTAAGGTAAAACCTATAACTGGGTTATAATATGTAAAGCACTCTCTAAAAAATATAGAATCAACAGTTGGTTATAATAAGTAATAACTGTGGACTTCATCAACGATAACAAGGAACCGGTGCAACAAGAACCAGTACAGAATAAAACATCAAGAACGGACGAAAGAGTCAGGACATTCCCACAGCAAATATACCAACTTAATAACAACTGTATGAATACTCCATCAAACCGGACTGGTAGCATACTTAACGACCTTTTGCAAATGTTGCAAAGTGCAATTGTACCAGCGAAATGGTAAATATGTCTTATTCTATATCTTTCTAGTCGCTCTTATGTGAAAAAGAGCCACGTAGATAAGTAGTATAGAAATATGGGTAATCTTAAGGTAAAACCTATAACTGGGTTATAATATGTAAAGCACTCTCTCACTTTTGAGGCCTGCCCCCAAAAAGTCCTTGTTGTTTAATGTTTTAAATATTTACTACAGCATATCCGTGAATAAATCTCTATTAGTAATTATGAAAGTAAGATTGTTTTAGATTTCTAAATAATAATTTGGTGGTCATTTAATATTATGTGAATTGCAAGAATATTCAGTTAATGAAACAGATTACTACCAGTTTGTAATTGAGAATAAAATATCACTTTAATATTATGTTACAATATTATAGTCTCATCAACAATATCAAAGATAACTGCATTAATAATATTGATTGAATTTGTAACTCTGATTGAATTTTACTTTTTTGAGGTCAATGTATTGCATTTTGGCAGTTTAAATATATGGTGTTATGTTAATTGCTACTTAAATGCAATTTACCCAAAACTATGAGATAATATTTGTAATTTATATTTCTTATTGGTTTTCTTTTTGGTTTGTACATACAATGTATGAGCAGTAAAGTTTCATGTAATAAACATAAGATTTTAAATATCAAATGAATTTAAATTTATAAAATATATTGTACCATTTACATATGATAGCCGATCCAAGGATATTGTTGAACCTTTGCTGAAAGTACAGTGGTATGTTAACTGCTATGGAATGGCTGAAAGAGCAGTAAAAGTAAGTATGCACTATTAGAGGAGTTATCTAAAAGAATGCTGTATTATAGTATTGATCTAAAAGTAACAATTCAATAGTGAAGTAAATAGAACATTGAATGAAATTTTGTATGACTTTTCTTTGTTTACCAACAAAACTTTATTTAAAATTCATTATATTTACAATATAAAGGGGTGGTGAAGCATCCTAAACTTGAGAGTTATGCACAAAATTATTAAATCAAGATAGGGTCACATTAAAAACCATAAGCTTTGAGAGATATATAAATATAGAAAATGGTGTGTTTATAATTATCAGTGGCATAACCAAAGGGGAAAGTGTTATGTTTAAATCTCCTTTTAGGAAACTTCGTTCGTAAGAAACCATTAGATTATCAGTATCATCATCCTTAAGCAGCTGTGGCTACAGAAGTCCAACCAGATTGTGCAATTTAGTTCTCCAGACATGTCTGTCCTGAGCTACATCTGCTGCATCTGGCCATTGCACACCAATTCTAACAAGGTCCTGTTTGGCATTGTCTGCCCACTATATGCTAGGTCTTGCCCTCTTTCTGAGATCTTTAGGCACACTGTTCATAACCCTATTCGCCAATCTATAATTATCCATACGGGCAACATGGCTAAACCAACAGAGTCTCTCTCTGCACAATATGCTGCTCAAAGGAGGTTGCCAACTCCTTTGCCTAACCTCATCATTACTTACAAAGTTAAATCACCTAATGCCCAAGATACTCCGTAAGCATCTAGAATCAAAAGCAACAAGTTTCCTGTTATCTTGCTTAAGAAGTTTCCAAATTTCACTACCATAACTAACTAATAAAAACTAATAACTAATAAGAACCAACTATTATACAATCTAATTTTAATTAGGTGTGTATGTCTATATTTCCACACTCTCCATATATTCTTAAAAGTCCTGGCAGCAATCCCTATTCATCTGTTAATCTCATGCCACATATCACCAATATCATTTACATAGATCCCAAGATAAATAACTTTTACAGTGTCAAGTTTCTGAAACTGAACTTACTGTGGTGGCCAGATTTGTTTTAAAATGTTTTCAGAAAATAAAATAAACATCTTTTGAACCTTATCCTGAAATAACTAATGAACGGAAATATGTCACGTTATATACCAAAAGAAAGAGCATTTGATTGCACTTAATAAAATGGCAAAAATTCGAAGAAAAGAATGGTAGGTTAAATATTTTAAGCATTTTTTTAAACATTGCAAAATTTCATTTTCAATGAAATTTTAAAAATATATATATTTATTCCGTTTTTGATATATAATTTTATTATTCTAATATAAACAGTTCATAATATTTTGATTATTGCTTAAATCTTTCATTTATTTCTTTTTTTTTCTAAATTGACACTTTTGACAATTGGCAAACTCTAAGCCTAAGTAAAGCAGTGTCATTAAAAATAATTTTGCTTTAAAATCTACATAATTTAAATAAAAAATGAAAAATATAGCAGAAAAGTGATAAAGAACTATGAAAAAAAAAATAAAAAAGAATATGTTTCAAAGCATTTAAAGTTTAATTGATGCACTGAATTTGAGAATGAGTTGGAAGCTGCATAACTACTATGAAAAGTTTAATTCTAAAATCTGCAGAAATTTTGGTTAAAAATCACAATTTCTTGAACTTAATTTGTTTATAGGCTTTCAATGTAATTAAAAATATTGATAAAGTACTACTGTTTAAAAATCGTGCTCTGAGTAATCCTAATGCTTGTCCTGATTGCCACCATTATAGATTGCTAGCAATTTCACTTTCAATCATTTCTAATTATTGTTTGTAATCACATCCATTTGAGAAGCAATAAAAATTAATTGTAGAAACATTAAAGTAAATAAAAAAGTCTTTAAAATTGAAAGTCTGTTAAAATATTGATCGAAAGCTCTAATGTGCATAGTTCCCAGATGATGCAATTTCTGGTAGTAAAAAAAATCAGTATCCTTATGTTAAAAGTTCAGAAAGCACTACAACTCTAGTAGAGTTATAAATAGCAGAAAAGAGTGGGAAATGCAACTTATTGATAATCTAGGCACAGTATAGTAGAATAAAGATATGAACTGAATCAGCACTACTTGATGCTATTTACAGTAACTGCACATGTGAATCTGACTCAAATACATATATTTTTAAACTTTATCATAATTTTTTCAAGCGGAATCAACAGATAAAAATTTTATGTCAGATTTAATGTTAATTTTGATATTTAATTAGAAACAGTTGAAAAAAAAAATCAGATTTCTATTAAAAAAATTATTTTTTCATAACCTTGTACTGTGGGAGTGAAGCTTGTCTCTGACCACAGGAATTGGAAAGATGAAAGAGATTCTTTAGGCTGCAACACAGTAAGGGTTAAACTTGACACCTGCTCAAGAGTGGAACTACTCAGATTAACTAAATCACAACCTGCCTGACCAATTTTCATAATTTTAGTTTTCTCTCTGTTTATCACCAAACCTACTGTACTGCAAATCTCATGAACTGAAAGAAAAGATGCTGATGACATGAAAGATTTCATGTCATCAGCATCATTTGCCAAAAGGGCTAAATCATCAGCATAGTCTTAACAGAAATTTTTAAATCTGCAGACAATTTAAGGCCAAAATCTTTCCCTTGCAGTGAATTTTGCATAACATAATCAATAACCAAACTAAAGAGGAAAGGACACAAAATGCACCCTTGTCGAACACCAGAAGTAATGCTAAACCAATTGCTACAAGCCTTACCAGCTCTCACACACGACTCAGTGTTATTATAGAGAGCTTTCTTTATATTAACTGACGTCTGGTATGCCATATGATCTCACAATCAACCACAAATTATGATGATCAACAGAGTCAAAAGCCTTTTTGAAATCAACAAAGCTAGCAACCAAAGGTTTCTGAAACTCTAAACATTTCTCAAGAATCTGCCTAAGTGGAAATATCTGATCCACACATCCCCTACCACTTCTGAATCCACATTGCTCATCACGCAATTCACTGTCAACCAGATTCTTAATTCTATTAAGCACAATCATGCAAAGAACTTTCCCTGGAACAGGGAGTAGGCTGATACCCCTATAGTTATCACAAGAACTGTGATCATCTCTTTTGAAAATAGGGATAATAATAGCTCTGGTAAAATCTTTAGGAACCATGCCTTTATCATAAAAGATATTCAAAATTTCAGTCATCCATGTGGTAACTGAAACATTCCCAGTTCTAAGCATTTCAGTAGTAATTTCATATACCCCTGAGGATTTATGAAGTTTAAATTTAGAAATAGACAAAATAACTTCAGATTGTGTTATAGGGCCAACATTAAAGACACCAATGCATCTATCATCATTGCAAACAATGGAAGTAGAACTAACCACATTGTTTAGAACAGTGGTTTTCAATCTTTTTATACCTGTGGACCACTGAAAATAGAAGAAAATATATCATGGATCACTAAGGCAGAAATATAAACCATTATTTATATAGTATTTTGTGCATTAGTTTTTAAATTTGTATTATAAAATGAAAATTCTATAGTTATTTGAAATAACTGGAAACTGAGCAGTAAACAAAAATGCTATTAATAGAACGTCTTGACTTTTGAGAAAGCAATATTTAATTTAAAAAAAGTTAGTGCAAAATCTGCTGCTGCTTCTTTGCTAGAATAGTTGATAACCATGGCTGCAGTGTTGTTTTAGAGAGACAAAGCACTGCATTGACATCTATTTGGTTTCTCTGTTTGGTTTTTATCACTGACAAGACCGGAAAAGTTTTCTCCCACAAATAGGTAGTGGAAATTACGACTAAAATATACTTCAAGAACCAAATGCTCATTAAGAACGCTAAATGTCTGTGAACTAGTGGTCTGTGCAGGTAAGTCAAGGCAACAAAGAAGTTCCTCCGTAAAGTCTTCATCTTCACTATTCCTCAAGAAGCAAAGTAGAATAGCATGGTTACTCATGTCAGTTGATTAATCAAGTTGGATCACAAAACATCTCGATTTCTTTATCCCCTCTACAACTTGCTCTTCAATATCGGTGGACCTGTCAACAATTATCTTCTGAATGGTGTTATCCGAAAGCGGTATAGCCTCTAGTTTTTGAGTGGCTTGAGGACCAAAATTTCCCGAGTGACATCTAAGATGTAATGCTTTACTAACTCTTCACCAATAATGAATGGTTTTTTCATTTTACATATTCGAAGAGCAACTAAATAAGATGCTTGAAGTGACTTGTCACTAGTCATCATCTTCATCATAAGACTTTTATGACTTTTCATCTGGTTGTGTAAACTTTCAAAAAAATATCCAGTGGCTTATCTGTAAGATTGCTATGTTTCGAACACAAATGATGAGCAAGTTTGGAAGGTTTTATAGCGTCATTTGATAGAATTTCTGAACATACTACACACAAGGGCCATGGAGATAGTTCACTGCCAGGGGCTACAGTGAAACCAAGCTTTAAGTACTCTTTAAAGTAATGCCTAACAAAGTTTCCTTTTTTTTTGGTTTCTGTCTCACATTCTGAAGTACCAATGCATTTCTTTTTCCTTGTTTCTTCTAAACTTGAAGCACTTGTACATGACTTACTTTCAGTGTCTTCACTACTCTTCTCCTGACTATTGTTCTTGTTTTTAAGGAAGGTTAAAAGGTTTTGCTGTTTGTCTTCC
Organism: Ryuthela nishihirai; assembly: GCA_038380435.1. Taxonomy (NCBI): domain Eukaryota; kingdom Metazoa; phylum Arthropoda; class Arachnida; order Araneae; family Heptathelidae; genus Ryuthela; species Ryuthela nishihirai. The sequence continues at coordinate 55,997,119 of JAWZYU010000028.1, forward strand.
TTTTTTTCCATTTTGTAGGGTTAAATTTTTGCAACACGATGAATCAAGAAATAGCTTGCTTTACGAAATACCACAAGACAGTATTAACAAACAATATGCACGAACACAGTGAATTTAAGAATGTTCAGGGACAGCAAGTTGCGCAGGATGGGACTAAGACGTGTTGTCGACAGACGAACTGACGCAACACTGATGAAAAAATGTATGTATACACACCTCGTCTATACTCGTCGTTGTGTGCACTGCTGCACTGGTGCACATGATCATGTGTACCAGTGGATTTCAAATTGTTATGCTTCACGTACCCCCTGCAAATGTGTAACTGGCATACCCCTTATGTAGATAGATAAAACTATAGTTATAGTATGAAAATGGGAATAAAATGAAACATATATATATATACACATTAAATTTTGTATTCATAAATTACATATATCGATAAACACAAAAAATGACATAAACAATTTAACAAATCTTGTAAAATTATAAACATTTTACTGGGTAATCAGTGAAATGGTTGCACTTGTTTATGCTTGCACAGTTCATCAATGGTTGGGGTTATCTTGCTGTGGTACAGTCGCAAGTCATCTTTGACATCCAGCCTGTTCCTACATTTATTTTTTAAAGCAGTTAAAGACGAAAAACCAGTTTCACATAAATAAGTTGTTGTGAAAGTAACAAATATTTGACTGCAATTCTTGACAAAGTCGGATATTTCTTCTCCACTCCAATCCAAAAACTAAGCAATGTCTTTTTGGAATGAATGTTTTTAAAACTATTGTTACAAGATATCTGTCAACTCTTCTTTATTGGACAATGGAAGCTTACATTTTTCCAAATCAAATGTGAAGGGGGTCTCGAATCCATTCTTGCTTTTCATAAGGGGTGGTGTTTCATCAGCAGTGTTGCCGAATGAACTACTTTGTTACTAGATCTAGTGACTTTTGAGCTCTTATGGCATACCCCAAAAAATTTTACCTCGTACCCCATGTTGAGAACCCCTACTATAGACCATGTGAGACCAAATTCTTCCCCTTGCAAATAATTCTGCCTAACATAATCAGTAACCAAGCTGAAGAAAAGGGAGACAAAATGCACTATGTCTAGCTCCACCAACACTGTTGAACCAATCACTATAAGCCTTACCAACTCTCACAAACAACTCAGTTTTTTTATAGAGAACTTTCATTATGCTAACTAACCTGCTGGTATTCATTCCATTCTATTTCTTAAACTCTGAACATTTCTGAAGAATCTGCATATGTGAAAATATTTTATCTGTACAACCTCCACTTTCTTTTGATTTCATACTGTTCATCACGTAGTTGTCCATCAACCAAATTCTTTATTCTATTAAGCACAATAATACAAAGAACATTATCTGAAACAGGAAGTAGACTGATTCCCCTATTATCACTAAAACTGAGAGCACCTTTTTAAAAATAGCAGTAATAATAGATCTAATAATGATTTGTAAATCATTTAGGTGAAACTGAATATCTTCAGTCAAGCAATGAAATTTAATATTCTTAAGGAGTAAAATGCTATATTTTAATTATTTTTGTTTTTATTGTGATAGGCTGTGAAAGATGGAAAGTTAAAAATATATCCTGAAATCCATATTAAGACTTGGTTTCATTGGCTAGAAAATATAAGGTAAGATTTAAGAATTTTATCTATTTGTAGGGATGTGACAAAGAAGTTTGGTCCTTAATGTTTAATCATTCAAATATTTATATCAGGTAGAAAATAAAGTATTTTGAAATGTGTTTTTTTTATGCCCCTTCAGCAGGCTTTTTTTCTGTTTGGTTCATATATATATTTAGTATTGGAAGATTTTATGCCATATTTTTGCTGCCTTTTTTTACTCTTATGTCTCTATATTAGTATTTTGACAATTATGCTTTAAATTGATTTGATACCCACTCATTTCACCATCCAAAAAGCCCTACGAAGAAAAACTTCAAACTGTGGAACTACATATGCACTAAACCCAGGCAATATCTAGAGAATAAAAGGGAGGAAGGGAAGCTCATGTAAGTGACTCAATCGAATAAAAAAAAAAGAGTAAGGGAGGTGGGCAAGAGATTGCATTATAGTATAAAATTTTCTCCTCCATTACAGAGGTTTTTAAAAAGTATTGAAATATGTGTGAAATATTCACAAATTCAATGAATTTTTTTGCCCTCATGACCATTACTAGCATCTGAGCTACCATGCTTAAAATTTTTTTGGATTTTATCTGAATTTTGGTTTGAAATCTGAATCAGTCAGAAAAAATCTGAATTTTGGGTTTTTCCATTGTGTTTTGTGTTCATGTCTATTGTTATTTGGATTAATATATCTGCACTTCATGCAGTGTTATTCAGTTTTAAGTTCGAACCATCCATGAACATGCTCATACAGAAGTATATATAGTAGTACTTGCCTGTTTTTGTTAACCAAAAGACATGCATAACACAGACTTTGGCATGGCTCCCATTACGCACCACCTATGTGCATACCAAGCTGCCACTTCTGGTAGTTGTATTCCAATGTTAATTATTTTAACATCAATAAATTTTGTTAATATAAAAGACTCATACCACAAACTTTCTGCACTGCATAAATGTAAATAAACATATTTAGTGTCTTTGTTATCAGATAGGAAACTTAATTCGTAATCATTTAGTACATGACATAAAATGACCATCACATGACTAAACTTCAATTATTTGAATGCAAAGGCTTATTTTGATTTCACCTGTAAATGATTGAGGCTTATAATATGCAAGGAAATGTGATGGCTCTCAGCATGCATACATTTTGATATTATGGGAATTTTAATTAATTAGTAATAATATACAATCAATATGTACCATTAATTGATTAACTCTTATATTGTTGTATTTATGAAACAACTCACTCTAGTAACTGAATTAATTTTGAAGTGTTTTCAGAAAATAATTGTTAGAACTTCTTGAAGTAAATAGCAGAAATGGGTTATTTTTATGCCAAAAGAGAAGGCATTTAATTGTGGTGATTTAAAATGGTAAACATTCTAAGAAAAAAAAATACACGAAATTTTGTACCCATTTTTTCAAAATTGCAAATTTTTTTTATTTTTTTTTATGTTTTAACTTCAGTAATTTTTTTTTGTGGAGATAAATCTCAACTCTGACCCAGGCAGGTTTTCGAACCTGGGAACTGCAGATTACAAGCCTGGTGTGCTATTATCTGAGCCACCTCTCCCCTCCAAATTGGGACTTGTCTGTCAAGTACCTGGTGAACTACCTTTGTGCTAAAATCTATTAAAACAAAGATAAAACTTAACTTGGCATAGTGATTGACAGCCATAAGCTGTGCGATGGTGTCAGCAAATAGAAGAAAGTCATGCATTCTCTACTGGTTCCTCGCTCATGTCACTATCAGTACGTTAACGATTCTAAACTCTATTTTTCTATCACCTGCATTGTGACCAAAAATTTTCATAACAGTGTTGTCACTATTATTCTATTAGCAAAGATCTGCTCAAGCTGTACAGTTAGGTTAATATTTAAAAAAATATCTAAAACCAAATTCTGGTAACACTTTTGGAACATTTATTAGTTGGTGTCAGAATCTTTAATCTAGGGACTGTCCTTGGAAAATGGGGATGTATGGTCACCCTGGTATTGATTTATATTATTCCTACATTTTATTCTTTCAGAAATAAGTTCCATCACCTTATCACTCAAATAACTTTGTCTCCTGTATTCCTTTTTGACCTGTAAATGGTAGCTAGGCGTAAACTGGAAGGAGAGCTGTGCACCAATCCCTAGTGATGATGCACAGAACCGGCCAGGTCTAGCACCTAATGTCCGACCCCGCCTTCTCGTGGTGCATGCCATTAGTACCTTTCAAAAGAGATATTCTCTTTTGGAAGGGAACGGAAGGGGAGGGCTGCCAGTTCAGTATGGCCTACTGATCTGGTCATCTATGGCCACTTTTTTCTTTTTTTTCAACCCTGCTTAGGAGTGGTCAACTTCACAGGGTCCTGGTGCTGACCATTTATACCTACTAGACTGGACTTGTTTATGGATTTGAGCTTGATTATTGATCCTGGACTTGCTGCACTTGTGGGCCTCTGTTGAGGGAGAGTCTGCCGCTGTGTTTTCTGTTTGCTTCTGGGTTGCCAGCTCTAAGTGAACAGAGGCATGGGATACCTTATATCAGCTGGTGGATAATCCTAATCAGAGGCCATCGCAGGTACCTGAACCTTACTTAGCTAGTTGGGCATCGTCAAGCCTAAACTGGAGTAATGTGTGTCAGGCAGGCCATGTGACTCTTGAAAAAGTCCACTTGAAAAGGTGGTGCCTGAAGTTCTTATTAGCATTGGTGACTTCAGCCTTTAGCGGAGGAGGAACAGGTCTTTGCCCCATGCCTGCGATCAGGGGACTGTTTGATATTGTTGGCCCTACCAATCTCAATAAACCTAATTTCTTTAAAAATCCTACTAATCATTTTCTCTCTGCAGGAATGTGGAACGTGAGGACATTACATAGAGATTATTCTCTTGATATCCTCATGCAGGAATTCCAGCGCTATAACCTAGATATTCTAGGCTTGCAAGAGACCAGATGGACAGGTAAAGGTGAGATACTTAAAAATAACTTTAAATTTCTCTTTACAGGGAGGGAGGATGGAAAGCATTACCAAGGCGTGGGTCAGCTGCTCAGCAGACATGCTAGTGATGCTCTTCTAGGATATGAGTGCATTAATGAAAGGTTTCTTACAGCAAAATTTCAGACAAGCATTAAAGACTTGAATGTTATCTGCTGTTATGCCCCCACTGAGGATGCTGATGAGGATGAGAAGGATAGGTTTTACGGACAACTTCAGGATATTTTGAATTCTGTCAAGAAAGGAGATATTCCCCTTGTTCTAGGTGACTTCAATGCCAAAGTTGGTACTGACTCTGATCTTTGGAGAGGGGTGATAGGCCCTTTTGGTATTGGTAGCTGCAATGGCAATGAGCAACATCTCCTACAGGTAAGTAAACTCAATGGTTTCAGAATAACTAACACATATTGCAAACACTGCGACATACATAAATACACATGGGTTTCACCTGATAGGCTGCATAGGAATATGATTGATTATATATTAATTAGCAGCAAATGGGCTAGTTCTGTTAGAAATACCAGGGCATATAGGGGAGCTGAAATTGGATCTGACCATTACCTTGTTAAAAGTGTGTTGCAACTTAAACTTAAAAAGTGTTGTGCTAGGGTTAAAAAATTTACCTTTGATACTGAAGCTCTGAAAGACCCAGTTATAGCTAAAGCTTACCATGATAGGTTACTTAGTCATTATGACAGTCATGGCTTGCTTAATTCTGAAGTTGAGGATGAATGGGGCCATTTTAAACAGGCTTTTTTGGAAACTAACAGTACTCTTTTAGGAAAAAAGGAGCAGAGGAGGCAGAATTATTTAAGTGATAAGGCACTTGAGCTTATTTCAGAAAGAAGGAACTGCAGGAATGTCCTTAATCAGTACCCCACTAGTCCCAATAGAAAGGATTACAGAGAACTTAATAAACGTGTAAAAGATCAGTTAGCTGCTGATAAGAATCTTTGGCTTGATGGTTTGGCCGACAAAGCCGAGGAAGCAGTTAGAAAGCACAACAGCAGAGAGCTGTACCAGATAGTTAATGTTTTGTGTGGTAGAAAAAGGACAGACATACAGGGATTGAAGGATAAACAAGGTAAGGTTATAGAAGGTGAGGATTCTGTCATGGCTAGATGGGCTGAGCATTTCAGTGATGTTCTAAACAATGTGGTTAGTTCTACTCCCATTGTTTGTAATGATGATAGATGCATTGTCAGCTTAATGTTGGCCCTATAACACAATCTGAAATTATTTTGGCTATCTCTAAACTTAAACTTCATAAATCTCCAGGGGTAGATAAAATTACTACAGAAATGCTCAGAGCTGGGAATGTTTCGGTTACCACTTGGATGGCTGAAATTTTGAATAACTTTTATGATAAAGGCATGGTTCCTAAAGATTTTACCAGAGCTATTATTATCCCTGTTTTCAAAAAAGGTGATTGCAGTTCTTGTGATAACTATAGGGGTATCAGCCTACTCTCTGTTCCAGGTAAAGTTCTTTCCATGATTGTGCTTAATAGAATTAAGAATCTGGTTGACAGGCAATTGCGTGATGAGCAATGTGGATTCAGAAGTGGTAGGGGATGTGTGGATCAGATATTTTCACTTAGGCAGATTCTTGAGAAATGTTTAGAGTTTCAGAAACCTTTGGTTGCTCGCTTTGTTGATTTCAAAAAGGCTTTCGACTCTGTTGATTGTCATAATTTGTGGTTGATTGTGAGATCATATGGTATACCAGACAAGTTAGTTAACATAATGAAAGCTCTCTATAATAACACTGAGTCGTGTGTGAGTTGGTAAGTCTTGTAGCAATTGGTTTAGCATTACGTCTGGTGTTCGACAAAGGTGCATTTTGTCTCCTTTTCTCTTTAGTTTGGTTGTTGATTATGTTATGCGAAATTCACTTCAAGGGAAAGATTTTGGCCTTAAATGGGCTGGAGATAACGAAAATTTCTGATTTAGATTATGCTGATGATTTAGCCCTTTTAGCAAATGATGTTGGTGAGATGAATTCTTTCATTCGAGCTGTTGATGAAACTGGTAGTAGAGTAGGTTTGGTTATAAACAGAGAGAAAACTAAAATGATGTAAATTGGTCAGGCAGGCTGTGATTCAGTTAATCTGAATGGTTTCAGTCTTGAGCAGGTGTCACAGTTTAATTATATTTGGAGCTATGTAACAGATACTGGTGATGTGTGGCATGAATTAACAGATTAATATGGATTGCTGCCGGGACTTTTAAGAATCCTTGGAGAGTGTGGAGAAATAGGCGTATGCACCTAAAGACTAAAATTAGACTGTATAATAGTTTGGTTCTTTCTAGGGTTAGTTATGGTAGTGAAACTTGGATGCTGTGTAAACAAGATAACAGGAAACTAGATGATTTTGATTCTAGATGCTTACGCAGTATCTTGGGTATTAGGTGGTTTAACTTTGTAACTAATGATGAGATTAGGCAAAGGAGTCTGCAACCTCCTTTAAGCAGCATATTGTGCAGAGAGAGACTCTGCTGGTTTGGCCATGTTGCCTGTATGGATAATTACAGATTGGCGAATAGGGTTATGAACAGTGTGCCTAGAGGCCTCAGAAGGAGGGGGAGACCTAGGATGCGGTGGGCAGACAATGTCAAACAGGACCTTGTTAGAATTGGTGTGCAGTGGCCGCATGCAGCAGATGTAGCTCAGGACAGATATACTTGGAGAATTAAACTGCTCAGTCTGGTTGGACCTCTGTAGCCCATGGCTGCTTGAGGATGATGATGATGATTCCTTTTTACCCATAAGAGTACTGTTAGTTTCAAGAGAAGTCTGTTTAAACTTATCCCACTTTTTCTCAACTTCAGTAGTATGCAAACCACAAATGTTATAATGATTAAGTAGCCAATAATAGTATGCTTTGGATATATCTGGATCTTTTACTACTACAGTGTTAAAGGTAATTCTCTTAACCTTAGCACAGCATTTCCTAAGCTTCACTTGCAAGACATTTTCGACCAGGTAATGGTCAGACCCAATGTCAGTTTCCCTATATAATCTGGTATTCCTAACAAAACTATCCTATTTGCTTTTAATTAATACATAACTGATCATATTCCTATGCAACCCATCAGGTGAAATTATGTGTATTTATAAATGTCTTGATGTTTGTAGTACATATTAGTTATTCTCAAACCACTGAGTTTATAACTGTAAATGTTCCCCTTTGCCATTAGAACTATTGGGTTGAACCAAAAGTTTGTCTACATTTTGCCCAATAGATATCATTGGATGTGATCTGCACAACCACACATGCATTTGCAGCTATATGTTGTGTGTTCTTTCAATGGGACAGTTGCACATTGTTCTGAAAAAGAAATCATGCAGATTGGGTGAGTGATATTTGCTTAGGATCAGTTTTAAAATGGAAGATACAAAGGTGTATTTTCTCCATCTTATGCTCTTTTTTTTTTCAGAAGTACTATCAATTTATCAATATCTATTCTAGAAGGGTAAAAATGGCAACACAAACCCGAAAAAAGATTTATGTAGTGTACAGACAATGCTGTTTATGACCAAACATATCAGAAGTGTTTTGCGAAGTTCCAAACTGGAAATTTCTCTCTGGAAGACACCCAATGTTCAGGAAGGCCCTCCATAGTTGGCAACAACTAAATCGCCGCATTAATCCAAACTTAACCAGCATAGCACCACAAGAGAGATTACTGAGACACTAAAAATATTGCAAACATCAGTTGTAAGGCATTTGGAACAGCTTGGATACATGAATTGGTACGAGCCTCCTTTATTCCATCCCAAGGCCAGTCTGCTCCAAAGAAGGTCATGCTCTGTGCATGGTGAGATTGGAAGGGAATCCTTCACTATGAGCTCTTGCCAAGTAATCAATTGTTTTCTACTATGACAATGTGAGACCACATGTGTCTTTGACCTCCCTGTAAAAATTGTTGCAGCTGGGATGTTTTTTTGCCATCCACCATATTCACCTGACATTGCACCTTCTGATTGCCATTTATTCCGATCATTACAAATCTGTTTCAACAATAAAGAGTTCCAATCTTTGGAGGCCATCAAGAACCATCTAGATCAGTTCTTCTACAAAAATCCAACCAAGTTATACGCCAACAGAATAATGAAGCTGCCCGAAGATAGCTTAAGATAATTGAACAAAATGTTGGTTACATTGTTGATTAAAGGTATTTTTTTTACTATTTAATACTTAAGATTGAATTTTTGCCTAAAATACTAATGAATGTTTGGTTTAACCCAATACCAATGCCAAAGGGACCTAACATCTCTGACCAAAGGTTAGAGTCAGTACTAACTTATGTAACTGATACTGGTGATGTGCGGCATGAGATTAACAGACGAATAGGTATTGCTGCCGGGACTTTTAAGAATCTATGGAGATTGTGGAGAAATAGGCGTATACACCTAAAGACTAAAATTAGACTGTATAATAGTTTGGTTCTTTCTAGGGTTAGTTATGGTAGTGAAACTTGGACGCTGTGTAAGCAAGATAACAGGAAACTAGATGCTTTTGATTCTAGATGCTTACGCAGTATCTTGGGTATTAGGTGGTTTAACTTTGTAACTAATGATGATGTTAGGCAAAGGAGTCTGCAACTTCCTTTAAGCAGCATATTGTGCAGAGAGAGACTCCGCTGGTTTGGCCATGTTGCCCGTATGGATAATTATAGATTGGCGAATAGGGTTATGAACAGTGTGCCTAGAGGCCTCAGAAGGAGGGGGAGACCTAGGATGCGGTGGGCAGACAATGTCAAACAGGACCTTGTTAGAATTGGTGTACAGTGGCCGGATGCAGCAGATGTAGCTCAGGACAGATATGCTTGGAGAATTAAACTGCGCGGTCTGGTTGGACCTCCGTAGCCCATGGCTGCTTGAGGATGATGATGATGATGAGGATGATGAAGTTGTCTATAAAATATATCTTTGTTCCCTCATCAGAATCCTCTGTGGAAGCATAACAATAGATAACATTCTAGTCTTTTATCTTAGTCGTAAATTTAGCTGTAAGAAAACATTCATTAATGTAGTCATATACTAGAAGAGCATCACTGGCATGTCTGCTGAGAAGCAAACCTATGCCTTGTAGATGCTTTCCATCATCCCTTCCTGTGAAGAGAAATTTAAAATTATTTTTAAGTATTTGACCTCTATCTGCCCATCTGGTCTCTTGCAAGTCCAGAATATCTAGGTTATAATGCTGTAATTTGTATGTGAAGACATCAAGAGAATAACCTCTATGAATTGTCCTTATATTCCATGAACATGCGGAGAGAAAATGATTAGTAGTATTTTTAAAGAAACTAGGGTTAATGAGTGAAATCCACCCATGCTAGCAGGAACTTCAATCACCATCTTTACAAGTAAACCTTTTCAAGAAACAGACTTGAGATAGAAGCTGACCTGAAAGAAACCTTACTCCAGAATAGGTTTGGCGATGTCCAATTAGCTAAAGTAAGGGTTCAGTACCTGTGATGGCTTCTAATCAGGATTATCCACCAGCTGATATAAGGTATCCTGTGCATCTGTTCACTTAGAGGTAGAAATTCTCAGATGAACAGAAAACTCAGCAGTAGATAAAAGAAAATCTATCTACCCCAAGGCCCACAGTAGGCCTGGCCATTTCTGTGCATCATCACCAGAGATTGGTATACAGCTAGTCTTCCATTATATATCTAGCTACCATTTATAGACTATGTCACTCTACAGTCTATCTGATTCATAATAGCAGCTATTCATCATCCATTATGTTAGACAGTTATTCATTTATCCATTACTATTAGCATATGTGTACCATTTTCTTAGTAATTGGCACCAGTTCTACATGTAGGCTATATTGCATTTTAATGTTTAAGAATATATTATCATAACAGTGTTTAGGAGATTAAAATTTTAATTTAGTAAAATTTGTACACTGTAATTTATCAATATCTTTACTAAAAATTGATTAGCACTTATACTTCTCACAATTTTTGCTTGTTCTCTTAGGGATTGGTGTATATCAAGACAACTCTGGTGGGGGCATAGAATACCAGCATATTTTGTAATTATTAATGATCCAGATGTTCCACAAGGTTCCGTAAGTAATTTTTTTTATTTTATTGTGCATTAACTACTTAAATATAATTATAAATAGATATCAAAATATAGCAATATACACTTTACACAGTGATAAAAAGTTCAAAAAGCTGAACAAAAAATTAATTATGTAAAAAAAATTTGAAATACAAATTAATATGAAGATTTCAAGCTAAAATAAGGATATTTCTCAAATATCTTTGAGTGTTGGGGGTTGGTTTAGTAATTCACATACTAGGCTCATAATCTAATGGTCCCAGAGCCAAGTCTCAATTATGCCTGCATTGAATTTCTCCACTAACCCCTATGCATCCTCTGGGTAAAAATAGGACACTAATGAGCTTGGAAAGGCAACAATTCTCTAATGGTATATTTCCTGAGCTACAACTGCTATATCTAGCCACTATAAGCCAATTAGAATTGGCTATTGTATAAATAACTGATTTATTTCACATTATCACTGTTGGGAGATTTATGTCTCCTGTGTTGCAGCTAGAATGATTCGATGGTTATAGTTCATTTTAGGTGTTGTGAAGTTAAAAGCTTAGGTATATTTAGTGGTACAGGAGGATAATCCTTGACTGGTACACTCACCGTAGTTGCTGCTGAGGCTTATGCTCGGCAGCAATTTGGCTACTCTTCGACATTGTCAGCTTTCCACATTTTTTATTTTCCCCTTTTTCTTAAGCTTTTAGGCACACTGTTCATAACCCTATTCACTAATCTATAGTTATTCATATTGCCAACATGACCAAACAAATTCAGTCTCTCTCTGCACTATATGTTGCTCAAAGGTTGTTGCTGACTCCTTCACTTAATCTCGCTATTACATACAAAGTCATACCACCTAATGCCCAAGATACTGCATAAGCATCTAGAATCAAAGACATCAGTTTTTCTGTTATCTTGTTATAAAGCATCTAAATTTCATTACCATAATTAATTTAAGAAAGGACCAACTAATCATATAGCCTAATTTTAGTCTTTTTATGCCTATTTTCCCAAGGTGTATATAGATTCTTAAAAGTCCCAGTAGCAATCTCTATTCTTCTTCTTTTATGTCATGCTGCAAATCATTGGCATCCGTTATACAGCTCATGAGTTCTCTTTTAACACCAAACCTACTCTATTATGGTCTCAACAGCTCTAGTGAAGCCAATGGGCTTGGAAATGCTGCTGTCCGTCAGATGGGACGTTAAGCCATGGTCCCGTGTGTGGGAGAGCCATACCCTGCACACATTAAAGAACATGCTGGATAGCCTTGACAGGAGGCTACCATCTGTCTCCCAACAGCTGTTCCAGTGGGTCCCCTTCCCCAACCTTCTCTGAGCCTTCGGGGTCCTTGTGACCTGGCCATTTAGTCCATGGTGTGCAAAAAATTGCCACTCAGAGGTAAAGCAACCCAAAGCTCTAGAGAAGAGTTCATTCCATTAATATCATTTGCCAAAAGCACCAAATCATCAGTACAATTCAAACAGATATTTTCAAATATGTAGACCATTTAAGGACATCTTCCCCTTGAATTCTGCATAGTATAATCAATAGCCGAAAAGGAGACAAATTGTACCTTTATATAACTCCAGCAGCAATTCTAAACCATTTGCTACAAGACTTACCAACTCTCATACATAACTTCAGTTATAGAGAGCTGAGATATTATGTTTATGTTATGATAACAGATTTTATAGAGAGCCATCATAATTCTAACTTGTCAGATATGCCATACGATTTCACAATCGGCCATAATAAATCAACAGAGTCAAAAGCATATTTGAAATCTATAAAACTCAATCATGGGTTTCTGAAATTTTAAACCTTTCTCAAGAGTCTGACAAAGAAAAAATGTTTTATCAATACATCTGATACTGCTTCTGAATTAACACTGTTCATCATGCAGTTGCCAATCAACCAAATTCTTATATTATGCACAGGAATGCAAAGAACTTTATGTGGAACATAAAATAGACTAATTTCCTTATTATTATCAAAAGAACTGTGATCACCTTCCATAAAAAGGGGGATAAAAATAGATCTGGTAAAGTCCTTGAAAACAATACCTTTATCAGAAAGAATATTCAAAATTTCATTCAGCTGTATTACAATACAGTGGCCAAAGCATGACTTTTTGAATAGGGGAAGCATTTACCAAAAGCGGTGTTCAAATTATATTGGAGCAGCATTCAGGTACTTCTATTTCTAAATCATTGAACCCGAATGCCATTTTGGTACTCAAAGTTTCTGAATCATTGGAACAGAACATTCTGATATTTGATGTTTCTGAATCACTAATTGAATAATAATGCACGCCAGTATCTGATGTTTTTGAATCACTGAGTGCAGGTAGTTCTGTGCATATTTTTAAAGCAAATATTTATGTAATATTAGTAATATACAGGGTGCCCTATAAATAATGGTAGGGTTTCAGGGAGCACTGTCCTCAAATACACAAAAGACATAACATTAACTACTGTACCTGTATATTCCCCCACTCAAACAGTTTCACTGGTAGCCACCAGGAAATTTGTTCATTGCACATTTCTCAAGAGATGTTACAGAAGTTGTTAATGAAACATTTCCTGACAAATGGATTGAGTTAGTGGTCCAATTCTTTGGCCACCAGGGAGCCTAGATTTGATTCTCTTTATTTTTTGTGTGTGGATTTGTAATGAATTATATTCACGTGGACAGAATTTGAAACTTGAATCATTTGAAAGCCAGAATAAGGGAAGCAACTGAACAAGTAACAAGCAATATGCTGCAGTGTGTATGGCAAGAAGTGGAATATTGATTGGACATATGCAGGATCATGTGAATGGTACACATGTGGAAATTCACTAATTATGTTCAAAACTGCAATACTGCTCATAATTCAAGGAAATTGAATAAAAATGCAAATATCTCAAGAAATCCTTTTTAGAATTTATTATTACATATATTAATATTTACATTTGAAATAAAGAATGTATTGGAATACTTGCCTAATTATAAAATTAAATTTCCAATCAAAGACTATATCAGAAAATGTTTTCAGCTACAAAAAGTTATAGGTCATTGCAGATATTGAAGTTAACATTATTTAGTAAAGAGTATGATTAGCCCTGACAGTAATACAGCTTGCATGACTGACTCTCATGCTTCTAATGAAGTTATTGAACAATTCAGAGGACAGTAAATCCTACTCCTCCATAAGAGCTTTCCTCTTTCAAGAAATGTCCTTGAAGGGGGCATTTGAAGGGTTTCATTAACAAAAATATATACAAAATTTTTCAAAATCACAAACTTCCATGAATTTTAGTTAAACCTGGCTATGACACTGATTATGTAATGTGTAAAAGTTGTGCTGTGCACCTGAAAAATGGAGCAGTTAATATTAAAACGTACAGAGCAATTCCACCATCCAATATTGAATAACTAGCATAATATTTTTCACAGCTGACATTGGCACACAGAAAGTAATAGTGATATTCTATCATTTCAAAGTGGAAGTACAAATAGTATTTTAATGGCCTTAGATTGCTATATAACAGAAAGTGGTTTACCCAAGGGATGGGGTTATAATCCTAATTCCACCTTCAGGATTTCAATATCATATATTTTCAAAGACAATCCATCAAAGCACAGACTAAAGTAACTAAAAAGAGACATCTTTCCCTTTTTCCACTAGACAATCCCCCAAAAAAATTTCCCCCAAAGACAATCCATGAAAGCACAGACTAAAGTAACTAAAAGGAGACATCTTTCCCTTTTCCCACTGTAAGATTTTGGTTACACTACTGCACAGAAAAAATATCTATAGTATTAAAAGAAACCATATGTGAGACAGCTTACAACTATATGTTTGTAATATATTGCTTTGGGTGTTATATTTTCAAAATTAAAAATAATTGAAAATTGCTAATTTCAATCTCACTGAATTTTGCCTAAATTTAATGCATTTGAACTATTGTGAAAAGCACTTATGTAGCTAATGCTAAATAAAATTGTATGATGAATAAATTGCAGAAAAAGCTCAAAAATGGTCTGAATGCAAAAATCATATTTAACAAAATTAATATGCTCGTGTGTAATGTTCAAAATTATCACCCATTTATTTTTCATAGTTCATTTTCAAAGACATAAGCACTTCCTGTTTTTAGCATTCTTCAAAATTCTCTACAGAGAAACTCCATGAAGCGAATGAATATATTTAATGGCCCTCAAGGAGTTCTTTCAGTGACTTTGATATAAACTGTTTCAAAATTAAGATAATATGCATCTGTAGTGTACCCAGAAATGTTTAGTGGTGGTGGTGGTGTTGAGGGGGGGGGGGGGGGGGTAACATCTTGATGTCTGATTACACCGGTTTACAAGGTTTTCATAACATGAACAATTATAGCTGTCTTTAACTATTTTTCAGGTGCTGATTTCAGATCTGGCCTTAAAAAATGGCTAGCACATCATGTTTTTATGTTATTGGTTATTTTGACTCCTATTAAGATCTTATACCAACACCTCCAGGCAACTGGGAGGATACTAGATATTTTACTTTTTGTGGCTGGCAACACTGATTGCCAAGTGGGAGAAAACATGTAACTGTAACCTAACTTCAGACTGCCATTCTTGTTGTTCTCATTGTAGGAGGAACAAATGCTGTACTTTGAAGAGTGATTTTTGGCATTTAAATGACACAAAGGCAGCATCATGGATGTGTTAATGTGCCAGATAAGTTTTGTTATGTGTGTGGAAATTATATTTTAAAATCCCAGGATCATTCTTTGACAAAGATTGTGAAGAAAGCCTATAACTTGTATTTTGGATGTCATGTTGGAGATAGGACAAAACATGTGCTCCATGTGTGTGCTGCATTTCGTGCTTTGTTGGCCTGAGTGAATGGTTGAAAGGAAAGAAAAAAATCCATGTCTTTTGCAGTTCCAATGGTTTGGTGTGAGCCAACTAGTCACTTGCAGGATTGTTATTTTTGTTTAACCAAAGTTTTGGGCTTTTCAAAAACGAACAAAAGCAAAATACAGTATCAAAATATCCTTCAGCCATAAGGCCAGTTCCTCATAGAGAAGATCTTCCTATACCAACACCTCCAACCAACTGGGAAGAGATGGATTCACATTCATCAGAGGAAGACTTTGAAGCACATACATACCCTAAAAAGTTAGATGAGCCTCATCTGATTCAGCAAAATGAACTAAATGATCTTGTTCAAGACCTAATACTTTCCAAACAACAAGCTGAGGTTTTAGGTTCAAGACTTCAAGAGTGGAATCTTCTGGCCAAGGGTATCAGAGTTTCTCTGCTCAGAAAGAGAAATTTGGCCTTATCTGCTTATTGCAAGATGGTTTGTGTTTCTGCACAGATATTTCAGGGCTGATGGAAGAAATTGGAACAACTCATAATCCTAAGGAATGGTGTCTATTTATAGATTCATTAAAATACAGCTTAAAAGCTGTCCTTTTACATAAAAGAAACCATAAACCTTCCATTCCAGTGACACACGCTGTGGGAATTAGGCAAACTTATGAAAGCATAGAAAAAATACTCACTGCTATAAAATATGACTAGTTTAAGTGGACAATATGTGTTGACCTAAAAGTCACATATTTCTTTTGCTCGGGCTTCAAGGAAGCCTCATGATGTTTTGCTGTTTTCTGTGTTTGTGGGACAGTAGGGCCAGAAAGGAACACTACAAAACAAAAGACTGGTCCAAAAGAGATGTTTTTATTCCTGGAAAGAGTAATGTGAGGTATAAGCCTCCAGTTGACCCCTCTGATGTTCTGCCCCCATCACTACACATCAAACTGGGGCTGATAAAAAATTCGTTGTAAATGTTATGGGCAAAACTGGTAAAGGGTTTTTGCACTGAAGGAAAAATTTCCAAAACTAAGTGATGTGAATCTCAAAGAAGGGATCTTTGTTGGTTCTCAAATCAGGAAGCTGCTGAATGATACTGCCTTCAGAAAAAAAAACTGAATATGAAGGAGCGCACTGCATGGAAATCCTTCACATCTGTGGATCAGGGTTTTCTATGGAATCACAAAGAGGAAAACTGCCATCAGCTCATTAAGATCTCAAAAACTATGAAAATCTTCGCTGCTGAATGTCTTTGAAGATCCATTTCTTGTACTTGCATCTCGACTTCTTTCCCAAGAACTTATGGGCTGTCAGTGATGAGCAAGGGGAAAGATTTCACCAGGATATCTGAACCATGGAGGAGAGATACCAAGGCAGGTGGAACCCAGCAATGATGGATGACTACTGCTAGTTCTTGCAGAAGGAAGATACCTCAGCACATAAAAGTCAAAAATGAACTTCTTGTAAGTATAAAAGTTTCCTTACCCATGATTTCTTATTTTGTGTTTCAATATTATTTCATTTGTTACTTTATATTCAGTGGTCTATAACTATGATATTTCTGATTTTTTTCACTGTAATCATGTAATTAATTAATGAGTTTTAAGTTGCAATTTAATAAAATAGTCACATTTATTTTCATTTCCCAGATATGTGTATTCATTGAAATTTGGAATACATCAATCCATAATTAAAAAAAAAAAACTGTATGTGCTGCAGATTTTTCACAGCCATATTTGAATTCAGCACCCCAAAATTAGTTATAAACATCATATTTGACCAGTGTTATAAAAAAAAGTTTCAATTTGTTGTCTAGTGTTATCAGAGATTTTTACAATTTAATATTAAATGATTTGAAATCTTGAACATTTTATCGGTGGTGTACCTAAGTAGGGGGTCGATGGAGGTAGGGTTGCCAACTGTCCATCCTAATTTCTTGGGATCAAAGTGCCCTTTTATGAAAAACTTTAAGACTTACAAACTTTAAGGTTTACTTCACATACAAAAATGTGTTTCTTACTTGCAAGCTGACCCAGATGCATATATCCCAGATATCTTAGCATGTCTGCTTCACACAACTGTTTGGCACAGCTGTTTCATGTGTGAATGTGCTTTCAGATTTGAGAATAAAGTGTTTATTGGCAACATAGAAGTTGGTCACAGGTGAAGGACTACAGACAGGTAGATCCCATAACCATTTACATTTCTGTAGATTGTCCATCATCTGTGGCCAACTTCTGTGTTGTCAACAAACACTTTGGTTATAATGAAACAATAGCAGCAATGCCTCTTTCACTCAGACCTCAGACTTCCAAAGAAATTTATTATTAAGTAAAATTAATATCTATGAAATCAAGTTAATATCATTATAATATCAACAATGAAATAACATAATAAATATTAAAAATGTACATTTAAAGTATGATACATTTACTGTATACTACAAGTCTTTCACATGTCACATTGTTTGTAAACATATTAAATTAAATGATTTCTTAAGTAATCTCATAATATAACTTTCAGTCTGATGACAAGTGTTAATATATCCAAAATCTCATAATTGAGCTAATGTTGCAAAGAATAGTGAGTTGTAATTATTTTTTTCCAATAATTTATATGTTCAAGAAGTGATGTATTAAATAATGAAATAAACTCGATGTATTCCATATCAACTAATAAATCAGTACTTTAGCGTCAATTTAAATTTTAGAGGAAAAATTGTCTTGAGCCGGGTGGGATACGAACCCACAACCTCCTGATAACATGTCAGGTGTTCTGCACCACTGAGTTACCGGCCACTGATCGAGATCTCCTCTAATTAGCTCTATGAACATTCCTTTTATGTTACATATAGGTGCTATTCAGGTAATTTTAGGCCAAGTGGCTTTCTATTTGCCATATAGATGGAAACATATGATTACAAGTATGTAGATAATAAATAATGAAATAAACTCGATGTATTCCATATCAATTAATAAATCAGCACTTTAGCATTGATTAAAATTTTAGAGGAAAAACTGTCCTGAGCCGGGTGGGATACGAACCCATGACCTCCTGATAACATGTCAGGTGCTCTGGACCACTGAGCTACTGGCCACTGATCAAGATCTCCTCTAATTAGTGCTATGAACATTCCTTTTATGTTATATATAGGCACTATTCAGGCAATTTTAGGCCAAGTGGCTTTCTATTTGCCATGTAGATGGAAACATATGATTACGAGTATGCAGATAATAAATAATGAAATAAACTCGATGTATTCCATATCAACTAATAAATCAGCACTTTAGCGTCAATTTAACTTTTAGAGGAAAAATTGTCTTGAGCCAGGTGGGAAACGAACCCACGACCTCCTGATAACATGTCAGGTGCTCTGGACCACTGAGCTACCGGCCGACAATCAAGATCTCCTCTAATTAGCGCTATAAACATTCCTTTTATGTTACATATGGGCACTATTCCGATATATAAATAGAAAGCCGCTTGGGCTAAAATTGCCTGAATAGCACCTATATGTAACATAAAAGGAATGTTCATAGTGCTAATTAGAGGAGATCTTGATCGGCGGCCGGTAGCTCAGTGGTCCAGAGCACCTGACATGTTATGAGGAGGTCATGGGTTCATATCCCACCCGTCTCAAGATAATTTTTCCTCTAAAATTTAAATCGACGCTAAAGTGCTGATTTATTAGTTGAAGTGATGTATTCTTTTGTAAACTGTATAGCATCATGAAATAAATTTATCATATCTATGTTCCCAGGACATTGCAGTTTTTTCTAATACTTTTGTGTTTATCTTGAAGACATCATTACTATATGAACATTTCAAACAACTTCTGTGCTATTTATCATTGAAAAAAATAAGTGTTTATTGATATACTTTTATTATTGGACACTGAGCTAGGAAGTCCGTCCGTCTGTTCCCCCACCCACTGAATAATTTTTATTTATGTTGTTTAGTAAGAAAACTTGCAAGTTTTATTCATTTCATGAGCATATTTTTAATAACCAAATCAGCCAATCAAAGTACAATATGAAAAAGCTTGATTGGTGTACTCACACCAACCAAGCTCAATACGAGTATTATTAAGAGATAAAAAATATGTATGGCAGTGTTCTGGCAAATTCACTACATATATATTACTGAATGGCTGCTATTTGTTTCAGTTGTAAACTGCCAGTGTAGTTGTTATTCACATTTCTTTGGTCCACTGCTAATATTGCATAGCAGACAAAGTTTCAGAGAGGGCATTAACATATTGGGAGATCATATACACTTCACCATACATCATTTGTTTCCAGATTGCAATGGCCACATTTAGGGTGATGTTAGGTATGTTTGCCGAGGTTTAAGAAGTTGATAGTGATGTGCATTATCTGATCTAACTCCTACTGTCAGTGAGCATCAATCATGCTGTAGAGAATTTGCATTTGACCTTTAATTTAGTGAAATTAAACTTACAGATATGTCCCACTAGTAGAATTGATTCTGCAACCTGTGTGCTGTCATTAATGAAATATCATAGCCTATTGTGCCAAGAAAATATGTAAAATTGTTTTGATTACTGTGTGTAGATGCAAATGGAGAGAAGGATCATGATGAAATAACTAATTTCCTGCAATCCTTTACTAGATTTGCTGGAAAAGAATTCATTTGGGGTTAAAAATCAAATAATTAAGTGTTTTAGCTAAAGTTACCTGTGTAATATTTAATCTACAGTTAAAATTTTTATAGGAAATGGATAATGATTATTGGGTCAGTGGACGCACACTTCAGGAAGCCAAAAGAAAAGCTGCAGAGAAATTCCAGATAGCAGAAGAAAAAATATCTTTAATACAAGGTGGGAAACTAACATTCTTCATTGAATTTTCTGACATTTTTTATTATATTTGAAAAGTCCAAATAAATGACAGTAAATGAGAGCATTATTTTGTTGATAACATCTGTGAAAAAAATGTGGATAAATAATAAATGACAAGCCAAATTTATTTTTGAATCTTTTCATGTTTTACACTATAATCGCATCTAAACAAGTTAATAAACTCCAAATGATTTTTTGTTTTGTTCTTTTATCATAGAACTGACAGATTTATCTGACATTGCTTGGCTCTTAAATTCTCAGAAATACATAGCATTGATTCTTCTTACATTGCAAGTTTTTATTTTACATGTAGCTCACTGATATCAGCTCACATGAAATATCCCCCAACACACTTTTGTGGGGAGAGACAGAAATGAGGGAATGAAATTTGAGATAGACTATGATATTTCCATGTTGGAAAGTTTCATTTAAGGTATAACTTACTACACTCAATAGTCATTTATGTATTTCCCCTTTTTTGGAGGAAGATATTGTGGAGGTCAAACTTTTTTATTGCTTTAAGTCACAAAGAGAGGAGGGGCGGGGTGGGGGTGGCTCAGTCGGTAGTGCGCCAGGCTCGTAATCTGCAGTTCCCAGGTTCGATTCCCAGCTGGGTCAGGTTTGAGATTTATCTCTGCAAAATTCCCCGCCCTGCCCACAGTCAGTAGGAGACACCGATGGGCTTGGAAAGGCCGCCGTCCATCGGATGGGATGTTATGCTGTGGCCCCATGTGTGGGAGAGCCATACCCTGTGCACATTAAAGAACACGCTGGATGGCCTTGGCGGGAGGCTACCATCTGTCTCCCAACAGCTGTTCCAGTGGGTACCTGCCCCCAACCTTCTCTGAGCCTTCGGGGTCCATGTGACCTGGCCATTTAGCCCATGGTGTGCAAAAAAGTGCCGCTCAGAGGTAAAACAACCCAACTTTAAAGAACACGCTGGATGGCCTTGACAGGAGGCTACCATCTGTCTCCCAACAGCTGTTCCAGTGGGTCCCCTCCCCCAACCTTCTCTCAGCCTTCGGAGTCCTTGTGACTTGGCCATTTAGCCCATGGTGTGCAAAAAAGTGTTGCTCAGAGGTAAAACAACCAACCAACCAACCACAAAGAGAGGAAGTTCTATACCAAACTGAGACTTCATAGCTCATACTGTTTAGGTTCAGTTAGAATTTAAAATCAAATTTAATTACAGCAATTATGCTGTTAAAAATCAATATAAAAACACAATTAGTCTGTAAAATGCATTGTAAAACAATCCATTACACAATGTAACAGATGCTACTTAAGATTTATGCTTGTTACTTACTTTGCAGTCTTTCACTGGTAAAAATGCTGAAGATGATGTTATAAGCTGAGAGTTGGTATGCTTTGATACACACCTCCTTGAGGTTTTGCTGACTTACATACAATTGTCAGCAGAAACATGGGTAGATTAAAACAGAAGGAATTCATGTAAGGTGAAATTGTGTTAGTAAAATACAAATTTCTTGTAAGAAATAAAGTAAGTGGGAGATGCTTTCCAGAATCCTAACCTGACTGATACATTTTTAATTACATTCCTTTATTGTAAATGTACTTTGGCTACTACTTTTTTAAAATTTATTTATGTTTATTTCATATATGTAACTAATATTTACAGAAAAGTAACAATGAGAAATATATAATGAATGACAAACTCCAGATGCTCTGCAATTCAGAGACTGCACTACATCTATCAGGAGAATGTCATGTTTACCACTATCCACCATCAAGACTAAACAGTACTATAGAAGTCAAGTTCAGCCTTCGGCCAAACCTAACTATTATCTTTGTCCTGAGTCACCACAAACAAGGATATTGAGAATCCAAGTTGACTCGGCATCTGTGACATCAAGAATAAAACAATGAGAAATGTGGAAACAAAGAACAGTTAAATGAAGTTTTATTTCAGTACATATAGATTACAGATCTGTGCAGTGTTGTTTGTACACACACTGGCCACTGAATTAGAAAAAATGCACGTGCACATAAACGTCACTTCCACAGTGTATATGCAAAATATGTGGTCACATTGATCACCATGTGATCTAGGCAACTATTTAAGACCTGCTTGTCAGTAATCATCAGTAGTGTTGATCACAATGGGAAAAACAAAGAATCTTTCAGGGTTCAATAAAAGGCTTATTGTGGGTGTCTGTCTGGCTGGAGTGATGATTTTAAAAACAGCAGAGCTGACTAGTTTCTCAAAAAGTGAGATATCTTGAGTCTTTAATCAGTGGAAAAATAACCCACATTGCTTGTCTAAGAGGTGTAAGTGTGGCGTGATGACAATCTGTCAGGAATGAGATCGCCGTTGTCTGAGAAGAACCGAAAGTTCGTCTACAGTGGTGTCAGGAACACCGTGACTGGACACTGGAAGACTGGAAAAAAGTCATGTGGTCTGATGAATCGCAGTACACCTTGATCTGTATCGAAGGTAGGCAGAAAGTTTGGCGGGAGCCCCAATAAGCAATGGACTCAGCTTGCCTTGTAAACTCAACTCAAGGTTCTGGAGGCGGTGTCATGGTGTGAGGCATGTTCTGTTGGTATGGAACAGATCCCTTGGTATTGCTGGAAGGTCAACTGTCCTCCTAGGATTATCTGAACATTGTTGGCCAACAAGTCCATCCTGCAATGTTGACTTTTTATCCAGCAGGTGACAGTTGTTTCATGAATGACAATGCTATTGTCCATCGTGCAAAATGTGTTCAGCAGTGGTTCAATGAGCATGACAGCGACTTCCACCATCTTCCCTGGCCACCACAAAGCCCAGATCAGAACCCCATTGAGAATGTATGGGACATGTTAGAAAAACAGATCCAGGAGCAAAGTCCTCTTCTGTCAAATCTGAGCAAGTTAAAGGACTGTCTGATGAACACCTGGTATTCTAGAGATGTGAAAGCACTTCTCAACACCTTGTGGAATTTATGCCAAAACTACATAAGTGCTGTAATTCAGACTAAAGGAGGTCCAACTCGGCATTAAATAAATTTTTCTAATTCATTGGCCGATGTGTGTAGATTGAATATGTATATATAAATAAATATCAGGTAATGAAGATTAAAAATGTGAAATTTTTGTAAAAAATGTTTCTGAGTAATGAAGCTTAACTGTATGTTTACATGTGTTTGTACCTTATGTGTGACAAGTTGCAATTTTTAACCAATCAGGGTAAATTTGTATACACATAAATTGATGTTTATTAACAATAATTAAAATGTTATTTTTTGTTTATAAATATATTATGTGTTATAGTTGTTCAAACACATTAATTTGTATAGGCTTCTAGGAGAATTATCCACCATTGCTTGGCCTTAACTTATAGTAAATGACATTGAAAAGCTAGCTTCGAAGTGTTGTCTTAAAAATTACAAGGGGGAGGGTAGTAAAGCACCCTCAGTGTTGGGAGGAGGGGGGGGGGATTAAAAACACTTGCCAAAATTGCTAACCCCACGTGAGAACTGATTTCTGTTTCAATTTTGGGAAGCAAAAGGAAGTCCTTTCTGTTTCCTTGTGAAGACCTCATTCATTCTTAGGAAACAATACAAGATCAGAGTTTATTTTACTAGAAAATGAAGGAGTAATAAAAGAAAAATTAACATAAAACCTAATGCGATGTTAAAATATTCACAGTACAAGCTATAAGCTTGCCATCTGATGTAGCATGACTCTGAAAAATCAATCGGCTGAAGGATCAATAATATACAGAAATAATGGAAATCTTCAGAAATGAAAACAAAAATTTAATTATAAAAAAGGAAATAATACACTACTTTATGAAGTTTGTGTGCAGTATGTTGAGAAGAAGAGTATTTGACTTTAATCATCCATGTAAACAACCCAACCCATGCAGCCACTTAGCAGGTAGCTCTTCCCACTCTCGCACTTGTGAACGATTAGAACACCTGTGACATCCTGTGATGCTTAAGCTGCAATCAGTCTTGAGGAAGCTTACTATGAAGACCTTTTTTTTAGTTATAGTTTTGATTTGAAGAGATTGAAAGATGCATAGAATGCTGGCATAAATGATATAAATGATAAAAATAATTCTAAGAATAGTAAAATAGGTTTAAGCCAAAAAATAGTGTTAAAAGGGGTGGTACTTCACGATTACTTCCAAAATCTTCTGGTTTTAAAAATGGAAATTTTTTGTTAATTTTCAGGAGATTTTCAAAACTTTAAGGAAAACTTTGTTGATAATAGTTCAAATTAAACTTGTGAGTTTAAATCAAGTGTTGCTTCAATACAGAGTAACATTAACAAATAAATTGATAATACTATATAGCCCTTCTAAAATATGGCAATTAGATGGCTTTATCAAATTATTTATATTGTAGTTTAATAAAATATGCATCAAATGAAAAAAAAAGAAGAAAATATTATTTTTTGAAGCTTGAGTTGTGCATTTAAAAAAAAGATATATGTAAAAAAAATTTTGAATGCAATTTCTGTTTTAAAAAAAATGAAGTTTCATGGATCATTGGTGTAGTCCACTGGTTCTCACACAGTGTGCTATGAGTCTGTGCTAAATGTGCCACAGCATTCACATGCAAAATTTTAAAAATAAGCTCAAAAATATTAAAAAGCATGAAATATAAATTAAATGGTCATGGATAATGTACTCACATAAAGGAAGAATTGCTAGATTAATGTATTATTATTGACATACTGTTTTTATAAAATTGCTAATTTTATAAGCATGAGTACAAAGGTTTTCATTTGGTACTACATGGCACACTGGCATTCTGTAAATGAGAGGGAATAAAAAACAAAGGTCTGACAAAGGGAATCCAGTACGAGGGTGCTGTGAGGAAGTGAGCTTTATACTAGGTTGCTGCAACATGAAAAAGGCTGAGAACCACTTATGATATGGTAAACTAGAACAACTTACCAGATCAGGTAAACATCTCTATATCATTTCACTTGCTTCATAGTTGGTCTACATATTTTGCCAATGCCCAGTATGAAATTAATTAGCTGATTTGACAGAATTTTTATTGTAAAACAATAATAATAACATATAAATGACACATATATATTTTTTTTGTAGATGAAGATGTTTTGGATACTTGGTTTTCCTCTGGTCTTTTTCCATTTTCTATTTTTGGATGGCCAGATCAGGTAAACATCTCTATATTAAATACACTTCATGTTCTGAGTAGATAAATTTTTAAGATAAATATGTATGTTATTACTGTTTCCAATTTTTTTCACAGAAATAAGCTATCCATACAAATTGCAACTCACCTGTGTATTAAAAAATATTTTGGAAACAATAGTATTGTTCATTAGCTAGTTTAAAAAAGGTTATGAACTAATGTTTTTGCTTTGTCTTCTGTCTGTCAGTTGACATTCAGCTTGTTTGTTTTTAGAGATAAAAATTCAGTTTGGGTTGTGAAACCCAAACTGAACACATTACAATTCACATTTTCTGAATTTCACAAAAAATGTTATTGTGCTCTCTGAAGGTGGAAGGCTGTAAATGGTAGCTATGTGTACACTAGAAGGTTTGGTTGTTTGGGGTTTTATGGTGTATATAAGCAACTAGGGATATGATATGCTAAACAAGACAAAAAGTGGATAAAAGATAAGTAACCCACAACCAAAACTAAAATCAAAAACTCTGAAACAGGAAAGGACACAGCAACAACAACAAAAGTGTAAAACAGGAAAAAAAAGTGCATTAAAACCCATGTATAAAACAATAATGGATGTAGTGGACCCTGTAAACAACAGAAACAAGGGTAAGATACAGAATTCAATTTAAAATATCCATTAAAGCATAGCAAATTCAAAGATGATTAAAAAAGAGTGATCATATAAAAGATGTGTGAGTGTAAGAGGATTGGACATAATACCATGAAAGCTAAAATAAAAATGTTCACAATTAAAAAGCAACACTCAATTAAAAATTTTTGATATTAAAACTGTGTTGCAAAGCTCACACTTATGTTCAGTGTCCTCCTGTAAAAGAAAATAATGTGTAATAAATGAATGATCTAAGCATAGCTGAACAAGTACAACTTTCTCCTTCCGATCCCTGCAAAAAAACATGACTGCTTTTTTTGACTACATATCTGTACCACTACCAATCTGTTACTACTGAGATCATTGCCACTGTGCCTGGAGCTTGATGAAAAAATACTGCTGGAAGTCCAAGTATGGAACTGGCAATGGAGAGTCAAACAGAGTATAGCTAATGTTCAATGTCCTCATGCACTTGGGCCTAAGATGATGTATGTGAGGTAAAAAAGTAAATTTCCAGTTGAAGAAGAGATTGAGAAACTTAGCCTCCACCACAACTGAAATGATGGTAACCCTAGATGCAACTCGGGGTTCAGATGAAGATTACTTTTGTGGCAAAAGTGCACATAAGTGGTCTTTTTTGGGGAAAATCAAAACCCATTGGCTCTCACCCAAATCAAGAGATTGTTCAGGGCAGTTTACAGTTGTTGTTCAATGACCCTTATGCTGGACAAAGATCAAAAGATGCTGAAATTATGAACATAGAGGGTGTTGTCTACAGTCAGAGGAAGTTAATCAAGTAATAGAATTTATCTTGAGAGAAAAAAGAAATGGAACTGGCAATGGAAAAAAAGAAAAAGTATGGAACTGGCAATGGAGAGTCAAACAGAGTATAAAACTCTAAGGATACTTTTTCTTCAAGAGCAGAAAACTCCTGACATTCATGGAATTTTCTGCTCTTTTGATGAAATGGAAGAACACTTTCTTGGCTTTTTTTTTACCTAACATTAGGCTTTTTGCTTTGGATGTTAAGTTTTGGGGATCTTGGCTATGTGCTAAAACATTAATGCATCATCATCATCATCATCCTTGCACATTACTCCAGTTTAGGATTGGTGATGCCCAACTAGCTAAGTGAGATTCAGGTACCTGCAATGGCTTCTGATCAGGATTATCCACCAGCTGATATAAGATATCCCATGCCTCTGTTCACTTAGGGCTGGCAACCCAGAAGCAAACAGAAAACACAGCGGCAGATTCTACCTCAACAGAGGCCCACCAGTACAGCAAGTCCAGGATCCATAATCAAGCACAAATCCATAAATAAGTCCAGTCTAGTAGGTATAAATGGTCAGCACCAGGACACTGTGAAGTTGATCACTCAGCAGGGCAGAAAAAAGTTAAAAAGTGATCGTAGATGACCAGATCAGTAGGCTACACTGATCTGGCAGCCTTCCCTTCCACAAGAGAGTATTTCTTTTGAAAGGTATTAAAGACCTTCAACACAAAAGGCAGGGTTAGACATTAGGTTTTAGACCTGGCTGATTCTGTTCATCATCACTGGGGATTGGTACACAGCTCTCCTTCCAGTTTATGCCTAGCTACCATTTACAGACCGAACTGTAAATGTAAACTCAATTATTTTATTTGTTAAATTGTTTATAGTGCTGATTTTTGTGATAAAAGGATGTCCCATGTAATACTGAGTGCAGTGAAAATGTCAGCTCAATAGTCTGTGCATACAGAATCAGATATATTCCACACAGTTCTTAGATCTCAGTATGGGTTTGTGTATTTGATATGTATTTCTCTGTGTAATGTATTTATGACAGGGCTAGTTACAATCTAGTGTCACTCTTTGTTGGATCAAGTGATGTTTTCTTTTTTCAGACTTCTGATTTGAAAGCCTTTTATCCTGGTACATTTTTGGAGACTGGCCATGATATATTGTTTTTTTGGGTTGCTAGGATGGTAATGCTGGGCATAGAATTGATGGGTGATCTGCCATTTAAGGAAGTAAGTTGGATAATCTAATGCAACATGTATTTTTACCTCATATTTTGGTTTTTCAGTCATATTTGCACTATAGGGAAGTTGCACCCAGTTTAGTGTCAATAAATATAAGCCAGGTATGGATCCCTCTTATTTACATTATAAAATGGACTCATGCCAATTTACTTTAATACTGCATCTCCAGGAACATAACTTCATCATAAAATGCAACACCTCCTGTATTGTATCAAAATCATTAGGACACTTTATGATAAGTCAATAGAAAACATATCTGAAACTCAGTGATTTATGAAATTGTTTTATTATAAATAAATAAATAACCTCTCAAGCAGCTGCTTGCCACAGAGGTCTGACAGGAGCCTGTCAGTTTATACGCCATAGTAGAAGGTCTGTGAGGATGGCGGAACCTCAGCAGAAAAAAACGATATGAATATCCATGCCTTATCCAGGGCTTGAACTCAGGTCCCTTATTACACAATATTATTGGATTAAAAAAATGATTTTTTTAGCCGTCCCGTGGCAAAGTGGTTAGCATGCTTGGCTACTGATTTAAGGGGCCTGGGTTCGAGTCCCAGGCCAAGGCATGTGTATGCCGTTTTTCTGCTGAGGTCCTGCCATCCTATCAGACCTTCTACTCTGGCATATAAACTGACAGGCTCCTGTCAGACCTCTGTGGCAAGCAGCTGCTTGAGGGGTTATCTATTTACTATTTTTATTATTTTTTTTATCATATATACCAGATTTCTTTGATTCTAAGACGCCATCGATTGTAAGACACACTTTAATTTCAGTACCACCAACTGAAAAAAAGCTTTGATTCTAAGAAAAACAAATAAAATAAAATGCTAGAATATATCTAACAAATATTTTTATTATAATAGAATTCAATTTACTAACAATAATAGTACCTATTTATCAGTAGGTATGTTATGCATCACTTCCTTCTGAATCAATATCAGAGTCTGATTCTTCTGAGCTATCTTTATCTTCATTATCCTATAATGTATCGCCTTCTGAGCCATCGAGAGCATTGGTGATACAGCATTTTTTTAACTGAGTGCTGTACTATTCTTTCTGGGATTAGCTTCCAAGCTGTTGATAACCATTCCACCAATTTTGATGCCGGTGCTTTCTTAATTTTTCTGGAAGGTGTCGGAGGAAGGTTGTCAGTCAACAGCCAGGTTTCATATTCCTTTCTCAAGTAATCCTTAAATGGTTTGTTGATTGAAACATCGAATGGCTGCAGTTAGCTAGTCATGCCACCAGAAATCACTACCAAGTCACCACGTTTTTGCACGATATAATTTTTGACCTGTTCGGGCAAATGTCCACGAAATGCATCAAGTACTAGCATGCTAGGTGTGTTACGAAGACTTCCAGGACGTCTATTTCACACAACATTTATCCAGTCTTCCATAAACTCTGCCATCATCCATCCTTTTTTTTTGTGCATGCACAATAGCATCTTTGGGGAAAATTTCATCTTCGGTATGGTTTTTAGATTTCAAATTAAATATGATGGCAACTTTCGACCATCAGCGGTGATGCATAGCATCACAGTGATACTCTGCTTTTTGTAGCCCGTACTTATAATTTTGATTTCTTCAGCACCTTTAGTGTTGATGGGGGAATTTCAAGGCATTATTGAAGAAGAGTGGGGTTTTATCAGCATTTCCAATTTAACTAAACTCATAGTTCCTTTTTTTCCTTAATTTGATCACATGTTGCTAAAAGTTAGCTTCTGTTGAAAGTCTGCAGGAATTTTTTGTCAGATAGATAGATGTTCGGCGCCTTAACGATAACCCGCTACGACGTAAGAGTCTGTCGCACCAGCCACAACTGCCTTTAAAAATTATATCCTCTATTCCGAGGGGCTTGGCAATTTCTCTGGCTTTCAATTGCATGGCTTGTCGAGTGATGGGTAATCCTTTTGCTCATGTCTCTGTTATAAAACGTATCACAGCTTCATTGACTTATGGAAATCTTCCTTTCATAGGCCCTGTAAACGGTTGGTTGTCGCTTTGCAAGAAAATTGTGATCATTTCTCCAATGACGAACATTTACTATACTAATGTCAAAATGTCGACTCACAGCTCTATTTCCATGTTCTTCTGCATATACAATAACTTTTCGCTTCAGTGCGGCTTCGTAGTGCAATCTTTTTGACAACATTTTGATGTGCAATAAGGGATCAAAATGAACGAAATACAGTAACTCAACTTCTTATGTACTTTCCAAGATACAACCAAAACTTCCTAGTTGTCACTGAGTGAGCTACACTATGACGAAATAATGGTGGCTTCACATTTGGAAAGCGTGGGAAAACACCCACTCCACTTTATTCTGCAATGGAATTGTAGAATGCGATAACAGTCAAACTTGGAGGCAGGGTTTCCACATAAAAAACAAAACGTGTGGTGCCGTGTGCAAAGCACAGGAAATTTCAAAAGAAAACTGTGATTCTAAGACACCATCTATTCTAAGACACCCCGTTTTTAGAGACGTTTATACGGGGGGGGGGGGGGGGGGGGGGGGGGAGTGCGTCTTAGAATTGAAGAAATATGGTATGTGATTTTTTATCATATATTGTGAAACTGAATTTTGCAATGTAACTCATGCAATATAGTTTTCGCAATTAGCTCATGGTACTAATATCATTGTCAAAAAGATATCAACTGAAATTTGATAACAGAAATATACAGAGTGATTGGTGTTTGATACTTCAGGGATAGCATTTATCCATGGGGGAGTAGATGCCAACCCAGGATTTGCAAATAAAGATTTCTGTGGCACTTATAACAAATTTGTAAACTACAGTAATGTATAAATCAATTGCCTTCTTACTTCAACCTGAACTTTTTCCTCTCTAATGATGTATTTGAGTATCTAAGCACAGTGCACACAGAATTTCAAAATTTTATGATGCACTTTAGTTATGCATGATATATGTTATTTTCTGAGACATTCAGTTCAAGTTGTGTAGCATGTTAAGCAAAATTAAAAAACAGCACCAGTATTTGAGTACAACTTTATATAAATGGAGCACAGTCCGTGATACATGATATTTTAAATCATGCTTGAACTGCAGGTCAAGTTTTATCATATATATGAATGCAACATGTATCAACTGTAGGTGTATAATAACACATACCTCTCCATTTGAAGAGGTTATATGTGGTTTTCATGTTGACAAATATTCCTGTACCATATAAAGAAAACGTTAATTTGCTCTAAAGAAATTATATTTATTTATCTAGTTGTAATAATAAATCTTACCAGCATTCAATGGCAATAGTCACTTATGTATCACATCAGTATAGTTCGATCTGGACTGTTGCTTAAAAGTGGTATAGTGGGAGTCTGAAAGCTAGGGAGTGGTGCTGAGTGACTAAGCCAAATTATAAAACAGAGTGTTGATAGCAGATATTGAGGAGAAAGTGTAGAAGATACCAAAAACAACTCTTTTTCTAGCAATATCAGTAGCTGGGCATGTGTCAGTGTGTTTGAATTATAGTGTTGTGTGAAGCCAATTAGTTTACCACCTGTATCACCAGACATGGGCCACAACACGAGGTCAGTCACTGTCAGGTGCATAACAGCACAGGTGAATTGCATGTAATTGATAGGTGGTAGCAGACCTAACCACAACCAGAGCTACCATTGGATAAATTGTAACCTCTGCCATGGAAATTCCCATCACAACTAGGACAATTTGCAGAAGACTGGTAGATGCAGGGCTGCAAGCTCAGTATCCATTGCATGTACACATCTTGACTGTGCACTGTTGTCATGTTTGACTGGACTTGGGTGAGGTTAGAGCTACCTGGAATGAAGAATGGCAATATCTTCATCACTGAGGACACTGCATTTCCATTCCTAATTCTAGTTAGCTCTAAACTAATCCAGGGTCAACTATGCCCTATAATGGTACATGGTCAAGATCAGTTTATGAAATGGATGTGAGTTTGCAATCCTGCATTTTCCAATTTTCTGGCAGCTAGTTGTCTTGTCATGGGAACTTTCATGGCAGCAGTTACAGTTTATAGAGTGATAGTTATGTTGCAGTTGGGTCTGCTACCACTTGTCTACCATTCCTGTGATTCATCTGTGCTGTTGTGCATCTGACAGCACCTAACCCTGTGTGACTATAGATGATTTTTTGCATAGATTATAGACTATAGAGATAGATATATACAACTATAAAATGACTATAGAATATATTTTTATGTTAACCCGTGCTGTGATGCATCTAACAGTACCTGACTTTGTGTGATGACTCAAAGTACTTTCTTGAGATGATTGGTACTGTGCAGCAATACAGTCAGTAGATCAGCTGGTTTCACACAGTCCTACAATCTGACCACACATCCAGCAATGCATGAAACTGTTCATGAAATGCATCCAGCTGCACATAAAACTGCTCATGAAATGCATTCCAGCTGCTGATGTGATTGATGAAAGCATCATCGTAGTATCTTCTACACTTTAACCTCAATTTAATCTGCTATTAACTTTCTTTCATAATTTGATGAAGACAACTATTGTTCCTGAAGCATTTAGCTTAGCCACACAACTTTTGTCCTTTGATCTCTCGTAGATACCATGTATTTGTTATAGAAATGTAATCATTTGGATATACCTCTGCCCTTCATTCACATGCTGATTTGCATGCAAATGCATCCACTCCTGGGTGGTTCAATTTTAATGTCACAGAGTATTTCAGAAGTTATTTTTTAACAAGAGAGCAATCTCTTCAGTGAATAGAGTGTGTCCCTCTCTTGGGCATGTCCTGTGGAAAACTGCTAAGTTCTACAGCAACATGCATTGTTGTGGGCAGCACAGACATTGCCCAGTGGATAAGAGGCAGATATCACCCCAAAGACCAGAGGTACCCAATATGTTGCCTATGAGCAATCAGTAGCCCTTTGGGAGGGTCTATGACCATACATTGCATCTTGGCATTAAGCTTATGTGCCTGAGTAAAGATTTGACAATAATAAAAAAAAGCCCAAGAAGTAGCCCAGTTTACCAAGCAAACAATTACCAACCTAAAAATAGCCTATGATATGAAAATATTTTGGCACTGCTGCCTTGTCCATCCAATGGTAATGAATTACTGCTATCATATTAGTTTGAAAAATTTAATGCTAAGGGCAAATAATATATAGTGAAATACTTAACACTTGTTGAAAATGCTTTTAACACTGTGTAGTATCAAGTATATTAAAATCGTAATTTTGCACTGTGATTGACACTGTTATGCACACTTTAAAAGGAATTCTATAATAAAGCAGATTTATGCAAATGGAAAACATATAAGTATACAAAACAAATGTTTTTCTCTAGGTTTTTTTGCATTCTATAGTCAGAGATGCCCATGGAAGGAAAATGAGCAAATCCCTAGGAAATGTGATTGATCCTATTGATGTTATCCAAGGAATATCTCTTGAGGTAAATTTTTCATAATTTAATACATGATTTCATTATTATTTCAAATGATTAACAATTTGATATTAGCTAGTGGAAAACATTAAATAATTTTTTTTATTCAGTCAAAATTTTAATGAATTCAAACTTGCACTTACAAATTGATTTGTTCACAGTAAAATAAGAGGAAGAGTGGCATTGAGACACAAAAATACGTTTTTAGACTAGAGTGTTCACATTAAAACATAATCTTGTTCATGAACATGAGAAAATATAGTCAATTTGCCCATTAATACTCTTTATGTTCTTCTGGTTCTAGATCTAATGTTCTGTTCATGTTTTTCCAATGCAAATTTTGCTCCTGCTGGCTGTGTCCATTTTTTTTTTCATTTGCTCTTTGGCTGCTAAAACTGAAACTAATTGTGTACCTTAGATTGGAAGAGCTTTGGAATTTGTTTATCAAATCACAATCTGTGCTAAAGTTTGATCTGGCTTTTAATATTAGCTCATTTAAAAGAAATGAGCTAATGTTTTCTCTTTGTCTGTTTATCTGTAGACCTTCAACTATTTGGTTTAATAAAGATAAATCTGAAATTCTTTTTGGGTTGTACAGGTATAAATGAAATATTAGAATTTTGTATTTCCGATTTTCCCAAAAGCTATAATTGCACCCTTTAACAATAGAAAAAAGTTAGAAATGGTGGAAATTTTTAAACAAATATTGCAAATGATGTATTTATGCTAGAAATTTGAAATTTTGGTGGTGAATTGGGAAGATTATGAAGTTGCATTGACAACAATGATTTCCTTCTTACACTCAGTGGGGGTGGGAAAATGGATCTTTTTCATTTTAAGAAATAATTGTTTGAATTAAAGATATAAAAAATTTTTGATTCAATAGATATTTATTAAATATTACGATTCATCCTTTTGGAATCTCTCAGAAGTTTTAATTGCACCCTCTAATGGAGTTAAATCTTGAAAATTACAAACAGTTTATTGAGGATGGAAATTCGATATTTTGCTGGTGGAGGGATGATCAAGAGGTCTACATTGACAGCAATGATTTTCCCCTTCATTTCCAGTGTGGTGGGAAAATAAAAATTTTAAGAGGTAAATGAAAAATTCCTTTTTTGTTGAATTAGGTACTAATGCAATAGCGTAATTGATATTTTTCAAATCCTCCAAACAGCTTTAATTTACATCATTAGAAGGTTTTAAATGTAGAAAATGTAAAATTTGAGCTAATATTGTAAATGTTATATTTAAGCTAGAAATTTTAAAATTTAGTGGTAGAATGGGATGGTCAATAATATATAACTAAAAGAAATGAAATTCATATTTTTATGTGTTTCAGTTAAATTACTTTTAATTAAAATTCCACCAATTTTTTATATTTAAAAGCATAATAAATTCAAAAATTTCAGTAATATTTAATATAGTAGTAATAAATGAGTACCATAGTGGTTAGTGTACCTGTCTGTATGCTGTATGAGAAACTTGGACATACTCAACAGATCTTCTAGGTTATCTCTACCTTTCATGTAGCAAAGTACCTTCTTTTAAAAAATTGAACAAATTAAGCAAATTATTTAATTTTATATTATTTTAACTAAATAGCCCAAATCATCCATTAGTATGAATTACTACAGTTAAATGGTATAAAATTCAGGAAATGAAAAACTTCATTTTCCTTGAAAATGACCATTAATATTCACCAGAGTTGATATGCTATTCTCCTAATTTTTCTATATTTCTCATAATGTGTTTATTATTTTGATTATTAGCAGATTTATCCAACATTGCTTGAGTCTGAAATTTTCTGAAATGTAGAGGAGATGGTACTCCCCATGTCACAAGCTTTCATTTGGCATACATATCATTACACTCGATCTCCTTCCTCACCAGGGAGCTAGGGTTGCTCAATCAATAGTGCACCAGGCTCATAATCTGTAGTTCCCAGGTTTTAGTCTCAGCTGGGTCAGTGTTGAGATTTATTTCCACAAATCTCCCTGCCCTACCATGGTCAGTAGGGGACACTGATGGGTTGGATAGGCAGCTGTCTGTCGGATGGGATGTTAAGCTGTGGCCCCATGTGCAGGAGAGCCATACCTGTGCATGTTAAATAACACACTGGATGACCTTGATGGGAGACTACCATCTGTCTCCCAACATCTGTTCCATTGGGTCCCCCTCCTCCAACCTTCTCTGAGCATTTGGGGTCCTTGTGATCTGGTCATTTAGCCCATTGTGTGAAAAAAAAATGCTGCTCAGAGGTAAAATAACCCAACAACCCAACCTCTTCCTCTCTTTTGAGGGAGAAAATAAATGGACATAGTTCGAAGTACCCATTATCCTCTTCACATTGGAAGTTTCTAGCCCAAAAACTGAAATTTTCTCATTCAGATAATCGAACTTTTCAGATCACTTCATAACCACCAAAAGTTCCTTGGATACAATTTGCCAGGCATATGTAAGTTTAGAGCAAAATAAAATTAGCTGTGGTCTGAGGTGCATAAAAAATGTATAGGTAAAAATTATTATTTATTGCACAGCATAACATTTAAAACATTTATTAATTATTTGTATATACTTTTATTAGCTTTTTGCATATTTTTCAAATTAAGTTAACGATTTTAACTTCCGATACAAATTTAATATTAAGCTTTCATTTTTACAAAGCATCTCATGTTCTGAAAAAAATTCATCGCCGCCACGGTGGGAATCGAACCCGCATCTCTCCAGATTCATGCCAGAGCGCGCTACCATTGCACCACGCGTCGGACAACGAATATTTTCAGAATATGACCTTTTAAGTTTTTCTTCTTGAGACGTGACTGAGACAGCGCCATCTATACTCAAGGAGATGTAACGTTTTACAGTCGTTGCGTTTGATTATCTATTAATTATTGTTTCTTAACAGGGAATACTGTGCATTCACTTTGGATTTCAATTGTATATTTAACGCGGTAGCGTTAGCGACCTTCTCATTAACATCTGATAATCAAACGCAACGACTGTAAAACGTTGCATCTCCTTGAGTATAGATGGCGCTGTCTCAGTCACGTCTCAAGAAGAAAAACTTAAAAGGTCATATTCTGAAAATATTCGTTGTCCGACGCGTGGTGCAATGGTAGCGCGCTCTGGCATGAATCTGGAGAGATGCGGGTTCGATTCCCGCCGTGGCGGCGATGAATTTTTTTCAGAATCTATTAATTATTGTTTCTTAACAGGGAATACTGTGCATTCACTTTGGATTTCAATTATATATTTAACGCGGTAGCATTAGCGACCTTCTCATTAACATCTGATAATCAAACGCAACGACTGTAAAACGTTGCATCTCCTTGAGTATAGATGGCGCTGTCTCAGTCACGTCTCAAGAAGAAAAACTTAAAAGGTCATATTCTGAAAATATTCGTTGTCCGACGCGTGGTGCAATGGTAGCGCGCTCTGGCATGAATCTGGAGAGATGCGGGTTCGATTCCCGCCGTGGCGGCGATGAATTTTTTTCAGAATCTATTAATTATTGTTTCTTAACAGGGAATACTATGCATTCACTTTGGATTTCAATTATATATTTAACGCGGTAGCGTTAGCGACCTTCTCATTAACATCTGATAATCAAACGCAACGACTGTAAAACGTTGCATCTCCTTGAGTATAGATGGCGCTGTCTCAGTCACGTCTCAAGAAGAAAAACTTAAAAGGTCATATTCTGAAAATATTCGTTGTCCGACGCGTGGTGCAATGGTAGCGCGCTCTGGCATGAATCTGGAGAGATGCGGGTTCGATTCCCGCCGTGGCGGCGATGAATTTTTTTCAGAATCTATTAATTATTGTTTCTTAACAGGGAATACTGTGCATTCACTTTGGATTTCAATTATATATTTAACGCGGTAGCGTTAGCGACCTTCTCATTAACATCTGATAATCAAACGCAACGACTGTAAAACGTTGCATCTCCTTGAGTATAGATGGCGCTGTCTCAGTCACGTCTCAAGAAGAAAAACTTAAAAGGTCATATTCTGAAAATATTCGTTGTCCGACGCGTGGTGCAATGGTAGCGCGCTCTGGCATGAATCTGGAGAGATGCGGGTTCGATTCCCGCCGTGGCGGCGATGAATTTTTTTTCAGAATCTATTAATTATTGTTTCTTAACAGGGAATACTGTGCATTCACTTTGGATTTCAATTATATATTTAACGCGGTAGCGTTAGCGACCTTCTCATTAACATCTGATAATCAAACGCAACGACTGTAAAACGTTGCATCTCCTTGAGTATAGATGGCGCTGTCTCAGTCACGTCTCAAGAAGAAAAACTTAAAAGGTCATATTCTGAAAATATTCGTTGTCCGACGCGTGGTGCAATGGTAGCGCGCTCTGGCATGAATCTGGAGAGATGCGGGTTCGATTCCCGCCGTGGCGGCGATGAATTTTTT
The DNA here is from genome assembly GCA_038380435.1 of Ryuthela nishihirai. Lineage (NCBI taxonomy): Eukaryota > Metazoa > Arthropoda > Arachnida > Araneae > Heptathelidae > Ryuthela > Ryuthela nishihirai. The sequence continues at coordinate 56,035,196 of JAWZYU010000028.1, forward strand.
TCAGAATCTATTAATTATTGTTTCTTAACAGGGAATACTGTGCATTCACTTTGGATTTCAATCATCTCATGTTCCACTCATGCTTAACTAGAACAACTTCAGTATCCATGGATGTCATACTCATGGATCGTGGTTTGTCACAAACTGAAGAATGAGTTTATAATGCGAAATCAGAAAGAAATTAGTTTGATGCATTTATTATTTCAAATTTATTGGTGGCAACAGTTATTTTGAATAACTTTCAACCATTAATGTTAAGTCTTGGGGATTTTAAGAAATTTCATGTCCATCCATCCTAATTTTGGTTGACCCCAGCTGGTTCGCAAAGAGCCTATATTCTTCTCCTGGATGAAGGGAACGTTCATGCGAAATTTGAAGCCTCTAGCTCTTCTGGGGGCTGAGTACAAAAATGGACAGGCACACAAACACACAAATGAACTTTCTTCTTTATATATTAGATGGGTGAAATTCTATGCCCAAAATACATTTGTATTGTGCTGCTATTTCATCAGGATTGAGTTTTCTACTTTTCTAAATTGCATTATGTAAGGTTCATTAGAAGATTTTTTCAGTAAGGTTTATATTTATAACCTTCTCCTTTCTTTAAGTTCATTATTGTAGTAATTTCTTTTATTAAGACTGTAGCTTTTGAACAGGCAAGGAGGGCTTAAATTGAAGTGAGGAAAATGTGTCAGTTTATATATACACCATTGGTTAAAATTAAAGAAACTGACAAAAATCTAAAGAAAAAACATGCTGATAAACAGAATAAAATGAAAGTTATGGATGTAATATGCTGTGATATGTGTCATCCTGGAACAAAAAAAAGTCCTCAATATTATTTGTGATAATCTCTGGTAGCAATAAAGGCCTGACAGTGACTTGCTATGCTGTGAATAAGGCTGTCCAGCCGAACCTGGGGTAGTAATTCCTATGTCTCATGCAGAACAGATTGTAGCTCCTGAGTTATTGTGGTATGGGGGCAGTGAGTGGCAATCCATTGCCCTACAGCATCCCAGACATATTCTATGAGCTTCAAGTCTGGTGTCGTGATGGCTAATCGATACAAGTGGTACCTTTGCTCTCAATATACTCATCCACCAGCAAAGTTCTGTGAAGTTGGGCATTGTCATCCATTAAGAGAAATCTCTAACCTACCTCTAAAAGGATGGTCATAAGTATCCAGGATCTCATTTTGATATCTGACACCAGTCAGAACTTACAGATTTACTCTCACAATCTCATGGAGAGGTATACAACCATTGATACATATCCCAGACCATCAATCCTCCACCTCCATATCAGTCCCTTTCTTGAATGTAGAATGGATGAAATTGTGTCCCATGTTTTCTCTACATGAATGTCTGCAGAAAATCACTTTGCAAACAAAATCTCAACTCATCAGTAATGAGAACATTGGCCATTGAGAGCTCCAAGTGACATGCTGACAGCACTATTGTAAATTAGCTTTCCTGTAGGTGGGAGTCAAGGAAACATAAACAGTTTGTCATTTTGCATTAAAAGCACTATTATTGAGCATCCTATAAACTGTCAGAATGCAGTCCTTCCAGTGAATAAGGCGAGTGCTGATGCATGTTTTATGTGCTGTGTCATCTCATAGTTAACACCAGATAATGGTTGTCCCATACTCAAGTCTCCCTATGTAATCCTTGTTAGGTCTTTGAGAAATGTTTTGAGTCTCTTTAAACTGCTCACACATGCAGCTAACAACTGAACAATCCACATTCAACCATCTGGCCAATTCAGCTTAAAATTCCCTGCTTCCAGTATTCCTTTGGTTCTCCACCTCAATTAATTATCGAAACAGCTTCTCTGTGACATGTTCAGAATGTTGTCTTATTGCTGACTTTTGAAAATTAACATGCACAGGCTTTTACAATTTCAAATTGTGTACCTTTATATAGGTATTTGACTTACTTGAATGATGGCCATAAAAATTCTCAACTGGGGGCTTTTTGTCATGTTTTTATGTACCAATTTTGTAGTGTATAGGACAACACATTTTTTGCTTTACGTATGACAATATACACCAAAGAGCCAAAACATTATGACCACCTTCTTCATATGTTGTTGGTGTTGCCAAAATAGCTTTTATCCAGCAAGGCATGGATGCTACAAGATTTCTAAAGGTGTCTTGTGTATCTGGTACCAATGCATTATCAACAGATCCTTTAACTCTTGTATGTTATGGGGTTGAGCCACATCAGATCGGATATGCTGTTCCAACATAAACCACAGATGCTCGATTGGATTGATATCTGGGGAATTTGGAGGCCAGGACAATACCTGGAGGTCTTCCTCATGTTCCGCAAACATTTCTTCTTCTGCTGAAAGAAGGCACTACTAGAGGGGAATACCATTACCATGAAAGGATGTACCTGGTCTACAATGATGTATAGGTAGGTGGTAGATGTCATAGTTTCCTGCACATGAATGACTGGACCCAGGGTTTCCCAGAATAACATTGCCCAAAGCATTACACTTCCTCTACCGGATTGTTTTCATCCCACGGTGTATCCTGGTGCCAACATTTCGCCAGGTAAATGACGCACATGTACCTGGCTGTCCACATGGTGCAACAGGAAATGAGATTCATCGACCAAATGACCTTCTTCCAATCATTCAGAGTCCAATTTCGATTCTCTCGTGCCCATTGTAGGCACTTTCACTGATGAACTGAAGTTAGCATGGGCACTCAGAGCAACCTGCAGATATGCAGACCCATTTTCAGCAGGGTTTGATGTACTGTGATACATTACTCCCATCACCAGCATTCAAATTATGGGTGAGTTGTGTCACAATATCCCTTCTGTTGGTTCATACCATATGTGATAGCCTTCACTCACCTCTAGCATCGATGAGCCATGATTGGCTTACACCTTTCCAGTGGTTTTTTCCTCTTCAGACCACTTTTTGAAGCTAACCACTGCTGACTGTGAGCACCCCACAAGCCTTATTGTCTCAGAAATGCTCTGATCCAGTTGTCTGGCCATTACAATTTGGCCTTTGTCAAACCAGTGCCTATGTAATGGGAATGCCTACTGATTTCCACGATTCTCTGTGTTAACAAGTGTGTATAGGAAGCTTCAGAACTAGCCACATGAGTGCAGCACAGTTCTGCGGTAATCTAGCCTACGTTAACAGCAAGTATATAGTGATCTGATCGAAGTCATATGGTAAAGAATCAGACATATGGTTAATCAAATACAATAAACTAGAATTTTTCTTAAAGATGCAATGGGAATAATGACTTAAACTCTTCATAACGAAAAATATATTTGAAAATAATCGTGTTACAGAAAATTATTTATTAAAAACCAAAATTTTCAAGTATTTACCCAATAATATTGTTTAACAGTAATTCTGTAAAGAACAAAATTTTTTTTCAAAGCAATTCTTTACTTAATTTAATAATTTTAATTTTAGTTACTATTGCAATAGAGCTTATTGTTAAGGGAAATGCATAAGCAATAGATTTAAGCAAGATTGTTTTGATATTAATACCCAATTTATTTAATTAAGCATGAAGTGGAAATTTTGCTGAAAAAAAAAATTAATGAATAAAAGTAATAGTTTTAATGCAATAGGCACAAAGTTGTGCTATAGCACAGAATTCAATCTTTAAATTGCGAAGCTCTATAACACCCCTGGGGATTTATGCAGTTTTAATTTGGAGATAGTCAGAGCAACTTCAAAATGTGATATAGGGCCATCATTAAAGCCAGTAATGCATCTGTCCTTATTACAAAATATGGGAGTAGAAATAATCATTATTTAGAACTTCTCTGAAATTTTCAGTCCACTTAGCCATCACAGAATCTTCACCTTGCTGTGTTTATCCCTCATTCCCCGTGTACCTGTCTGTTTCTTCCCATATAAAACATTAACAATCTGATACAACCCCCTGCTGTTGTGCTGTCTAACTGCTTCCTCCGTTTTGTCAGCCAAGCTATCAAGCCGAAGATTCTTATCAGCTGTTAACTGATCCTTTACATGTTTATTAAGCTCTTTGTAATGCCTTCTGTTAGGACTAGTAGGGTGTTGATTCATATTAATCCTGCACTTCCTTCTTTCAGAAATAAGTTCCATAGCCTTATCAATCAAATAATTTTGTTTCCTCTTTCCCTTTTACCCAAAAAATTACTGTTGGTTTCAAGAAAAGCCTGTTTAAACTGATCCCATTCTTTCTCAACTTCAGCAGTAAAGCAAACCATGATTGTCATAATGATAGAAGCCTGTCATGGTATGCTTTGGTTATATCTGGATCTTTCAGACATTCAGTGTTAAAATGTGTATGATCTGGTATTCCTAACTGAACTAGCTCATTTGCTGTTAATTAAAATATAATCTGTCATATTCTTATGCAACCCATCAGGTGAAGCCCATGTGTACTTATGTATGTTGCAGTGTGTGTAATATGTGTTAGGTATTCGCAAACCATTAAGTTTACTTATATGTAGAAGACGTTCTCCATATTCATTGGAACTATCAATGCCAAAGAGACCTAAAATACCTGCCCAAAGGTTAGAGTAAGTGCCAACATTAGCATTGAAGTCACCTAGCACAAGAGAAATGTCTCCTTCACAGAATTCAAAATACCTGAGCTGTCTGTAAAACTTATCCTTCTCGTTCTTATCAGAGTCCTCTATGGGGCCATAACAACTGACATTCAAGTCTTTAATTTTTGTTTAAATTTTGCTGTAAATAATCTTTTATTAATGCAGTCATATCCAAGAAGAGCATCGCTGGTGTGTCTGCTGAGAAGCAAACCTGCACCTTGGAAATGCTTTCTATCGTTCCTCCCTGAAAAAGGAATTTAAAGTTATTTTTAAGTATCTCACCTTTACCTGTCCATCTGGTCTCTTGCAAGTCTAGAATATCTAGGTTATAACACTGGAATTCTTGCATGATGATATGAAGATAATAATCTCTATGTAACATCCTCATGTTCCATGTACCTGCAGAGAGAAAATGATTAGCAGGATTGTAAAGAAACTAGTTTTATTGAGATAGGCAGGGCCAACAATATCAAACAGCTCCCTGATTGCAGGCATGGGGCAAATATCTGTTCCTCCTGCACTAAAGGCTGAAGACATCGATGCTGGTAGGAACTTCAGGCACCACCTTTTCAAGTGGACCTTTTCAAGAACCATATGGGCTGCCTGAGACACATTACTCTAGTTTAGGATTGGTGATGCCCAACTAGCTAAGTGAGGGTTGAGGTTCTCCTACTGCTAAAAGCTGAAGCCACCCATGTTGGTAGGAACTTCAGGCACCACCTGTACAAGAGCCATAGATCTTCCTGAGACACATTACTCCAGTTTAGGTTTGATGATGCCCAAATAGCTATGTGAGGGTTCAGGTACCTGAGATGGCCTCTGATGAGGATTATATCCACCAGCTGATATATAAGGTATACCATGCCTTAAACCTTACAGTTTATGCCTACCTACCATTTACAGTGTAACGCTCCAAAGAAATGAATTACTTTTAAAGTTTGGACCCTTTGCCTGATGCACTTATTTTTATGCTCCGGATAGCTGAGTCGGGCGCCAGGCAATAATTGACAAATTGCCAAAAATAAAGTTTAATTAGGGTTCGAAATACCAGCAAAACAATTTATTTCCAAAAATCACTCAACAAAACTTCAATAAAAAAGATACTACATCATTTCCCAACTCTGTCCAAAAACTCTGACTACACACACACACTGCACTAACTATGCTCAACTAACTTCTGTATTACTGTGACAACATGTCACCAGGTTATAATGAGAGGTACAAAGCCTGCACGTGTCATGTTGCACGCCAGGAAAGACATTTGCATAAATTGACGAGCGGCACAAGCTATGATGCAAGAGTGGGCGTGTCCTTGTGCATGCGCTTTAGCGGGTGACAATCGAAAGTTCAGAGTTGCGCATGCACAACTCCTAACTCTTGGAAATGAGTGCTGTGATGCCAAAAAGGAAATAAAAATCCCCAAAATGATAAATATAACATAAATTAAGCAAAACTGGTTAAGGTAAAGTAAAAGTGAATGAGGGGGCATCACAATAGACCTAATAATGTTAAGATGCAAAGCTGTCAATAGATTGCCAAGGAATGTATTGCTCTTAGTTTAAAATTTATATCAATTCTAGTGGAAAAAGTCTCAAGCCAGGTGAGATATGAATCCACAACCTTTTGAAACCTATCAGGTGCTCTGACTGCTGAACGACTACACTGAGGCAATCAAGATCTCCTCTAACTGATGTTATGAAATTTCTACTTACAGTAAACAATTTTCTCTGTCCCTTGAAGGCATTGTCCGAATTGCTCACAAACAGCATCTGAGCCCCTTACACTCCGACACCTTTTACATGATGACTCACTTTTAACTCTAGGTTTTGCATTTTTATATTATACAGGCTATTTTAACCTTTTATAATATTTATGCTTTGTTTTCTAGATTATACACATGTTTCTGATTTTAAATGGGTGTTATACACCCATTGTTATTGTTGATTTATACTCTTCTTGGTCCTTTTTACACCTGATTTTTATACCTATTTGATATCTGTACTGTGCTTTACCATTTATGTGTTGCTTTTAACTTTGGTTGTGGATTGAATGTCTTTTACCTCTTTATTTCTTTGGTGCAGTATAGCCCTTTCTGCTCTTGTACCATAAAACTCCAGGGGTGGGGGTGGCTCAGTCGGTAGCGCAGCAGGCTCGTAATCTGAAGTTCCCAGGTTCGAGTCCCAGCTGGGTGAGTGTTGAGATTTATCTCTGCAAAATTTCCCGCCCTGTCCATAGTCAGTAGGGGACACCAATGGGCTTGGAAAGGCCGCTGTCTGTTGGATGGGACGTTAAGTTGTAGCCCCATGTGTGGGAGAGCTATACCATGTGCACATTACAGAACATGCTGGATGGCCTTGACAGTAGGTTACCATCTATCTCCCAACAGCTGTTCTAGTGGGTCCCCTCCACCAACCTTCTCTGAGCCTTCAGGGTCTTTGTGACCTGACCATTTAGCCCATGGTGTGCAAAAAAAGTGCCTCTCAGAGGTAAAACAACCGAACTCATAAAACTACAAACAACCAAACCAACCAACCACAAACAGGCTCAAGAAGCAGAGGACGAGTATGCCATGAAGATGGCATACTTGATTTTTTAAGTTTTCATCAATTTTTCTGGGAAAAAAGTGTTAAGAAGAGTGTGGCAGCAGCATCTGCTGTTAATGTTCCAGCTTCAATAGCCTTTCATAAATTTTGCAGATATTGATATTAAACTGAATGTGATACTTTCCTTGACAGTGAACAAAATTGTTGAGAAATTTTTTCAATTTTGCCTATGAATTTTTTAAGTATAAATTATACAATTTGAAGTATAGAGGTTAAACCTCTATACTTCATAGTGGCTTGAGGAGTATGTATATATGTACACTATATTACAAAATATAACTGGACGGTTCCATGGTATGTGAATGGAAAACCATTTTAAAAGCTCCTTACTTTGAAAAAAGCATTTTATGGAAAAATGGCACAAGAGATAAATGAAGATCTCATTCAGGCCTAAGTTACAATTTTTAAGAGTATTTTTGAAATGTTATTGAAGTTTGGAATATTTAAAAGCAGATGCTGATACCACCCTCTTCCTAAACAGTTTTTCCCCAAAAATTGATATAAACTGAAAATAATCACTACACAAACTTCAAATATTATATTTATATTAGTGAACAATTTGTTAACTGTTGTGTTTTAGTTTTGAAGTAAATTTTCACTAGTAGCAAAAGTTATGGTGAAATGTTTCAGCTTTCATAATTCTTTAAATACTAAACAAATATTGCAAAAAAAAAAGATATTTAGAGAGATTTGATTGAGATCTTCAATTTATATCCATTAAAATTTTTTACAAGAAGCTTATTTTCAAAGTTAGGGAATTTTAAACATGGCTTTCTATTCACATAACATCGAAGTGTATGGTTACTTTTTATAATATTATGTACAAAACATATACAGCACATATTAAACCAAACTGATATTGACTTTGTGCAGTATATGAACACAACTGTTATAACAAATTTCTTTCTAAAATGTAATATTTGGAAGTTTGCGTAAAGATTTTTTAAGTTTTCATCAATTTTTCTGGGAAAAAAAAAATGTTAGGAAGAGTGTGGCAACAGCATCTGCTGTTAAATGTTCAAGCTTCAATATCCCTTCAAAAAATTTTCAAATATTGTTGGAAATTCAGATTTAGAGAGATTTGAGTGAGATCTGCAATTAATATTGTTTTGTCTTCTTGCTTCTCCCAATATGTCTATCCTGAGCTACAGCTGTTCCATTTGGCCACTCTACACCAATCCTAATGAAGACCTGTTTGGCAATGTCTGGCCACCACATTCTAGGTCTCCCCCTTTTTCTGAGGCCTTTAGGCACATGTTTATAATCCTATTTGATAATCTATGGTTATGCATGTGGGCAACATGGCCAAACTAAAAGTCTCTCTCTACACAATATTCTGCACCTAGGAAGTTGCCAACTCCTTTGCCTAACCTCATCATTGTGTACGAAGTTAAACTACCTAATGTCTAATATACTACATAAGCATCTAGAATAATAGGTATCAAGTTTACTGTTATCTTGTTTGCAAAGGATCCATGTGTAACTACCATAACTAACCCTAGGAAGAACCAAACTCTTATACAACCTAATTTTAGTCTTTAGGTGTATGTATCTTTTTTTCCACCTCTCCATAGATTCTTAAAAGTCTCAGTGGCAATCCCTATTCTTCTATTTATCTCATACCCCACATCATCAGTATCTGTTACATAGCTCCCAAGATAATTAAACTGAGACACTTGCTCAAGAGTGCAACCATTCAAATTAATTGAATCTCAACTTGCCTGACCAATTTTCATCACTTTAGTTTTCTCTCTGTTTATCACCAAACCTACTCGACTACCAGTCTCATCAACAGATCTAATCAAAGAGATTATCAACATCATTTGTGAAAAAGACTAAATCATCAGCATAATCTAAATCAGAATTTTTCAAATCTTTAGACTATTTAAGGCCAAAATCTTTCCTTTGTAGAGAATTCTGCATAACATAATAGCAATCTAAAGAGAAAAGAAGACAAAATGCACCTTTGTGTAACTCATTTAGCAATTATGAACCATTTGCCACAAACCTTAACCAACTCACACATGACTCAGTGTTATATAGAGTCTTCATAATGCTCACTAACTTGTCAGGTGTGCCATACAATCTCATGATCAACCACAAATTATGATGAGTGAAAAGGTAAGTAAGCTTTTTCAAAATATATAAAGCTAGTAACTGCAGGTTTCTGAAACTCTAAACATTTCTCAAAAGGCTGCCTAAGTAAAAAAACTTATCTCAGGAAACCGAGGAATATTCCCCTTGGTGCAAGCTCTTGTCTGTGGTGAGGGGACCACCCTGTGAACATTCAGCTGGTCGGGTACTTTAATAGCATCCTGAACGCTTGCTTGCATGTTTTCCATGTTCCTTGACCCTGGAATGGAGGATCTTGGTAGTTGCTCAGGGGTCCCCATGAACCTGTTTGTTGCAGGACTGGTCAGCGATTTTGAGGGCCACTGCTACAAGTAAGGGGAGGTCCTGGAGTGGCCCCCTCAGGATCAATTGGTTGGTGGACTGGACCTTCTAGGACTAACTGTGTAGTAGGTGAGTGCCTTGCCCATATCCAGGTTAGAGTTTACGAGTTTCCTCACATGTTTAATAAAGTTTTAGTTATCTTTCATTTGCGAAGATAGTTAGGTTCTTGCACTTTTTCTTTACTTTTTTCAATTTCATTTTGTGAGGACAATTTAGTTCCTCACAGTTCTCTTTTCCTTTTATTTATTTATGAGGGCTTGGCTCACTGGCTGGCTATTGGTATATTGCCCATGCAGCCCTGGCACCCAGTTGGGCATCACCTTCTTGAACTCCATGGTCAGTGAGGACCATGGGCACTGAAATACCTAAAAGCCACTGTGAGTTCCTTAAATAGAAATTCATCGGTCAATGTGGCCAAGGTGATACCCCCATCTTTTCTGTCATCTTCATCATTGTTGCCGTCATCTTTGTGTGTTTCTTCGTCCCCAAGATTCCTGTTCATCCACTGCACTGCTGATCAGGTAATTGGGGATGTCCCCCTTTTTTATAAGCAAAGGTTTGGAAGGTCTTGCAGTAGTTCCAAAATCGGTCAAGTGCCAAGATTCAGCAACTTATTGCTTGCTCAGAACATTCCAAGCTATCATTGAATGTGACAGTGATTGGTGTGGTGGCAGTCACTGTCACATCCCACAAGTGGCTTAATTCCTCCTGAGGTGTGATCTCTGAGTGGGACCTCCTCAAGGTTTCTGAGGAGTAAATCCTCTTGGAGCTCTCATCCCAGACAGAGAGCAGAGAGTGAAGACAGTCTGCCAGGTTTTGCAATGCCATGATGGAAAGCTAGAATAACATTAAGATTGCTCAAAGCATGTTTTAAATGATAGGGTTTTATTTATGAATACATTTAATTGCATTTTAACCAAATAAACTAATTAAAGTCAGAAAATTGAGATTTTTAACCAAAATTTCTGTTGGAATTCTAGAAATAAACTTTTCCACAGCAATTACGCAGCTTCATAATAAAGTGACTCATTCTTAAATTCATTGCTTCAGTTAAACTTTAAATGCTTTTAAACATTTTATTTAATTTTTTTCATAATTATTTATGAATTTTTCTGATATATTTTTCAAATTTTATTTAAATTATCTTGTTTTGAAAGCAAAATTATTTTTATGACACTGCTTTTGTTAGGCTTAGAGTTTGCCAATCATCAAAAGTCTTAAGAATATGCCTTATGCATTATATGCATAATGAATAAATAATTTATAAAAAACAAAATAAATGAAAGATTTAAGCAATAATAGAAATATAATGAACTGTATAAATGAGAATAATAAAATAATGTAGAAAAAATGGGGAAAAATATATAAAATTTTGAATTTTTACTAAAGTGGAAAAAACAGTAAAATTTTGCAATGTTTTGAAAAACTGCTTAAAAATTTTTAAATTACCAATTTTTTTACTTCACATTTTTGCCATTTTAATGAGCACAATTAAATGTTCTTCCTTTTGATATATAGCATGACATGTTTCTGTTCATTAGTTACTTCAGGATGAGATTCTAAAGCTGTTTATTTTATTTTCTGAAAACACTTTGAAATAAATCCAGTCACCACATTGAGTTCAGTTTCAGAAACCCCACACTGTAAGGGTTATGTGGTGCCAAAATTAGCTCAGGAATCTGATGTATAATTGAAATTGCTCAATTCTATGAAAGTATTTGTATTACAACTGTATACTTGTAATATATACTTTCCATCTATATGGCATTTATCTGCTGCTTATGGCTAGATTGCCTGAACAGTACCTACATGTGACATAATGGAATATGTACTGTAGGTAGAAAATGTTCATTTCATCAATTAGAGGAGATCTTGACTGTTGGCCGGTAGCTCAGTGGTCCAGAGCATCTGACATGTTATCAGGAGGTAGTGAGTTCATATCCCACCTGGCTCAAGACAATTTTTTCTCTAAAAATTTGAATCGACTCAAAAGTGGTAATTACTTAGTGTATGTCTTTTAAAATTCCTTAAGTGGGGTAAATTTTTTGCATATTTTTGTTCATGGTTTAAAAAATCTTAACCACTGGATGAGTAGCTGGCATGCTTGGTTATGATCAAAGAGACTTGGATTTGATCCCCAGGTAAGGCATGGATGTTTCTTTTCTTATGTTGTCTCTCTGCTGAGGTCTTGCATTCTTCTCAGACCTTCTCTGTTACATATATAACTGACAGACTAGACTAGTTAAATCTACACCAAAAGTTGGGAGTGAAACATATGTCCATTGATAACTCTTCCCATTGATAAGTTCATTCACAGCTTTCCATCATCAACATAATACTCCAGTCACTATTAAATCCCTCCAAAAGTTTGGTACCAAACATATTTCCATTGATAATTTTTTTCATAGATTTCCATCATATTACAATATACTACTCCATTCACAAGATAGGCAATGGCAGCACACCCAGAAATTTCACATGCTTTTCGAGGAATCACTCCCACCTCATGGCAGCTAGGAACCCAATATGTTACCCCAACAGGACTATAACTAAGTGGAATTACCCGAAAATATGGGATCGATAGCTAAAGTAGCCATTTATTCACCTGGAATTATGGCTACTATATAATGTGATGCTTAGGACACCTACTGCTTAATTCAGAATGCATAGCTTAGTTTCCAAACAAGTTGTATACTGTATTAATTCTTTTTATTTAAAGAGAAGCAGAAAAAAAAAATTATATTCAAAATCATGAAATCTGATTTTCTGTTTTAACAGCTTTGCATAATGGATATTATTGTGTACTAGATATTATTGTTGTTGAGATTATTAATATATGATATTATTGCTATAGATATCAAGATGCAGAGCATTTTTGTTATGAACATTTTGCTGTTGAATGTTTTAGATTAGATTAACCAGTTGCTTTCAATTAAATTATGATTTATATCACTCTGATACTTGATTAGGTAAGTGGAAGAACTAAATTACACTCTGTTTGAACATCCTTAGCCCATGGCTACTTCGAGGATTTTGTATGTATGTAGTTAGATGTCTCAATTAAGTTGTAGGCTGCCATCACCAACAATTAACATCTTTCATCTGAGTTGATACATGATAATGATATGTGGCAATGCAGCGAGTCCTGAAAGGCATGGAACAGTGTGTGCAAGTTGAAACATGTTATGATATGGTTGCATGTAACAGCAGAACAATACACAGTCAGTCTGTCATTTTCTTGCTTTAAATATGTGGTTTCGTTTCTGTGGGTGCAATTTTTTTTTTCCAATGGCTGATCTGGAAATTGAGAAGCAGTATGTGATTCGATACTGTGTTAGGTGAGGTTTAAGTGGTGCACATACAGCCTTGATAATGAATCAAGTATATGGTGCACAGTGCTTGAAACCAAGTGTAGTTTTCAAGTGGCACAAACACTTCACAGATGGGATCAATTCTGTGGAGGATGACTGGATCTGGCAACCAAGAACTTCCATAAATGTACAATAATTTGCCTGAGCCGTATATTTTCAGTGAAGACAGCAGAATAACCCTGCATGCATTAGCAGCAAAGACAGGCTGTTCATATAGCAATATTGATGCAATAGTAATGGAGCATTTGAAGATATCAAGAATTTGTGCTTGTTGGATCCTACACCACCTGAGCCTCAAACAAAAACATGTTGATACATATCTGAGCTAGTTGGCAAGGTTTGAAGAGGAAAGCTAAAGATTCTTATAGTGCATTATGACTGGAGATGAGACTTGGATTATCCATTATGATCTGGAAATAAAACTCCAATCCAGGGAATGAGAGTATGCAAATTAATTGTGACCTACAAAATTTCGAACTCTGAGGTTGGCCAGCAAGCAGATGGCTCTGTTGTTTTTTGATTACAAAGGCCTTTTTTGTAATGCATTTTATGCTACTGATGTAAACATCAAATAAGGAAACTTGTGCAGAAGTCCATCAAACGAAATTAACTTTGTTGTGCAGTTTGTGAAAAATGTCCAGAATTCTGAGTGGAAGTGATTTCTTCACCACAACAACATGAGTTCCCATGCTGCTGCTTTAATTCAAACTGTTGTCACCAACATTAGTGCTGAGATGCTAGAGCATACCTCATATTCTCCCAATCTTGCACTTTTTGATTTTCACCTATTTCCAAAGCTGAACACAGCATTAAAAGGCCAGCACTTTGGAGCTTTCTTAGAAGCAATCGATTCCTAGGTTTACTTTGAGAAGAAAAACACCTTCAGACTCTGGCAATGGTCAGTCGGTCATATTCAGCATGTAGTAGTACAGTTACGTTGGTAATAGCAGCTGATTTCATCCATACTTCTCTGTCATTTAAGATAGGGAAAAATATATTATTTTTCCTCCAGCCAAACAAATTTCTCACCATTACTAAAACAAAATAGATTGTGATGCATTCAGTGTATAAGGATACATATTCATTCATTGTATGGCAGCATCTGTAGTTACTATTGTTTAAGTGCAAATCCAATTTATTTTGTTTTAATGCTGAGCAGGGCTAGTGTGATAAAGTTTTTAACTTTAATACCAAGTTAATATTATTGAAAATAAAAGATTTAGAGAAATGTGAATGAGATGTAGTTTATCTGTAGCGACATTCTTCTGTAAAAAGCTAATTTTAAAATTGGAGAGCTTTGAATGTAGTTTTTATTTATGTAACATTGGGAGTGTTTGGTGACTTTTGGTAATATAGTGTGTGTTTATTATTCTTGTATCTGCCCTGTAAATTTTATTAGTAACTAATTATATTTTTACAATTTATTATTTGTTGATAAATAACAGTTTTAATGTTATTTTTTTCATATATTTAGGGCCTTCATCAACTGCTTATGGACTCTAATCTAGATTCAGTGGAACTTGAGAAAGCTAAACAGGGCCAAAAAACAGATTTTCCTAATGGTATTCCAGAATGTGGTACTGATGCACTTAGGTTTGCTTTGTGTGCATACACTGCCCAAGGTCAGTATCAGTTTGGCTTAAGTATGTGTTGTATACTTTTTGTGTACATAAATAAATTCATAATCCTCAAGCAATTATAGACTATAGAGGTGCAACTAGACTGTATAATTTATACTCCAAATATATCTGAGCAACAGCTCTGTTGTATTTGACCACTACAGGCCAATTCATATTAGGTCCTGTATGACATTGCATACCACCTCATTCAAAATTTCTTCTTTACCTGAGGCCTCTAAGGTATATTGTTCATAACTTTATTTGCTAATTTGCAGTTTTGTATGTGGGTAACCTGGCCAAACTAATAAATTTCTCCTAACCTGAGACAATTCTTGAAGGTGGGTGATGAATCCTTATCAATCATGGCATTTCCCAGACTTATTTAACCCTGGAACACCTTTTTACCTGAAATACATTTATACACAATGAATACTTTGATTGAACACAGACTATTAAAAAATGATTTGATACTGGTAAATTGCCACTTAAAAATGATCAAAACTTCATTTCTCCATTTTTTTGCAGAATACCTTTTAATGTCTCTTGTAACAGTTTAAAAACACTGATCTAACCTCATTATTATTTACTTTTTTGGCTCAAACCAAATAATATCCATGATGCACTGTAAGCATCTAAAATTAAAAGCACGAAGTTTCCTGTAAATTTTCATTATAAAGGATCTAGATTTCTCTGAAAATAGCAAATTTTAGATTTGACTAAACTATTATGTAGTCTAATTTTAAATTTTTAGGTTGTATATGCCTATTCTTCTACTCAGTTCACAGATTCTTAATCTTAACCCTTTGAGTGCCAAGAATTTAGAAGCTGGTTCTCTATTTGGCAAGGACTAAAAAAATCAGAACAGGAGGCTGCCAAATCAGTGTGGCCTATTGATCTGGACTTTTATAGCTACCTTGTAATTTTTTTCTACCCTTTTGAATTTTCAGTCACACAGTGTCTTGGTGCTGATAATATATACCTACCATTTGGTTAAGTAAATTACACAGTCTGGTTGTACCTCTGTAACCCTTGGCTGCTTGAGGATTATGTATGTAATTGATTGCATAACTTTTAACTGTGAATGACATTATATTTTAGAAGATATATAAACACATAATACTATTACACTGTAAAGTTCTTCTCTTAGCAATTGTTGCTGTCCACGCAATTGAAAGTTCTACTGTTCAACTTTCACCGGAGTCATTGATAGCAAAAGAATAAAGCAAACTAATAGTCATAAAATTACTCTGTAGTGTGATACTTATGTTTCCAGCAGTCTGCTTGTTGTGTCCGCTCTTCCAGCAGTTGTTTTTTACTGGCATTCACTTGTGTCCAGTTGCTTGCTGATTGCCTATTGGAAAGTGAGTTATTTATACTTTCTCACTCTGCACACTAATAATAACTACCTTGGCAATAGGCAATGAGCAAATGACCAGACACAAGTGAACACTAGTAAAAAAACAATTCCTGGAAGCATGGATTGAACAAGCAGACCACTAAAACATAAGTATCATAATATACAGTACTTTTTTACCTTTACTTTGTCTTATTCTTTTGCTATTAATGACTTCAGTGTGAAGGACGTGACAACTGTAATAATGTTTATTATCTTCAAATTGTGTAGGACTGTGTTAAAGGTAAAGGTGAGATACTTAAAAATAACTTTGAATTTCTCTTTATAGGGAGGGAGGATGGAAAGCATCACCAAGGTGTGGGTCTGCTTCTCAGCAGACATACTAGTGATGCTCTTCTAGGATATGAGTGCATTAATGAAAGGTTTCTTACAGCTAAATTTCAGACAAGTATTAAAGACTTGAATGTTAACTGTTTTATGCCCCCACTGAGGATGCCGATGAGGATGAGAAGGATAGATTTTTACGGACAACTTCAGGATATTTTGAATTCTGTCAAGAAAGGAGATATTACACTTGTTCTAGGTGAAGTCAATGCCAAATTTTGTACTGACTCTGACCTTTGGGGAGAGGTGATAGGCCCTTTTGGTATTGGTAGCTGCAATGGCAATGGGCAATATCTCCTACAGGTAAGTAAACTCAATGGTTTCAGAATAACTAACACTTATTACAAACACCGCAACATACATAAGTACACATGGGTTTCACCTGATGGGCTGCATAAGAATACGATTGATTATATATTAGTTAACAGCAAATGGGCTAGTTCTGTTAGGAATACCAGGACATATAGGGGAGCTGAAATTGGATCTAACCATTGCCTTGTTAAAAGTGTCTTGCAACTTAAACTTAAAAAGTGTTGTGCTAGGGTTAAAAACTTTACCTTTAATACTGAAGCTCTGAAAGACCCAGTTATAGCTAAAGCTTACCATGATAGGTTACTTAGTCATTATGACAGTCATGGTTTGCTTAATACTGAAGTTGAGGATGAATGGGGCCATTTTAAACAGTCTTTTTTGGAAACTAACAGTACCCTTTTAGGAAAAAAGGAGCAGAAGAGGCAGAATTATCTGAGTGATAAGGCACTTGAGCTTATTTCGGAAAGAAAGAACTGCAGGAATGTTCTTAATCAATACCCTACTAGTCCTAATAGAAAGCATTACAGAGAACTTAATAAACGTGTAAAAGATCAGTTAGCTGCTGATAAGAACCTTTTGCTTGATGGCTTGGCTGACAAAGCTGAGGAAGCAGTTAGGCAGCACAACAGCAGAGAGCTGTACCAGATAGTTAATGTTTTGTGTGGTAGGAAATGGACAGGTATAAGTGATTGAAGGATAAACAAGGTAAGGTTATAGAAGGGGATGATTCTGTCATGGCTAGGTGGGCTGAGCATTTCAGTGATGTTCTAAACAATGTGGTTAGTTCTACTCCCATTGTTTGTAATGATGATAGGTTCATTACTGGCTTTAATGTTGGCCCTATAACACAATCTGAAGTTATTTTGGCTATTTCTAAACTTAAACTTCATAAATCCTCAGGGGTAGACGATATTACTGCAGAAATTGCTTAGAGCTGGGAATGTTTCAGTTAGCACTTGGATGACTGAAATTTTGAATATCTTTTATGATAAAGGCATGGTTCAAGGATTTTACCAGAGCTATTTTTATCCCTGTTTTCAAAAAAGGTGATTGTAGTTCTTGTGATAACTATAGGAGTATCAGCCTACTCTCTGTTCTAGGTAAAGTTCTTTCCATGATTGTGCTTAATAGAATTAAGAATCTGGTTGACAGTCAATTGTGTGATGAGCAATGTGGATTCAGAAGTGGTAGGGGATGTGTAGATCAGATATTTTCACTTAGGCAGATTCTTGAGAAACGTTTAGAGTTTCAGAAACCTTTGGTTGCTAGCTTTGTTGATTTCAAAAAGGCTTTCGACTCTGTTGATCGTCATAATTTGTGGTTGATTGTGAGATCATATGGTATACCTGACAAGTTAGTTAACATAATGAAAGCTCTCAATAATAACACTGAGTTGTGTGTGAGAGTTGGTAAGGCTTGTAGCAATTGGTTTAGCATTACTTCTGGTGTTCGACAAGGGTGCATTTTGTCTCCTTTTCTCTCTAGCTTGGTTATTGATTATGTTATGCGAAATTCACTTCAAGGGAAAGATTTTGGCCTTAAATGGACTGGATATATACAAAAATTTCTGATTTAGATTATGCTGATGATTTAGCCCTTTTGACAAATGATGTTGATGAGATGAACTCTTTCATTCGAGCTGTTGATGAGACTAGTAGTAGAGTAGGTTTGGCTATAAATAGAGAGTAAACTAAAGTGATGAAAATAGGGAAGGCAGGATGTGGTTCAGTTAATATGAATGGTTGTAATCTTGAAGAGGTGTTTCAGTTTAATTACCTGGAGAGTTATGTAACAGATACTGGTGATGTGTGGCATGAGGTACCTAGGCGAATAGGGATTGCTGGTGAACTTTTAAGAATCTATGGAGAGAGTGGAGAAATAGGTGTATACATCTAAAGACTAAAATTAGACTGTATAATAGTTTGGTTCTTTCTAGGGTTAGTTATATTAGTGAAACTTGAACACTGTGTAAACAAGATAATAGGAAACTAGAGGTTTTTGATTCTAGATGCTTATGCAGTATCTTGGGTATTAAGTGGTTTAACTTTGTAACTAATGATGAGGTTAGGCATCATCCTTTAAACAGTATATTGTGCAGAGAGAGACTCTGCTGGTTTGGCAATGTTGCTCGTATGGGTAATTATAAATTGGTGAATAGGGTTATGAACAGCGTGCCTAAAGGCCTCAGAAAGAGGGGGAGATCTAGGATGTGGTGGGCAGACAATGTCAAACAGAACCTTGTTAAAATTGGTGTGCAGTGGCCGGATGCAGCAGATGTAGCTCAGGATAGATATGCTTTTAGAATTAAACTGCATGGTCTAGTTGGACCTCTGTATCCCATGGCTGCTTCAGGATGATGATGTGTTATATATTTTTTTTCTAATATATGTTTTAGCTTTCAGAATTTGCTGTCTGACCTCCTCCCTTACACTCAGATACCATTTATCTGATCTTTCGTTTTTATCACTTGTTTTTGTATTTTTAAAATTTCATGGGCATTTTACCTGCCAGCAATAAATCGGCAGTTTAGCATCAATTCAAATTTTAGAGGAAAAATTGTCTTGAGCCAGGTGGGATACGAACCCACCACCTCCTGATAAAATGTTTGGTGCTCTGAACCACTGAGCTACTGTCCGCCAATCAAGATCTCATCTAATTAGCTATGAACATTTCTTTTATGTCTCATATAGGCGCTATTCAGGCAATCAAGCCACAAGTGGCTTTCTATTTGCCAATAGATGGAAGCATGTAATTACAAGTATGCTAATGATAAATAATGAAATAAACTCTACTTATTCTATATACACTAATTAATCAGCACTTTAGCATCGATTCAAATTTAGAGGAAAAATTGTCTTGAACAGGGTGGGATATGAACCCATGACTGTTCCCACCCAGCTCAAGACAATTTTTCCTCTAAAGTTTGAATCG
Source organism: Ryuthela nishihirai (assembly GCA_038380435.1). NCBI lineage: Eukaryota > Metazoa > Arthropoda > Arachnida > Araneae > Heptathelidae > Ryuthela > Ryuthela nishihirai. Next base: position 56,054,804 of record JAWZYU010000028.1, read on the forward strand.
ACACTAAAGTGCCAATTTATTAGTGGATATGGAATATGTTGAGTTTATTTCATTATTTATCATTTTACCTGCATTTTTTTTTATTTTTAGATTTGCTGATTTTTATTTTTTGCCATATTGTTTGGATGAATTTCAGTGATTTTTGTTTATTGTTTGTAATTTGTTATTGTTGTTTGTTATTTATTATTTGTTAATACTTGAATTTTTGCCCACGTTCTTTATACCCATTGTTGACTTGTCCTGTTGTTTTCAACCATTTTTCTTTGTCATATGTTTTCGCTTTCAACCTCATCATCATCCTCAAGCAGCCATGGGCTAGGGAGGGCCAATCATATTGTGCAGTTTAGTTCCTCAAACATATCTGTCCTGAGTTACATCTGCTGCATCTGGCCACTGTACATAATTCTAACAATGCCTTGCTTGACATTAGCTGCCCACTGAATCATAGGTCTCCCCCTCTTTCTGAGGCCTTTAGGCACACTGTTCATAACCCTATTTGCTAATATATAATTATGCATATAGGCAACGTGACCAAACCAATGGAATCTTCCTTACAATATGCTGCTCAAAAGAGGTTGCTGACGCCATTGCCTTATCTCATCATTACTTACAAAGTTGATCTCTAATGTCCAAGATACTGCATAAGCATCTAGAATCAAAAGCATCAAGTTCCTTGGTATCTTGTTTAAAAAGGTGCAAATTTCACTACCATAACTAACTATAGAAAGAACCAAACTATTATACAGTCTAATTTTACTCTTTAGGTATATGCACCTATTTCTCTACACTCTTCATAGATTCTTAAAAGTCTTGGCAGCAATCTATGTTCATCTGTTAATCTCATGCCGCACATCACCAGTATCTATTATTTAGCTCTCAAGATAATGAAACTCAACTATGTGCTTAAGAATGGAACTATTCAGATTAACTGAACCACAACCTGCCTAACCAATTTTCATCACTTTAGTTTTCTCTCTGTTTATCACCAAACCTACTCTACTATCAGTCTCAACAGCAGCTCTATTCTAAGAGATCATCTCATCAACATCATTTGACAAAAGGGCAAAATAATCAGTATAATCTAATCAGAAATTTTTATATCTCTAGCCATTTAAAAGCCAAAATTTTTACATTGCAGTGAATTTTGCATAACATAATCAATTACAAAACTAAAGATAAAAGGTGGCAAAATGCACTCTTATCAAACACCAAAAGCAATGCTAAACCAATTGCTACAAGCCTTATCAACTCTCACACATGACCCAGTTTTATTATAGAGAGCTTTAATTATGTTAACTAACTTGTCTGGTGTGCATTACGATCTCACAATCAACCACAAATTATGGTGATCAACAGAGTCGAAAGTCTTTTTGAAATCAACAAAGCTAGTAACCAAAGGATTCCAAAACTCCAAACCTTTCTCAAGAATCTGCCTAAAAAAACTATCTACATATCCCCTACCACTTCTGAATGCATACTGTTCATCACACAGTTGTCCATCAACCAGATTCTTAATTCTGTTAAGCACAATCATATGAAGAACATTTCCTGCAACACAAAGTAGGATGGTACCCCTGTAGTTATCACAAGAACTGCAATCACCTTTTTTTAAAAATTGGGATAATAATAGCTTTGGTAAAATCCTTAGGAACAATGCCTTTATCATAAAAGATATTCAAAATTTCATTCAGCCATATGGTAACTGAAACATTTCCAGTTTTAAGCATTTTAGTAGTGATTTCATCTACCCTTGGGGATTTATGTAGTTTAAGTTCAGAAATAACCAAAATAACTTTGGACTATATTATAGGGCCAGCATTAAAGCCAGCAATGCATCTATCATCATTACAAACAATGGGAGTAGAAGTAACCACATTTTTAGAACATCACTGAAATGCTCAGCCCACCTAGTCATGACAGAATCCTCACATTCTATAACACTCGCCTTGTTTATCCTTCAATCTCTCTATACCTATCCATTTTTTACCACACGAAACGTTAACTATCTGGTACAGCTCTCTACTGTTACACTGTCTAACTGCTTCCTAGGCTTTGTCACCCAAGCAATCAAACCAAAGATTGTTCTCAACTTTTAACTGATCCTTTGCATATTTATTAAGCTCTTTCTAATACTTTATATTAGGACTAGTAGGGTATTGATTAAGGACATTCCTACAGGCAGTTCTTTCTTCCCAAAATAAGCTCAATGCCTTATCACTCAAATAATTTTGCCCCCTCTGCTCCTTTTTACCTAAAAAATAATACTGTTAGTTTCAAGAAAAGCCTATTTAAAAACAGCCCCATTCTCCCTCAACTTCAGTAGTAAGCAAACTATGACTGTTGTAATGACTAAGTAACCTATCATGGTCAGCTTTGGCCATAACTGGGTCTTTCAGAGCTTCAATGTCAAAGATAACTTTTTTAATCTTAACACACTTCTTAAGTTTAAGTTGCAAAACACTTTTAACAAGGTAATAGTCAGATCCAATTTCAGCTGATGAGCCCTATAAGATCAGGTATTCCTAAAAAACTAGCCCATTTGCTGTTAATCAATATATAATCAATCATATTCTTTCTCAGCCCATCTGGTGAAACACACATGCACTTATATATGACACGGTGTTTAAAATAAGTGTTAGTTATTGTGAAACCATTGAGTTTAGTTACCTGTAGGACACGTTACCCATTGCCATTGCAGTTACCAATACCAAAAGGGCCTATCACCCCTCCCAAAGGTCAGAGTAAGTACCACCTGTTTCCCGGTAAAGTGTGAGATGTGAAATAATATTTTTTTTAAATTAAATTTTTCCTGTGAGTTGCACAAAATAGAGATGCTTTTTTGTTTTTGGTATAATTTTAGTACATGTTTGAATAAAAAAAATATTTTAGGAGTGGAATATGGGGGAAAAAATATTTGATTATGTGATCTGCAATGTCGTAGGATCATGATATTGATTGGAAAACATGTCGTGATGTTTTTGAACTGAATAGACATGCATGTATAAAATTACCTGTTATAATTGAACTGTTCTGATATTTGATAGCTTCTAGAACAAGGGTAATATCTCCTTTCTTTACAGAATTCAAAATATTGTGAAGTTGTGCATAAAACCTATCCTTCTCATCCTCATCATCATCCTCAGTGGGGGCATAACACAGTTAACATTCAAGTCTTTAATGCTTATCTGAAATTTAGTTGTAAGAATCCTTTCATTTAATGCACTTATATCCTAGAAGAGCATCACTAGTGTGTGTGTGCTGAGAGGTAACCTATGCCTTCGAGATGCTTTTTATTTTCCCTCCAGAAAAGAGAAATTTAACATAATTTTTAAGAATCTGACCTTTTTCTTTCCATTTGGTTTCTTGCAAGCTGAGGAATATAAAGGTTATAACAATGGAATTCTTGTATGAGGAGATCAAGAGAATAATCTCTGTGCGGAGTACTCACATTTCAACTACCTATGGAGAGAAAATAGTTAGTGGGATGTTTAAAGAAACTGTGTTAATTAAAAGAGGGAATGCCAATAATATCAAATAGCTCCCTAATCACAGTCATGGGGCAAAAACCTGTTTCTCTCACTACTAAAGGCTGAAGCCATCTACACTGGAAGACTTCCTCCAATGTAGGATTTGACGGTGCCTGTAGAAACAAGAATTCATGTACCTGCAATGACCTCTGCTCAGGATTATCCACCAGCTGATAATATGTATCCTGTGAATCTATCCATTTGGGGCTGTCAACCCACAAACAGAAAACATAGTGGAAGATTTTTCCTCCACAGAAGTCCACCAGTGCAACAAATTCAGGATCCATAATCAAGTTCAGAGCCTTATTCCAATCCGGTTAGTTTATATAGTCAGCACCAGGACCCTGTGTTGTTGACCATTCCTTAGCAGGCTAGAAAAAAAAAGTAACCATTGTTGTCCAGATCAATAGGCCACACTGATCAGGCAACCCTCCCCTTTTGTTCACTTCCACAAGAGAGTATCTGTTTGGAAAGGTACTAATTGTCTCACCATGAGAAGGTGGGGTCAGACATTAGGTGCTAGGCCTGGCCGGTTCTATGCATCATCACAGAGAATTGGTGCATAGCTCTGGTTGTGGGTTAATTTTCTTTTACCTTCTTTGTAACTTGTTTGGTGTAATGTAGCCTCAATTGCTGATGTGCCATAAAACCCCAAACAACCAACCAATTTTCATTTTTATCTTTAAAAAATAAGTTTCATATCCTACCTCCCTGGTTTTAAAAAGGCAAATTCTTGATGTAAACCTTTTTATCCTTACACTCCATTACCAAAATTTAAAATTTGGTACACCTTAAGTTTTAATGCTCAGGCACCATATTGTTTTTAACATAATGTAATGATACATAGGACAACCAATAAGTAATGCACAATTAGTCATACATGCACATATGTAAGAGAGGGAGAAGAATTAATGGTTACGTTTTGTACTACTAAATTCCTAATAAGAAAATAATAAAAATAAATACCCCTCAATCAGCTGCTTGCCACAGAGGTCTGATAGGAGCCTGTCAGTTTATATGCCATAGTAGAAGGTTTTTTAGGATGACAGTACCTCAGCAGAAAAATGATACATACATCCTTACCTTACCTGGGGCTCGAACCCAGGTCCCTTAGATCAGTAGCTAAGTGTGCTAATCACTCGGCCACAGAACTGCAAATTCCTAATACCACATTGAAAATAATTCTTCTTTTGTTCTTAGGTAGGAAAATAGATGAGCAAAGTGGCAGCCATATCGATGATTGCTTGAAAATAGATGAGCAAATTGACAGCCTGTCAATGATTGGTGATTGAATTCCAGTACAAATCAGTGATCAGTTGGCCCCATCACTCCATCGAACACTCCTGGCATGTATGGGGACCAGACAGTTGATTGAAGTAATGTCAAAAGTGACTCCAATGGTTCCAGAATTGTGATTTTGACATCAAATCATCTTCCTACCTATGACAAACCAAAAGACAAAAGACAGTCATCTGTCACAACAGTGAAAATGAATAATTCATTGACCAACTCATTCAAAACGACAAGTGTATAACTGAGATAACTGATGGATACTGTGTAAATGGCAAAGGGTAGTGTTGTGACCATCATCCACATACTGGGGTACAGAAAAATCTGTTCTCAGTGGGTGCCTAATCTGCTCACACAATTGATAACGGCTATGAGGAAAGTGATTTGTGATGATCTTCTGATGATGTTTGGTGCTGTCATCTAGCAAAGAAAAAGTCAAAACTTTCCAAATTGTCAAACAAACTCATGGCCACTTTCATCTGTGATAATGGTGGATTAATTTTTATCTATTTCTTGAAATGGGGAACAGCCATCAACAAAGTAAGATACTGGTTGCCCCTGGAAAGGCTTGATCGAGCTATAAAAACCAAAAGACCAGAATTCAATCAGCAAGACATAGTTTCATCAGGATAATGCAAGGCCGCAACTATCCTGATGGACCCACCTTGATGGAGGTCCCATATCTCTAATTTCCTAAACCAATGGCCAAATTGGAGTACTGAAAAGCATTAGTCAGTTAGTTTATATAGTCAGCACCTTTCCAACACCACAATTACCAGACTCCTAGTACACCAGTATATGCAATATTGTGTCTCCAAGTACACCAGTATATGCAAGAATATTTAAGATCCATTGGAGATTAACCTTAATCAACACCCTACTAGTTCTAACAGAGAGAACTTAATAAATGTGTAATGATCAGTTGAAGGTTCATAAGAATTTTTGACTTCATAGCTTGACTGACAAAGCAGAAGCCACAGCTAGACAGCATAAGAGAAGAGAGCTGTACCAGATAGTTAATCTTTTGTGTGGGAAGAAATAGACAGGTGCATAGAGATTGAGATATGCACATGGTAAGGTTATTGAAGGTGAGAATTCTTTCGTGGTAAGGTGGGCTGAGCATTTTAGTTTTGTCTTAAACAGTGTGGTTGAATCTACTCCCATTGCTTGTAATGATAGATGCATTACTGGCTTTAATATTCGCTCTATATCACAGTCTTAGGTATTTTGGCTATTTCTAATCTTAAACTACATAAATCCTGAGGGGTAGATGAAATTGCTACTGAATTGCTTAGAGCTGGGAATGTTTCTGTTGCCACATGGCTGACTGAAATTTTGAATATCTTTTATGATAAAGGCATTGTTCCTAAGGATTTTGTGGGGCAGGGGTGGCTCAGTCGGTAACGCACAAGGTTCGTAATCTGCAGTTCCCAGGTTCGATTCCCAGCTGGGTCAGTGTTGAAACTCATATCCCCAAAACACCCCTCCCTGTCCACAGTCAGTAGTGGACACCGATGGGCTTGGAAAGGCTACTGTCCATCGGATGGGACGTTAAGCCGTGGCTCCGTGTGCAGGAGAGCCATACTCTGTGCACGTTAAAGAACACCCTGGATGGCCTTGACGGGAGGCTACCATCTGTCTCCCAACAGCTATTCCAGTGGGTCCCCTCCCCCAACCTTCTCTGAACCTTCGGGGTCCTTGTGACCTAGCCATTTAGCCCATGGTGTGCAAAAAAGTGCCGCTCAGAGATAAAACAATTCAACCCAACAACTTAAGGATTTTGCAAGAGGTATTATTATCCCTATTTTCAAAAAAGATGATTGCAGTTCTTGTGATAATATAGGAGTATCAGCCTATTTTCAGTTCCAGGTACAGTTCTTTGTGTGATTGTGCTTTATAGAATTAAGAATCTGGTTGACAGACAAATGTGTGATGAGCAATGTGGATTCAGAAGTGGTAGGGGATGTGTAGATCAGATATTTTCACTCAGGTAGATTTTTGAGAAATGTGTAGAGTTTTGGAAACCTTTGGTTAAGCTTTGTTGATTTCGAAAAGGCTTTTGACTCTGTTGATCGTCATAATTTATAGTTGATTGTGAGATCATATGGCATACCAGACAAGTTAGTTAATATAATGAAAGTTCTCTATAATAACACTGAGTTGCATGTGAGAGTTGGTAAGGCTTGTAGCAATTGGTTTAGCATTGTTTCTGGTGTTTGAGGAGGTTCTGGTTTCTCCTTTTCTCTTTAGTTTGGTTATTGATTATGTTATGTGAAATTCACTTCAAGGGAAAGATTTTGGCCTTAAATGGTCTGGAGATATAAAAATTTCTTATTTAGATTAATCTGATGATTTAGCCCTTTTGGCAAATGATGTCGATGAGATGAACTATTTCATTTGAGCTGTTGATGAAATTGGTAGTAGAGTAGGTTTGGTTTTAAACAGAGAGAAAACTAAAGTGATGGAAATTGGTCGGGCAGGTTGTGGTTCATTTAGTTTGATTGGTAGCATCCTTGAGCAAGTGTTTCAGTTTAATTATCTGGGGAGCTATAATGTGTGGCATGAGATACACAGAAGAATAGGTATTGCTTCTGAGGCTTTAAGAATCTGTGGAGAGTGGAAAAATAAGCCTGTACGTTATTGAATAAAATTATGCTATTCAGTAGTGTGGTCCTTTCTAAAGTTAATTATGGTAGTGTAATTTGAACTATCAAAAACATCTGTCCAAAGGAACTTGTAAGCAAGATAACACGAAACTGTACTGTAATTCTTGCACAGAATTGGCAGCTGGTAGTTTGATTTTGTGAGTAGTAATGAGGTTAGACAAAGGAGTAAGCTACCTCCTTCGAGCAGCATATTGTGCAGAGAGAGACTACATTGGCTTGGCCATATTGCCCATATGCATTACTACAGATTAGTGATTATGGTTATGAATAATGAATCTGAAGGCCTCAGAAACTGGGATGTGGTTGGCAGACAATGCCAAACTGGACCTCATTGTAATTTGTCTAACTGATCAAATGCAGTAGCTATAGCTCAGGACAGACATGTTTGGAAAAATAAACTGCAGTCTGGTTAGACTTCTGTAGACAATGGCTGCTTGAAGATTCTGTATGTGTGTATTGAAAGTGTAACCAAACAAGCAGAATCTTAATTGGATGGTGCCCTAAATGCTTACAAACACCTGCACCAAGTAGCAGTTACCATTTTAAAAAAAAGTTTTCTTACTACTGAAGTTGACGATCAATGGGGACATTTTTCTTGCTATGCCATAATTCTATATACAGTGTTAAAAAAAAAAGCCCTAAAACATCCAAACGTCTTTTTAATGAAGATGCTAGAGTGCAAATATTAGGTCTACCTATAGGAAAGTGACTGTGCCTCATTGAATGACAGAGACTGTATCCTCCCTAGCAGCAAATTAAGGAAGTTAACAAACCTAACTCAGGAACAGAGAGAGATAGAGAAAAAAATGTAAAGCTCAAAATTGTAGAACATCTAATTAGAAGGATACATGAACAAAGGAATGGAAGGCTATAAATGCCAATCATTTGAAATCAGATGCTCCACCCTTAGCCATCCAAAATGTTATGGCAATCTGCAGACCATAGAAACATGACACATACAATAAAAAGAGGGAGTGTAAATAGTGACAAAACCATTTATTTCACAGATTAATTATTATAGGATAATTACGTTCCAATTCACAAATGGTATAAACAAAACTCCCAGCATGTGAATCTAACTTAGAGCCTGATTGATGTTTCTACTACCAGCTGCAATGTCAAATGCAAGAAAAATAGCTTGTTGTACAGCAACCAGCATTGCAGGTTTCACTCTATCACAGGCATCGACAATCTCGCATCATAGATCTTGCACACTTACAGGTTCTGCAGTGTACACTTTTTTTTTTAGGTAACCCTCAGAGGAAAAAGTCAACAGGAGTCAAGTCGGGTGACCATGGAGGTCACTCCTAAGGACCACCATACCCTATGATCTGGTATTCGAACATGTCAGACAAGAAAGAATGTATATTTGATGGCTGATGTGCCATCATATTGGTACCATCTGTATTATACGTTGTTGAGGGGAAGGTCATCCAACTGGGCAGGTATATTTTGTTCTGTAACAGTTGGGGGATGCCTCCAACTTGTTAAAGTTTCCTCAAAGAATACCAATCCAACAAATGTGTTGTTCCAAATACTGCAGCAGACATTTGTTGACCTGTGTACTTAATGCATTGCTACTCATCCAAGGAATGGGTTGCTAAGAGCCCAGTAACAGACATTCTGCCTGTGTGAACTGCACATCATCTGTCCAAAGGATCTTGGACAAAAAGGATGAGTTATCCTCTAAGTTACATAGTTAGAACCAAATTTCAGAAATCTAAATGATCTTTCAGGTAACCCCAGAGGATAGTTTGTTTTAGCTCAGCTGTCAGAGGTCTCCTGGCATTAAATTCTGCATCACTACAGAGTGGTATGGGTGTGCACCATGCTTGTGCAGGATTTGCTATACTCAAGCTTCTGTTAAGCTGCAGACTCCAGTAACTGCTGTGATACTGATGCATAGATGAATGAGATCCAAGGCCATCCACTGGATGCACTCGAGTACTGAATCCTGACCATCTACTTGATTTTGGGAAATGTTTTATGCTGCCAGTCTTTCTGAGCCATAAAACAACATGACAAATGTTTGCTAGAGGTGGATATGGACCAACCAGAAAACAAGTAGTAGTATACTGGCACACAGCTTCCCAGGTATTTCATTGACACTCACCATACAGCAGCACCATCTCACAGTACTGATTGTTGGAGTAGTCCACTATCTGGTTCTTCAACTGGTATACTTATGAACAAATACTATATCACATACTGCCACACCTGATTTTTATCTCACTGGGTAAGTGCTATGTCACCATCATCATGTGCATACAGTTGTGAATATTTCTGTGGTGTTGCACCTTATTTTGCAATGGCTCTCAAACATTTGATTTCAAATTATTGACATTGATGTAGCCTTCTCCATTCATTTTGTGGGGATTGCTTTGTTCATGATTGGATAGCCTTCTATCCACTCATTTTGTGCATACCATATATCATTTCTTACTAATTAGAAGATGCTCTACATATTAATAATTTGTAATTTTTCCCATTCTGTCTTTGTTACTGAGTAGATTTGTTAACTTCCTAAATTTACCACTACGGGATGCTACAGTCACATTTATTCAATCGCGCATGACACTTTCCTACTGGTAGACCTAACACTTACCCTTTAGGACCATTTGTTAAAAAGTTACTTGGGTGTTTTAGTGCTTTTCTACAAATGCTATATAGCATAAATGTTTGAATAAACCACTTTTCTCAAATGCACTTAAGTAAAACTTCATTTTAATCTCTTAAATTGAATATTTTTTGTTTGTTTGTTTTTCAGGGCGAGATATTAATTTAGATATTAATCGTGTGGAAGGGTACCGTCACTTTTGCAACAAACTATGGAATGCCACAAAATTTGCTCTTATGTCACTTGGAGAAGATTTTAAACCTAAGGAGAAGCTTGAGGTAAGAAATAGGTTGTTTTTTTTTTTGCTAAAGCAAAATTCAGACATCCTTATTATTAAAAATTAATTTTAAATAATTAACACATTGCATAGATTTATGGGTTGGGTTGTTTTCCTCTAAGCAGCACTTTTTTTGCACACTCTGGGCTAAATGATCAAGTTATAAGGATTCAGAGAAGGTTGGATGAATGGAGAACCACTGAACAGCTGTTAGGAGACAGATATAGCCTCTGGTCAAGGCCATCCAGCATGTTCTTTAATGTGCACAGAGTATGGCTCGTGGGGCATGATTAATGTCCTATCTGATGGGCAGCTGCCTTTTCAAGCCTGTCATCCCCTACTGATCGAGAGCAGGGAGTTTTGCAGAGGTAAACTCAATGCTGACCCAGGCAGGACTTGAATGTGGTAATTGCAGATTACAAGCTTGATGTGCTACTGACTTCCCACATACATTTATGATAATGAGCTTAGTTTAAATCATTGTCAACTGCCTTTAAACATCTTATATATTGGATCAGATGTGTTGGGATTTGGGCTGGTTTTGCTATATTGCTCATATGCACAACTATGTTTTGTGAATAGAGTTACAGTGTACCTAAAAATTTGGGAAAAGGGGTAGATGTAGAATCAGGTGGGTCTGCAGTGCTGTAAATTGGATCTACTAAAAAAAATGCCAATCAGGTCATGCTCAGAGTGTGACTGGTCTTGTGCACATACCAGCTCCTTGACTGACCCATGATGTGGACTTAATATCAACAATAAAGGAGATATTGCTCATCATCTGGTAGCTCAGCAGTCAGAACACTTGACATCATTAGGAGGTTGTGTTCTTATTTCGCCTTGCTCAAGACAATTTTCCATCTATACCAGGAGTCGGAAAATGTTTTTCTCAGCAGGCCATTAAAATGCTCCCCCTGCTTATTAAAACATTTTTTTCTTGGCTACAACTTGTCAGTTCTCTCTTCGCCTACTAATCCAGAATAATTTGAGCATTTTGTTAAGTCTTGACTTGCTGGCAGGCTGCAAAAAATCATTTCGCAGGCTGCAAAAGGCTGCTGGCTGGTGTTTCCCCACCTCTGCTGCATACTCATTGCCATCATAATACTTCAGCAACATATAGTGGTTAAATATAATGTAATTTTGAAGTACTGTGTACTATTTCATAGTTCTGTATATCATTATCAATTTTTTAGAATTAGGCTTCCACTGGCTTAGTGGTTAAAGGATCTAGCTACTGTTCCAGCAGTCAAATTTTGTGTTAATTTTAACTGAGGCAGTGGTCATGTGACTTTGGTCTTAGTAGGGCATGTCCTTTTATCAGAAAACTTAACTACTAACAACAAACTAGGAATAGTTTCTGGGACTCTTCTCTATCCTATATGTTGCATATCAAAAAAGGTTAATGCTACATTGTCACTTACAACCTCCCCGCAGCAATCCTTATTCTTCTATTGCACATTATGAGTATCTGCTACACTACTCCCAAGATAATTGAACTGAAAAACTTGCCCAAAAACACAGCCGTGCATAAAACTGGAACACTAGAGACCTGAGCAATTTTCATCACTTTGTTTTCTCTCCATTTGTCACCTACTCTATTTCAAGTGTCATCAGTAGCATTATCAAAAGAGTTCCTTATAAATATCAGTTTTGAAATGACTGAATTGCCTGCATTTTGTGAGTGAGTCATTTTAAAATCTCTAGATCATCTAAGACCTTACACTTTTACCCACAGTAATTCCTCATAGCATAATAGCTAACTAAACTAAAATTAAGATAACAAAATATAGGTTTGTCAAACTCATTAGTAATGCTAAACCAATCATTGTGAGCTTTACCAAGTCTCACACACAACTCAGTGTTATTGAGAGACAATTTTTTTTTCTTGTATGCCATACAGTCTCATTTATAAGTTCTAATTATGGCAATCAACAGAAACAAAAGCATTTTTAAAGTCTACAAAGCAAACCATAGGCGTTTTGAAACTGAATATGTCTCAAGGATCTGTGTAAGTGAAAAAAGTAGTGGTCTATATAGCCCCTACAGCCTCTGAACCCACACTGCTGAAGTAAGAATTATATAGAATTAATAGATTTTGGTTTTCATGTATTAATTCTGTATACATTTGTTAATAATCTTTTCCCCATCCTTTCAATAATTTATGAAAGAAACGTAATTGTTTTTCTTTTTCTATTTCATATGAAGCCCCCAAAAGATACCGGATGCACCATTCCAACAAACAAAACCCCACCAACACCACTCCAACATTAGCAACTATCCACTAGAGACTAATCTGTATTATCCACAAGGTACAAAGGACATCAGACTCTGCAGCTGAAACTCCTCAAGACATGGACAGCAGCCCAAATCATCTGAGACAAAACAATCAGCAGAGAGAACTTGCCCAAAACAGAAAAAAATCTAGTACAAAAAAAAACCTCCAGTTTTAATCAAATAAAAATAAATGCTGAAGATAAATATATGTAATGATAAAGCTCTAAAAAACAGAAATCAAAGGAAAGGAACAAAAGTAAATTATTCTAGCAAAAATAGAAAATCAAGCTACAAAGACAGAATGCAATAATGAAACAAAAATCATGATGTACAGGAAAATAAACAGAAATTATCATGAAGACAAGATTAACCCAAAGTTCAATCACAAAATATGAAACATGAAGCAACATGAAAAAAAGTAATATACAGGAAACAACAAGAAACAACACGAAGAAACCAAACATAAAAACGAAACATGAAAAAGCATAAAAAACTCAGAACAAATAAGTCCTTTCCCCCTCTACTAATTTAAACCTTTCCTGCCATTTTCTAACATCACTAAACTAACTGTCAATCTCGTATAAATGTTTTAAATTCTGTCTGAGATAGAAGGCCATGTCAACCTAAAATTGGCACAGAGTATGTTTACAAAAAAAAAGTATAGTTGTGGTAAATACTACAATTCTAAATTTCAAGCATTATTCCTCTTCTATAAAGCTCTGAATATAGCCTAAATAATAGTGAAAACAAATAGGAGTGGGTGATTCAGTGAGTAGTGCACCAGGCTCATATTCTTCAGTTCCCAGGTTTGAGTCCCAACTGGGCCTGTGTTGGAATTTATCTCCTAAAAACTCCCTGCCCTGCCCAGGGTCAGTAGGGTGTAACGCTCCAAACAATGTAAAATAATTAAAGTTTATTGCTCCGGATAGCTTTAACGGGCGCCAGGCAATCATTAACAAATTGCCAAAAATGTAGAAGAAGTTGATTTAGGGTTCCAATGCCAGTGAGCGTTCATAAGTGAGAGTCAAAATGTATCTTAACAAATAAAAGTTAATGCAAAAAAGATTCTAAATCAGCGTTTCTCAAGATAAAAACTACAGACTCAAAAGTTTGTAACATAACAAAATAGATTTATTTCCAAAAATAAGTAACTCACCAAGAACATCAATGAAATCACTAAAATCTGTGCTACACGCACGGTGCTACGCACCTTACTACATCTCTCTGCTCTCAAAGCTCAAGTGCTAAATCCTCAAGTGACAAAATCCTAAGTGCTAAATCCTTCAAGTGCCTCGCAGGGCACGGTTTTGACAAAAGACCGGCGCATGCCGGGAAAGACATTTGCATACAATGACGAACGCAAGCTATGACGCAAGAGGGGGCGTGTCCTTGGCACGCGCTTTAACGGTTACGGTCGGAAGTTCGGAGTTGCGCATACGCAACTCCTAGAAACTTGGATGTGAGCGCTGTGATGCCGAAAAGGAAATAAAAATCCCCAAAATGATAAATATAACGTAAATTAAACAAAAACTGGTTAAGGTAAAGCAAAAGTGAACGATGGGGCATCACAACTCCCCCTTCCAAAGGGAGTCAAAATGATTGACCTAACAAATTTTGACGAGCAAATTTTGAATAAAGGACACATCTTACGTCATTTACACATGGCTAAACATAAATAAGTAGAAGTATGCTAACGCAAATTTGGATACGATGAACTATTCTTACTTTGACACAATTTTCCAGCACAACCAAAGGTACCTCCTCCCTTTTCCTCCTAACAAAAGTGTGTAACAGCTATCCTAGTGTAATTACGTACCAGTGGCTGTGACAGTTAACTGTATACTAGCATCATCGGTCTAACTAGTATCACATTCTGATACAAACTCGAAATTGGCATATCTTGAACTGTACAGAAAAACAGGTTAATGAACTCCTAGTCTAATAAATGTTAGAAAGATGAAAAGAAAAAGTGATTCATTACATTTGTTGTTAGCGGGGTAATAACTTCCGCTTTTCCCCTAACCACAATAAAAAATTCGTGAAAGCTAAATCTTCTCCTAAATCACATAGAAAAACGGGTATTCGAACACCGTTATCTCCTCCTAATTACATTCAAATACGCAAAGCTAAGAAAATTCAAAATTTACAAACAAGCGGGATTGTAATCATCCGCTAATTCTTCTCCTATTCACAGAAATCGCGATCTAGCTGAAATAAAAAAATCATTAATTACCTCCCCCTTCAGAGCTAACGTCCCCCTCCCAAAGGAGTTATGCTGATAACAACTCTGTTATCAGACTATGCCATTTGGGGACAGCTCCAAAAAGGTACACACAAAAAAATCAAAATTCTGCAGTCATCATCATGGTCATCATCTATATATACCAATAAATACTGTCAATGTCATCCACAAAAATTACGTATCATTGACACATAAATATCACTGATGACACTGAACAGATTTAAACACATATACATAAATCGTATCTAAGAATAAAGAAAAAAGAGTGTAAATAATTTATAATATACGATGATCACATTTCATCCAATAACTTTTACATGAATCTCCTTTTTTACATAAATTCACTTTGGAATGCACGTTATTTTACAATACAAATTCTTAAATCACTAATTCTCTTTCACTCTTCTCATTCATATCCAGAAACATTTTACAATTTCTAAACTTTCCAATATCGACTTACAAAATTTTCAGCTATCAGTCAGCTGAAAAAAATCTACAAAAATACATTTTAACTCACGTAAATACAATAACTAGAACCTCGATGAACAAGAATGCAAAAAAAACTCTATTCACACAAGTATAAACTCGAACTACAACAATTTCACTTTTCAAAAATAAATATCGAACTCTAAAGTTTCAACAAGAAATTAAACATCGCTAACTGTATAATTCACAATAAGGCTTCTTCTTCGTCTTCATCTATTCCGGAAAAAAACATTTTATAACTCAATCAAGTGCCAAGTGAAAGAAAAATATACTTAAATTTCATTGTTGGCACTCCTTGGCGATAAATCATCTAGTCCGTTTCCGATAACATCTTTCCGTCGTCGTTGGGTGGCTTCACGTAAAGTTGTTACTGAAGATCTCGTTCAAGTCAAGTCGTCGCTGTAGAGCTCTCTTGTGACGTCATCTTCCCGATGTTCGCTGCTTCGCTGCCGGTTGTCGCTCTGCAGGCTCTGGTCGTTTCGTTGGCTTTTCGTTACGCTCTTGACGTTGATGGAACAGCTGAATCTGGCTTTGTCAGTCTTTGTCCTGTTGTGTGCAGTAGGTGATAATCTAATTTGTGTTTTTCTCTTCTGGGTGGTAAAGGTTCAATATCATCATCAGAGCCATCATTCTCCTGGGTTGGTTGTGGAGCATCTGCTTCTGATCTAGAAAATTCTATAGAAGTTTTGTATTTTTTTATATTCACAACATTAAAGTACCCTACTGAGGCATTAGTGGTCATATTGGCCAATTCGTACAGAAGTGGAGAAAGTTTCTTCCTTATAACATATGGTCCAGCATATAATGGTGCAAATTTCTTTATAAATCCTCTTTCTTTATCACTCTTATGATGTGTTTTAATCAAGACCTTATCACCTACTTTAAATTCCATATGTCGTCGTCTTTTATTATAATCCTCTCGTTGCTTTTGTTGTGCTCGTAGGGAATTATCTTGTGCCTTTGAAATGGCTCTAATATGCTGTTCCGTTCTAAACTCAATGGATTGTGGAGATGCGGGTTGGCCAATGAGTCTGTCCCAAGGTAATGTTAGTTCTCTTCCAAGAAATATCCGTGAAGGCGTGAATTTGGTGGTTTCATGTAATGAAGTGCGTAAAGCAAAGGAAAACTGTTGCAAATATTTATCCCATGTACTATGTCTATTTTCAACGTAAGCAGCTATCATTCTGCCAATATTTCGATTAATTCTTTCTGTCAAATTTGATTGTGGATGATATGGAGTTGTATATATATGTTTTATTTGGAACGTTTCACATACTTCAGCAAGCACATTGGAAATGAATTGGGGCCCATTTTCCGAAAAATAATCTACCAGACCAGAATATATTGGGATCCCGCTTGTGTTTGTGGATACGGGCCCATTAAATCCATGCCAACTAATTCCATGGGTTCGTTGGAGATCGTGCTTTTCATAAGACCACAAGGACGGTTTTGATCGAATTTTGTGGTTTGACAAATTAGGCATATGTTTTTACGTCCTTTTTCAAAGCTGGCCAATATGATCTTTTGGCCACTTTCTGATAGGTTTTCCGTGTACCTAGATGTCCAGCTGAAGGTACATCATGTAATTCTCGGAGTACGTACTCTCTTAAATTCTTGGGAATAAATGGGCGATAACTGCCTGTTTGACTCGGTCGTCTGCAGTAGTACAAAATATCGTTAATTAATCTGAAATGTCTGGCTCTTCCAACAATACTTGAAGCTATACTAGGATCTAGAGGTAATTCATCAGTTTTCAAATAATGATACACGTTTCCATATTCTAAATCGCTTTGTTGTTCAGTGATTAAATGTTCCTTGTATTCGATGGGAACTATTGTGGCGAGTGAGGGAGCAAAAGGCTTATCTTCGAGCTCTGGCGTAACTTCTGCCGGCCACACAGGAGCACGGGATAATGCATCTGGTAGCTGATGTGCACTTCCCTTTCGATGCTCGACCTTGAAATTAAATTCTTGTAGGCGTAATGCCCAGCGCATTAGACGACCTGTTAGATTGGTAGATGTCTGTAACCATTGTAAAGCAGCATGGTCAGTAAAAATAGTTATGTCGGATGTGTCTAATTGTACTTTAAATTTTTCTAGAGCCCATATTACGCTTAGACATTCTTTTTCAGTCACTGTATAGTTTCTTTCAGTATGACTCAAACTGCGACTGGCATACATGATGACGTGTTCACAATTGTCATTCTGTACTTGGCTCAGCACGGCGCCGAGACCGACATCGGAAGCATCAGTGTAGATGAAAAAAGGTTTGCCTAACTGTGGCAAGGCCAACACGGGAGCATGACACAATGCATCCTTTAATGTCTGAAATGCTGTATCGCAAACAGGTGTCCAGTGAAACCGCTTTCGCTTTCGACGTAATTCACACAAAGGTTCGGCTAAATTAGCAAAATTGGGTACAAATTGTCGGTACCATCCACACATTCCTAAAAATCTACTAAGTTGTTTCGAATTGCGTGGTGTGGGAAATCGTTCTATGGCTTCGACCTTATTAGGTAATGTTCTTACTCCATCCTTATTCACAGTAAAACCGAGGTATTGAACGTCCTCTCGGAGAAAGGTGCATTTGGACAACTTTATGGTGAGTCCGGCTTCTCTTAACCTTGCAAATACCAAATTCAAATCACGTAGATGCTCTGAAAAATCAGTAGAAAAAATGACTATGTCGTCTAAGTATACTTCACAAATTTTTCCTTTTAGGTCACCCAGAACTACGGACATAAGACGTTGAAACATGGCGGGTGCTCCTGATAAGCCAAACGGTAAGCAACGAAATTGGAATAATCCATCTTTTGTGAGGAATGCTGTTTTGGGTCGATCTGGTGGATATACGGACACCTGGCAATATCCTGAAGACAAATCTAGTGTACTAATAAATTTCTTGCCAGCCAGTTGTGTTAGTAGATTCTGAATAATAGGTAGTGGATATCTGTCGGGGACTGTAACAACATTTAATTTTCGATAGTCTACGCAAAATCTCAAATCACCAGTTTTCTTTTTAACGAGCACGACCGGTGAAGCCCAAGGGCTAAAACTTGGCTCTATTATCCCATCCTCTAACATTTCTTTAATTTGTGTTGAAATTATCTCTTCTTTACTGGGAGGATAATTATATGGTTTGCTGTAAACAGGTCTATTATTGCCGGTGTTGATATGATGTTCTAAAATCTGACATCTACCGGGCTTGTTGTTAAAAAGTTCGTAATTAGCATTGAGCAGAGTTTCTAACTTAACTCTCTCGCTATTTCCCAAGTGATCGTTGTCAGCATGTTTTCTAATGTCTAATTTTATCTGATCGATATCGAGTTTTTCTTTCATTGTTGCTTTTAATGAAATAGTATTGTTGGCAAAATCAAATTCAATCAAGTGTTTCCGTATCGCATCTATTCCTATTAAAGAGTCGTATAATAATTCACTTATTACTAAAAATTCAAGTCTTATCTCCACATTATTTAAAGTGATAGGTAACTCGACAGTTCCTTGCGGAAAACACTGCTTGGAAGCACAAGCTAAGTTCAAAGGTCCACCGGACCACGGCTGCAAATTCAGTTTACAATTTTTCTGAATTTTATCCCATACTTTCTTATGTAGACATGTAAGATCAGCTCCTGTATCAATGCGAGCTATGAATTCTGTCTTATCGTGATAAAGCTTCACAAAAGGTAAATGTAAGACATTATGTATACCCACAGTAGCAAGACTTAACTCATGAGAGGGCTTTTGTTGAGGAACCTTGGCCTCTCGCTTCAAAGATCCCGATGAGAGTTTCCCGAATTTTCATTCCTTTGGTGACAGTATTTCTCAATATGTCCTAGTCGGCCACAAAAGTTACAAGTGATAGTTTCTCTCTTTTGTTTAACCAAAGTTTTAGGTCTAGTGTTATGGTTTGAAGCTTGACGTGGCAAAAAGTCTCTACTTCGTTCATATTCTATAGTTCTTGGCGCGTTCGGCGCAAATTGTCGGGACCGTGTAAATTGCGGTCGTGCGGGAGTCATTCTACGCGACTCAACCTGATATCGCTGCTTTGGCGGGAATGGCATCCATTGTTGGTTATGTGTATTTGCTGCAGATTCTCTTCTTGCAGTGTATTGCCGAGCCAATTTGACTAAATTGGACACGGAATTCACGTTTCGTATTTCTAGGAATTCTCGGAGGGGCAAAAGTAATTGAGACAATATGCAATTTACAATATCAATTTCAGCGGCATCAGCATCGTACAGCTGGTATAATTCTACTGTACCCCATATGAATTTTTCTATGTCATCTCTTTCCCTTTGTCTTCGTGAAAACAACTCTGTAGCTAGTTCTGTAAAATCATTATAAGCCGGATATATGTCCATGATTTCATTTTTAAATTCTTCCCAAAGTTCTATGCCATGACGACATCCTATGTTATTCCACCATTGCTTAGCACATCCAATTAGGCAAGATACTGCTAAAACAACTTTTTTGTTGCTTGGCACTTCATGTAAACGGAAGTGCTCCTCCATGGACTTGACAAATGTCCACGATGACGGACGTTTCGAACCGTCGAACCTTATCTCAGGTAAAGGCCAATTAACATAAGGACTATAGTTAATGGATGGGTTGGCAAATTGTCGTTGTGGCGGTTGAAAATACTCTGTTCTATCGCTTGCTTCTGACGGAACAGAAAATGGAACCTTACGTTCAAAGTTTCTTCGTTGGTGAACTGACGTAGCATTGTCAGCAAATTTAGGGGTTGTTGTCGTTCCCCTTTTCTCCCGATTATCATCAAGCAGATTCATTAGCACTTCTGCTTCCATCATTACCTCTTGCAATCTACCCTTTACTCTTTCTATGTCGGGAGTCATTATGGCGGAATCGGCCATATTATTAGCAGACATGCTTAGCGGTCTGCTGAAATTTGGAATTTTGGAAATTTTGAAAACGTTTTATCTTGAGCAGCGCTCAAAGGTACTGCTATACAACAATACTAAAGCTAAACTAAGCTTTACAAAAATATAAATTTGCTTGTAAAAAAAATTTCTTATCGTCCTACGTACTTGTGTGTCCGGACACTTCTAATCATTACATACAACAATCTTAAATATTCAGCAATATCAAAGCTGAAACTTCAGTACCTTTGAATAATATACACAAACGTTAAGCTACTTGCTCAACAAAAATTCTCGGCTTAAGCTGCCGTTAAATCTACAACTAGTATATACCACTATTGAGCTCAAAAAAATTACTATCTTTAAATACTGGCGAGTCCCTGTTCGTTGCGCCACTTCTTTTATCTGACTCTGTAACGCTCCAAACAATGTAAAATAATTAAAGTTTATTGCTCCGGATAGCTTTAACGGGCGCCAGGCAATCATTAACAAATTGCCAAAAATGTAGAAGAAGTTGATTTAGGGTTCCAATGCCAGTGAGCGTTCATAAGTGAGAGTCAAAATGTATCTTAACAAATAAAAGTTAATGCAAAAAAGATTCTAAATCAGCGTTTCTCAAGATAAAAACTACAGACTCAAAAGTTTGTAACATAACAAAATAGATTTATTTCCAAAAATAAGTAACTCACCAAGAACATCAATGAAATCACTAAAATCTGTGCTACACGCACGGTGCTACGCACCTTACTACATCTCTCTGCTCTCAAAGCTCAAGTGCTAAATCCTCAAGTGACAAAATCCTAAGTGCTAAATCCTTCAAGTGCCTCGCAGGGCACGGTTTTGACAAAAGACCGGCGCATGCCGGGAAAGACATTTGCATACAATGACGGACGCAAGCTATGACGCAAGAGGGGGCGTGTCCTTGGCACGCGCTTTAACGGTTACGGTCGGAAGTTCGGAGTTGCGCGTACGCAACTCCTAGAAACTTGGATGTGAGCGCTGTGATGCCGAAAAGGAAATAAAAATCCCCAAAATGATAAATATAACGTAAATTAAACAAAAACTGGTTAAGGTAAAGCAAAAGTGAACGATGGGGCATCACAAGGGGACACCGATGGGCTTGGAATAGCTGCTGTCCATATGATGGGATGCTCAGTCATGGCTTCACATGCAGGAGAGACATACTCTCTGCATGTTACCATGGCCTTGACGGGAGGCTATCTGTCTCGAGGGCTTGTTCCTACTGTTCCAATGTGTTCCCTACCAAACCTTCTCAGAACCTACAGGTTACAGGATCCTTGTGACCTGGCAATTTAGCCCATTGTGTGCAAAAAAGTGCCACACAGAGGTAAAACAACCCAAAACAAATAGGAAGCAAAAGGTTCTAGATCATCTATAAAACAAGTAATATTTTTTCTGCCAAATCTAAAACTAAGCTTTCTCTTCTGTCGCCTCTCTTCCCAGATCCCCACTCCCTTTCAATGATTCCTTGGTGACAAACCAGAAGAGACCTTATCGAGGAGTACACTCTCTAGCTCCCTCTCAATATTTCTCAATTCTGAAACTTTAAATAAAATGTTGGTTGAACAAATTTCCATTTTCAACAAATTTCCATCCAACAAATACACCAAACCAATTTTTGGGAGGCATATGGCATTTCATATATCTGTGTCATTGACACACCAAGTGTAATGTTAGAAATTTCAGTTGTTTATGAGATATTTAACAGTTTGGGAATTTTGCCTAACTTTTGGGCACCAGTGTATGTTTAAATATTTCAGTATACAGAATTTTTACCTAAAAAATATTATTACTTATTTATTCAGTAATACATTATATATCAATAATATTACCTATGTTCAAGTTTAAAAAGATGGATTAAATATATCTGTAGTATATTTTGAATTATGCCTTATTAACTTTACAATTAAAAGTACATATTGCTACATTTTAATATCTATCCATTTTTTTTATATAGCACACCCTAGCAAATAAAACCAAATATATGCACTCAGTTTCTAACCTACTCTGGCATTACAAACTAAACTTAAGTGATATAACTTAAGGCATTTTCATTTATGTTAATAGCATATTGGTTCTTGTTTAAAAATAAGATTGAGGCATTGGCTGTTTTACATCTGAGCAGCACTTTTTTTTTTGCACACTATAGGCTAAAGGGTTGAGTCACAAGGGTTCAGAGAGGTTGGGGAAAGGGGACCCACTGAACAGCTATTAGGGACAGATGGAAGCCTCCCTGTCAAGGCATCCCAGCATGTTCTTTAATTAATGTGCACAGGGTATGCTCTCTTGCCTAACATCCCATTCAGTGCTTAACATCCCATCTGATGGATGATGACTTTCCAAACCATTGGGTCTACTTTCTGACAGGAGGATTAGCAGAGATAAATCTCAATGCTGGCACAGTTTGGGTGCTGCAGATTATGAGCCTGGCACAAATTGAGGTGTAAGTGCCTAAGTAAGAAAAGTATATGTGATAATGACCACTGATTTAGAATAGTGATGGCCAGAGTAAATCCCATACAGCTGTAGGAAAATGAAAAAGGATTTTAACTTAGAAAGAAGTATCACATATATGTGTGGGGTATCATGATGAAATGGCAACACAGAAATGCTGACTGTGCAATTCACTGACAACGAAAACATTGATGCCGACAAAAATGCTGTCACAACATAATGCTGAGAACAAAAATGACATCACAACAATATGCCAAGAATCAAAACGTCACTGCAACAATACGCAGATAACAAAAATGCCATCACAACATTATGCCGAGAACAAAAATGCAGTTGCAGCATTACACTGAGAACAAAAATGCCATTGCATCATTACGCTGACACTGCAAAATGCACTGACAATAATATATGTTGGAAGAAAAGCATAAATGAACTCTACTATTATTATAATTTACTATTGCTATTAATTTAATTTAAAATTTTCTCTTTCCCTTCTGTCTGTCTGTATACTTCCAGCAGTTTTGATTCTAGAGATATATGTTTAAAACATTTTTGGCTCAAATAAGTATTGGTGAAATATTACAATTCACACCTTTGGCATTCCCAAAAGTTTAAATTGTGTCCTCTAATGGAGGAAAAATTTGACAATTGCAAAATTTCAAACAAATAGTACAAAATGATCTAGCAATTTTAATTTTTGCTTTTTTTTTTTTGAAATTTTGGTTGGTGGATAATTAAAAAAAAGTTTCTGCATGGAAATTGCAAAATTTTACTAAAATATTATGGTTCATGTTTTTTAATTTTTCAGAAGGTTTTTAATAATATTTCAAGCTATCTATTTATCCTAGAAATTTGGAAATGTGATGGTCAAGAGGTCACAAGCTGAAAGTTATATTTTGGCTTTTCTTGATAAGTCAAATAAATCTTAACATTCAATTAACAGGGTTGTTTAACCTCTGAGTGCAGTGGCAAAGCATGATATTTTGAGTAGGAGAAGCAATTAACAAAAGCACTACTGCAACTAAATCTAACATGGTTCTGCTACTCTTTGCTTCCGAATCATTGAACCTGAATGCCATTCCACTACTCTGTGTTTCCGAATCACTGAAATGGAACACCGTTCCGCTATTAGGTATTTTAGATATGGACTAAAACTACTGGAACGGTGTTCCAATACTTGATGTTTCCGAATCGTTGAGTGAAAGTAGTTCTATACCTTTTAAATGAAATGTTAGTAGTATATATACAGTCCAGTAGTGAAGTAGGGAGGGAGGGGGGTTTGAGAGTGCAATGTCCCTGTTATTGAAAAAATTTATTTTTTAACAAACTGTTCATTGGAATTCTGATGGGCAGGTGGGTAGTGTGCTTGGCTACTAACCTTAGGAACCTGGATTCAAGCCCTCGATATAATGTATGAAAGTTTCTCTTTCTGCTGAGGTCTCCTTTCTCATCAAATTTTCTCTATAGTGTATTGTACTTGATAGGCTCCTGTCATATTTCCGAGGCAACTAGCTGTTTAAGGAGAAATTTGTTTGTTCATTAACTGGTATTAATAAAAATGTTAACAAAGATTTTAAAGAACCCCATACTTCCAAAAAGTAGAACTGACAGAGAATTAATTTCATTCTCATTTAATTTAGCCTAAATTCATCATCATCCTCAAGCAGCCATGGGCTACGGAGGTCCAACCAGACTGTGCAGTTTAGTTTTCCAAGCATATCTGTCCTGAGCTATATCTACTGCATTTTGCCACTGTACACCAATTCTAACATGGTCTTGTTTGACATTGTCTCTGCACCACATCCTAGGATTCCCCCTTTTTCTGAGGCCTTAAGGTACACTGTTCATAACCCTATTCATCATTGTCGTCGTCGTCGTCCATGGGCTATGGAGGTCCAACCAGACCATGCAATTTAGTTCCCCAAGCATGTCTGTCCTGAGCTACATCTGCTGCATCCAGCCACTGCACACCAATTCTAATAAGGTCCTGTTTGACATTGTCTGCCCACCACATCCTAGATCTCCCCCTCTTTCTGAGGCCTTTAGGCACACTGTTCATAACCCTATTCGCCAATCTATAATTATCCATACGGGCAACATGGCCAAACCAACGGAGTCTCTCTCTCCACAATATGCTGCTAAAAGGAGGTTGCCAACTGTGTGACACGTGCTCAAGACTGCAACCATACAGATTAACTGAATCACAACCTGCCTGGCCAATTTTCATCACTTTAGTTTTCTCTCTGTTTATAACCAAACCTACTCTACTACCAGTTTCATAACAGCCCCAATGAAAGAGTTCATCTCATCAACATCATTTGCCAAAAGGGCTAAATCATCAACATAATCTAAGTCAGAAATTTTCGTATCTCCAGCCCATTTAAGGCCAAAATCTTTCCCTTGAAGTGAATTTCGCATAACATAATCAATAACTAAAGAGAAAAGGAGACAAAATGCACCCTTGTCGAACACCAGAAGTAATGCTAAACCAGTGATTACTCAGCCCACCACTTATTAACCAATGATGCTCAGCCCACCTACCCATGACAGAATCCTCACCTTCTATAACCTTACCTTATTTATCCTTCAATCCCTGTCTGCCTGTCCATTTTCTACCACATAAAATATTAACTATCTGGTACAGCTCTCTGCTGTTGTGCTGCCTAACTGCTTCCTTGGCTTTGTCAGCCAAGCCATCAAGCCAAAGATTCTTGTCACCAGCTAACTGATCCTTTATACATTTAATAAGCTCTCTGTAACATTTTCTATTAGAACTAGTAGTGTATTGATTAAGAACATTCCTGAACTTCCTTCTTTCTGAAATGAACTCAAGTGCCTTATCACTCAAATAATTCTGCCTCCACTAGTCCTTTTTTCCCAAAAGAGTACTATTAGTTCCCAAAAAAGCTTGTTTAAAACGGTCTCATTCTTCCTCAACTTCAGTAGTAAGCAAACCATGACTCTCTTAATGACTAAGTAACCTATCAAGGTAAGCTTTAGCTATAACTGGGTCTTTCAGAGCTTCAGTATTAAAGGTAAATTTTTTAACCTTAGCACAACATTGTTTAAGGTGCAAGACACTTTTAACAAGGTAATGGTCAGATTACCTTGTTAAAAGACTTTAACAAGGGTTTAACAAGGTAATGGTCAGACCCACACCTTGGTGATGCTTTCCATCCTCCCTCCCTGAAAAGAGAAATTTAACATTATTTTTAAGAATCTGACCTTTATCTGTCCATCTGGTCTCTTGCAGGCCAAGAATATCTAAATTATAACGATGGAATTCATGTGTGAGGACATCAAGAGAAAAGGCTCTGTGCAGAGTCCTCACATTCCAACTACCTATTGAGAGAAAATGGTTAGTGGGATGTTTAAAGAAACCTTGTGTATTGAGAGAGGAAATGGCGACACTATTAACAGCCCCCTCCCTAATCGCAGACATGGAGCAAAGACCCGTTCCCCCACCACTAAAGCTGAAGCCATCTACACTGGAAGACTTCCCCCAATGTAGAATTTGATGATGCCAGTAGAAGCAAAGAGTTCAGGTGCCTGCGATGACCTCTGTTCAGGATTATTCACTAGCTGATAAACATATCCTATGAATCTATTCACTTGGGGCTGTCAACCCACAAACAAACAGAAACAAACAGCAAAATCAGGATCCATTATCAAGCTCAGAGCCATAATTCTGTTCAGGTTGGTATATATGGTCAGCACCAGGACCCTGTGTGGTTGACCACTCCTCAGTAGGGTAGAAAAAAAAAAGTAGCCATTGTTGTCCAGATCAGTAGGCCACACTAATCTGTCAGCCTTCATCTTCCTTTCACTTCCACAAGAGAGTATCTCTTTTAAAAGGTACTAATGGTCTGCACCATAAGAAGGCGGGGTCGAACATTAAGTACTAGGCCTGGCCGGTTCTATGCATCATCACAGGGGATTGGTGCATAGATCTCCTTCCACTGACTACCTAGCTACCATTTACAGACCATAAATCGATAATATTCAAAAATAGAGCTTGTATTATGTAAATAGTAAAAAAACCAAAGCAATTTTTATGTGATTGGAAAACTAGCATTTTTCATAAAATTATATGTATTTAATGTTTTACAATTTTCACCCATTTGCTTTTTTGCCCTGTAGCCGAGTGTTTAGCGTACTTGGCTATTGTTGAAAGTTAGGTTAAGGTATGGATGTTTTTGTGGACAATGTCTCCTACAAGTAAGTAAACTTAATGGTTTGAGAATAACTAACACTTATTACAAACACCGTGACATACATAAGTACACATGGGTTTCGCCTGATGGGCTGCATAAGAATATGATTGATTATGTATTAGTTAACAGCAAATGGGCTAGTTCTGTTAGGAATACCAGGTCATATAGGGGAGCTGAAATTGGATCTGACCATTACCTTGTTAAAAATGTCTTGCACCTTAAACTTAAAAAATGTTGTGCTATGGTTAAAAAATTTACCTTTAATACTGGAGCTCTGAAAGACCCAGTTATAGCTAAAGCTTACCTTGATAGGTTACTTAGTTATTAAGAGAGTCATGGTTTGCTTACTACTGAAGTTAAGGAAGAATGAGACCGTTTTAAACAAGCTTTTTTGGGAACTAACAGTATTCTTTTAGGAAAAAAGGAGCAGAAGAGACATAATTATTTGAGTGATAAGGTACTTGAGTTCATTTCAGAAAGAAGAAAATGCAGGAATGTTCTTAATCAGTACCCTACTTGTTCTAATAGAAAGGATTACAGAGAGCTTAATAAATGTATAAAGGATCGGTTAGCTGCTGATAAGAATCTTTGGCTTGATGGTTTGGCTGACAAAGCCGAGGAAGCAGTTAGACAGCACAACAGCAGAGAGCTGTACCATATAGTTAATGTTTTGTGTGGTAGAAAATGGACAGGCATACAAGGATTGAAGGATAAACAAGGTAAGGTTATACAAGGGGAGGATTCTGTCATGATTAGGTGGGCTGAGCATTTCAGTGAAGTTTTAAACAGTGTGGTTAGGTCTACTCCCATTGTTTGCAATGATGATAGATTCATTGGTGGCTTTAATGTTGGCCCTATAACACAATCTGAAGCTATTTTGGCGATTTCTAAACTTCAGAAATCCTCAGGGGTAGATGAAATTACTACTGAAATGCTTAGAGCTGGGAATGTTTCAGTTTCCACATGGAATGACTGAAATTTTGAATATCTTTTATGATAAAGGCATGGCTCCTAAGGATTTCCCCAGAGCTATTGTTATTCCTGTTTTAAAAAAGGTGATCGCAGTTCTTTTGGTAACAATAGATTTATCAGCCTACTTTCTGTTCCAGGTAAAGTTCTTTGCATGATTGTGCTTAATAGAATTAAGAATCTGGTTGATAGGTGAGTGGTTAGCATTCTTGGCTATTTGTTGAAAGGGACCTGGGTTTGTGACCCAGTTAAGTTATGGATATTTTTGTGGGCAATATCTGTTATCAACTATGTTTCTTCAATTTTGTATAAAATATTTTATTTCTTCCACAACCACAAATAATGGAAATAATGAAAAAATATAAATGACTGTAGAAATTGTAATGATAACAGAGTTCTGTTAATAAATAGTGAAATTAATGAATAAATTAATATTATGGATATACAACTTGTTGTATTCAATATGGAGTAATATTACACAATCAAATTCCTTAGACAACAAATTGAAGCTTTTTTTAATACCATTGATGAAATAGGATGTTTTTAACTAATTTTGGGGTGCTGAATTGAAATATGGCTGTGAAAAACCTGCAGTACATAAAGTTTTTTTTTAATTATGGATTGACGTATTTCAGATTTCAATGAATACATGTATCTGGGAAATGAAAATAAATGTGACTATTTTAATAAATTGCAACTTAAAACTCATTAATTAATTACCTGATTGCAGTGAAAAGATCAGAAATATCATTGTTATAGACCTCTGAATATAAAGTAACAATGAAATAATATTGAAACACAAAATGAGAAAACATGGGCAAGGATCTTTTATACTTACAAGAAGTTCATTTTTGTCTTTTATATGCTGAGGTTCTTCCTTCTGCAAGAACTAGCAGTAGTCACCCATCATTGCTGGGTCCCACCTGCCTTAGTATCTCTCCTCCATGGTTCGGATATCCTGGTGAAATCTTTCCCCTTGCTCATCACTGACAGCTCCCAAGTTCTTGGGAAAGAAGTCGAGATGCAAGTGCAAGAAAGGGCTCTTCAAAGACATTCGGCAGCCAAGATTTTCATGGTTTTTGAGAAGATCTTGAAAGAGCTGATGGTAGTTTGACTATTTGTGATTCCCCAGAAAGCCCTAGACCACAGACGTGAAGGATTTCCATGCAGCACACTGCTTCATATTCAGTTTTCTTTGAAGACAGTATCATTCAGTAGCTTTCTGATCTGAGGACCAACAAAGATCCCTTCTTTGAGTTTGGCATCACTTAGTTTTGGAAATTTAGATTTTGGAAATCAATAAAAAGATGCCATTCCTTAGGGTTGTGAGTTGTTCCAATTTCTCCTGTTCTGTATATGGTGGACAGCTGGCACAAATTCTTGATGTCTTCAGATGTTAATCCTCATTGGTGTGGAGCTGTCACTTTTCACCTTTCTGAGGTTGACACTCTCTGACATCCCGGCAGTAAGTTTACCAAACCTTATATATTATATTTGTTCTTTTGCTGATGGTTTATTGGACTTGATGTACATCAATGATTAAATTGTGCATACACTTGTAGATGGCTGGTATAGACACTTGATGTCTTTAATGTGGTGATGTTACTTTTCATCTATTGAGGTAGTCGTTCTATTTGACATCCCGGCTTTAGGTTTACCAGTCCATGTACATTATCTTTGATCTTCAATTAGTGTTTTGCAGGACTTGATGGTCGTAAATGGTTAAAATTGTGCATATACTTAATTCACAGTCCTGTTCAGAATGTTTAAGCATTTGGTGACTTTTGTTCACTCCCAGGAACATTTAAAGTTTAAAAGTTAAAACTTACTCTAAAGAGTTTTCTAACACGTAAATAATTCAACATTAAAATGTTAAAACGTTTTAAAAAAATTACTACACAACAACATCACGACATGTTTCGTCCCCCTCCTATCTTGGGGCTTCCTCAGGTGCGAGTGCAGTATGCTAGTAACTGCCTGCAGGTATTTATACTCATCTCTCTATTCATTATTGTTGAACTGTGCAACTTGGGTTTTACATTGCTCGCACAACTGGAGATTTGATGCTGCTGGAAGGGTGGGTGCTATGGGTTGGGCTTGCTTCAACCATTTTGCTTTTAGTCGCATTGACGACCTGTTATTTTTTTGGGACCAACCTAAAAGTGAACTTCACACATTAATTGATACATTTAATAGTATATTGCATATAATAAAATTCACCCATAAAACTGAATTTAATGGTGAAATTACATATTTAGACATTATAATTAAAAAGAAAATACCGAATTGTGAGTTGGAAGTATGCCGAAATCTAACTTTTATCCCTAACTTAATCCCTTACACATCTGCTCATCCTATCACTTATAAAAAAAACTACCATTTTTGCCCTGCTTTTTGCACGCTTATCAATACAATAAACAAAAAAGTTCATTGAAATGAGTATTAGAATTTATATATAAAGTAGCAGATGAAGCCAGATACCCTAAAAAATTAGTACAAAGATTAGATACAAAAGCAGAATTAGAAAAACAAGATTCGCAACCTAAACCCAACCAACAAAATGATACAATAAAATATGCATAGTTTCCTGTATGCCAATGGGATAATTAAATCATTAAGCAATGTTTAAAACAATTATCAAACCAATTTACCACACACTGTACCTCGAACTATTAAAAAAAAGCAATAAATGATAGAGATAAATTAGTCACAATGGGGGGGGGGGAGTACAACATAAATATATCAGACCCAATAAATAATCTTGATGGAAACAATTATTACATAGGAAAAACCTACAGAACATGCAAGCAACGTATGACAGAGCAGAGCAACAATATTAAAAATAAAAAACTGAACACAGCCTAAATGCAAACAATACTTGACAATAATATAAAAGTAAATAAAGTTCAATATAAACTTCTAATAGCCCCCAACTAAATTTCAATTGCGATACGCAGTAACACTAATAATCAATTTACATGAATTAGCATGCAACACAGAAATACTCACCCTTCCTATAGCATGGAATCTCCTGCTGTGCGAGCAATGTAAAACCCAAGTTGCGCAGTTCAACAATAATGAATAGAGAGATGAGTATAAATACCTGGAGGCAGTTACTAGCATACTGCACTCGCACCTGAGAAAGCCCCAAGATAGGAGGGGGACGAAACACGTTGTGATGTTGTTGTATAGTAATTTTTTTAAGACGTTTTAACATTTTAATGTTGAATTATTTATGTGTTAGAAAACTCTTTGGAGTAAGTTTTAACTTTTAAACTTTAAATGTTCCTGTGTGTGAACAAAAGTCACCAAATGCTTAAACATTCTGAACAGGACTGTGAATTAAGTATATGCACAATTTTAACCATTTACGACCATCAAGTCCTGCAAAACACTAATTGAAGATCAAAGATAATGTACATGGACTGGTAAACCTAAAGCCGGGATGTCAAATAGAACGACTACCTCAGTAGATGAAAAGTAACATCACCACATTAAAGGCATCAAGTGTCTATACCAGCTGTCTACAAGTGTGCGCACAATTTAATCATTGATGTACATCAAGTCCAGTAAACCATCAGCAAAAGAACAAATATAATATATAAGGTTTGGTAAACTTACTGCCGTGATGTCAAAGAGAGTGTCAACCTCAGAAAGGTGAAAAGTGACAGCTCCACACCAATGAGGATTAACATCTGAAGACATCAAGAATTTGTGCCTGCTGTCCACCATATACAGAACAGGAGAAATTGGAACAACTCACAACCCTAAGGAATGGCGTTTTTTTATAGATTCGTTGAAATTCAGATTAAAAGCTGTCCTTTTGCAAAAAGGAAACCGAAAATCTTCCATTCCAGTGACACACGCTGTGGGAATGAAGGAAACTTATGAAAGCATAGAAAAAATACTCACTGCTATAAAATATGACTAGTTTAAGTGGACAATATGTGTTGACCTAAAAGTCATATATTTCTTTTGCTCGGGCTTCAAGGAAGCCTCACGATGTTTTGCTGTTTTCTGTTTTTGTGGGACAGTAGGGCCAGAAAGGAACACTGCAAAACAAAAGACTGGCACAAAAGAGATGTTTTTATTCCTGGAAAGAGTAATGTGAGGTATAAGCTTCCAGTTGACCCCTCTGATGTTCTGTCCCTATCACTACACATCAAACTGGGGCTTATGAAAAACTTTGTAAAGGCTATGGACAAAACTGGTAAAGGGTTTTTGCACTTGAAGGAAAAATTTCCAAAACTAAGTGATGCCAAACTCAAAGAAGGAATCTTTGTTGGTTCTCAGATCAGAAAGCTACTAAATGATACTGTCTTCAAAGAAAACTGAATATGAAGTAGTGCACTGCATGGAAATCCTTCACATCTGTGGTCTAGGGTTTTCTGGGGAATCACAAATAGGAAAACTACCATCGGCTCATTCAAGATCTTCTCAAAAACCATGAAAATCTTGGCTGCCGAATGTCTTTGAAGATCCATTGTAATGAAATGTTAGATTAGAGAGGGTAAACATGAACCTTTTATGGAATTGGGAATTAGCTAGAATATATGCAAATATTAAATCTATTGGTTTCATATAATGTGTTTGTTTGATTTAGAATTGTTTTTATTAGAAATATTAAAAAAAATTAAGTCTGATTAAAGAGAATTGATAAATATCGAATAGGTTGATATGTAAAGAAATTCATTTTATAGAGTGCTAGTTCTAGAGACTTCCATGGAGTGTTGATTTGTTTGCTCTATATCAAATATTTTAGAATTAGTCTTAGTAATCCAAATTATTTGTCATAATATCCTTTTTTCTATCCAATTATCTTTGATTCAATTGTCATCCACCCAGTTTTCATTCCCCCAGTTGACCTTTACCCAATTGTCATAGGCCCATAAATTGAGGGATGGGTATAAATGACTTATAAATGGACACTACTTTATATCTTAATATATTATAATTAATTAATTTTGGCTTCTTAATCTTTTATATTTCTAGTTATGTTTTAAAATATTTCAACTTGCATAGAACATTTTAAGTAATTGTAAAATACTATTTACCATAAATATTGTAAATATGTATTTTTTCCATGTAAATGTTGCAGCTATGTAATAGAGAAAGTCCAATGGATATGTGGATTTTAAGTCGGCTGTCTTTTGCAGTAGAATCTTGCAACACTGGTTTCGAGCGATATGATTTTCCATTAATTACTTCATCGTGCTACTCATTCTGGTTGTATGATCTTTGTGATGTATATTTAGTAAGTATGTTTCGAATTTTTTAAATATTTTTAACTTTAACTATATAACATAATCAATTGTAAATTTTTTTAGTATTTTAAGTGATTTAAAATGTTTTAAATAGCTTTTGTTATTTTATAAAGCATTTGTGAAATATAAAACCTATTTGTGTGGAAAATATGAAAAAATTCTCAACAATACTTGTGAATAACTGTAAGTAATCTCAATTACAGATTCTTAGGAATTGTCAAGATGGTAGTGTAAACAGATTCTAATGGGCCTCTTCTCAGAAAGTTAACTCTTTGCTCATCAGACTTTACTCAAAATGCATTCCTTCCTGAAAAGACCCAGTCACATTTAGATTTGATTCAGCTGTGAGTCACGGTCTGTGTCTCACTAAGATTTTTCTCAGAAATGATGAATTGATAAAAATTTATTGGAAATTTAGATTGACAAATGATATAGTTCTTAGTTCCATGCCCTGCATTCAGATGACAAATGATACAGTTGTTAGTTCCATGCCCTGCATTCAGATGACAAATGATATAGTTGTTAGTTCCTTGCTCTGCATTCAGATGGCAACACCTGTTCATAATCCCATTCTTGGGGGAGGCAAAATTAATGATGTGTTGATCATCGCATAAATTCTTGCTCTTCTTTGAGAGTAAAAGGAAAAAAATTATGAATGATATTTAATACACAGGATATTCTCCATTTGAATTGATTACATACATACCTATTATGTATGTACAGGTGGACACCAAGCAGCTGTTGGATGCAGAGGTCCACCAGACTGCAATTTAGCTCTCCAAACATGTTTTCCACAGCATTTTGGCACACTGTTCATAACCCTAACCTCATCATTATTTACAAAATCAAACCATCTAATGCCCAAAATAGTGCATAAGCATCTAAACAGCAGTTCACAACCTTCTATAGTCCAGTGACCCCTTTACCCTTATAACCCCCTCCCCCCCCCACCTTCTCTTTCAAATGTGGAATTCCAAATATTTTTCTGTATAAAACTATTTGAAATAATAATATAAACTCAATAAATATCCTTTCAAATCTGTAATATACCACTATTGGGAACCACTGAACTAGTTTCAAAAGGCATAAGGTTTCCTGTTATCTTGTTTACAAAAGATTCAAGACTCACTACCATAGCAAGCTTAGAGAGGACCAAGCTATTTTATAGTATATTTTTAGTCTTTAAATGTATACACCTATTTTTCCATCTCCATAAATTCTTAAAAGTCCCAGCAGCAATCACTATTCTTCTGTTTATTTTATGCCCCATATCACCAGTATCTGTTACACAGCTTCTGAGATAAATTGATACACTTGCTCTAGGATATGACCATTCAAAATAACTAAAGCACAATCTGCCTGACCATTTTCCATCACTTCAGTTTTCTCTTTGTTAATCATCAAACCTTCTCTATAACCAATCTCATCAACAGCTCTAATAAGAGAGTTCATTATTTAGTAAACATACAGCAATTTGATACAATAAATTGAATTATGCAATTATGCTGTAATTTAAAATGGTGATAATATCTGAATCTGCCATTATGTTCTTATGTATAAGGAAAACTATTTAAGATAAATTGACTAACCCTAAGCTCTGATATCATCCTTCTGCATCAGTTTTTAATTCATCCTGCTCATTTAAATAAACAACAAAAAAATTCTACTATTCTGTAGTATTTTTAATTGCAAAGTTGTTACCTTCCTGACTCACTCGTCACTGATGTAGTTGTTATATTTATACAGATACCAGTCCAGTTAATTGCAAATGCAGAAGTGATGCATTCTTGGATGACTTAGTCCTTTCACTGAGTCTCGATGTGTGCCAGCTTGGAGATATTTGCGAAATCCTGTGGCATGTTGTACTCATGGCACATCTGATGCAGTGGTTATAGGTCTGCTCTAACTTTATCAAGATGATGTCACATCCACATGATCAACAAGGGGCATCCAGCAGCTTCTGTTTAAATGCATTATGAGCACTTTTTGCAGATTTTGCCTTATGGTGCATTCAGGAAGCATTTAACTGATAACTAATATATTTAAAATTTATATATATATATAAAGGAAAAACTAAAAGTTAAAAGCATTAGGCAGTGTGTTTCAGCCCATCACTTATGGGGCTTCTATGTGCAAGATTTAAAGTGGATGATTTAAGTTATATGTATATGTTTGGCCCTCTGACAGTGCTGTTACTAGTCGGGTTTTTGCTTACATAGCATATTCCATGCTGCTGGGAGAGGGGCTATATCAGTATTTTGTATACTATTTTTATTCAGGTTAATATGTTTTCAAGGTAATTTAATTGAAATTTTGTAGATGGTGCACCCAGTATTTTGAATGGTAAATTTGTGATTTATAATAGATTTTCTATTATAGTTTCCAAAAGTTTTGTAGTTGTATTACTGTTAATGATACTTTTTTGATGTTCTGCTATTCTTTCTCTCACCATTCGATATGTTCTACCAATATATCTATCCCTCCCTTGCAGTTTTTTGTACCAGGGTCTTCTATTTATACTCTATAAGTTCTCCATAAGTGGTAATCTATGTCTGCCATTAATTACGAAACTCTATATTATTCATTATATTGAATGGAACTGATAATTTAAATTTCACTAAAGTAGTTCTTACTTTATGAGAGAAATTTTTTACATGTAGTAACTTATTGTATATTGAGGGATACAGGTTTCACTTTGTTGTGGTCTGCATGCTGGATTTCTTTTCGAGTTTGAAATTTCGCTTTTTGCACAATCTGATTTATAGGATTGTTTGAGTAGCCTGCCTGTTGACTTATGGTGTATACATTACTCGACATAGAAAATACCACACCAGGAAGTATTTGTTGGAGTGCCATACAAATAGGTGGGTATGTGTCAACAGTTGAGTTATGTAAATGAGTGCAGTTGCGAACCAATCACATTATGGGTGAGAGAGCTAACAGGGCAAAATGGCTTGGTATAGCTAAGTTTGTTTTTCCCCACCTGGGTGTGTAGACCACTACATTGGAGGGATCTCGGTGGCGAAAGCATGTGTAAGGAGTGAGAATGTCTGGGCGACATCATCGTGAATCCTACCATCACATGAACACCTATGCCAGAGGCTGTATAGGGCCAGTATTTACCAATAGCATCATAGGTCTACATATGGCTAATTGATCCCTGCATCACATCACGGTGGAAATGCATCACAATGCAACAACTGTTGGCTGAATTTGATGGCAGTGGTTGGAGGAAGGTAACGTGTCACCGTAGTGGGACTGGTAGACATCCAAATGCCTCGAGCAGTGTATTCGACAGCAAGCAGCAAGCCATAGCAGCCCCACAATCCACAGCAGACAACATTTGATGTGGTGTACAGGCAGCTATGGACATTCACATGTCGAAACAGACTGTGAATCACAGATTGGCCGAGGCAGGTTTGTGCTCTGCCAGCTATTGCTACTACTGCAACATTCACCGCAGCACATCATCATGCAAAGTTGCAGTGGTGCCGTACGAGACGTGTGATGGGATGGAACCATGTCGTATTCAGCGACGAATCTTGCTTCTGTCTCAGTACTGATGACTGCCAATTGAGAGTCTGGAAATGATGTCACCAGGCTAAACTTGCTGCGATCCGTGAGTGTCATATGTCTCCTGAGCCTGGTGTCATGGTTTGAGGCACTATCAGTTTCAACAGCTGTTCACCGCTCTTATGCATAGTGGGTACAATGACAGCACAATGATATATCGGTGAGATGCTGCAGCCTGTTTTGTTGTCATATCTCCATGATATACTCAATGCCAAGCTTTACCATGATAATGCCTCCCTGCACATTGCTAACCTCAGCAGACAGTGCCCACAAGGTATCCAGGTGCTGCCTTGGCCAGCATGATCCCCAGACTTCTCCCCAATAGAAAACGTGTGGGATGTCATTAGCAGATGACTTCATGCCTCTGCATAACTCCCTTGCAGTGTCGATGAATTTTGAGCGCAGGTCAATGAATCATGGTCCGCAATACCTCAACACACCATCCGGGGACTTTTCCACTCAATGCCACACCATGTTGCCAAATGTAATAGCCCTGCATGGAGGTCATACAACCTACTGACTCAAACCACATTATACTTTCTCCTTCCCCATTGCATTCATGTAATCCCTCAGAAATTAAATCACTTTTCCCCACTTGTCTACATGTGTGGTAAGTTTCGTCTCATTTTATATATTCCTTCATGGTATAGCATTTTGTACATTGAGCAGTGTTCATTAAATTCCTTTTTTGAATAAGTAGGTATTTGAGCAATATCTACATACTTCTATTGCTGATTTTTTCATAGTCTCTGGGGATTACTAGAATTTTAAAGGATAATATTATGAATGAAGGTGGGTTTCCGATAGACCGTCGTTTTACTATGTGTGCTGTTTTGTGTTATTAGTATATACAGATATCCAGATTGACCTGCAGTTTCAGATTCAATGTTTAAATTTTATAATAGGGAGTGTGCTATTAAAAGTTATAATTATGTCTTTAATTCTCTTTCACTATAATTCCACAAAATTAATGTATCATCTATATATTTTAAGTACAGAGCAGGTTTCAACTTCCTTTTTTTAGAGCCTTTCAGCATATTACATAAAACGTGTCCTGTACATCTATTCAATCAGGACTATCAACACACAAACAAATAGAAAACACAGTGGGAGATTTTCCCTCAACAGAAGCCCAGCAGTGCAGCAAAATCTGGATCCATAATCAAACTCGGAGCCATTATTCCATTCAGGTTGGTATATATTGTAAGCACCAAGACCCTGTATGGATTGCCACTCCTCATCTAGAAGGTAGGAAAAAAGAAAAAAGTAGCCATAGATGACCAGATCAGTACACCACACTAATCTGGTAGCCCTCCCCTTCCATTCCCTGCCACAAGAGAGCATCTCTTTGAAAGGTACTAATGGCTTGTACCATGAGAAGGCAGGGTCAGATTTTAAGTGCTAGGCCTGGCAGGTTCTGTGTATCTTCACAAGGGATTGGTGCACAGCTCTCCTTCCAGTGAATGCCTAGCTGCCCTTTACAGACCAACTGTTAACACTGATCAATGGAAAATTTTTAAGGAGAATTTTAAACTGAATTGCTAAAACATGAAATATCCATCAATCTGATATTTGTCTTAATATTATTATTATATTTTTTATAATATTGAAAATGGTGGAAATATGATCAATATTTCCCATGTAAATTGCAATTAAACTTTAAGTGATAATGGTATTCAATGAAAAATATTTGAGGAGAATATAAAATATCCAGTTATCATAAAGTTTGAAATAATAATTGCTGGTGTATCAATCCATAACATATTTGAAAAATGGTGGGATTGATAAATTAATAACGCTGATAATAAAGCTAAAATATTATATATATATGTGAGTCATCACAAAAGCAAAATAGTAAATTTTAAAGGTATATTTCCCATAGTATATGATAATTCCCAAGTGATCTTGCTTCTAGTCCAATATATAATCATAAACAAAGGAATTAAAAACAATCTTATGAAATGTAATCGTAGAAATATAATTTCAAAATCTCCTACTTTTTATCCTCATTGTTTGAGCTAGAAGTCAGCTCTCCCCTCTTATGTTTACTATTCTTTCTTGACTGAGCAAATTAACAGATGTATTTTCTCAAGTGAAATGGTTTTCAGTTACTTTTGGTGCTGGTTCCAAAGTGAAAAAGTGACAGAATCTGAAATGGAGGCCTGCGGGATATTCATGTGTTAAATTCTCTGAGTGGTTAGTGTGCTTGGCTACTGATTTAAGGGACCTGGGTTCGAGCCCCGGATAAGGCATGGATGTTTGTGTTGTTTTTCTGCTGAGATCCCACCATCCTCACAGACCTTCTACTATGGCATATAAACTGACAGGCTCCTGTCAGACCTCTGTGGCAAGCAGCTGCTTGAGGTTTTTTTTTCTTGTTTTTTTTTAAGTTTCAGTGGTTATTCAATTCTTGTTGTTCAGAAAACAACCATATTAACATGTTTTTTTAAAGAAAGAAGGTACTATCCTACAAAAAGGAGAGAGATAACCTAGAAGCTATGTTAGGCTTGTCCTTGTTTCCCATATAACATACAAACACACAAGGACATGCCCTACTGGTCGTAGTCATCAGGTATGCTAACCACTAGACCAGGTAGGCATTACATGACTACTAAAGTATATAGTGGATGTGAAGTGTTCATTGAAATCAAATGTAATTCAAGCAATATCATTAATAAATAAATAAATAATCCCTCAAGCAGCTGCTTCCCACAGAGATCTGACAGGTGTCTGTCAGTTTATATGCCATAGTAGAAGATATGTGAGAATGATGGGACCTCAGCAGAAAATCAATGCAAACATCCATGCCTTAACTGGGGCTCGAACCCAGACTCATTTGATCAGTAGCCAAGTGCACTAACCACTTGGCTATGGGACAACTAATATCATTAAAATACATTAATTGGAATAAGTTAATTTATAATTTACATATATTACTATTATAATTTGCATTTCAAATTCTGAAATTCAGTCGCCCTAAGTTGTACTGAATCGAAATCATGATTCAGGTAACATTATAAATATATTAGTTAAGTTAGGTCAATCTTACGAGAAATGTTATCACCAAAATAGTATTTATAGGTGACAAAGTAAATATTAAAAACAGTTCCAAATATTGGAGAATAAATAACTATCTATATTTTATAATACTAAAGTATATTGCATACAGCTTACTTTGATACCTCCAGTATTTCCATATGAGCTGTAACAAAGTTATTGGATGGAAGAGAAATATTTTGGCATGAAGCTGCTATGATTTTGTATCAGATGTTGAAATTTACAAGTCTTGTGATTTCTAATATCACCAAGATACTTTATAGTTTCTGAAATCAAATAATACCTACAAAGTAAAGATGATTTAATAGTTTTAAAATATCATTTAGCTAATATTTATATTAGAAAGAAAAGTGGACCCTATCTTTTGTGTATTGAATACACAAAGAAACACCTGCTAAATGCTTTTGAAAAAAAATGAATTATGGTTTTTATTATTCATTTTAGTCTAATATTTTAATTAAGATAATATTTAAATTAACATGAAATAAAAATTTAAATAAAATAAAATTTAAATTAAGATATATATTGCAGAAATGTTGGTGGGGCCTAGCCTCTAATGATATGCTGCCCATTAATTCATTATTTGGAATTAACTAACAATACATTAGCATTTTAGTAATTTTTTATTTTTATCATTCATCATATGTTTTATTATTAATTACTTTTTTCTGTTCAGGAATCTTTAAAGCCTGTTTTCCAAGGAGCAAATGAGGATGCCATCCAAATATCAAGTGAGACATTGTATATCTGTTTGGATACAGGTCTTCGTCTTTTAAGTCCTCTAATGCCATTTGTAACTGAAGAGCTATTTCAGAGACTGCCCAGAAGAAAAACATTTTCCCCACCAAGTATTTGTGTTACTTCATATCCATGTGCTGAAGAGGTGGGTATTTTTATTTTAATTGCATTTTTAGTTGCATATTGATAGAAATTATTTATACCACTGTTTCTCAACTTATTGTGTGACAACCCCTCAATTCAGTTTT
Organism: Ryuthela nishihirai; assembly: GCA_038380435.1. Lineage (NCBI taxonomy): Eukaryota > Metazoa > Arthropoda > Arachnida > Araneae > Heptathelidae > Ryuthela > Ryuthela nishihirai. The sequence continues at coordinate 56,095,597 of JAWZYU010000028.1, forward strand.
TTTTATGATCTTGTACCTGCTAATGCAATAATTTCAATTTTCTTTTGTTCTGAATTCCCCTTTTTAAAAATCTACTGTACCTGCATCCTCTGATGTAAGAAAAAAATTCTATGTGCACACATACTTGATGTGCCACTGATGAAGTAGAAGGTTCACGATTTCTAATTATTTGTTGTTAAACTTAATCCTTTTGATCCTCTACTTTTTGTTCTGTTTTAAAGCACCATGTACTTCAAATACAAAATTAATATGAATATAAACTTTTTTATGTATTTTGTATTATTATTGTAAGATATGTATGTTTGGTATTTTAATTTATGTGTTTAAGTTCAAATATGAATTATAGTATTTTTTTAAGTTTTGGGCCACATGTTTAGGAAACAATAGCAATTTTTCCTATGAAAAAATTAGATTTTTTTTTAAATGTTGTTTTGTTTAAAGGACCAGTGAGGTTAAATGGGTATCCACCTTATTACACTACATTCCAAAATATGCAATTACATGTATTAAAAATTTTTGAAAGTGTTTGAGAAAAAAAAATCAGGACATTTAAAACTCAAAAATTATATATATACTGTAAGTAGTGTTAAAATATTTGAGAAAAGAACAGAGGTAGGGTTTTCTTTTGAATTTGTTAGCAACCATATCTCTTCAATTGTATCACTATTCAATTATTGTGAATTAGTTCTGTTATACAATATGTATCATAGGCTGGCTTTGGCAAAGCCAAAATCAAAAATAATTACCATATATTGCTACATAATATATATTTTATGTAGAATCCTTTGCTCTTAAGGTAAACAAATGTATAATGAATTGCTCAACTTGAAACTACTGTAAAATGTAATGCAAATTCTAAATGGAAATGGATAATTAAAGGATTGATATGATGAACTGGCAGGAATGATTGAAGCAAGGCTGTATTTTATAATCCTCCTCCTCAAGTAGCCATGGGCTATGGAGGTCCAACCAGATTGTGAAATTTAGTTCTCCAAACACATCTGGCCACTTTAGACCAATTCTAGCAAAGTCCTGTTTGACATTGTCTGCCCACTGCATCCTATGGGAGCAGGGGTGGGGGCTCAGTTGATAGCATGTCAGGTTTGTGTTCTGCAGTTCCCAGGTTCGAGTCCCTTCTGGGCCAGAGTTGAGAGTTATCTCAGCAAAACCCCCACCCACCCTCGGTTAGTAGGGGATACTGATGGCTTGGAAAAGCCACCATCCATTATGTGGGACATTAAGCTGTGACCCTGTGTGAGGGAGAGTCATACCCTGTGCACATTGTGAGGCCTTTCAGTAATGCTGTTGGTCCCCAATATGCATACCCTCATAGGTCTCAGACATTCAGTGAATTCCTCAAAAGTGAGGATATCCAAATAATGGAGTGGTCATCCTATTCTCTGACCTAAACCCTTTAGAGCATGTGTGGGATGCAGTTGGAAGACATTTTGAAGGTTATGAGTCTCTCCAAGAACCTTTCATGAGCTATGATATGCTCTCTGGGAAGGGTGAAATCTCTTGTGTAGCTCTTTGTGATCATCATACTCCATATTAACCCCTCTCTTCTGCTGAAAAGGATCCATTTGTTAAGGACATTATTGCATTCATTTGCATAACTCATGGAAATCACATGATATGTTTGCTCCATGTCTGCAGTTTATTATTTCATATAACAATCCATTGCCATTTCAAATCATATAGCATTTCTGAGCTCTCCCAGAGTTTTGTATATTATGCTTAACTTTTTTATTCCATTATACAAAAGTACATACAAACAGACAGTCCCCAAACAGCTATAGAGGTCCAACCAGACTGTAATTTAGTCCTCCAAGCATGCTTATTCTGAGCTGTAACTGTTGCATTAGGCTACTTCTAACAAGGGTATTTGACACTGCCCACCATATTTTAGGCCTCTCCCTTTTGCTGAGGCCTTGAGGCATGGATGCAGATTCAGAGTGTTGTCTGTAGCACACCCATAAAGATGCAATCTCTTTTATAATTATTCTAGGTAGCTATGGTTCACCTGATATCCAGTAATTGGCTTCCAATGAAAGCATTGGAATGTAGCATGGATGTTAGGAACAGTTTCTTTAGAAACACCTAAGCATCTACATTAGATCAAGTCCATTATTACACTTCCTCTCCTGAAACTTATTGAGCTAATTCCTAATGCCAAGTTCTGATGACAGAACTTATCTCTACTAATGGTGGTAGTTCCACTGAGCAGTTGTTACTGTTTTTCATTAGTTAAGTCAGTTAATGCATTGGGCTTTCTCATGAAAAGTAGATTAGAGATTGTTATTTGGGTTTTGTAGTGCATTAGCAACTTAGGCCATAATGCTCCAAAGACAAAACAAATGATAAAAGACACGAATACCCTCAACAGAAATTTAAAATAGTAACACAAAAGGCACAAACACAAAAATGGCAAATTTTTAAAATAACAAAGAATGGGTGTATAAAGAACTTATAAAACAATGATATAAATCAAAATAGGTGTAAAAGACCTGGGTAAGGACATAGGATAGCAAACAAGAATAATATATAAGTAAGGTTTATTAAAATAACCAGTATATTGTGAAAATTGAAAATCTGGTGGTAAAAAGCAGTGATCCAAAAAGGTGTTTGAGTGTAAAAGTATGTAATAAATCCATACTTAATTGGAGTCAAACAGGTACAACTTCCTTCTTGTGATTCCTGCAAAAAAAGGCAGGCACAGATGTTGGCATGCTGTGATTGGTATTTGTTTACTTTAGGCTCAGAGCACACTATATGGAGGGGTGAATGGTAGTATATGGTGGTGTCCTTTACTTAGAGGTTGGGAAGGGTAGAATTTTAAGGTTGGGGATATAGGATTTTAAAGTTTAATTTTATAATTGGGGCTTTATTTAATACCTAATTGGGGGGTGGGGTTGCTTATTTAGTTTAATGCTATTTCACCTGATGATGCATTGGAGCAACAATGCAAAACATGTAGCAATTATGTATTGAAATATAGTATTCGCACTTCTGGAAAAGTTGAGACATAAGCTGGAAATCATTAATTAACATGTGCACCATATCGATGTCAAACTACCACCAGCATTCCCAGAAGGAACAATGAAAAAAATAGAAAACATATGTAAACTTATATCTGGACTGAACACCCACCACATGAATATAGACTCCTCTACCCAGCGGATATCATCATAAGGTAAATCCCTAGATAGTATTTCCATATAATTATCTCAACTTTTCCAACAATTACAGTGATATAAAGAAAATTTTAATATTTGAAACATAATGTTTGTCATTTGGTCAAAATAAACTTTTTTTAAACATAAAAAATAATTAAAATGAAAAATTTAATAAATAAAATTAAGATTAAAAAATTCTTTATTTTAAATGTGTTATGTTCTCTTATCTGAAACAATTTTTTAAAATCTGTAGTTTTGTAATATTACATTAATCAAAATTATTTTTGTACTTAGTGTTTTCTTATAGAACACTATGGGACAGAAAAGGTTAAGCTTTAAAAGAAAATTCTAATTTTTAAAATTTATTTTATTTTTTGTTTGATATTATTGTATAGTTCCCATGGAGAAATGAAAGTTTAGAGAGGAAGGTGTCATTTGTTCTTGACATCATTCACAAAGTGCGTTCTCTAAGATCTGATTATACTCTAACAAAGAATGCAAAAATAAACTGTAAGTATTCATAAAGGTTATCACAGTTTATTATTTTTGAATAACTACTCACACTATGAAACCATTTGCATCAATTTTTCTAAATACTTAATTACCATAATCAAGATAAAACCTCATCATGTCATTTAGAATATGCAGCATTTTATTTTAAACTTATGCTTTTTTTTATTTCTATGCATAAAATTTTCAAAATCACATAAAATAAACAAGGATCATTGTTTTAAGTTAATATTTTTGACTGAATGTAGCATAAATTACAAGTTTAGGTGTGGTAAATTTTCACCCTGAATAGTATTTAAAAGTTAAATCTATTTTAAATCACTGTAAAATGTTTATATATCATAATTTTAACTTGCACCAATGGTTCATCATAATGTTAACTTATTTAATAGTATAAATCCTCCACTTTCTGATAATTGCATATGTAATTTGTGATGTATTCAGTGCTTCAGTAGTAAAGTATCACAGATGTCCTGTAGGCATGGAGCTCATGAAATAATAAGCTGAAAAAAAAATTGGTTTTGCTGTGAGTGGGATTCAAACCAACATCTCCTAATAACATGCCGAGTATGCTAACCACTACACCATCAATGGCTAACGTTTTTTTCTTCAGCTAGTGTGACTTATAAACTTTCTCACATTTTTTATTTGATTCACTCCCAACAGATGGGACCAAGAGTGAAAACAGAACAAAATGTCCCTTGTTCGTTATTCAAGTGACATGTTGGCATCATCAGCTTAGACAAACTTGTTGGTGATTGGGGGCTAGTGGGAAACAAACCACTGTCCTCCTGGCATAGCACTCATTTGTGTTAAGCCTTCGTGACACTGTTCTGCTAGAAAATCCTTCACCTGTAGAGCAGAAACCTTGAGAGACATTTAATACAATGTCATCATATTATTCCATCCTGCCATTAGAACCAGATAACAGTCAGTTCAGATTAAAATAACTTGCAACCTTGTCCAGCTCTTTTGGTAAGGGTTCCTATCTTTTGAGTTGGGTTGGGTTGTTTTACCTCTGAGCGGCACTTTTTTGCACACCATGGGCTAAATGGCCAGGTCACAAGGACCCTAAAGGCTCAGAGAAGGTTGGGGGAGGGGACCCACTGGAACAGTTGTTGGGAGACAGATGGAAGCCTCCCATCAAGGCCATCCAGCATGTTCTTTAATGTGCACAGGGTATGGCTCTCCCACATACAGGGTCACAGCTTAATGTCCCATCTGACGGACAGCAGCATTTTCAAGCCCATCAGTGTCCCCTACTGACCGTGGGCAGGGCGGGGAGTTGTGCGAAGATAAATCTCAACGCTGACCCAGCTGGGACTTGAACCTGGGAACTACAGATTACGAGCCTGGCACACTACCGACTGAGCCACCCCCGCCCCATCCTATCTTTTGGAATTGTTTCCAAAGTGTCAATTCCACCCTCCTTGACACATTGAGCCATCTTGCTTCCTTCACCTGTGACTGCCTGTCATTGCAAAGAAACATTTCAGTGATGATGGCTTTACATTTTCAGTGGAAATAATGATATCAACCCTCCTATCAAGCACAATTTTGAAATGGGTTGGGTTGTTTTACCTCTTGAGTGGCACTTTTTTGCACACAATGGGCTAAATGGCCAGGCCACAAGGGCTCAGAGAAGGTTGGGGGAGAGACTACTGGAACAGCTGTCGGGAGACAGATGGTAGCCTCCCATCAAGGCCATCCAGTGTGTTCTTTAACATGCACTGGGTGTGGCTTTCTCACACATGGAGCCATGGCTTAGCATCCCATCTGATGGATGGCAGCCTTTTCAAGCCCATCGGTGTCCTCTACTGACTGTAGGAGGGTGGGAAGTTTCGCAGAGATAAATCTCAATGCTGGCCCAGCTGGGACTCAAACTTGAAAACTGCAGATTATGAGGCTGGTGCACTATCAACTGAACCAACTGAACTGAATTTTGAAATGGAGTAATCAAGGAGCACCCTGTGTTTTTATAGGCATTAGTAGTTTACATGTTGCAAAAGGAATTTTGGAGTTGCATTTTTTTAATGGATATTCGAAATTTGCATCTAATGTTTCCTATAATAGCATATTTTTTTTCCTTTGAGGATGATAAAATTAAAATATTGATGAAAAATGATGTGTTACCTTAATTTTGTCAACTGTTGTGTATGTTGAAATATATTGTATTTAATGCTGGTTTATGCATATTGCAGTATATCTAAAATGTGAGGATGAAGAAACTCTTGTGACTATCTCAACTTTTTCTGAAGTTATTCTTACTTTAACATCATCAGCCAACATTAGCACTATTGATCAGCAATGCATCCCTGAGGGTTGTGCAATTACAACTGTTTCAGATCGTTGTGAAGCATATCTGCTGTTGAAGGTATTTCAGGTCTTTATATAGAATGCTGCCATAATTAATGCACTATATATAAATATGATTACAGTGAACTAATACAGGTATTCCCCAATTTATATAAATTTCATGTTAGCATGATTCCATGTGAAGAGTAATATAAACAAACACATATAGGTAGATCTCAATATTTCCTTATTAAATTTGTAGTGAAGACTGAAAAATAATGAATTTTTTTATTTAATATAAAAAATAAGGATTTGTAAATGACTAAAATGAATGGTATTAAAGTTAATTCCATTGCATATTTTTAATAAAATTTTAAGGCATTAAACCATAAGAGTAAAAAAATTGTAAGTGAATGAATTAGTAATTAAAATGTCATTAGAATAGGATAGCAAAGATATTTAAAAGAACAAAAGCCGCTCAAAGAAGAGTTAAACCTGTTCATTTCATCAGTTGTATTCTCATGCAATAGCAAGGAGAGTCAAAATTAGTAATAAATTATATTAATAAAAAATTAATAGAAATAAGATAATTTCATGCAAAAAATGCATTTAGATAAAAATGTTCAGGTAAATAAGTTTTGATAGAAGGAAAAAAATTCAGTTATGTAATTTTGATTGACACAACATTCTTTAGAATGCAACTATCATGTTAGTTGGGGGATACTTGTATATGTTTTAATTGCCTGTGCTGCTTTTCTATGAGTATGTGTGATTTTATTCACCAGCAGCAAGAAGTTATTGCACCTGATAGATAAGTGACTTTTAAACTCTGTATAATATCTGTGTGTTTTTTTACCTTAAAAGCACATTCACTGAACTAAAAAAAAGTATTTTTCTATTTTAAAGGATAGTTTTTTTTTAATTGAATATTCTATTCTGTAAAATCCATCACTGATATAAAGTGACATACCGAGAAACTTTGAGGTGGGGGGTGGGGGTAACATGATTGAGTTTCTCATTATCAACAAATTTTCCTTTAGATAATATATACTATTCTAGCCCTCAAGGTGGAATCATAACCTTCCCCTTGGGTGTGCCACTTTTGACAACAAAGCAGACTGACTCTTTCATATGGGGCAGGGGTGGCTCAGTCAGCAGCGCACCAGGCTCGTAATCTGCAGTTCCCAGGTTCGAGTCCCAGCTGGGTCAGCATTGAGACTTCGCAAAACTCCTCGCCCTGCCCACAGTCAGTAGGGGACACCGATGATGTTATGCCATGACCCCGTGTATGGGAGAGCCATACCCTGTGCATGTTAAAGAACACACAGGATTGCCTTGATGGGAGGCTATCATCTGTTTCCCAACAGCTGTTCCAGTGGGTCTTCTCCCCCAACCTTCTCTGAGCCTTCAGGGTCCATGTGACCTGGCCATTTAGCCCATATTGTGCAAAAAAGTATTGTGCTCAGATATTAAAAAACCTCAATCAATTTTGCCAAGTGCTCAGATGTAAAAAAAAAACGACTTTCATATCACAATGAATTCACTATTCAGATTTGGATTTTAGTTTTGTGCATATTCCATTCATTGATTGTTTTTGCAGTATAATTGGTAAATACTCTGGGCAATCCTGTAATCCATATCAATATGAATTTCTGCACAGAGGCAGAAGATAGATTTTCTCTTAAAACAGAAAAATTGAGTTTTCCCACCACTTGAGGGTAAGGGTGAGAATAATTACTGTGAGAATAATTAAAGGGTGAGACCTTTACATTTCGCCAACAAAATTTCAAAATTCTAACCTAATTACATCACTTGCAATATTTGTTTAAAATTTTGCCATTTTCAACTTTTTCCACCTGTAAAGGGCACAATGATAACTATTAGAAGGTTCTAAAAGTGCAAATCGTAATATTTCATCAAAACCTATCCAACCCCAAAAGAATTTTTATCTCTAAAACCAAAGAAGTAGAATTTCTACAGACAGACATACAACAAAATGAAAACATTTGTTCATTTTTTCTGAAAACAAGCTAAAAAAGGGCTAGGATAGTTACATATTACAAAATAATCATTATGAAAGAAAGCTGCCTTGTATTATTAGAGTTTACTTCTTAAAAAGAAAAGTCTGTATTTTTTTTAACTATCTGTCCAACAAGCAGGGCTACTGCAAACAAGTGTGCATGGCACACTGGTGACCTATCTAAATAGCAGCCACAGAACACTAACAGCTTTTGTAAATAATGTAAAAGTTGTTGGAACACAAAACCTATAATTTTATTGAGAATCCTGTTCAGTTTGTAAATAAATTTAATGAATATTTCACTGGAGTAGCTATAAAATTATAATTTCAAAGTGATTCTTCGAACAGCAGTTTGCATATAAATTCAATACTGAATACATTTTTTATTGATCACATTACAAGTTCTGGGGTAAACAATATTATCCTAGCTCTAGATTCAGGGAAGACCTAAGGAATTGATGGCATTTCACCAGATGTTTTAAAGTTAGCTTCTCCCCATATTTCAACAATTCTAAGCAAACTATTTAATCTGTCAATACAAAGTAGAATTTTCCCAAAAAATTTTAAAATTGCAGTAGTTATTCCTATTTTTAAGGGGAGGATAGGCAGGATCCAGTGAATTACAAGCCAATGTCTATTTTATCTGTCATATCAAAAACTTTTGAGAAATTGGTTAAAAATAAAATTATTAATTTCTTAAAAATAAATTTTTCTCCAATAATCAATTTGAGTTTAGGAAAAATAATGGGTGCTGAAGATGCTGTTTTGCAAATGACTACTGCTATGTATAATGGAATAAATAAAAATTTCAAAGTTGCTACAATCTTTCTAGACATTAAAAAAAGCTTTTGACACAGTTACACATGATATTTTGCTGAATAAACTTCCAAACTGTGGCTTTAGAGTGGAAATGCTGAAATGGCTCAAAAGCTATTTAGCCAATAGAACACACAGAACTAAAATTGAAAGTTGTTTAAGTAATGCTAATGAACTTGAATATGGCATTCCTCAAGGATCTGTGTTATGTCCATTATTATTATTCTGATTTTTATTAATAATTTTTGTAAGTTAGAATTGAAAAGCCAAATTCTAACTTTTGCTGATGATACAGCACTGATATATGCAGTATGAGATGAGGAACAGCTAACTGCTGAAGCGAATGAGGATATGTTTACGATTAGAAATTGGTTCTTAAAAAATAAATTATTTATCAACATTGAAAAAACAAAATATTTAGTTTTTAGATTGAGAAGGCAACCAGATAGACTAAGAAGCAAAATATTTTATCATGACAGGAGTTGTACTGGAAATAAATGTATATGTAAAGCAATTGAGTGTTGATGAATATAGATATCTGGGAGTTTACATTGACTATAAATTAAATTGGGTGAGCCATGTATCTCATATTATTAAATGTATTAATGCAAAAATTCCAAGTATATATATTCGAAATGTTCTAGATTTATCGTTTTAAAAATGATATATCACTCATGGATTAAGTTGTGCCTGATTTATGGAATTACATCCTGGGGTGGTACTTATTCAAGTCATATAAAATCTCTTGTTCGGGTACAAAATCATGTTGTAAGATGTATTGCCAAAAAGAGAAAATATGAAAGCACTAGAAATATTTATAAAGAGTTCGACATGCTGCCCGTAAGAAAGTTATATGTATTCAGAATTCTATTGCATCTGTTTAAAAACTGGGATAAAGAAATTTTAGTAACATCAGTTTACAAAAGTAGAAGTAGCAAACTCCCAAATATTCATATTTCTAGGCCTACAAAAACTCTCATTCAGAAGCATTTTGCCTACAGAGCCCCTAAAATATTCAACGATATGCCAGAATGTATTAAAACTGAAAGAAATCTTCATAAATTTAGGAATGAACTAAGAACTTGGTTGCATAATATGTGTGACATTGAAGTTTTACTGTGAAATTTTTCTATTTTTTTTACTGTGAAATATTTCTATTGCTTGTTTATATTTTATATAGATTACTCAATAGAATAATAGCACTTCAGAAAATATTTCTGTGCTTTGTATATAATATATGTATTTTCTTATCCACAGGCAAGTTTGTAAGTCTTGTGGGTAGTTTATTTCCAGCTATGAGATGTAAATGTAAAAGTGTTTCTAGACATTATTTTTCTCGAAATAAATTGATTGATTGATGTGAAATGTCAATAAAAAATTTCTTTTTTTGGTGACTGGAGTGGTTAGCGCGCTTGGCTACTGATTTATGGGACCTGGGTTCGAGCCCCGGGTAAGGCATGGATGTTCGTGTTGTTTTCTGCTGAGGTCCTGCCATCCTCTCAGATCTCCTACTGTGGCATATAAACTGACAGGCTCCTGTCAGACCTCTGTGGCAAGCAGCTGCTTGAGGGGGTATTTATTATTTTTTTATTTTATTTATAATTTTGATGAGCCATAACTGATTTAATGCAAAGTGAATTTGTACCAGTTATGTGAATCAGCAGAGTTTTCATTCTCAAAGAATTTTCCTTGAAGCAGCTCTCAAAGCAAGTCACCCTCCACTTCAGCTTTCACTGCTCAAAGAGATGTGATGATCAGTCTCAAGAAAATGTGATAGTCAGATTCTCAGGGTTGAGTTAAATTTGCCAGTGATTGGCATTAAAGTTGTTCATTCAGAACAATTATAATAGGTTAAAAATGCGGTAAACAGAGAGGTTTACCACATTCCAAATACTATGCAACTTTCTCTATTGTGATTGCTTAAACACTTGGAGAAAGAACTCTGTAGAATTTTATAGCATTATTCAGTAACAATTACAGTTGTCCAAAATTTTTCAAAATACACATTTTTGCTAGCCTAGGCTCCAGTGACACCCTTTAAATCAGTGATTCCCAACCTTTTCTGGACCATCGCCCCCTTTAGAAGAGAACAAAAATTTCAATGCCCCCCTAGTCCATAATAGTTAATTTTATATGAAATATTAAAATATTGTTGCATATTATCTGTGCCTAATTTATCTGTTTATTTATCTATTAAAAATCATAAAGCAGAAATTAATAAAACGACAACCAAATGTACAATAAAATTGTTTATTAAAATTTTAAAAATAAACACAGAATCAATAAGAAATAAAAAATAATGAGATAAACACAAAATTAATAATAAATGAAAAAAAATTAATGAGATGGTTGAGGCTGGTGGAGTGTTAACAATTTGTTAATGTCGGGTTCCAATTTCGTTAACATCAATCGCAGATCCCCACGTTCAGTGATGTGTAATCTGTTCCTCTTCTTTGACAGTAAATTAGCTACTGCACTGAATCCACGCTCAGCCATATAGGACGAAGGAAATGCGATTAAAAACTTCTGTACTATTGCCCACAATCCAGGGTAGAGAACTGGTATTGATTTTTGAAGCCAGAACTCTTGGTATCCATGTTTGAATTTTACTTTGAGTGCTTCGTTAGTCATGAGTTCTAAGAGTTCCTCTTCCAAATTTGATGATTCTTCAGTATCTGTGTTTGCGAAAGGATCTAAAACCCAATTCGGTATATTCATGTTTAAAATATCTTGGAAACGCTCCATAAAATCAACATGAAGAACTTCCAAGTGTTGGCAGTAAGTAAGTAAATCTTCCGGTTTTTCAGAGACTGCTGATAATGTGGGAAAGTGGTTGTATTCACCTCTACCTAGATTTCGTTTGAATAGAAGTTTTCCCGCAAAAGCAGCTATGACGTTTTTTGTTTTAATTAAATTCATTACCTTGCAATTGTAAATTAACTTGATTAAATATTTTAAACAGGTCTGTCAAATAAGCGATGTCATTTTTTGACATAATCAGGTTTTCGCACAATTTTTCCTCTTTGTCTTCAAGAAAGTCCAGTACCGAGTCAAATAGATTGAAAAAACGATTCAGACAAACACCTTTAGAGAGCCAACATACTTGTGTGTGCAGCAGCAAGCGATTTTAATCTTCATCATTTTCATTACAAAGCTTACCAAATAATCAGTCATTCGATGAATTGCTTCTAATCTTATTGATTGCTTTAACAATGTAATGGAGCGACGTATGCAGACGTTCATTCAAATTTTTCGCAACCAAATGCTGACGATGAATAATACAATGTACAGCGAGTACATTTGGTACTGCTTGTTTCAAATGCGCTATGAAACCCATATGACGCCCTGTCATTGCTGGAGCACCATCAGTAGCAGCAGACAAAATATTGCAAATAGGAATTTCTTTCTCTTGAAAAAACTTTTGCATGGTATTAAATATAGATTCTCCCTTTGTATCAGATTCCAAATTTTTAGCAAATAATAAATCTTCATGAATTTTTTCTTCTTTTATAAATCGTACGTATGATAAGAGTAGAGCTTCGGCATTTGGTAGAGTTGATTCATCGAGTTGAATGGAAAATTTGCAAGTGTTAAGTAATCACATAATGATATTTCAACGTCTTTTGCCATTTCATCTATTCTTCTTTGCACTGAATTATTACTGAGAGGAATTTTTTTGATGATATCTGACGGTGTCTTATGATGAAGAACAGTTTTTAATATCTATAAGTTTAGTCGAAATAGGATTTCCTGAATTACGAATAGTTATGGAATACAACGGACTACTTTATCACGGCATAATACTGTTGCAGTAACATTCACTTCAGTGAACTCTTATTACGACAGATGTTATGCAAATATGCCTTTACAGAAACCATCGGTTCTTTCTAACCGATTAAACCAGTGATTCCCAACCTTTTCTGGACCATCGCCCCCTTTAGAAGAGAACAAAAATTTCAACGCCCCCTTAGTCCATAATAGTTAATTTTATATGAAATATTAAAATATTGTTGCATATTATCTGTACCTAATTTATCTGTTTATTTATCTATTAAAAATCATAAAGCAGAAATTAATAAAACGACAACCAAATGTACAATAAAATTGTTTATTAAAATTTTAAAAATACACACAGAATCAATAAGAAATAAAAAATAATGAGATAAACACAAAATTAATAATAAATAAAAAAATTAATGAGATGGTTGAGGTTGGTGGAGTGTTAATTTGTTAATGTCGGGTCCAATTTCGTTAACATCAATCACAGATCGCCACGTTCAATGATGTGTAGTCTGTTCCTCTTCTTTGACAGTAAATTAGCTACTGCACTGAATCCACGCTCAGCCATATAGGACGAAGGAAATGCGATTAAAAACTTCTGTACTATTGCCCACAATCCAGGGTAGAGAACTGGTATTGATTTTTGAAGCCAGAACTCTTGGTATCCATGTTTAAATTTTACTTTGAGGCCTTTGTTACTCGTGAGTTCTAAGAGTTCCTCTTCCAAATTTGATGATTCTTCAGTATCTATGTTTGCGAAATGATCTAAAACCCAACTCGGTATATTCATGTTTAAAATATCTTGGAAACGCTCTGTAACATCAACACGAAGAACTTCCAAGTGTTGGCAGTAAGTCATTAAATCTTCCGGTTTTGCAGAGACTGCTGATAATGTGGGAAAGTGGTTGCATTCACCTCTACCTAGATTTCGTTTGAATAGAAGAAGTTTTCCCGCAAAAGCAGCTATGACGATTTTTGTTTTAATTAAATTCAACTCATCATCTTGCAATTGTAAATTAACTTGATTAAATATTTCAAACAGGTCTGTCAAATAAGCGATGTCATTTTTTGACGTAATCAGGTTTTCGCGCAATTTTTCGTCTCTGTCTTCAAGAAAATCCAGTACTGAGTCAAATAGATTGAAAAAATGATTCAGACAAACACCTTTAGAGAGCCAATGTACTTCTGTGTGCAGCAGCAAGCGATTGTAATCTTCATCATTTTCATTACAAAGCTTACCAAATAATCGGTAATTCAATGAATTGCTTCTAATCTTATTGATTGCTTTAATAACGTAATGGAGCGACGTATGCAGACGTTCATCAAATTTTTTGCAACCAAATGCTGACGATGAATAATACAATGTACAGCAAGTACATTTGGTACTGCTTGTTTCAAATGCGCTATGAAACCCTTATGACGCCCTGTCATTGCTGGAGCACCATCAGTAGCAGCAGACAAAATATTGCAAATAGGAATTTCTTTCTCTTGAAAAAACTTTTGCATGGTATTAAATATAGATTCTCCCTTTGTATCAGATTCCAAATTTTTAGCAAATAATAAATCTTCATGAATTTTTTCTTCTTTTATAAATCGTACGTATGATAAGAGTAGAGCTTCGGCATTTGGTAGAGTTGATTCATCGAGTTGAATGGAAAATTTGCAAGTGTTAAGTAATCACATAATGATACTTCAACGTCTTTTGCCATTTCATCTATTCTTCTTTGCACTGAATTATTACTGAGAGGAATTTTTTTGATGATATCTGACGGTGTCTTATGATGAAGAACAGTTTTTAATATCTCTTTGACTGCCGGCAAAATTAATTCCTCGCCAATTGTGTGTGGTTTTCCTGCCTTTGCGATTAACAATGAAACGTTATGTGAGGCTCGTAGTCCATCATCATCTTGTTTAGAAGACGACGCAAAAAGATTTGACATAGTTGGCTGTTTTAAATATTGCTTTTCCAGTTCTTGAAAATAGGATAAATCTTTGTTCTTCTTATCAGGATGCATTTTATTTAAATGCTCTTGTAGCCAAGAAGGTTTCATAGCTTCATTCGAAAAAACTTTTTGGGAAATTAAACACATAGGTAATGATTGGTTTGTAGGAGAGTATGTAAATCCATATTTCAAATACTCAATACTGTACTGCCGGCATTTCTTTTTAGATGTAGATTCAGACATTTTCAAATACAAATTAACTTCTCAACAGATATATAGATAGTTATAAAAATAATGTTTATAATGACTTCTAACACTTATCACTCACGACTGTTTATCACGGCAAAGCACATAAAAATAATAAAACATTCCTAGAGCTATCGCTTTTATAGATTTGATTTTGTGCACGCATTAACTTGTATGTTTGCGATGCCGGCGCACTTGCTCCGTAAACAAGTCATTTCAAGCTCCCGTATTCTTCTCGAAACATGTTAAATTGCATGAACCGCGTGTTTGCCTACCAACTTGCAAGGACTTGTCACCGTCAATCTATTCTAAACTAAAACAAATTAGGTATAGGTATACCTAATGCTAATTTAAAAATGCTTATTAACGTGATAACAATAATATAATTTACATAGCTAGATAAAATATTTATTCATGAAAACAGGTATTTTAAAAGTATTTTATTATATTAAAAAATAATTATAAAAAATATTAAATATAATAAATTTATTATTATTATATTATTATTGCAATCAAGGTTGATTTGCCTATCAGGACAGACACACATGTCCAACATAATAAGCCTGATATAGTAGTGCATTATAAGGTATTGAATGAGATTACAATTATTGAAGTAGGAATAACATATCAGGATAACCTGCAGACAGTAGAGGTTGAAAAGAAGAGGAAGTATGATCTGCTGGCTAATGAGTTGAGCCTAATTCACAAGTGTAATGTTAATATTATACCTTACGTTCTGATGTGGGATGGTATTGTAACTACGTACCATAAAGCATATTCAAAGCGACTTGGAGTGGGAAAACATATTGAAGCTGATATCCAATCTGTGATCTTGAAGAGAACTTTTGAGAGCATCTCAGTCAACTTCAGATGTACCAGTACGCTAGTAGGCAGTAGCAGGGAACTTATTGTCCAAGCTGCAGTTGAAAAGCTGTACATGACGGATGAGGTAGTGGATGACCAGAATCACCAGGAAGACGCCATAGAATAGAAGAGATAAAAAGGTTGTCACAGAAAATTCCATTAAATTTATTTATTTATTTGACCGCCCCTCTTGACTGCCTCAACGCCGGTTTTAAAGCATAGATTCCCAACGGGGGCAGTATCGCCCCCGTTGGGAATCTATGCTTTAAATCTTGAATGATTGAGTGATTTTACTAGAAAGTGGTAAATTTCAGTTTTTTGGAAATGGTTGATGCTCACTAATTTCATTTCATTAACCCTTATGTGTGAGGTTTCTGAAATTGAACTTGCCTGGGTGGCTGGATTTATTTCATAGTGTTTTCAGGAAATGAAATAAACAGCTTTAGAACCTCATCCTGAAGTAACTATTGAACAGAATGTTCATGTTATATATCAAAAGAAAGAGCATTTAATTGTGCTTAATAAAATAGCAAAAATTTGAGAAAAAAATGATAGGTTAAATATTTTAAGCATTTTTTTTAACATTGAAAAACTATCTTCGGTGAAATTTCAAAAATCATCTATCCTGTTTTTGATATATTATTTTATTATTCTAATATAAACAGTTCATAATATTTCTATTATTGCTTAAATCTTTCATTTATTTTGTTTTTTATAAATTATTTAATCATTTATGCATATTCTGAAGACTTTTGATGATTGGCAAATTCTAAGCCTAAGAAAAGCAATGTCATAAAAGATTATTTTGCTTTAAAAACAAGATAATTTAATAAAAATTAAAAGATATATCAGAAAATTGATAAAGAATTATGAAAAAAAGTTCAATACAATGTTTAAAAGCATTTAAAGTTTAACTGAAATACTGAATTTGAGAATAAATCGCTTTATTATGAAACTGCCTAACTGCTATGGAAAAGTTTAATTCTAAAATTCTGGCAGAAATTTTGTTTAAAAATTGCAAGTTCCTGAACTTAATTAGTTTATTTGGTTGAAATGTAATTAAAAGTATTGATAAATAAAATCTACCTTTTAAAAATCGTGCTATGAGTAATTTTAATTTGTTTTGATTACCACCATTATACATTGCTAGCAGTTTTGTTTTCAATATTTTCTAGTTAAGTATTGTTTATAATCTCAGTATCCATTTGAGAAGCAGTGAAAAATAATTTTAGAAATATTAAAGTAAAAAAAAAAGGCTAAAATCGAAAAGTCTGCTAAACTTATTGATCAAAAGCCAATGTGCATATTTCCCAGATGATGCAATTTCTGGTAGTAATAAAATCAATATCTTTATGATAAAAGTTTAGAAAGCATTACAACTCTAGTAGATCTTTAAATAGTCCATTGTATGGGGATTCCCAACCGATCGATAATCTAAGTACAGTCCAGCAGAATAAAAGCATAAACTAAATCATCACTACTTGATGCTATTTATGGTGAATGAACATGTATCATAAATTTAAATGTTATTTTTGATATTTGATTAGCAACAGTTGAAAAAATTTCAGATTTCTACTTTGGAAAAACCTTTTTCATAACCTTTTACTGTGGAGTGAAACTTGCATCTCCAATCACCAGAATTCGAAAGATGAACTGTTTATTCGAGCTTCAACATGGAAAGAGTTAAAAGCCATGCAAACACACCTTAATGACAACTTTAGTGCTAATTACTCATGGTTTCATTTGAGAAGGTGAACTGAAGTTAAGAGGGAGGGAAGCTATTATACTAATTATCCTTAAAGAAAGTTGTGATTGTTTTTAAATATTGCTAGTTCTCCTATTTTGCATATAGTGAAATATCCCCCCCCCCCATTTCTTCGATTATATTTATTAACAGAGAGTGATATGACTTTTAATTGGTTCAGGAATATGGTTTGAGTTAAAAAAAAAATTCTGTATTTTTTTTTGTATTGGTTTTGTGTTCTAAAATGTATTAATGGTCTATAGTAGGGGTTCTCAACATGGGGTACTGGCAAAAATTTTTGGGGTACACTGTGAGAGCTCAAAAGTCGCTAGATGCAAGTTAAGCACAAAATTTAATGTGTGTCTATATATATATGTTTTATTTTATTCCCGTTGTTATAACTATAGTTTTATCTATCTATACAAGGGGTATGCCAGTTACATACACATTTCCAGAGGGTATATGAAGCATAAAAGGTTGAGAACCACTGGTCTATAGCATTGTTTTCCAACCAATGGTCTGCAGTGTTTTGGAGCATGATATTGATGAGTTTTTGACATTGTAGCCTGATATTGAACTATTGACAGAAGGTCAAACATGTAGTCTCATTAATAAAAGTCATTGACATAGCCACCAGTAGGGGCTATATCATGGTATGAAGAGAAGTTTTAGTAAAGCAGTTTATTAGTCTTTTTTTTTTCTCTATTATCCCCCCCTTTTTTTCCTGTACAATAATGCAGTTCTTATGGGAAACAATACCCATTATGCATTACGTGACATGGCTTTAAGAATCCCTAATTATGATGTATAGACCTCCTGTATACACAATTTTAACAAAATGAACCAAAGATATATGGTTGTATTTAACCAGTGGTTAGCACACTTTACTATTGATCAAGGGAACCTGGGTTCAAGCCTGGGTAAAACATGGGTGTTTGTGTTATTTTTATGCTGAGATATCACCTTCCTCACAGATCTTCTCTATGGTCAGACCTCTGTAGCAAGCAGCTGTTTGAGGGAGTAGTATGTATTTATTTATTTATTTATTTTTATATCATATACCCTCCATATATCTTCTACACAGCTCTGCTTTTTATGGAATATCTTACTAGGTCACAGCATTAAAACCTCTTATCTGTCAAAGATGAAGTCAACATTGAAGTACAGATTGGGATGTACTAAATACCTATCACTTAGAAATCAAATATATAACAGTGCTATACAATTCAAAGGTATATAAAATATATTTAAAAAAACACTATTACACTCTACTGTTTTTCTTTTTGCAATTGTGTTTTATTGTGTAATTTTTGCTGGAGTGAGTCATCAATCCCAGAAGAAGAAATGCAAACAAATAGTTATAAAATCACTCTGTAGTGCAATATTTATATTTAGGCAGTCCACTTGCTGTGTGCATGCTTCTGTCTGTAGATACAATTAGGGTTCACTTGAGTCAGGCTACTTGGGGATTTTCTATCACTGATGGAGTTTTTTGACACTTTTCATACAATGCACAATAATTTCATGAACCACTGTATTGATAATTTCCAAAGCTATGTCTACATTTTCAAGACACTGCTCTTGGTCACATGAACATGGGTTATATATTAGTGGTGAAGGGACTTAGTGTCCTGGCCTCTCTTGTTGCAGTTAAGCAGTTGTTTTGGTTGCTGAGTCCATTATTGTGTTAAGGGCTGGGTTTTACTTGTGCTCTTGCATTAATAATATACTTGTTAGGTTTTTTTTCCTTTAATTGTTAAATAAATTCAGCAGTTAACACTATATAGTAATCATGGAATATAATACCTTAGTATGAGGGACTGAATTTTCAGACAGAAGTCAGCTGCATTAACAGTCAAATATTCTGATAATATATTATCCTATCAGCCATTCACTGTGTAATTCAGCTGTCTTTGCTTTAACAAAGGAGATATTTATTGCATATAAGTAGCAAATAAAAATAAATAATACCCCCTCAAGCAGCTGCTTGCCACAGAGGTCTGTCAGTTTATATGCCATAGTAGAAGGTCTGAGAGGATGGCAGGACTC
This sequence comes from Ryuthela nishihirai, assembly GCA_038380435.1. Lineage (NCBI taxonomy): Eukaryota > Metazoa > Arthropoda > Arachnida > Araneae > Heptathelidae > Ryuthela > Ryuthela nishihirai. The sequence continues at coordinate 56,115,040 of JAWZYU010000028.1, forward strand.
AGCAGAAAAACGACACAGACAGCCATGCCTTAACCGGGGCTCGAACCCAGGTCCCTTAGATCAGTAGCCAAGCACGCTAACCACTCGGCTAACTTAGCAATAATTTGTTGCTAGCCTTATGGTTATAACATAAATTGGGAATGATATATCAACTATACAATTTCAGCACATTAATTTATCTGATACCATATAACTAGTATTGGTAAACTGTTTACCTTTATGGTTATATAAAAACAGGCACCCAATTGGCTGTGCATCAGTTATTTGTTGACTTGATGTGAAGTGGTCACATGAGGTTGAAAGTAGCTTACTTATTACTGCTGACAGACAGTATTTAGACCAATGTTCTATAATCAATTTGTGGTCTTTTGAAGGAACATCCATTGGTATTAAAAGCACCAATTGTTACCATATACTGTAAGATAGTTGATGAGAAATCTGCAATCTTTGAATACCCATGACTGCAAATTAATTCATACATCTGGTTTCATCAGAAGGGTATGCTTCAGTCCCACTATAATTTGGTTGCTTTAAGACATGTCATATATGAATTTTGTATAAACTCCACATATTATACTTGCTGATTGCTAATATCTCAGTATCTACTTCCTATGATGCTAGCTAATTCTGCAACAAGCTCTTTGCCATATGGTAGGGGCAGGTTTCTCAACTGAGTGTTATAAGTTAACATTTAAAATAAATTATAGTCCAACTCAAATGCTAAAAATTGAAATCATCTAAAGTGACACATTATGCCAAACTCCTGTCGGCTGAGTGAATTACTTGAGAAAGGAATGAGGCTATTTAAATGACATTATATAAAAAGGTGACATGTACATGCAAATGAGATTAGTAGCTCTGCAGCAGCAGGTTCCATGCTGATGAGGGTGCTGCTTCAGTTTTGTGTAACATTTGCATATAAATTTATAATTAAATTTTCCATATAATTTAATTGAAATTTTGTGGGAAATCAGGATTTTTGTTTCCCTAAAATTAATTCTTATTACAATCTTTATTAGGTTGATCTCTGATGAGAATCCATGGCAGTGGTGGTTAATATAATGCTATAGTATTGCAAAATCCAACCATTAACACATTTATGGATTCATCAACCAAAACAACTGCTCAACTACAGCAAGAGAAGCCAGTACACCAGGTATCTTCACCACTAATATATAACCTTTGTTCATGCGGCTGAGAATAGTGTCTTGAAAATGTAGCTACAGCCTTGGAATGTTTTGACACATTAGTTCATGAAATTATTGCACAGTGTGTAAAAATGTAAAAACTGTCAAAGCACTCCATTGGCAATAGACAATCCCCAAGCAGTTTGACCCAAGTGAATGCTAATTGTATCAATAGCCAGAACCATGCTTAGAGCAAATGGGGCTGCCTAAACATAAGTATTGCACTGCACAGTGATTTTATGACTTATTTATTTGCATTTATTCTTTTGCATTTGATGACACTGGTGAAAATTGAACTGTTAAACTTTCAATTGCACAGACAGCAACTATTTCAAAAAGAATGACTGTACAGTGTAAGATTATTTTTTATATATTTTATATTTCTTTGATTTATATGGTTATTGGATAAAGGAAAGGGACCTTTAAAATGATCCTAAATATTAAATTAAAATTAAAATTATTCTATAAACACTCTAAGTCCTAAACTAGTCATGTGGTGTTGGGGGAAAACAATCACCTCATTGACAGTGGAGTAATTGATAGTTGAATTCAGGTTAATTAGCCATAACTGTATTGGCTTAGTTACTGCATTCTTCTTGAGACTGTATCTTCAATTGTACAACAAGGAAAAGTCCAAAGTGTGTGCTGTTCCTTATAGAAGCTGGTGCTTTCATAGGTGCAGTGTTGATGCTTCCACTTGTTGGGGACTGAGAATTCTTTTTTCTGTGGTGTTAATGATAAGCACTCTGCTGCATTGGTGATGGTTGCTGTGGGATCAGTCACTGCATGTTGTAGGATTCTGATTGGGCACAAGCCTGTTGATTATGTAAAATACTTGTGACTAGGCACTGCTACACATTTCATGCCATATGGTTTAGCATGTCATCAGACAAGCACTGTCCATGGTAGCTGCAGTGGCAGTTTTAAAATGTGCAAGGCCCTACGTTAGCAGGGACTTGCGAGGCCCTGTTTATATAAGTTTATATTATGTAAGTCAAGCTACAATAAAATGCAATGAAATATTTTTTATTTGAAATAAAATAATATAAATCCGAGGCTTTAGGCAAAATCCTAGGTTGTCTACCCCTGAAATAGCTGCTGGTTGGTGGGAGTATTGGAAATGTAATGCACTCAATCAGTGGATGCACGTGTAGGATGCATAAGCCTGCCAAGGTCTATATGTGGACTTGGCATGCTCCTGAGGTGATGTGAAGAGGGGAATGAACTCAATGTTATGCTTCTATGGGTTCAGGGCTGAAACTATTGTAGTTGGGGGGATTAGTAAGGGTAACAGAGGCAAAAAAAAAAAAAAAAAATTACACACTTAAGTATATTTCATGCATTTTTCAAGAAGTTTCTTAAAGACCTCTAAAACTGAGGAGGAAATGTTATACTACAATGGAAATCCAGTCTCTTGACCCTTCTTTTCACTTTTTTATTTTGGGTTGATTGAGTTTCTTGCCTCCACCCCCACCCACATCCCTATTCTAGATCCAGGCCTGTGTGGGTTTGATTTTTTAATTTTTGAAACCTTTAATTTCTTTAGAAATTCAAAATGACTTGGTTATCGAAAGGCTGAAGTAAAATAAAATAAAAAATCGGAAAGATTTGAATGAATAATTTTGTCTAAATTGAAATTGTGCTGCTGTATCATACAATTTGATTGTTTTGTAAAATATTTTATGTTTTGTTTTCCTGTAATAATTATTTTTAAATTACTACTCATATAGGGTCATGTTGATGTATCAAAAGAGATTATTCGCCTGGAACAAAAACAAGAAAAATTGCAGTCCCAGTTATCAAAACTGATGCAGGCTATAGAGGTAGAAGATTATGGGTTTAAAGTACCAGCTGCAGTAAGAGAATATAATGCTGAAAAGGTAGACTTTTTTTAAATCTGTCATTTAAAAACTTGGAATAAGAAAATACTAGATGAAAGATGGAAACAAATGAGACAAAATTCTACATAAGAAATTTTTGTAGATTTTGTTTTTTAAACTGCACAGAAATCATTGCAAAGTGTCATTTTACACTGATCTTACTGTTATTCAGATATGTAATATTTTTACTTCTGTTTGATATTAGCTAGTTTTTTTATTTCAACGCTTAAATAAGCATGAAAAATATTAATATGCTAAATGTTGCTGTTTTTGTTTGCCTTTAGTCTTGAACCTCTACGATAAATTTTTGTAATTGTGACAAAAAGCCTCATAGTGATTTTGATGGACCTAGGATAGAAATAAGTTGATATTCAGTTTCGAATTTTTGATGTTAGTTTTGTTCATGACTCTCAGGTCACAAGTTGTTTATGTCTTTTTAAGTTCAGGATACATAAAAATGTCAAGCTCATTTTCACTTTTGATTTTCTGAATTTTAGGCTTATGTTGTGCTTGTGAACACAAAATACACATAGAAAACTAAGTTCAGATGTGTTTAAAAAAGCATAGTGTGGTGATTAAAAATTTAATAAAAACTGTCATACTGTTAAAGTTAGTTAAATATTCAAATCATATTACTATACACTGTTTCATCTAAATTGATACCTGATGTAAACAAACAGCTATGGCTAAAAGACCTCATCACTACATATAATGCTTTTTGTCTACATAAAAGGAAAAGTAGATTTTTCTGATATGTTGGTTTCAACAAAGCAGTGATCAGGAAAAATAAATATAATCTCTACTTTATTTGGTTGCTAGATGATGTACTTAAATGTTATTAGCACTTAGTATTAACAGTCAGAAGATTTATGAATTTACATGGAATATAAAACTAAAACCAGCAACTCTTGAAAAAGACAAGATGGTAGTGCACAGTGAAAATGGAATAGCCAACTGAAGCAGCTTACACTAGCTTTTACATAAAAGTTTTAAATCTAATAATGAAATTTGTGGAAACTCAATAACAGTAATTGCAAGTGGAATTTTTTAAAAATATGTGTCTCTACAAGTGTATGATTCAAGTTAGATAGTTCATACTGGTAAATAATGGTAAATAATTAATGGTTACAAAAGTGTGATCAATTTATCTTGACAGTTTTGGAAAAAAGGTTCAAGAATTCTTCATCAGAAATATACCTTGAATTTAAACAACATATTAATATTGATAAACTTATAGCCTAATTTAAATTTAACATTATGCATATATATGGCTTCAGATTTCTTATTTTCAAACACAAAGTTGTTTTAACTGAACAATATGACATAATACATGGGAACAAAATTATTTATGACAAATTAAAGTGTATCTTGTAAGTACACAATTAAAAGGACATTCTTGCTCAGAAATTAATTAAAAATAACTTAAAGTTCTCTGTCATTGAGCAATAAAATTTTAAAGTTCATCCTTCAAACTATTTGCATGTCAAAAGTTTTTAGAAGAAGGCTTGGAAGCGTTTGGAGCAAGGACAGCACTCCGTCTTCAGTGAGTGACACTATGTGATGATGTTAGGGCTGTTTAGAGCTTCTTTCCACATGTTGTGAAGGGTGATTCCAGTGTCTCAGTTGCAGGTAGGGATGGGTGAGGTCATTATTTCAATAGCCTGTGGACTATGGTTCTATAGAAAGTGGATGCAGTGCAATCAGTGTGGCATACTCCCAGTCTATTGTTGCCGTGTGTTGTACTGCTCGCTCATCAGTGGCTGTTTTTAGCATGTTTTGGTTGACATCTGTTTGATGCTCTGTGAACCTCTCTTTTAAAGAACATATGGTTTTTCTGATGTAGTAGACAACAGAATTATCCAGCAAATGTAGGGGAAATCAGTATACGCCAGATTTTTGAGGTAGGCTAGATTTGTCTCTGTGCCTTTTGATAATTTTCTTCAGATTTGGAGCTGGACCAAAAACAATTGATATTTTGTGCTCTGAGTAACTTGAGGATTGATTCACATAGGACGGGAAGTAAGATATAGGTCTGGCAAAGGTTGTACGTTCGTAGTCAGTGATTGGGAGGGGAGCCGAATCTCTTCTGTTTTCATTTCTATATTTATTGATTAGCTTTTCTATTGTTGTTAGGTTGTAGCCATGGGATGCAGCAGTGGAATGGATGTTTTGAATTTCTTTTTTAAGCAACTGCTCATTTGAAGACACAATGTAGACCCTATGGGTGAGGGAATGGAAGGCTGCAATTTTGTATGTCCATGGGGTGCATGAGTCTGCGCTTATGATGGAGGGGGGATGTAGGTGAGCTTTTGGTATACTCACAAAGTCAAGGCTCCAGTGTCATCTTTTTGGATGAAAACATCTAAATAAGGTATGGCACTACTATTTTCCTCCTCCTTCGTAAAATGTATCGTAGGATAGATATTGTTCTGAATACTAAAAAAAATTAACTTCAATCAAGAAAATGGCTCTCTTTGTCGAATCAAGCCTGTTTTCAAACCATGACAGTCATGTTTCCATAGGAATCACAAGGTGAAAGTTGTACTTGCTCAGCTCCACTTAGCTCATTCATTTATCGCACATTCTTCTTTGGGCAGATGAACCTAAACGTGAGTTTTGTGACACCATTTTATCCATAAAGCATATTTTAATTGAACGTTATTTTTATTTTAATTTCCATGATTTTATGTCTCAGCCCCTTACTTTTGGAGATCTTTTATCTGATAACTAATTTTTATCCCCTGTTTTTGCCTAATTACATTGTACTGGCTATTTTAATCCTTACAGTGTTGGGTTTCTGAAACTGAACTCACTGTGCTGGCCAGATTTATTTTAAAATGTTTTCGGTAAATAAACAACTTTAGGACCTCATTCTGAAGTAACTAATGAATGGAAATATGTCATGTTATAGACCAATTAAGAAAGAGCATTTAAATATGCTTAATAAAATGGCAAAAAATTGAAGGAAAAAAATGGTATGTTAAATATTTAAGCATATTTTTTTTTAGAATATTACAAAATTTTACTGTATTTTTTCACTTTATCTTTAGTAAAATTTTAAATATATATATATATATTTCCTGTTTTTTGTACATTATTTTATTATTTTAATATAAACAGTTCATAATATTTTGATTAATGCTTAAATCTTTCATTTATTTCGTTTTTTCTAAATTATTTAGTCATTTATGCATAATGCATATTCTTAAACTTTTTTGCATAATGCATATTCTATTGCATTATGCATTGTGCATAAATTATTGCATTGTGCAAAAATATATGCATTGTGCATAAATTCATTATGCATAATGCATATTCTTAGACGATCAGCAAACTAAGCCTAAGTAAAGCAGTGTCAAAAAAAAATTTGCTTTAAAAACTATATAATTAAATAAAAAATTAAAAATATATCAGAAAAGTGATAAAGAACCATGAAAAAAATTTAATAAAGTGTTTCAAAGCAATTTAAAGTTTAATTAATGCACTGAGTTTGAGAACGAGTCTCTTTATTATGAAGCTGCATAACTGCTAAAGAAAAGTTTAATTCTAAAATTCTGGCAGGAATTTTGGTTAAAAATTGCAGTTCTCTGCCCTTAATTTGTTTATATGCTTTAAATGTAATTTAAAATATGATAAAATCCTGCCATTTAAAAATTGCACTCTGAGTATTCCTAATGCTTGCTCTGACTGCCGCCATTTTAGATCGCTAGCATTAATTATTGTTTATAAGAAGCATTAGAGTAAATAAAAAAGTCTTTAAAATCAAAAATCTGCTAAAATATTGATTGAAAGCCGATGTGTGTAGTTCGTGGATGACCCAATTTTCGGTAGTAAAAAAAAATATCCTTACATTAAAAGTTTAGAAACTTTTAATTAATTTAACAATTCTAGTAGAGCTATAAATAATGGAAAAGAGCAGTAAATGCAAGTGATCAATAATCTAAGCACGGTATGGCAGAATAAAGGAATGAACTGAATTGCCCCAATTTTATGTTGTTTACATTGACTGAACATGTGCATCAGACTCGAATAGATTCACTTTTAAACTTTATCATAATTTTTTCAAGCGGAATCGACAGGTAAAAAATTTATATCATAGATTTAAATGTTATTTTTTATATTTGATTAGAAATGGTTGCAAAAAAAAATCAGATTTCTATTCAGAAATTTTTTTTTTTTTGAAACATTCTGTGAAAGCAAAGCTTCATTCTCCAACCACTAGAATGGGAAAGATAAAAGCGATTCTTCGTGCTGTGACACAGTAAGGGTTAAGCATATTTAATGGTTTTACCTTTTTTGATATTTTGACATGTTCCCCTTTTAAGATATGGGCCTATTACACCTGTTTTGCTTTTTAAATTTGGTTGCAGGTGTGCATGACTTTTATCTGTTTTCTTTTGGTCTTTACGCCTTGTTTGGTGCTTTATGACCTAAGTTACCCTTTTGTCATAGAACCTCAACCAACAAACCAACTCTTTGTCAATTTTTTTTTCTCAATACTATACTTTGAGAAAGCCATAACTGATCTAGTGGTTAGCATACTGGTTTAATAAACTGGAAGGCATGTCCCTCTGTATGTGTTTGTATGTTGTATGAGAAACCACAGCACGCCCATTAGAGCTTCAAGGTTATCTTTGTCCTTTGTGTAAGAAAGTGCCTACTTTAAAAAACAGGCCTGGCTTTTTACCAGCTGCCACCAGTCAAATAAAAAAGTCAAATGTAGTTTTTTTTTTTTGTTAAATATTAAGTCAGTAGCAATAGATCATTGGTCTCTAAATGGTAGCTAGGTAGTCACTGGAAGGAGAGATATGCACTAATCCCCTGTGATGATGCATAGAACCGGCCAGGCTAGCACCTAATGTCCGACCCCGTCTTCTCGTGGTGCAGACCGTTAGTACCTTTCAAAAGAGATACTCTTTTGTGGAAGTGAACGGAAGGGGAGGGCTGCCAGATTAGTGTGGCCTACTGATCTGGACAACTATGGCTACTTTTCTTTTTTTTTCTACCCTGCTGAGGAGTGGTCAACCACACAGGGTCCTGGTGCTGACCAGATAAACCCACTGGATTGGACAGATATATGGCTCTGAGCTTGATTATGGATCCTGATTTTGCTGCACTGGTGTGCTTCTGTGGAGGGAAAATCTTCCGCTGTGTTTTCTGTTTGTTTGTGGGTTGACAGCCCCAAGTGAACAGATTCACAGGATATGTTTATCAGCTGGTGGATAATCCTGAGCAGAGGTCATCGCAGGCACCTGAACTCTTTGCTTCTATTTGCATCGTCAAATTCTACATTGGAGGAAATCTTCCAGTATAGATGGCTTCAGCCTTTAGTGGTGGAGGAACGGGTCTTTGCCCCATGTCTGCGATTAAGGGGCTGTTTGATATTGTCGGCATTCCCTCTCTCAATAAACATAGTTTCTTTAAACATCCCACTAACCATTTTCTCTCCATAGGTAGTTGGAATGTGAGGACTCTGCACAGAGCTTTTTCTCTTGATGTCCTCACACAAGAATTCCACCATTATAATTTAGATATTCTCGGCTTGCAAGAGACCAGATGGACAGATAAAGGTCAGATTCTTAAAAATAATCTTAAATTTCTCTTTTCAGGGAGGGATGACAATAAGCATCACCAAGGTGTGGGTCTGCTTCTCAGCAGACACGCTAGTGATGCTCTTCTAGGATATGAGTGCATTAATGAAAGGTTTCTTACAGCAAAATTTCAGACAAGCGTTAAAGACCTGAATGTTATCTGCTGTTATGCCCCCACTGAGGATGCCGATGAGGATGAGAAGGATAGGTTTTATGAACAACTTCAGGATATTTTGAATTCTGTCAAGAAAGGAGATATTACCCTTGTTGACTTCAATGCCAAAGTTGGTACTGACTCTGACCTTTGGGATAATTATAGATTGGTGAATAGGGTTATGAACAGTGTGCCTAAAAGCCTCAGGGGTGATTGGCCCTTTTGGTATTGGTAGCTGCAATGGCAATGGGCAACGTTTCCTACAGGTAAGTAAGCTCAATGGTTTCAGAATAACTAACACATATTACAAACACCGCGACATCCATAAGTACACATGGGTTTCACCTGATGGGCTGCATAGGAATATGATTGATTATATATTAATTAACAGCATATGGGCTAGTTCTGTTAGAAATACCAGGGCATATAGGGGAGCTGAAATTGGATCTGACCATTACCTTGTTAAAAGTGTCTTGCAACTTAAACTTAAAAAGTGTTGTGCTAGGATTAAAAATTTTGCTCTTAATACTGAAGCTCTGAAAGACCCAGTTATAGCCAAAGCTTACCATGATAGGTTACTTAATCATTATGACAGTCATGGTAGACTTACTACTAAAGTTGAGGAAGAATAGGATCATTTTAAACAGGCTTTTTTGGACACTAACAGTACTCTTTTAGGAAAAAAGGAGCAGAAGAGACAGAATTATTTGAGTGATAAGGCACTTGAGCTTATTTCGGAAAGAAAGAACTGCAGGAATGTCTTTAATCAATACCTTACTAGTCCTAATAGAAAGCATTACAAAGAACTTAATAAACGTGTAAAAGATCAGTTAGCTGCTGAAAAGAATCTTTGGCTTGATGGTTTGGCTGACAAAGCCGAGGAAGCAGTTAGACAGCACAACAGCAGAGAGCTGTACCAGATAGTTAATGTTTTGTGTGGTAGAAAACGGACAGGTATACAGGGATTGAAGGATAAACAAGGTAAGGTTATAGAAGGTGAAGATTCTGCCATGGCTAGGTGGGCTGAGCATTTCAGTGATATTCTAAACAATGCGGTTAGTTCTATTCCCATTGTTTGCAATGATGATAGATGCATTGGTGGCTTTAATGCTGGCCCTATAACACAATCTGAAGTTATTTTGGCTGTTTCTAAACTTAAACTACATAAATCCCCAGGGGTAGATGAAATTACTACGGAAATGCTTAGAGCTGGGAATGTTTCGGTTACCACTTGGATGACTGAAATTCTGAATATCTTTTATGATAAAGGCATGGTTCTTAAGGATTTTACCAGAGCTATTGTTATCCCTATTTTCAAAAAAGGTGATCGCAGTTCTTGTGATAACTATAGGGGTATTAGCCTACTCTCTGTTCCAGGTAAAGTTCTTTCCATGATTGTGCTTAATAGAATTAAGAATCTGGTTGACAGTCAATTGCGTGATGAGCAATGTGGATTCAGAAGTTGTAGTGGATGTGTGGATCAGATATTTTCACTTAGGCAGATTCTTGAGAAATGTTTAGAGTTTCAGAAACCTTTGGTTGCTAGCTTTGTTGATTTCAAAAAGGCTTTTGACTCTGTTGATCGTCATAATTTGTGGTTGATTGTGAAATCATATGGTATACCAGACAAGTTAGTTAACATAATGAAAGCTCTCTATAATAACACTGAGTCGTGTGTGAGAGTTGGTAAGGCTTGTAGCAATTGCCTTAGCATTACTTCTGGTGTTCGACAAGGGTTCATTTTGTCTCCTTTTCTCTTTAGCTTGGTTATTGATTATGTTATGCGAAATTCACTTCAAGGGAAAGATTTTGGCCTTAAATGGACTGGAGATACGAAAATTTCTGATTTAGATTATGCTGATGATTTAGCCCTTTTGACAAATGATGTTGATGAGATGAACTCTTTCATTCGAGCTGTTGATGAGACTGGTAGTAGAGTAGGTTTGGTTATAAACAGAGAGAAAACTAAAGTGATGAAAATTGGTCAGGCAGGCTGTGATTCAGTTAATCTGAATAGTTGCAGTCTTGAGCAGGTGTCACAGTTTAATTATCTTGGGAGCTATGTAACAGATAATGGTGATGTGCGGCATGAGATTAACAGATGAATAGGGATTGCTGCCGGGACTCCGGGACTTTTAAGAATCTATGGAGAGTGTGGAGAAATAGGTGTATACACCTAAATACTAAAATTAGACTGTATAATAGTTTGGTTCTTTCTAGGGTTAGTTATGGTAGTGAAACTTGGACACTTTGTAAACAAGATAACAGGAAACTAGATGCTTTTGATTCGAGATGCTTACGCAGTATCTTGGGTATTAGGTGGTTTAACTTTGTAACTAATGATGAGGTTAGGCAAAGGAGTTTGCAACCTCCTGTAAGCAGCATATTGTGCAGAGAGAGACTCCGTTGGTTTGGCCATGTTGCCCGTAAGAATAATTATAGATTGGCGAATAGGGTTATGAACAGTGTGCCTAAAAGCCTCAGAAAGAAGGGGAGACCTAGGATGCGGTGGGCAGACAATGTCAAACAGGACCTTGTTAGAATTGGTGTGCAGTGGCCAGATGCAGTAGATGTAGCTCAGGATAGGCTTCCTCAGAGAACTAAATTGCACGGTCTGGTTGGACCTCCGTAGCCCATGGCTGCTTGAGGATGATGATGATGATGATGATGAATAGGTCATGTTATATACCAAAAGAAAAAAACATTTAATTGGAGTTAAGAAAATTAATTTTTTTTTGCATTTTACGGCATTTTTTTTTTTTGGATTTTAACTTCAGTAAAAATTTTCTTTTGATTTTGCCATATTTTCTGAAGTATTTTATTACTTTAATATATTTATAATTCATAATATTTCTCTCCTTAAATCTTTCATTTATTTAATTTTTTCAAAATTATTTGGTCAATTATGTAAACAACATGCAATGCTAATTTTTTTCTGATCAACAAACTCTAAGACTAAGGTGGTAGTAATATAAAAAATTTGCTTTAAAAACAAGATAATTTAAACAAAAACCAGAAAATGAGTAATTAAAACTAGATATAGAGATGTGAAGAAATTGAAAATATTTCAAAACAAATATAGTTTACTTAACCACTGAAATTGAGATTGAACTCTTCCAGATCAGTTTGCATTATATGCTGACTACTATGAAAAAGTTGAATTTTATGAAAATGGCAAAAACTTGGCTTAAAAATTACAAATTCAGAATGCTAGTTATAAAATTACTTCAGTTTAGTTAAAAATAGTACTAAACTTAGTCCTATCATTAAAAAATAATTTTTTTGTTATAATGTCCTAATCAGATATCTTGGAAATAAGCTACTATTTTAAGTTGTATATGTCTAATGATTAAATTTTCAGTTATTTCAAATAATTATTTTTTCTAATTGCAGTATATATTTGAGAAACAATATAAATAATACTACGAATAGCGGAATCAATGTTTCCCTTCAGAATTTAAGAAAAATCAGAACTGATGTAAATCATTATCAGAATCAATGAAATTTGAAAAACACAATTTTTAAGTTCAACATTAGATAAAATATCCATTGCAGCATTTGGTAAACACTGATTTATCCTTCAAAAACTATTTCATCAGCAAAATATAATGCAAAAAACACTGATGTTTTCTGAATGCAGTGTAAATATTTATCTGTACAGCCTAACATGCACACAATAAAAGTTTCAAAATGAAACCAGATGTTTGCTGGTTGATATTCCATTCCTATAATGTTGCCGATCACATGAGTGAAAAAATATAGATTTTTCTCTTTGTATTCCTTTCATGAAATATATCTGATCATTATCATCGTCAAATAGACATGGGCTACGAGGTTCAACTAAATTGTGCAATTTATTTCTCCAGGCATATCTGTACTGAGCTACATTTACATCTGACCACTGCACAACAATTCTAACAAGGTAATGATAATAATTAAAAACACTGAAATAGTTTTTAATCACAAAATACCCCATACTTTCTTAAGTCATGATCATCATCCTCAAGCAGCCATGGGCTACAGAGGTCCAACCAGGCCGTGCAATTTAGTTCTCCAAGCAAGTCTGTCCTGAGCTACATATACTGCATCCAGCCACTGCACACCAATTCTAATAAGGTCCTGTTTGACATTGTCTGCCCACCACATCCTAGGTCTCCCCCTCTTTCTGAGGCCTTTAGGCACACTGTTCATTACCCTATTTGCCAATTTATAATTATCCATACGGGCAACATAGTCAAACCAACGGTCTCTCTGCACAATATGATGCTTAAAGGAGGTTGCTGACTCCTTTGCCTAACCTCATCATTAGTTACAAAGTTGAACCACCTAATGCCCAAGATACTGTGTAAGCATCTAGAATCAAAAGCATCTAGTTTCCTGTTATCATGTTTACAAAGTGTCCAAGTTTCACTACCATAACTAACCCTAGAAAGAACCAAACTGTTATACAGTCTAATTTTAGTCTTTAGGTGTATACGCCTATTTCTCCACACTCTCCATAGATTCTTAAAAGTCCTGGGAGCAATCCCTATTTGTCTGTTAATCTCATGCCACACATCACCAGTATCTGTTACATAGCTCCCAAGATAATTAAACTGTGACACCTGCTGAAGACTGGAACCATTCAGATTAACTGAATCACAACCTGCCTGGCCAATTTTCATCACTTTAGTTTTCTCTCTGTTTATAACCAAACCTACTCTACTACCAGTTTCATAACAGCCCTAATGAAAAAGTTCATCTCATTAACATCATTTGCCAAAAGGGCTAAATCATCAACATAATCTAAGTCAGAAATTTTTGTATCTCCAATCCATTTAAGGCCAAAATCTTTCCCTTGAAGTGAATTTCACATAACATAAGCAATAACCAAACTAAAGAGAAAAGGAGGCAAAATGCACCCTTGTATAACACCAGAAGTAATGCTAAACCAATTACTACAAGCTTTATCAACTCTCACACATAACTCAGTGTTATTATAGAGAGCTTTCATTATGTTAACTAACTTGTGTGGTATACCATATTATCTCACAATCAACCACAAATTATGACGATCAACAGAGTTGAAAGCCTTTTTGAAATCAATAAAGTTAGCAACCAAAGGTTTCTGAAACTCTAAACATTTCTCAAGAATCTGCCTAAGTGAAAATATCTGATCCACACATCCCCTACCACTTCTGAAACCACATTGCTCATCACGCAAATGCCTGTCAACCAGATTCTTAATTCTATTAATCGCAATCATGCAAAGAACTTTACCTGGAACAGAGAATAGGCTGATACCCCTATAGTTATCACAAGAACTGCGATCAACTTTTTTGAAAATAGGGATAATAATAGCTCTGGTAAAATCCTTAGGAACCATGCCTTTAAATTAAAAGATATTCAGAATTTCAGTCATCCAAGCGGTAACAGAAACATTCCCAGCTCTAAGCATTTCTGCAGTAATTTCATCTACACCTGGAGATTTATGGAATTTAAGTTTAGAAATAGCCAAAATAACTTCAGATTGTGTTATAGGGCCAACATTAAAGCCAGTAATGCACCTATTGTCATTACAAACAATGGGAATAGAACTAACCACATTATTTAGAACATCACTGAAATCCTCAGCCCACCTAGCCATGACAGAATCTTCACCTTCTATAACCTTACCTTGTTTATCCTTCAATCCCGGTATGCCCGTCCGTTTTCTACCATACAAGACATTAACTGTCTGGTACAGTTCTCTGCTGTTGTGCTGTCTAACTGCTTCCTCATCTTTGTCAACCAAGCCATCAAGCCAAAGATTCTTATCAGCAGCTAACTGATCCTTTACACATTTATTAAGCTCTCTGTAATCCTTTGTTAGGACTAGTAGGGTATTGATTAAGGACATTCCTGCAGTTCTTTCTTTCTGAAATAAGCTCAGGAGCCTTATCACTCAAATAATTCTGCCTCCTCTGCTCCTTTTTTCCTAAAAAGAGTACTATTAGTTTCCAAAAAAGCCTGTTTAAAATGGTCCCATTCTTCCTCAACTTCAGTAATAAACAAACAATGACTGTCCTAATGATTAAGTAACCTATCATTGTAAGCTTTAGCTATAACTGGGTCTTTCAGAGCTTCACTATTAAAGTTAAATTTTTTAACCCTAGCACAACACAGATCCAATTTCAGCTCCCCTATATAACCTGGTATTCCTAACAGAACTAGCCCATTTGCTGTTAATTAATATATAATGAATCATATTCTTATGCAGCCCATCAGGTGAAACCCATGTGTACTTATGTATGCTGTGGTATTTGTAAGAAGTGTTATTTATTCTGAAACCATTGAGTTTATTTACCTGTAGGAGACATTGCCCATTGCCATTGCAGCTACCAATACCAAAAGGGCCTATCACCCCTCCCCAAAGGTCAGAGTCAGTACCAACTTTCACACTGAAGTCACCAAGAACAAGAGTAATATCTCCTTTCTTGGCAGAATTCAAATTATCCTGAAGTTGTCCATAAAACCTATCCTTCTCATCCTCATCGGCATCCTCGGTGGGAGCATAACAGCAGATAACATTCAAGTCTTTAAAGCTGTCTGAAATTTTGCTGTAAGAAACCTTTCATTAATGCACTCATATCCTAGAAGAACATCACTAGCGTGTCTGCTGAGAAGCAGACCCACGCCTTGGTGATGCTTTCCATCCTTCCCTTTAAAGAGACATTTAAAGTTATTTTTAAATATCTCACCTTTACCTGTACATCTGGTCTCTTGCAAGCCTAGAATATCTAAGTTATAGTGCTGGAATTCTTGTGTGAGGACATCAAGAGAATAATCTGTATGTAATATCCTCATGTTCCACATTCCTGCAGAGAGAAAATGATTAGTAGGATTTTTGAAGAAACTAGGTTTATTGAGATAGTTAGGGCCAACAATGTCAAATAGCCCCCTGATCGCTGGCATGGGGGCAAAGACCTGTTCCTCCTTCTCTAAAGGCTGAAATCACCGATTCTGGTAGGAACTTCAGGCACCACCTTTTCAAATGGACTTTTTCAAGAGCCATATGGCCTGCCTGAGACACATTAGTTTAGGATTGACGATGCACAAGTAGCTAAGTGAGGTTCAGGTTCCTGCAATGGCCTCTGATCAGGGTTATCCACCAGCTGATATAAAATATCCCACGCCTCTGTTCACTTAGGGCTGGTAACCCACAAGCAAATAGAAAACACAGCAGTATATTCTCTCTCAACAGAGGCCAACCAGTGCAGCAAGTCCAGGATCCATAAACAAGTTCAGTCTAGTAAGTATAAATGGCCAGCACCAGGACCCTGTGAAGTTGACCACTCTTCAGCAGAGTTAAGCAAAAAAGAAAAAAAATGGCCATAGATGAGCAGATCAGTAGGCCATACTGAACTTGGCAGCCCTCCCCTTCCATTCCCTTCCAAAAAAGGATATCTCTTTTGAAAAGTAATAATGGCTAAAATCATTAATTGATAGAATTGAAAAATAAAATAAAGAATACCTTAAATAAATAACAGATGGGCTCCATATAGCCATGGTTCAACCTTTAATCTGGCTTGACTGTTGACAAAAATTGGCATTTATTCCAATTAAATTGTTCATTCTTCAACACGGGGTTGGTTGGTCATATTTTAGTGGCCATTGGAGCATTACTTTTTACTATCTTTTTCAGGTCTTTGGAGGCTGTTATTCTTTGAAAAATCTTGCCAATAGTAGAATCTTTTTTTTGTTTGTATTTCAGGTAACTCAGACAAATGGTGAATTACATAAAGTTATAGAAGCAATTGCAGCATTGAAGACAATGGATTAGACTGTAGCCTGATATTTTGTGTATGGAAAGAAACAACTATTTCAATATTCCATCATCTACATTAAAAGACTTCTTTTTTCCTGAAAGCAATTGTTATTGAAGTATATTGATGAAATACCAGATATTACTTAAAGCTATGCTCTATTTAAACAGAAAATATTGCAAGAAATGAATTTCTAAATTAGGTAAAATATTTATTCTGTAACTTATTTCATATGAATTTATTCAGATGTAAGTTTTATGCAAAGAATATTGCTGGTTTAAACAATAAATAATATTCACAGAGTTACATGTTGACATTAACATCAATAAATCAATTAATATTTTTGCGGAAAAAAGTTTCACTGATGTGCAGTATTCAAACCCATGTTCTGTTTCTGGAGAGACATGGGTTCGAATACCACATGTTGCCAAAAAGGGTCTACTTTTTGCCACATGTACACAAAAATAGCCTTTTTTATTGTTGGAATATAAAGGACATCAATGTCATTTACCCATTTGAAATTGCCAATTAGGAGAGATTGAGACATTGACCAACCATATAAATTATTTCCTTCAAAATACGTGTAGTTTTGTGGTTTTCTGCTGTTGTATTCCACTAAAAGATTATTGAGTCATGCAAATCTTTTTGACACTAGAGATATTTATCCTTGTAATGCTCTTTATACAAAGAAATACATGCCATTTTTATAAGTTCTAGATTTACTTTATCATTTTTAAACAGGCAGAAAAGAACAAATCTGCAGAGCTGAAATAATAGCAAGGATTGAATTTGTAATAATCCATGCTCTCTGAAAATTTTCAAATATATCTCTGGGCAGTAAGATATCAGTGAACATGTATAAGTCTGATATTCACTGAAAGTTTTTAAGGAAAACTTTTCTTTCCATGGAAGTGATATTTCCAAATAGTCATAGAAAAAACTACCTTTGTTTTTAAAACGTTCTTTTTTTTTGGAATTCAGATTGTTTTCTTTACAGTATTGACTGAATACATGGAAATTATTTGCATTCTATGCCAGAAAATCCAGTGAAGAGCTGCATAGCATGTATGAATCATTCAGTTTAATTTGGCCAAATTTTATGCATATGTATTTTTCTGTAGTTTGCAGAATACACAACATTTTTCTCATTTTACTAAATTTCCACAATTCTTTTACTATAAATCACCCATTGAATATTCTGAGATTATGAAACAGTACTGTTATTTCTTGTGAAAATTTGTATTGCAGATTTCATTTATTGTGAGCAGCATCTCAGCTTTATTCCATTAAATGATTGTGTTCCTTCACCTTATCAATTCCCAGTGTTTTCCCACAAATGTGACAACTCTTTGCATCATTAAAACTCTGCCAATAAAAATAATCATCTCAACATTACTTTTTTTAAATGCTTTATCAATTTCTGCTTCAAACCTTTCATTCAGAAATTGCTCTATTGCATTTTCACCTCTCTACTTTCTGGGTTGTTATTAGTTCCCCATCTTACCCAACTATAATGCATGCAAACCCTACGTATACAAAATCCTCATGCAGCCTCATGGGTTACATAGGTCCTACCAGACTGCATAATTTTGTTCTCCATACATGTCTAGGGGTGGATGATGGCTCATTTGGTAGCACACCAGGCTTGTAATCTGCAGTTCCCAGGTTTCAGTCCCAACTGGGACAGCATTGAGATTTATCTCCACAAAACACCTCACCCTACCCACGGTCAGTAGGGGACACAGATGGTTTTGGAAAGGCAACTGTCCATCAAATGGGACATTAAGTCATGGTTCTGTGTGCAGGAGAGCCATACCCTATGCATGTTAAAGAACATTCTAGATGGCCTTGCACCACATGCTCTCACGGGAGGCTACCGTCTGTCTCCCAACAGCTGTTCCAGTGGATCCCCTCCCCCAACTTCTCTGAGCCTTTGGGGTCCTTGTGACCTGGTCATTTAGCCCATTGTGGGCAAAAAGGTGCCACTCAGAGGTGAAACAACCAACCCATTTTTCTTTTTTTAATTGAGATAATAGCTTTGGTAAAACCCTTAGGAACAATGCCTTTATCATAAAAGATATTAAAAATTTCCATCAGCCATGTGATAGCAGTAACATTCCCAGCTCTAAGCATTTCAATAGTAATTTCATATATCCCTGGGTATTTATGCAGTTTTAATTTAGAGATGCCCAAAGCGACTTCAGAATGTAATATGACCCTAATATTAAAGCCAGTAAAGCATTTACCTTTACTACAAACAGTGGGAGTAGAAATAACCACATTGTTGAAAACAATCGCATCTCTGAAACATCTCTCATCCACATCTCTGAAAAATATGTACTTATAAATGTCCCAGTAGTTCTGGTATGTGTTAGTTATTCTCAAACCATTAAGTTTACTTAGAAGACATTCACTTTTTCCATTGGAACTATCAATGCTAAAGTGATCTAACACCCTTGCCCAAATGCCAGAGTCAGTACCAACTTTAGCATTGATGTCCGTAGCACAAGAAAAATATCTCCTTTTTTGACTTAACCTATCTTTCTTGTCCTCATCAGAAACCTGTGTGAGGGCAAAATGGCATATAACATTCAAGTCTTGCATTTTGGTTTTAAATTTAGCTGTAAGAATCATTCATTAATGTAGTCATATCCTAGAAGAACATCACTGGCATTTCTGTTCAGAATCAAACGTGCACCTTGGGGATACTTTCCATACTCTCTCACTGAAAAAAGAAATTTAAAATTATTTTTGAATATATGACCTTAACCTGTCCATCTGGTCTCATTCAAGCCTAGAATATATATAGGTTATAATGCTGGAATTCCTGTGTGGGATTGTCAAGAGAATATCTATGTATGTCCTCAAATTCTACATACCTGCAGAGAGAAAATGATTAATGGGATTTTTAAAGAAATGGTTTATTGAGAGAGGTGTATGGCCAACAATATCAGTCAGCCTCCTAACTGCGTGCATGGAGCAAAGAATCGTTCCCCTATCGCTAAAGGCTAAAGCCACCCATGCTGGTAGGAACTTCAGGCACCATCTTCTGAAGTGGATCTTTTCAAGAACCAGAAACTGGCCTTCCTGAGATTTTATTATCCAGTTTGGAATTGGTGATGCCCAACTAGCTAAGTGACTCGTCAGGTACCTGCGATGGCCTCTGATCAGAATTATCCATCAGCTGATAAAAGGTATCCAGTGCCTCTGATCACTTTGGGCTGGCAACCAATATGCAAACAGAAAACACAGTGGTATAGTTTCCCTCAGCAGAAGATCACCAGTGCAGCAAGTCCAGGATGCGTAATCAAGTTCAAAGCTATAAACCAGTCCAGTGGGTATAAATGGTTGTGAAGTTTACCATTCTACAGTAGATCATGCTAATCTGGCAGCCTTTCCCTTTCTTCCCAGAAGAGAATATCTGTTTTGAAAGGTGCTGTCGGCCTGCACCACGAGAAAGCATGATCAGACATTAGGTGCTAGATTTGCCTGGTTCTGTGTGTCATCACTGGGATTTGGTACACAGCTCTCCTTCCAGTGAGTGCCTAGCTACCATTTATAGATATACAAACCCTGATGTAATGAATATGATGATAAATATTTAGTGTGCATGGTCTGTAATGGTAGCTAGGTAGTCACTGGAAGGAGAGCTATGCACCAATCCCCTGTGATGATGCACACGACCAGCCAGGTCTAGTACCTAAAGTCCAACCCCGCCATCTTGTGGTGCAGGCTGTTAGTACCTTTCAAAAGAGATACTCTCTTGTGGAAGGGAACAGAAGGGGAGGACTGCTAAATCAGTGTGGTCTACTAATCAGGACTACTATGGCTATTTTTTTTCTACCCTGCTGAGGAGTGGTCAACCATTCAGGGTTCTGGTGCTGACCATACACACACACCGGAGTTGAATAATGGGAGAAATTTTAGAGTTTCAGAAACCTTTGGTTGCTAGCTTTGTTGATTTCAAAAGGCTTTCAACTCTGTTGATCGTCATAACTTGTGGTTAATTGTGAGATCATAGGTATACCAGACAAGTTAGTTAACATAATGAAAGCTCTCTATAATAACACTGAGTCGTGTGTGAGAGTTAGTAAGGCTTGTAGCAATTGGTTTAGCATTACTTCTGGTGTTCGACAAGGGTGCATTTTGTCCCCTTTTCTCCTTAGTTTGGTTATTGATTATGTTATGCGAAATTCATTTCAAGGGAAAGATTTTGGCTTAAATGGGCTGGAGATAAGAAAATTTCTGATTTAGATTATGCTGATGATTTAGCCCTTTTGGCAAATGATGTTGATGAGATGGACTCTTTCATTCGAGCTGTTGATGAAACTGGTAGTAGAGTAGGCTTGGTTATAAACAGAGAGAAAACTAAAGTGATGAAAATTGGTCAGGAAGGTTGTGATTCAGTTAATCTGAATGGTTTCAGTCTTTAGCAGGTGTCACAGTTTAATTATCTTGGGAGCTATGTAACAGATACTGGTGATGTGACATGAGATTAACAGATGAATAGGGATTGCTGCCAGGACTTTCAAGAATCTATGGAGAGTGTAATGAAATTGGCTTATAAACCTAAAGATTAAAATTAGATTGTATAATAGTTGTGTTCTTTCTAGAGTTCGTTACAGTATCAAAATGTGGACGCTTTGTAAATAAGATAACAAGAAACTTGATGCTTTTGATTCTAGATGTTTAGTCAGTATCTTGGGCATTAGGGGGTTTGGCTTTGTAAGTAATGATGAGGTGTTAGGGAAAAAAATTGGCAGCCTCCTTTGAGCAGAATATTGTGCAGAGAGAGACTGTTCTTTGGGCATTTACTGTTGCTTTCGTAAATTTTAAATGATTTGGTAAATCTATGCTCCAATTGCCTCATAGTGTGACATTTCGATTTTGATTGAAATAATTTTTTTTCAAAAACCAATCCACTTCTTCGTTTTAAAAAACTATTGATATCCTTATCAAATTTTTTTTGTATGCATATTTCAGTAATTTAAACAGTAGAGAAATTCCAAATAAAATCACTATGTAAATCAAAACCAACAACATATGGAAAACTAAATTAAAAAGCATAAGTTAAAAACAGAATTAAAAAGACCTTCTTGCTCAGAAATTAATTAAAATAACTTAAAATTCTCTGTTGTTGAGTAATAGAATTTTTAAGTTTATCCTTGAAACTATTTGTATGCTGAAAGTTTTTAGGAGAAAACTCAAAAACTTTTCCGAACAAGGACAGCAATCCATATTCAGAAAAGTGACACTCCTAACAGCCCTAACTCACCAGCTTAACACTCATAGTATCACTTCACTGAAGTTAGAGTTCTGTCGTTGCTCCAAAAAGCTTTGGAGTGTTTTCTCCTAAAAACTTTTAACAAGCAAATAATTTGAAGGATAAATTTTTAAATTTTATTGAATTTTAAGTTATTTTAATTCATTTCTGAACAACAAGGTCTTTAATTGTGTATTTTATATTTTTTTTTTGGTAAATGTGAAAGAACAATAATAATTTCATAATGTAAAGAATAAATTGGCATCCTATCTTCCTTTGAAATGAATATGAACACTCATTGACTGATTTCACCATGGATATGCTTTAAATTTATTTTCAACTTTTTAGGGCCCATATAGGAAGATAGGTATATTTTTTAATATATTTATATTTTTTGTCACTAAAACACCAACTTTTAAAAACTTTTATTTGATATATGACTCATAAACATCGACCACATTTTTCCTCCCTTTTGGAGTCGTGTTTCAGGTTGCCCATGACATTGTATATGTCACAAGCTTTAATTTCAGATATAACTCATTATGGTTGATATCTGCACCCTACTCCTTTTTTTTAATGGGGGGGGGGGGGGGGGGTTGTAGTGGACAAAATTCGAAATAGTTTAAAATGGTCATATCAGCTTTTTCATTTGATACCTAACTTGTAACTGTAGGCCCTTATGTTTGGAAGATATAGTAGCAGAACAGTGTTCGTGTTTTCCATTTTTTCAGGTGGGGGAAGGGGAAAGAAAGCAAGAGGAATATATTTCTATTACCCACAATATTCTCCATGTCACAAGCTTTCAGTTGATATACAACTTGTCATTTACAACATTGGGGTTCTGGAGATAAGTGGAGCAATTATTTTCATATTTCCCTGTTTTTGACAGGAAGAAAGTATGGGGGGTTAATGTTTATAACACTCCCTATGTTACCAGCTTTCATTTCATGCATAGTTTACCTTCTGTACTCACCAAAGATACAGAGTAACATAATTTTAATATTTCCCTTTTTTAGGGAGGAAGAAAGCATGAGGTGGGTCGATTTTGTACAGCTTATGACAATCCTCGCTTCACAAGCTTTCATATGACGTATAACTTGTTACCTTTGGCACTTGCATTCTGTAGATATTGCAGAACAATCGTTTTCATATAACCCATTTGGGGGGGAAGAAAGCATGGGGGTAAATTTTTTATAGCCTATGACACTACCTGCATCACAAGCTTTCATTTGAGCACATTATTATTAAGTTTCTCCATTGCATTTGAATGATATTGTGGAACAACTGTTTTCACAAACCGACAAATGACAAGCGAAAAGCAATAGGAAGATAGGTTTTTTTTTTTTATTCCCTATCCTCCCCTTTATCCCTAAAAAGTAGAAATAAAACTAAAGCATATTGATTGTGGAATCAGCTATTTAATTGTATTCACGTTAAAGGCAACATGGCCGAACCAACAAAGCCTCTCTCTGCACAATATGCTGCTCAAAGGAGGTTGCTGACTCCTTTGACTAACCTCATCATTACTTACAAAGTTGAATCACATAATGTCCAAGGTACTGCGTAAATGTCTAGAATCAAAAGCATCAAGTTTCCTGTTGTTTACAAAGGGTCCAAGTTTCACTACCATAAATACCCTTAGAAGGAACCAAACTATTATACAGTCTAATTTTAGTCTTTAGGTGTATACGCCTGTTTCTCCACCATCTCCCTAGATCCTTAGAAGTCCTGGCAGCAATCCCTGTTCGTCTGATAATCTCAAGCCGCACATCACCATTATCTGTTGCATAGCTTCCAAGATAATTAAACTGTGACACCTGCTCAAGACTGCAACCATTCAGATTAACTGAATCACAGCCTGCCTAAATAATTTTCATCACTTTCAAATTAACAGAATCACAGCCTGCCTGACTAATTTTCATCACTTTTAAATTATTCCATCACTTAGTTTTATTTTCTACTTTTTAGGGTGCATGTGGGAGGTTTTTCTAAATTAAATTTATATATATGTGGTCCATAAATAGTAGCTAGGCATAAACTAGAAGGAGAGCTGTGTGCCAATCCCCAGTGATGATGTACAGAACTGGCCAGGTCTAGTGCCTAATGTTGGACCCCACCTACTCATGGTGCAGGCCATTAGTACCTTTGAAAAGAGATATTCTCTTTTGGAAGGGAATGGAAGGAGAGGGCTGTCAGTTCAGTGTGGCCTACTGATCTGGTCATCTACGGCCTTTTTTTTTTCAACCCTGCTGAGGAGTGGTCAACTTCACAGAGTCCTACTGGACTTGTTTATGGATTTGAGCTTGATTATGTATCCTAGGCTTGCTGCATTGGTGGGCTTCTATTGAGGAAGAATCTGCCACTGTATTTTCTGTTTGCTTCTGGGTTGTCAGCCCTAGGTTAATAGAGGCACAGGATACCTTATATCAGCTGGTGGATAATCCTGATTAGAGGCCATCTCAGTTACCTGAACCTCACTTAGCTAGTTGGGCATTGTCAATCTTTGACTGGAGTAATGTGTTTCAAGCAGGTCATATGGCTCTTGAAAAGGTGGTGCCTGAAGTTCCTACTAGCATAGGTAACTTCAGCCTTTAGTGGAGGAGGAACAGGTCTTTGGCCTATGTCTGCAATCAGGGGTTGTTTGATATTATTGGCCCTACTTATCTCAATAAACATAGTTTCTTTAAAAATCCTACTAATTATTTTCTTATGCAGGAACGTGGAACACGAGAACATAGAGATTATTCTCTTGATGTCTCCATGCAGGAATTCCAGTGTTATAACCTAGATATTCTACATAGGATTGCAAAAGACCAGATGGACAGGTAAAGGTGAGATACTTAAAAAAAACTTTAAATTTTTCTTTTCAGGGAGGGAGGGTGAAAGCATCTCCAAGGTGTAGGTTTGCTTCTCAGCAGACACACCAGTGATGTTCTTCTAAGATATGACTGCATTAATGAAAGATTTCGTAGAGCAAAATTTAAAACAAAAATCAAAACTTGAATGTTATCTGTTGTTATGCCCCCACAGAGGACTCTGATGAGAACAAAAAGGATTTGTTTTACAGCCAGCTTCAGGATATTTTGAATTCATCAGAGGAAGAAAAATGTATCTGTGAAGAAAGGAGATATTTCTCTTGTGCTCTTCCTCAATGCTAAAGTTGGTACACCTCAACTTGTTTGGAAAGGCCAAGATCTTAACAAGATAATTTTGTTCATTTTGCTGAATCGAATGAGGCTCATCTAACATTTTTGAGGTGTATGTAGGATCTGGATCTGTATGGCCTCAAAGTCTTCCTCTAATGAATGTGAATCCATCTCCTCATAGTTGGTTGGAGGTGTTGGTATAGGAAGATATTCTCCATGAGGAGCTTGCCTTATGGCTGAAGGCACATTTGGATATTGTATTTTGCTTTTGTTCTTTTCTGAAAAGCCCAACACTTTAGTTAAACAAAAATAACAATCCTGCAAGTGACTATTTGGCTCACACTAAACCATTGGAACTGCAAAGGGTACGGATTTTTTCTTACCTTTCAACCATTCACTCAGGCCAACAAAGCATAAAATGCAGCACACATTTGGAGCCCATGTTTTCTCATGATTTCCAACATGACATTCACAATCTTT
The DNA here is from genome assembly GCA_038380435.1 of Ryuthela nishihirai. Classification (NCBI taxonomy): domain Eukaryota; kingdom Metazoa; phylum Arthropoda; class Arachnida; order Araneae; family Heptathelidae; genus Ryuthela; species Ryuthela nishihirai. Next base: position 56,140,525 of record JAWZYU010000028.1, read on the forward strand.
GTCAAAGAACCACCCTGGGATTTTAAAGTATAATTTCCACACACATAACAAAACTTATCTGGCACATTAACACATCCATGATGCTGCCTTTGTGCCATTTAAACGACAAAATTCACTCTTCAACATACAGCATGTGTTCCTCCTACAATGAAAAGAACAAGAATGGCAGTATTGCCAGCCATAAAAAGTAAAATATCTAGTATCCTCCCAGTTTCCTGGAGGTATTCATCATCATATCAGTATTCACCTGGAGGTATTCATCATCATCATCCTCAAGCAGTCATGGGCTACGGAGGTCCAACCAGACTGTGCAATTTAGTTCTCCAAGCATATCTGTCCTGAGCTACATCTGCTGCATCCGGCCACTGCACACCAATTCTAACAAGGTCCTGTTTGACAATGTCTGCCCACCGCATCCTAGGTCTCCCCCTCCTTCTGAGGCCTCTAGGTACACTGTTCATAACCCTATTCACCAATCTATAATTATCCATACAGGCAACATGGCCAAACCAGCGGAGTCTCTCTGCACAATATGCTGCTTAAAGGAGGTTGCAGACTCTTTTGCCTAACCTCATCATTAGTTACAAAGTTAAACCACCCAAGATACTATATAAGCATCTAGAATCAAAAGCATCTAGTTTCCTGTTATCTTGTTTACACAATGTCCAAGTTTCACTACCATAACTACCTTAGAAAGAACCAAACTCCCCCTCCCCTGATAAAAAATTATACAGTCTAATTTTAATCTTTAGGTGTATAAGCCAATTTCACCACACTCTCCATAGATTCTTAAAAGTCCTGGCAGCAATCCCTATTCATCTGTTAATCTCATGTCACACATCACCAGTATCTGTTACATAGCTCCCAAGATAATTAAACTGTGACACCTGCTCAAGACTGCAACCATTCAGATTAACTGAATCACAACCTTCCCGACCAATTTTTATCACTTTAGTTTTCTCTCAGTTTATAACCAAGCCTACTCTACTACCAGTTTCATCAACAGCTCGAATGAAAGAGTTCATCTCATCAACATCATTTGCCAAAAGGGCTAAATCATCAGCATAATCTAAATCAGAAATTTTCTTATCTCCAGCCCATTTAAGCCAAAATCTTTCCCTTGAAATGAATTTCGCATAACATAATCAATAACCAAACTAAGGAGAAAAGGAGACAAAATGCACCCTTGTCGAACACCAGAAGTAATGCTAAACCAATTGCTACAAGCCTTACCAACTCTCACACACGACTCAGTGTTATTATAGAGAGCTTTCATTATGTTAACTAACTTGTCTGGTATACCATATGATCTCACAATTAACCACAAATTATGACGATCAACAGAGTCAAAAGCCTTTTTGAAATCAACAAAGCTAGCAACCAAAGGTTTCTGAAACTCTAAACATTTTTCAAAAATCTGACTAAGTGAAAATATCTGATCCACACATCCCCTACCACTTCGGAATCCACATTGCTCATAACGCAATTGACTGTCAACCAGATTCTTAATTTTATTAAGCACAATCATGGAAAGAACTTTACCTGGAACAGAGAGTAGGCTGATACCCCTATAGTTATCACAAGAACTGCGATCACCTTTTTTGATAATAGTGATAATAATAGCTCTGGTAAAATCCTTAAAAACCATGCTTTTATCATAAAAAATATTCAAAATTTCAGTCATCCAAGTGGTAACCGAAACATTCCCAACTCTAAGCATTTCCATAGTAATTTCATCTTCCCCTGGGCATTTATGAAATTTAAGTTTAGAAATAGCCAAAATAATGGGACACAACCTGGCAAATCACAGCAGAATTATACATTGGTGTGCAGAAGGTCATATCCGAATGCACCACATATCTGATCTTGTTTCAAATGGGCTACAACAGCTGGCAACCATGTTGAGTGCTGATGTTGTCAACAAATAACATGAAAGTGCTTCTCTAGTGGGTTCAGGAGCACAGACACGACCATTGAGGACTGGAAAAAAGCATCCAGGTCAGATTAATTAATGTTCCTTTTGAATCATGCTGATGGAAGGATTAGAATTTGGTACAAGCAATATGAGGCAATGGAGTCATTTTGTCTGGTGCCAACAATACACTTCCAGTGGTGGCGGTGTGATGGTGTGGAGAATAATTACTGGCACACATTATTATCGGGGGATGACACACGTCCCCTGATACTCGTCGAAATACTTCTGAACACCATGACATAATTGAACATCATTGCTGACCAAGTTCATGGTTACAGTTTATCCTTAGTCAGCTGGACACATTCACCATGATAATGTACCTACTCATAAGGCATGTATCGTCACTTGTGGTTCCAGGAACCTGCCAATGAATTTTCCTTGCTTTATTGACCTGCAGTCCCCAGATCTAAACCCTACCCGAGCATCTTTGGGATGAGGTGGTAAGAGTGTTTGCAGTGAGACTGTGCCACCTTCCAATTTGCAGGAATTATACGATACAATCATTTATGTATGGTGTAACATTCCTGCACAACACATCTAGCATTTTGTAAATTCCATGCCCTGAAGATTTCGGGCCGTTCTGAAGCCAAGGGAGTCGCAACATTCTACTAGGTAGGTGTACCTAATAACCTGGCATCTCAGTGTATTTTTCTATTTATTTTTATTTTGAACGAGAAAACATTTTATAATATGCCGTATGTTTTTATTATCAATTTTGTATGTATGTACTTTCTGAATAGGGGAAGCAATTATCAAAGCATTGCTCAAATTATATTGGAACACAGTTTCGGCACTATGCTTATAAATCACTGAACTCGAATGCTGTCCCAGTACTTATATTTCTAAATCATAAACCAGAACTCCGTTCCAGTATTTATATTTCTAAATCTTTAAGCTTGAATTGCTTTCTGGTACTTGTGTATTAGATCATGAAATTTAAGTTTAGAAATAGCCAAAATAATGGGACACAACCTGGCAAATCACAGCAGTACTTAAATTTTCAAATCATTGAACTGAATCATTGAACATGAATCATTGAAATTAATTTTTCCAGTACTTAAATTTTTAAATCATTGAACTAGAACAGCGTTTTTGGATTTTTCTGAATAATGGGAATAGGACACTGATCCTGTATTTGATGTTTCCGAATCACGAAGTGCGGGTAGTTCTGTAGTTTTCTAAAGCAAATATTTATGTAACATGGTTTGTGCATGTGCGTGTATATGATATACACCGAATGGACAAATTATTATATACACCCCAATAACAATATGCGAAGCAGAAGTATTGCATCCAGTCACATGGGAGAAGCAGGGGTGGCTTAGCTCGTGTGCAAAATAAGCGCTGCTCAGCAGTAAAACAACCCAACCAGTCAGATGGGATGAGTAGGTTCAAGGAAGGCCTGTTGTTCTGTCACCACAACTGCTGAACTGTTGGGATTTCCACGTCAGACCGTTGCATGTGTATACCAAGACTATGTGAAATATGGCAAAACTTCCAACCATTGGGAGAAATGTGAATGTAAACATGCAATTGACTTTTGAAGTGATGACAGACTGTCCCACATCGTTACAAGGAATTTCATGGCTACCATGGAGCAGATAATGTCGGAATTGAATGAGGCTGCTTCCATAAGCTTATGCACAAAGACTATCTGTCGTACCATAAAAAAAATAGGCTATGGCAGTCGATGCCCACATCATGTCCCCATGTTGACTGCAAGGCACTGAAAGGTTAAGCTGCGGTTTGCAAAGGCCTATAGCAACTGGAGTGCGGAGGACTGGAAACACATCATCTGATCTGACGAATCACAGTTTTAACTCTATCACGTCGATGAGAGGTTGACCCTCAACCCCCTTCCCCCCTCCTTTATTGCTACGAGAACTCGTAGTTATATATACACATCATATCAGAATAATCTGACCACCTATCTAATAATACCAATGGTAGGTGGTCATATTATTCTGATACGACTGTGTATATATAAGTACTGGACTGAAAAATGGAAATAGTTCCATATCAATAGATAATCACATTCAGAGCTAAATTCTTCAATATAAATTTTAGTGAAAAATGTCTCAAGATAAATCAAAGACCTCAATCAAATCTGCCTTAATCCAGTGTTTAAATATTTTTTCAGTATTCAAAGAGTTATGAAAGCTTAAATATTTAACAGGCTACAAAAGAAATTGACCTCAAATTTTAATAAACGCATTAAAAGAGATTAAGAGATCAGTAACTGGGGCATTGCACCCTGCACTCTATGCAGCCCTACGTCCATGGAGGATCAATTGTCATTACTGCCAGTTGCAGGTTTCAATATTGGTGGAAGAATAGTTTGCTCACATCTCTTAGTAGGAATCAAGCAAAGAACATGTTGTAAGATTTTGTTTCAACTTAAAAATAGTGTTTTCGGATTTAAAAAGTAAAAAAATAATAAATAATACTCCCTCAAGCAGCTGCTTGCCACAGAGGTCTGACAGGAGCCTGTCAGTTTATATGTCATAGTAGAAGGTCTGAGAGGATGGCAGGACCTCAGCAGAAAAACACACATCCATGCCTTATCCGGGGTTCGAACTCAGGTCCCTTACATCAATAGCCAAGCGTGCTAACCACTCGGCAATAACTGTTTAGAAAACCAACTTTAGTCAGCGCTTCAAGGTAAAAAGTCTTAATTGTTTTTTCAAATTATTGTTGTATTGTATCAAGCCTGTTTTGTCAAAACACACATTTTCCATATTGAAGATTCGTGCTTCAGATAAATTGTAATGGTTTATTTATGTATAATACATACAGGGACCCTCCCCCCCCCCCCCGAAAATCTTGTGTCATATCTCAAACTTGTCTACCTGTAAATCCAAAACAGTTGTATTTGTATAATTTTATTTTAGCGCCATATTTTATGTCTGACACTAAAAATAGATTAAAAAAAGAACAACTATAAAATCTCATTCCATATAGAATATTATTTTTACCTTTCCTATTCGGTGGAGTATTTTAATAATTGGGAAACCCTATTCAAGTCTTATTCTCAGATCCTCCCCCTCCCCAGAAAAAAAAATAAAACCATCAAAGTGAAAACGCTATAATGAAAATTTTGAATTTATATGGAAGTAGTTATCTAAAAATTAAAATATATATGCAATAAATTATATGCTGTTTTTCCCCAAGCCGAGTTTAAGGTTTTTTCAAAATCGGCGAACTTGATCAAAAATTAGTAGCTCACCACTGGTAGAGCGGTAAAAACAGATTTCAAAATTGAGAATTCAGACTGATTTAGTAGCCCTCCCCCTTCCTTTCCACAAGAAAATATTTCTTTTGAAAAGTACTAACGGTCTGCATCACGAGATGCAGGGTTCCAAGTTTACTTAGGACCCCGCCTCTCGTGATGCAGGTTTATCACCGAGTTAGGTTAGCTAGGTTTTTTATTGGAGATGTGCATCATCACAGGAGATTGGTGCATGTTCTCCTACAGTTCAGCTGCGATTAAAACTCATGACATTTTGTTATCCCTCTCTGTTAGACGATTATGTGTAGTTTTCGAACAATGACGAATTCTGAATTTTAAAAGTTAGTTTATAACTGTTAAATCCCTATTATTTAAATTAATTAAATTTTTCTGCTAACTAATTTACAGATTTTAAATAAGTATTTTATACTAATTTTTAGATTGCCGATAACAGAGATGTATCCATTGTAGAAATAAAGGCTAAACGAAGTTGCTATTGCTACTCAAGATTTTAAATATTACTCCGTTTTATAATGTTTGTTTGTAAACTTGGGATTTTGTATGTTCGCTATATGATAAATATTCTTCAGCAGTCAATTATTTGTACTATTATGTGACAAATGATGACGTTTATTCTCTGCGAATGCTCTTTCAGAAATCTAAAGTTCTTATAATTTAATTCAGAATGCAAAAATACTTTGTTTCACATGGTAAATGGTTGAAGTGGCTAAAGCCTTTTAAATTCCGTAAGTAACAAACAGTTCTTGATGTGGCAGATAGTTCTTGATGTAAGAATCTGAGCATAATGATTTTCTATCACTCTGGCAGTGATAAATGTAAGTAGTAAAGGAATTTCAATGCATGAATCAAGAGTTGTCCGTCACAGCTCTTGCTTCTTCACTCAGCATCACTCGCCAAGACAGATGGTTCGGATGAGAGCGTCAGCAACAGAGTACGGGTCACAGTTGGACGAGGGGCGTCGGTCCTCCAGGTAGCCTTGCTTCAGCTCAGCCACTTGGCGTGGAATACGAATGCTTGCTCCGCGATTCGCCACTCCCGCTGAGAAATCGTGTATACTGGAAGTCTCATGAAGGCCAGTCAGCCTGCGCTCGTTGTCCTTGCCTTGCTTCGGGTCGTAAGCTTCGATGTGGCGCACGTGGTTGCGAGACAACTTCTCGATGGCTTCTTCGATTTCCCTGCAAATCGAAAGAAAAATTAAAAATAACTGAAAAGATACAGGAAAAATCACTCTACTGATGAAATTAGAACTCCGAGAAATAAAATTGAATGGCTCCAGAATCTCTTTTGCCTGGTCAAGAATGGCTCGCTGGAATCGTTCTCAGCTTAGGTGGCAGTTGCACCACTTTGATCAGTAGCGAATCCACCACATTTTTGAAAAAAGGTTGCGTCCAAGTTTCTTACTTGACACTTTTAATTTTTTATAGGATTTATATACAATTTATTTAATCTTAATTACTTGTAGTATCTTCAATTCATATGGCATTGTATTCGCTTTGAAAGCTTAATTTATTGTATTAGTAAATAACTCTTAAAGGGGTCTAAATTGTGATGATACTGGAAACGGATTCGTACCTTTAATTTATTTTAGAAACTGAAACAAACATCTTTGTTTAACTTTAATAACTCTTAATGTAATTAAACTAAGGATCGCAATTTCATATTTAAGCATATTATAGTGGATACTTTATAGTGTAGTTGAATAAAATCAGTCTTATTCGTAAATTTTTGTTTAATGGTATTGAAACCATTCCATGATGCAGTCTACTGTTTTCCGTTTAAGGGTTCGTGGAAAAATTATGTAATGCTATTTTCCTGTTTTAATAGAATTTAAATCTTATCTCCCACTCTCTTCCGTATAATGGTTGCCTGACCCTTTTTAGTAACATTTTCCTGTTTGTAAGGTGTTCTTTTTTTCGTATGGACATCAGCATTGCAATTGACTGTTAACATAAAAAATATTTTTTCCCCATCAGAAAACGGAAAAATTGACTGATCTCAGAAATAAGTGTAGCGTTACGTAACAGAACTACCGAATTTTTCCTCCCTCCCTTGTGTAACGCGATTTAACAGAATTATTAACCCACTCCAAACATGACATACCGTATATTTCCGCAGATAAGACGATAGTTGAATCATAAAAAAAAGGCCCCCAAAATCCGGGTCGTCTTATAGGACAGATACAAAAAAAATTAGATCGAAATTTATATAAATTGAAACCATTATAACTACAACTTATCGAAAAATCTATCGTATTATTTAAATACGCTATATGGGAATATACATTACATTGCGCTATACATTACATTGTAATAGTAAATAATACATTACATTGTAATAGTAAAACAATACTAACACAAAATAAATATTAAAAGTTATGTTTATTGAGCTACTGAGGAAAAAACGGACAAACCGTAATTATTTACTAGTACAGAGTAGGGTATGTCCACAAAATAGAATAGCCCATACGACGCTTTTGTGAATAGTCAAGGTCATTACCCGAATGCCCGAATCAGTGCTAATGTTTGCGAATAGGACATAATTCCGTATACGCTATACAGTATTATTATCCAGGTGATGATCGCCATTCTAAATTCATAGGCCGTTGATAGTTTGGGGTCGTCTTATATGACATATATGCTAAAACTATAAAACTTTGACGAAAATTTATACCTCGTCTTATCTGTGGAAATATACGGTAGTTTATGGGTGATCTTTATGGCACTGAAATATTTCACTTTTTTGTCACCAGAACTTTGTACAAGTGGATTTATATCCGTTAATTTGACCGCAAAGGGTCTCGGACCCAGTCGAAACCTCTGAAGTTTGTAGCCTAAAACCTCGTAACTGAGCTAAAATAGTTTGAACTTAATTTGGATTATTTAACGAATTATTTTTTATTGAAATTGGCGAATTCTGCAACTTGGCTAGTTATACTTCTGAGATGGTCAAAGTAGATTTCATGTCGGAGAGTTGTTTTTGTTTCCTAAACTGTGTGTGATATTTAGTCTTTAGGTTGGTCAAGAGGTTGTACTTGTTGAATTATTTCTGTTAATTTCATTACTAAACGCCTCGGATCTTTAATTCGTTTAGAAACATGCTCGAAACTACTTAAATTTAAAGTTTAATAATACAGCTATTCATTGACGTAGAGAGTTTGTTAAAACACTGATCATTACAATTTATTGCGCTGTACACTTTGGCTTTCATTTCGACTAAGCAGGTTTTGAAATTTACGAATTTTTAAGTTTTCCAAATGCATTTTGTACAATTACTTTTTTTGTCAATTTCATTTGAAATTCTAATAAGCTTTTACAAGTTAATTACTTGACAGTTTGAGTAATTGTATTAGGACATTTTTTGAAAATAATTTAAGTTTATCTCTAATTGCTGCATAAGTTGATCATTAATAACTGAAACTTCATTTACTGTTTTTTAATAGCTGATCTGCAATTCATATAAAAAGGAAAAATTCTTAAGCAAACGATTTAAAAAAAATTTGAGCTCAGGTGCGAATTTAATGAGCCTCTTTTTTAGTAATTTACAACTTGTAATTGTGTGTTTCGTCCGGAGTAGTGCCCCAAACTTTTTTGAGCTTAGATTTTTACCTGTGGTTATATGTAATGCCACAAGTGATGCAGCAGGTTTTGCGCCCATGCTTCGATGTTCTCTACGTAAAGAAGCAAATGTCCACTACACTAAGTATACTCCATTTTATATGAAGAATGGAGTAGTAGTGAGGTCCCATTATACGGTAATTGATACTTTCGGTATGACGTCACCGACCACGTCCCCTTCTGGTCACGTGATATGTCGTCACTTCCGTCCACGCCCCCTTATTGATATTCATAATTAATAAAGACCCTCATTAAAAACACCCCTTTATTTAAAAAAAATCTGTGGCGCCATCTAGTGTATATTATGAGTACTATACTTTAGAAAAGCCTATTTTAACTGAAATTATTCCCAATTTTTGACCCTCTCATTAAAAATTCCTCCCCCTTTATTAAAAACCCTATCAAAACTGTCCCCTGGTTGACCCACCTGTATTTTTTATACTTGTATATTCTCATTTCTGCATATTTAGAAGATAATCCGTCATCCACCCCGCTAGTACTTTGTACATTTTCTGGCCGTTTTTCTATGCCTTTTATTGTCCTGTGTGAGTAATCGATTTCACTGTAGTTCACTCCATTGGAGCGATTTTGCACTTGTTCAGAAAAGTGAATATTTTATTCACATACAACTGAAAAGTTACATGTAATATTCACATGCTTCCACAAAAAGAGAATGCAGGAAAATAATGTTGCTGACCTGCATCTCACTAGAAATTGTGACCTTAACACCCTAATACGTAAAAAAAAATGAATACTTATGGTTAAACTATTGTTACTACTGTACTTCGCACGTCCACATACTTGTATTCTCCTTGCTGTCTTTCAAGCTGGCACAGGGCGCCCTCTGTCGGGCTGTTTTGAGGTGAACCGACGAATGCTTACTTTTACGTTACGTTTTTGATATTTTTTCTTTTAATGTGAGATTGCGGGTAAGGTGCTTTTCTTTCGTTTTCCTATCGGTTCTCTTTTTCAATCTTACTTCTGTAATGTGGCCATTGATTGTCTTGATGAGTGTTTGAAGTGTGAAATAACCGCTGAAAAACTTGGCGCTTTATGCGTTAGGTCCGGAAAACGGTTGAAGTTACGAGACTGCAAAGTATTATCTAACAGATCGATTCTGGGAGTCCTCTCCTTCAGAATCGAGAAGCATTTAGTACATACTAATGGAATTTACTGGAGTAATGCTACTTTCTATAGGTAGTGTTATTTCAGATTTTAAATTTCCAAACAAGTGAAACACATATGGGAGTACATAACATTATCAAGAAACGTGTCCTTGCCGGTAAACAACCACTTTCACACTTATAAAACATAGTGCCACTTGTTCTAAGAATTAGACACCAGTGCGGGAAAAACAACCATTTTCGCACTTACACAAACATAGTGTACTTACTAGTTCTAAGAATTCCACACTAGTATAGAAATATATATTCTCATGCAGGAAAAATAATTAAACCGATTCTTAGACCTGAAATGCACGTGTTAGATTTCCTCGTGTAGTGAAACACCTGATTTCAGCCATGTCATGACCTTTTAGTTCAAATCTTAATTACATATTGTTCTGATCATCGTTCATTGACTAGGTTTTTTTTTTTAGCAAAGTGCATGGTCATATCGCTACTGCGAGAGAGATCGCCCCCCCCCCCCCCGCGTCATTTTTGCATTGAAGTCACCACCGGAACTGTCCCGCAGAAACTGTACATTATCGTGGTTGGGAAAAATAGAAGTTGAAATTTAAGTGATGGAAATATTATAAAGATATATTTATAAAGATTTCGCATTACTTCTACATCATATTACACTGGGATTGAAATTTTCACACATTCTATTATTTTGCGAAACTCGTATTAAATGATACTTTTTTGTTTTTCCATTTTTTACACTGAATTTTTTTTTGCTACATTGGTACCGTTTTGTAAAATACGTCACACATTTTTTATGACATTAACAATTTTCTGTCTGTGCACCTAAAAGCGATTTTCCCTTTCTAATGTGGGGTCGGGGTGGCTCAGTCGGTAGCTCGTCAGGCTCGTAATCTGTAGTTCCCAGGTTCGAGTCCCAGCTGGGTCAGCATTGAGCAAACTTCCGCAAAATTCCCCGCCCTGCCCACGGTCAGTAGGGGACACCGATGGGCTTGGAAAGGCCGCCGTCCGTCGGATGGGACGTTAAGCCGTGGCTCCTTGTGCGGGAGAGCCATACCTGTGCACGTTAAAGAACACGCTGGATGGCCTTGACGGGAGGTTACCATCTGTCTCCCAACTGCTATTCCAGTGGGTCCCCTCACCCAACCTTCTCTGAGCCTTCGGGGACCATGTGACTTGGCCATTTAGCCCATTGTGTGCAAAAAGTGCCGCTCAGAGGTAAAACAACCCAACCTTTCTAATATACTTTCTTTTATGCTCAAACCATATTCTCCCTGTAACGGCTACATACTTTATTTAATTGTGATGAACAGTACAAGAGGGCATTTGAAAATTAGCTGACCGCTTAGAGTTTTTCCACGCAGTAAACTGCTGTGTCCTTAAGCCGAAAAGATTCCGCCGAAGATAAGACGGGAGTTTCTGTTGACCTATCCGATAAAGTGCAGCATTTCGACATGAAACGAATAATTATTTCACTTTGTCAATAGCGTTCAAAAGATTCTTGAGGAAGATAAAAGTCACGTAGCAGGCAGCTGTTCCCATAAGTAAAGGATTTAGATAAACAATAGCATATCTTTTCACATCGAAAAAGGCTGTTCCATAGGTCAGTGTATAAGTGCCACGTGACCTTTGAGTATTCACTAGTTGGGCTGGGTTTTCGTGCGCGTGCTCGTCTCCCTGCCATTTCTTCGAATTAAGTGCCAAGTTCGTGTTAAATTTTAAGAAGTGGGAGAGCTTGGAATTTTCCTATATTTTGAAAAGGGCATTTGTGGACTTGGATTCACACCGAGTGTCTCTTAGTTGGTAAAGACATTATTTTTTGTCCGTCACTTATACCCAATCCTGATCTAACCATTCGCGTTAAAGGGAAAAAATTCATTAGTCACGATCGTTAACCAAGCATTTGCATGAAAGGTTTATCAGTGTCGCTTTTCTGCACAGGGGAAAAATTACTGAACAGTAGTAATAAGTATCCAAAACTTATCGCTGAGGTTTGTACTTTTAAATTATTCCTGAAATTTTTTAGTTAGGCGGATTTTTATGTTGCCGAATCGACGAAGCTTTCTCATGTAGGTTGTTCCATTAGCTATACTGATATAATCGCTGAAGTATTTGCTTAATTTTGACTATCCGTCCAGCTGCAAATAAAATTTCGGTAGATTAGCTCAGATAAGTTGAGAATTGTTATCAGTATGTTGAGAGAGACTAAATGTATTTTTTTTTATAGTAGTTTAGTGTATTTTATAGTATTGTTAAAACTAATATCCCCTACACCATTAACATACATTCATGTTGGACTTGGATGTAGAACAAAAGTTAGATGTTTTACGCACCGTAAGCAGAAATGCAAGGGGTACCCGCAACGTATGAATTGTTTTCTACTTTGCATTGTTTACTTTCTACAGCATTCTGCCGCGTACAAAATTCTTTGCAGAATTATTTTTCACCCGATGAAAACAACTGACCTTTGTAAAGCGTAATACACACACGTTTACTAACGAGAGGTCGCAACGCGAAATAAAATTTCATCAGCGTGATGAGTCATTGGATCACACGTCCGCCGCTAAACAGTGGAAGAGACGATTTTTAAAACAGTAAGAGTGTTTACATTTGCAGATTTTAAAAAAATGATATCTTACTTTCAAACAATTAGCTGATTTTTCTTCGGAGGAAGAAATAATGTTATCGATGAGTAACGTTACTTTCTAGGAAAGAGTAATATTTTGCATCATGTACGGAGGATACAGCGGTATAAGGTATTAGGAATAAAAAGTTTTAAACTTGTGATCGCGTAACGGATATACGGGAATTAAAAAAGTTTGTTGATTATTCTTTTGCAATCACGACGTGTTGTGCCTAATATGTCTGAACACAAATATCTGACGGCATCATCCTTCAATCCGATGGAGACTAATTTTAAAAAGAGTGGCGCAACACTTTGAGGTTTAGGGGCGCTGCCGTAAAAATAAAACGTTCTCCAAGGAGTGTAATTCCCTATTCGGCACTTAAAACATTTATTACTGCCTATGAAACGTGGTTGGGAATAAAAATTGAGAGAGAAAGATTTATTTCTCGGTCTGTTGACTCAGAATGGGAAAAGTATATCCATATATGCTGATTATTATTCAGATTAAGAACCCCCCACTTTATATAACACAGGACTTTGTTAAAACAGTTTACGATGTTATTTGAAATGGTTAAGTATGAAGGATAATGATTGACAGTAGGAAATAAAAATATGAAAATGGGGCGAAAGTAGTAGGTTAATGTGGTTTCTAACACCGAAGCGGGTCAATGTTAATCCTATGGGACCCACCACCATGTGTTCTAAAGTGGGTCCTTTATGTCACCCATACAGGTCACCAGACCATATTACTCTTCAATATTTTTCATAACTACAAATAAATTGTTTTTAAAACAAAGTTTTTTTTTGTTTTTCGCCGTTTTCCTTTTATTATTTTTTCATTTTTACCCAATAGCATTTTTTCATTTTCTACGGGACAGTCTTTTAAAACAGTTACTGCGGGATAGTCCTTATTCTAGTGAAGGTCGAATTCGCAAAATATGGGACCTTGTAATTATTTTTGAGGATTGCATCAGCCATTCTGAGAGAGGATGCCACCAAAAGTTTAATTGGTCTGTGCAATTATTTTGAGGATTGCATCACCCATTCTGAACGTTGCCACCAAAAGTTCAGTTGGACTTGGCAGAAAGCGAGGGAATTATTTGGGAGCTTGTGATCGGTGAGGGGGAGTTTAATAGATGGGTCGGAACTTTTGATAAGGGATTTTTTTAATGAGGGGGGAGTCAAAAATTGGGAATAATTTCAGTTAAAATAGAGGGCTTTTCTAAAGTATAGTTACTCATAATATATACCTGATGGCGCCTCGGTTTTTTAATAAAAGGGGGATAAAAAATACAGGTCAACCAAGGGGTCTTTGTGAATTATGAATATTAATAAGGGGACGTGGCCGGTGACGTCATACCGGAAGTATCAATTACCGTATAATGGGATCTCGCTACTTGGCGTGGTAAAATCTGAAGATCAAAAACGGCAACAAGCAATGGTAAGATACCAAAACTACCCGAGTTATAGGAAGAACAACTAGCAGATTTAATACTCCGCCACAACAAATAGTTCCATGCTTTATTCAAGAAATAAATACTTTTCCTGACTTAAATTATTATTATATACAGTTTATGGAAGTCAGCAACTAAAAATGCTATTTCTAATTTCGAATAAATTGCGCGATGAAACACAATTTCTTTTACACTAGTACATTGGCGATGTAAAACACTTGCCGTTGAAGCTCCCTAACGAGTTGCGGATACATATATTTTCAGGTGTCATAACTTGCTTTTCATGGCTTTCGTTGTTACGAGTACAAAGCGATGAATCAACAAGAAACTCTTTGAGGCGGACTTGCTGCTCCATTCTTTATATAAAACAGACTACAGAGGAAGACACTGACATTTATTCCTGTTTACGCTTTTATACACATGCTATGGGAATACAGGGGTGGCTCAGATAGTAGTATGCCAGGCTCGTAATATGCAGTTCCTGGGTTCAAGTCCCACTTGGGTCATACCCTGTGCACGTTAAAGAACACGCTGGATGGCCTTGACGGGAGCCTACCATCTGTCTCCCAACAGCTGTTCCAGTGGGTCCCCTCCCCCAACCTTCTCTGAGCCTTCGGGGTCCCTGTGACCTGGCCATTTAGCCCATGGTGTGCAAAAAAGTGCCGCTCAGAGGTAAAACAACCCAAATCCCACTTGGGCCAGTGTTGAGATTTATCTTCTCAAAACACCCTGACCTCGGTCACTAGGGAACCTAGATTGTGCTTGGAAAGGCCGTCTTCCATCAGATGGGATGTAAGCCCCGTGTGCGGGTGAGCCATAACAAGACCACCTACGTGGTTTTGCTGTGCACGTTAAAGAGCATGCTGAATGGCCTTGATGGGAGGCTTTCTTCTATCTCTTAATATCTATCCAGTAGATACCCTCCGCTCAACCTTCTCTGAGCTCTCGGTATCCTTGTTACCTGGCCATTAAGCCCATTATGTGCAAAAAAGCGCTGCTCATAGGTAAAACAACCGAACTACAGAATGCATATTCTTTTGTGGACGTAGCTGTGCCTGACACTTTATAAATAGTAGCTGTTATTCTTGGACGATCCCTATTTTTTTCCCCATATTACCTGAATTTTTACTAAGTCCCGTCGAATTGTGATAATTACTAAATATTTTACCAAGTTTTCTCGTTTTTGCCAACTCCTTTATTTTACCAAGTGGCTTCCAATTTTACCAAGTTTCCTCGATTTTTCCAACTCGCTGTAATTTTACAGAAAAAATCTCAATTTTGACATCTTCCCTGAATTTACCAAGTCACTTCGAATTTTGCAAACTCCTTAATTGTACAAAAACAAGCCCAATTTTCACAACTTGCCTGCATTTTACCAAGTGGCTTCGAATTTTGCCAACTATTCTGGATTTCGCCAACTCCCCAAGATTTTGCCAACTCTCTAAATTCAGCAAATAAATCCCAATTTTCTCTCGCCTGTATTTTACCAAGTGAATTCAAATTTTGTCGTCTACTCGATTTTGCCAACTCGCCATAATTTTACAGAAAAAAAAAATCTCAATTTTAAATCTCACCTGAATTTTTCAGTTACTCCAAATTTTGCTAACTCCCCAATATTTTGCCAAATCTTAGCTTAAATGGGCGAGAAACTAGCGACTAACAGGACTAACTTAGTTCATGTCCACAAGTGGTGTTTTATTCATGCTTCCCTATCTCAGAAAAATGATATTTTGCAATACAATAACCACAAATATGACGTAAGAGGTTTTAACCTTTCTCAGGTCCAGCTATTTTTTCGCCCTGATCAGGTAAAAAAAAATAACTTTATAACTTTTTTGCCAAATAACTAATCAACAGAAAAAATAGGTCATGTTGTATACCAAATTAAAGAGAATTTCATTCTGAATTTTATTGAAATAAAAATATGAATGTTGCAGTATACGAATTTTAATAACACTTTTTTACAGTAGTATACCGAAAAAATAGGTACATATTTCATAATTGCTTCCAAAATTTTCCGTTTCTAAAAATAGCAGTTTTTTTTGTTAATTTTTCGGAGATTTTCGAAAATTTGAGGAAAAATATGTTGATAATAGTTCAAATCAAACTTGTGGGCTTAAATCGTGTGATTTCTTCAATACATAGTAACGTTAACAAACAAATCGCAATACTGTATAACGCTTCTAAAATATAGCAATCAGATGGCTTTATCGAATTATTTATATTGTAGTTTAATAAAATATGCATCAAATGAAAAAATAAAATATTATTTTTCAAGCTTGAATTATGTATTTTTAAAAGATACATGTAAGAATTTTTTTTAAACGGCAATTTAAAAAAAATTGAAGTTTCCCATGTTGTACAAAAAACGTCTATAGATGTCCTTGAACCGGGAAGGGTTAAAATCTTTGATAATAAAGTGACAAATACACATATAATTAGCGAACCATAAACGGTACCTGTAAATGGTACCTTGGCGTAAACTGGAAGGAGAGCTGTGTACCAATCCCTAGTGATGATGCACAGAACCGGCCAGGTCTAGCACCTAATGTCCGACCCCGCCTTCTCGTCGTGCAGGCCGTTAGTACCTTTCAAAAGAGATATTCTCTTTTGGAAGGGAAGGGGAGGGCTGCCAGTTCAGTATGGCCTACTGATCTGGTCATCTATGGCCACTTTTTTTCTTTTTTTTTTTCTTCAACCCTGCTGAGGAGTGGTCAACTTCACAGAGTCCTGGTGCTGACCATTTATACCTACTAGACTGGACTTGTTTATGGATTTGAGCTTGATTATGGATCCTGGACTTGCTGCACTGGTAGGCCTCTGTTGAGGGAGAGTCTGCCGCTGTGTTTTCTGTTTGCTTCTGGGTTGCCAGCTCTAAGTGAACAGAGGCATGGGATACCTTATATCAGCTGGTGGATAATCCTAATCAGAGGCCATCCCAGGTACCTGAACCTTACTTAGCTAGTTGGGCATCGTCAAGCCTAAACTGGAGTAATGTGTCTCAGGCAGGCCACATGGCTCTTGAAAAAGTCCACTTGAAAAGGTGGTGCCTGAAGTTCCTACCAGCATCGGTGACTTCAGCCTTTAGTGGAGGAGGAACAGGTCTTTGCCCCATGCCTGCGATCAGGGGGCTGTTTGATATTGTTGGCCCTACCAATCTCAATAAACCTAATTTCTTTAAAAATCCTACTAATCATTTTGTCTCTGCAGGAATGTGGAACGTGAGGACATAGAGATTATTCTCGTGATATCCTCATGCAGGAATTCCAGCGCTATAACCTAGATATTCTAGGCTTGCAAGAGACCAGATGGACAGATAAAGGTGAGATACTTAAAAATAACTTTAAATTTCTCTTTACAGGGAGGGAGGATGGAAAGCATCACCAAGGCGTGGGTCTGCTGCTCAGCAGACATGCTAGTGATGCTCTTCTAGGATATGAGTGCATTAATGAAAGGTTTCTTACAGCAAAATTTCAGACAAGCATTAAAGACTTTAGTGTTATCTGCTGTTATGCCCACACTGAGGATTCTGATGAGGATGAGAAGGATAGGTTTTACGGACAACTTCAGGATATTTTGAAATCTGTCAAGAAAGGAGATATTTCCCTTGTTCTTGGTGACTTCAATGCAAAAGTTGGTACCGACTCTGACCTTTGGGGAGGAGTAATAGGCCCTTTTGGTATTGGTAGCTGCAATGGCAATGGGCAACGTCTCCTACAGGTAAGTAAACTCAATGGTTTCAGAATAACTAACACATATTACAAACACCGTGACATACATAAATACACATGGGTTTCACCTGATGGGCTGCATAGGAATATGATTGATTATATATTAATTAACAGCAAATGGGCTAGTTCTGTTAGAAATACCAGGGCATATAGGGGAGCTGAAATTGGATCTGACCATTACCTTGTTAAAAGTGTCTTGCAACTTAAACTTAAAAAGTGTTGTGCTAGGGTTAAAAAATTTACCTTTAATACTGAAGCTCTGAAAGACCCAGTTATAGCTAAAGCTTACCATGATAGGTTACTTAGTCATTATGACAGTCATGGTTTGCTTAATACTGAAGTTGAGGAAGAATGGGGCCATTTTAAACAGGCTTTTTTGGAAACTAACAGTACTCTTTTAGGGAAAAAGGAGCAGAGGAGACAGAATTATTAAAGTGATAAGGCACTTGAGCTTATTTCAGAAAGAAGGAACTGCAGGAATGTCCTTAATCAGTACCCTACTAGTCCTAATAGAAAAGATTACAGAGAGCTTAATAAACGTGTAAAGGGTCAGTTAGCTACTGATAAGAATCTTTGGCTTGATGGCCTTGCTGACAAAGCTGAGGAAGCAGTTAGACAGCACAACAGCAGAGAGCTGTACCAGATAGTTAATGTTTTGTGTGGTACAAAACGAACAGGTATACAGGGATTGAAGGATAAACAAGGTAGGGTTATAGAAGGTGAGGATTCTGTCATGGCTAGGTGGGCTGAGCATTTCAGTGATGTTCTAAACAATGTGGTTAATTCTACTCCCATTGTCTGCAATGATGATAGATGCATTGTTGGCTTTAATGTTGGCCCTATAACACGATCTGAAGTTAGTTTGGCTATTTCTAAACTTAAACTTCATAAATCCCCAGGGGTGGATGAAATTACTACGGAAATGCTTAGAGCTGGGAATGTTTCAGTTACCATTTGGATGACTGAAATTTTGAATGACTTTTATGATAAAGGCATGGTTCCTAAAGATTTTACCAGAGCTATTATTATCCCTATTTTCAAAAAAGGTGATCGCAGTTCTTCTGATAATTATAGGGGTATTAGCCTACTCTCTGTTCCAGGTAAAGTTCTTTCCATGATTGTGCTTAATAGAATTAAGAATCTGGTTGACAGTCAATTGCGTGATGAGCAATGTGGATTCAGAAGTGGTAGGGGATGTGTAGATCAGATATTTTCACTTAGGCAGATTCTTGAGAAATGTTTAGAGTTTCAGAAACCTTTGGTTGCTAGCTTTGTTGATTTCAAAAAAGCTTTCGACTCTGTTGATCGTCATAATTTGTGGTTGATTGTGAGATCATATGGTATACCAGACAAGTTAGTTAACATAATGAAAGCTCTCTATAATAACGCTGAGTCATGTGTGAGAGTTGGTAGGTCTTGTAGCAATTGGTTTAGCATTACTTCTGGTGTTCGACAAGGGTGCATTTTGTCTCTTTTTCTCTTTAGTTTGGTTGTTGATTATGTTATGCGAAATTCACTTCAAGGGAAAGCTTTTGGCCTTAAATGGGCTGGAGATACGAAAATTTCTGATTTGGATTATGCTGATGATTTAGCCCTTTTGGCAAATGATGTTGATGAGATGAACTCTTTCATTCGAGCTGTTGATGAGACTGGGAGTACAGTAGGTTTGGTTATAAACAGAGAGAAAACTAAAGTGATGAAAATTGGTCAGGCAGGTTGTGATTCAGTTAATCTGAATGGTTGCAGTCTTGAGCAGGTGTCACAGTTTAATTATCTTGGGAGCTATGTAACTGATACTGGTGATGTGCGGCATGAGATTAACAGACGAATAGGTATTGCTGCCGGGACTTTTAAGAATCTATGGAGATTGTGGAGAAATAGGCGTATACACCTAAAGACTAAAATTAGACTGTATAATAGTTTGGTTCTTTCTAGGGTTAGTTATGGTAGTGAAACTTGGACGCTGTGTAAACATGATAACAGGAAACTGGATGCTTTTGATTCTAGATGCTTACGCAGTATCTTGGGTATTAGGTGGTTTAACTTTGTAACTAACGATGAGGTTAAGCAAAGGAGTCTGCAACCTCCTTTAAGCAGCATATTGTGCAGAGAGAGACTCCGTTGGTTTGGCCATTTTGCCCGTATGGATAATTATAGATTGGCGAATAGGGTTATGAACAGTGTGCCTAGAGGCCTCAGAAGGAGGGGGAGACCTAGGATGCAGTGGGCAGACAATGTCAAACAGGACCTTGTTAGAATTGGTGTACAGTGGCCGGATGCAGCAGATGTAGCTCAGGACAGATATGCTTGGAGAATTAAACTGCGCGGTCTGGTTGAACCTCCGTAGCCCATGGCTGCTTGAGGATGATGATGATGATGAAATGGTATTTAAAATTATTTATTTTCATATTTAAATATTTTTTCTGCACTTTTTTCTTTGTTCTGGAAATGAACAAAACTACGGAATTTTCGATATGGTTTTCCAGTCAACATCGAAGTATCTCAATACCTTAAGTATAAATTATGGCATTGTGATATATCCTCATCACATGTTTTTTAGAAGTTTATTTCTATCAAGATCCTATTACTCTTAATACTCGTAGAAATCAATAGAGGATGCTTAATATATCATCTAAAGAATTAGTTGAAAGTTCAACAAAATTTGTCTTGATACCCTGGATGACAAAGAGGACGAAGCACAACAAAGGAGAATTGTTCTTGCTAGTTAATATTTTATGTGTGAAAAAATTGTATATAGGGATAGAGGGATAAAGATGCAGGGTTATTGAATACTATAAGGATTGTTATGACAACATGAAATATGTTCTGACTAACGTGTTAGTTCAGTTCTCTTTCTACAGCGAATTAGATTCCGCTAAAGATAATAAATTCAAAACAATTTACCTGAGTCCTCCCTTCTCCCGCATGCCTTTAGTACTGAAATTAGTGTGAGCCCCTGCTCCATTCCAATTGCCAGGCATGGGTTTTGGATCGAAAGATACGACGACGCCAAAATCTTCAGCGACTCTGTGCAAGATGAATCTAGCCATCCACACTTCATCACCGATGGCAACGCCTTCACACGGTCCGACTTGGAATTCCCACTGCAATGATAAAGAAAAAGTATTAAATCATTATACGAAGATCAAAAACAACATTTTACGTTCATCATCATCATCATCCTCAAGCAGCCATGGACTACGGAGGTCCAACCAGACCGCGCAGTTTAATTCTCCAAGCATATCTGTCCTGAGCTACATCTGCTGCATCCGGCCACTGTACACCAATTCTAACAAGGTCCTGTTTGACATTGTCTGCCCACCGCATCCTAGGTCTCCCCCTCCTTCTGAGGCCTCTAGGCACACTGTTCATAACCCTATTCGCCAATCTATAATTATCCATACGGGCAACATGGCCAAACCAGCGGAGTCACTCTCTGCACAATATGCTGCTTAAAGGAGGTTGCAGACTCCTTTGCCTAACCTCATCATTAGTTACAAAGTTAAACCACCTAATACCCAAGATACTGCGTAAGCATCTAGAATCAAAAGCATCTAGTTTCCTATTATCTTGCTTACACAGCGTCCAAGTTTCACTACCATAACTAACCCTAGAAAGAATCAAACTATTATACAGTCTAATTTTAGTCTTTAGGTGTATACGCCTATTTCTCCACAATCTCCATAGATTCTTAAAAGTCCCGGCAGCAATACCTATTCGTCTGTTAATCTCATGCCGCACATCACCAGTATCAGTTACGCAGCTCCCAAGGTAATTAAACTGTGACACCTGCTCAAGACTGCAACCATTCAGATTAACTGAATCACAACCTGCCTGGCCAATTTTCTTCACTTTAGTTTTCTCTCTGTTTATAACCAAACCTACTGTACTACGTCTCATCAACAGTTCGAATGAAAGAGTTCATCTCATCAACATCGTTTGCCAAAAGGGCTAAATCATCAGCATAATCTAAATCAGAAATTTTCGTATCTCCAGCCCATTTAAGGCCAAAAACTTTCCCTTGAAGTGAATTTCGCATAACATAATCAACAACCAAACTAAAGAGAAAAGGAGACAAAATGCACCCTTGTCGAACACCAGAAGTAATGCTAAACCAATTGCTACAAGACTTACCAACCCTCACACATGACTCAGTGTTATTATAGAGAGCTTTCATTATGTTAACTAACTTGTCTGGTATACCATATGATCTCACAATCAACCACAAATTTTGACGATCAACAGAGTCAAAAGCCGTTTTGAAATCAACAAAGCTAGCAACCAAAGGTTTCTGAAACTCTAAACATTTCTCAAGAATCTGCCTAAGTGAAAATATCTGATCTACACATCCCCTACCACTTCTGAATCCACATTGCTCATCACGCAATTGCCTGTCAACCAATTCTATTACCTTAATTCTATTAAGCACAATCATAGAAAGAACTTTACCTGGAACGGAGAGTAGGCTGATACCCCTATAGTTATCACAAGAACTGCGATCACCTTTTTTGAAAATAGGGATAATAATAGCTCTGGTAAAATCTTTAGGAACCATGCCTTTATCATAAAAGTCATTCAAAATTTCAGTCATCCAAATGGTAACTGAAACATTCCCAGCTCTAAGCATTTCCGTAGTAATTTCATCCACCCCTGGGGATTTATGAAGTTTAAGTTTAGAAATAGCCAAACTAACTTCAGATCGTGTTACAGGGCCAACATTAAAGCCAACAATGCATCTATCATCATTGCAGACAATGGGAGTAGAATTAACCACATTGTTTAGAACATCACTGAAATGCTCAGCCCACCTAGCCATGACAGAATCCTCACCTTCTATAACCCTACCTTGTTTATCCTTCAATCCTTGTATACCTGTTCGTTTTCTACCACACAAAACGTTAACTATCTGGTACAGCTCTCTGCTGTTGTGCTGTCTAACTGCTTCCTCAGCTTTGTCAGCAAGGCCATCAAGCCAAAGATTCTTATCAGTAGCTAACTGACCCTTTACACGTTTATTAAGTTCTCTGTAATCTTTTCTATTAGGACTAGTAGGGTACTGATTAAGGACATTCCTGCAGTTCCTTCTTTCTGAAATAAGCTCAAGTGCCTTATCACTTTAATAATTCTGTCTCCTCTGCTCCTTTTTCCCTAAAAGAGTACTGTTAGTTTCCAAAAAAGCCTGTTTAAAATGGCCCCATTCTTCCTCAACTTCAGTATTAAGCAAACCATGACTGTCATAATGACTAAGTAACCTATCATGGTAAGCTTTAGCTATAACTGGGTCTTTCAGAGCTTCAGTATTAAAGGTAAATTTTTTAACCCTAGCACAACACTTTTTAAGTTTAAGTTGCAAGACACTTTTAACAAGGTAATGGTCAGATCCAATTTCAGCTCCCCTATATGCCCTGGTATTTCTAACAGAACTAGCCCATTTGCTGTTAATTAATATATAATCAATCATATTCCTATGCAGCCCATCAGGTGAAACCCATGTGTATTTATGTATGTCACGGTGTTTGTAATATGTGTTAGTTATTCTGAAACCATTGAGTTTACTTACCTGTAGGAGACGTTGCCCATTGCCATTGCAGCTACCAATACCAAAAGGGCCTATTACTCCTCCCCAAAGGTCAGAGTCGGTACCAACTTTGGCATTGAAGTCACCAAGAACAAGGGAAATATCTCCTTTCTTGACAGATTTCAAAATATCCTGAAGTTGTCTGTAAAACCTATCCTTCTCATCCTCATCAGAATCCTCAGTGGGGGCATAACAGCAGATAACATTCAAGTCTTTAATGCTTGTCTGAAATTTTGCTGTAAGAAACCTTTCATTAATGCACTCATATCCTAGAAGAGCATCACTAGCATGTCTGCTGAGCAGCAGACCAATGCCTTGGTGATGCTTTCCATCCTCCCTCCCTGTAAAGAGAAATTTAAAGTTATTTTTAAGTATCTCATTTTTACCTGTCCATCTGGTCTCTTGCAAGCCTAGAATATCTAGGTTATAGCGCTGGAATTCCTGCATGAGGACATCAAGAGAATAATCTGTATGTAATGTCCTCACGTTCCACGTTCCTGCAGAGAGAAAATGATTAGTAGGATTTTTAAAGAAATTAGGTTTATTGAGATTGGTAGGGCCAACAATATCAAACAGCCCCCTGATCGCAGGCATGGGGCAAAGACCTGTTCCTCCTCCGCTAAAGGCTGAAGTCAGCGATGCTGGTAGGAACTTCAGGCACCACCTTTTCAAGTGGACTTTTTCAAGAGCCATGTGGCCTGCCTGAGACACATTACTCCAGTTTACGCTTGACGATGCCCAACTAGCTAAGTAAGGTTCAGGTACCTGCGATGGCCTCTGATTAGGATTATCCACCAGCTGATATAAGGTATCCCATGCCTCTGTTCACTTAGAGCTGGCAACCCAGAAGCAAACAGAAAACACAGCGGCAGACTCTCCCTCAACAGAGGCCCACCAGTGCAGCAAGTCCAGGATCCATAATCAAGCTCAAATCCATAAACAAGTCCAGTCTAGTAGGTATAAATGGTCAGCACCAGGACCCTGTGAAGTTGACCACTCCTCAGCAGGGTTGAAAAAAAAGAAAAAAGTGGCCATAGATGACCAGATCAGTAGGCCATACTGAACTGGCAGCCCTCCCCTTCCGTTCCCTTCCAAAAGAGAATATCTCTTTTGAAAGGTACTAACGGCCTGCACCACGAGAAGGCGGGGTCGGACATTAGGTGCTAGACCTGGCCGGTTCTGTGCATCATCACTGGGGATTGATACACAGCTCTCCTTCCAGTTTACGCCTAGCTACCATTTACAAGCCCATTTTACGTTAGTAGCACACAAAAAGATATCGTAAAATACTAGAAGCATATCCAGGCTACCCTCACCCCCAAGAGCTAGTTGGTTCAAATATATACGTTTTTTTAAAAGTAGATTGTTGAAAATGTATATAAATTAAGAAAATATATTCCCTCAAACAGTTGCTTGCCACAGAGGTCTGACAAGAGTCTGTTAGTTTAGTGCACTATAGAGAAACTCTCTGGTGATGGCGAGACTTTAGCAGAAAGACAGCAAACGTCCATGCCATTACCTGGGGCTCGAATCCAGGTCCCTCTGATCAGTAGCAAAGCGCTTTAACCACTCGGCCACGGGACGGCTATATGAATGAATAGTAACCCGAAATATCACAGAAGAGTAATAGTACTGAGTTATGTAAGTGTTGCTAGAATAGGGGTTTTCGTTCATAAGTATGTAAGGTTATTTTTAGTCTCTGGGGGAATCTAAGGAAACATTTGATTTATGGAGATTTTTATGCAGTTCTGGTAGCAAAGAAAAAGATTAATTGGCACAAATTAACGAACTGACTAGGGACCAATTGTGATTCTAAAAGAGTATATATTTGCACCTGTCTTTCTATTAAATCAGGTTAAAATCAAATAATCGGGTACTGCCTCATTTGGGTGGTGGTACTCAGGGATCGGACG
Source organism: Ryuthela nishihirai (assembly GCA_038380435.1). Lineage (NCBI taxonomy): Eukaryota > Metazoa > Arthropoda > Arachnida > Araneae > Heptathelidae > Ryuthela > Ryuthela nishihirai. The sequence continues at coordinate 56,165,808 of JAWZYU010000028.1, forward strand.
TGTGGTTGAAATTGCTTAGGGCTACGAAGGTTTCGTCAGAAACAAAGAATGGGAGGGCGAAAAACATTTTTTTCCTAACACTTCCAGGCACATCTGATAAAATTTTACGACAGTTGAACATGCTACAATGAATGATGTGATGTATCGTCTTGATGCTCGCGTGTACTGCAGCGTGAGAATTACGTCACCAACCACTTCGAACGAATTTAAAAAAAGAATACGAGAGTTGTATTAAGTGCAATTAGAGTTGAAGGAAAACGTAGTTTGCCTTTGTGCACTAAAGTGTAAAAAAAGTGATTTTATTTAGTGTGTGCGTGGAGGTTAAATAAGTTTATTAATGTGGATCCTGTTAGTGGACTGGTAAGAAAAAGAAGGATGCTTAGTACACTTAAAAACGTGGCTGAAAAAGGAGGTTATGTGTTAGTCGAACAAGCGGAGTTGATCTCAACTTTTCAGTAGGAAGAGTTCATCGTTTTATGCATAGTTATCTTTACTTTGTTTACAAGAATTGGTAAGGTTATTCTGGATAGATTGTTCACAAATATGATTGTACCACTTATCGACTGTTGTAAAAAGCTTTATTTTATGTTTTGAGTGGAGACAGAATTATAGAGGAAACATCTCTGTGTAGGAATAATAAAAAGGTGCTATGTTCTTCTAAAGGTTTATTTTTATACTAATAAAAGAATTGTGTTGGTTGAATTTAATTTATAGAAATGTTTTCATTCATACTTTGAGGAGTAATAAATGATATTATTTTAGAATTATAATTGTTAAATTACTATTTTTTTTAACTCGGCTTAGTTTCCATCCGTTAAATTCATAATATTATCAATCCAAATCCAAAATCTTTATTTATTATTCCATAATTTTTTTAGTACAAAATCAATTCCCACTGAGCTAAAAAGCTTATTCGCAGGAATCCAAATAGTATGAAATAGACAATCATCAAATTAAGAAAATAATCAATACTAGTATAAATTTTTAATAGGAAAATCTTGAGCTTGAGTTCAAAAGAATGTTTAGCAACAAAAATTCATAAAGGTAATTTTTTGCAAAAGTATGAATTAAAAACTAATTTCAACCAACACAAATCCTTGTTTTCATCAATATGAAACTAAACGATCAAAAGAAGACTTTTTACAACACTCAACAAGTGACACAATCATATTTTTTTGCGAATAAACCTGTAAATAATTAAGATTAATATTACCAATCATTTTTACAAATAAAAATGACCACGCATCAAATGAGTTTCTCTTCCCACAGAGAAGTTGAGTTCACATCTGCTTGCTTAACTAACATTTTATCTCTTCCGTTTAATCTTCAAATATCTAGAGCAACTTTCCTAAGAATAATTTAATGCTAATTAACGTAGAGAAAAAAGACTATATACATTCCACCATCACCGACGAGTTTCTCTGATTCTTTTTAAAACAACGTTATTGTTCAAGTTTTTGTTGTTCCAATCGACCAGTGACGTAATTCACATGCTGAAGCACACGCGAGCATCAAAATGATACAGCACATCAGGTTTTATTGTTGCTAGTTCATCTGTCGTGTAAATGGTACCACCGAATAAACATTCTGCCAAGACCAGTAAAAACGGTTGAAAACAACAAAGTGAATTTCGAAAGATTTAGAAGTAAAAGATTAGTGCCAGTAGGCTTTTGTAAAATTTGATATAGTAGTAGTAGTTTTCTCTAATTGGTGGACTTTGCAGTGGTCTTTTAGCAGCAAAAATTCATAAAGTTACGCAAAGTTTTGCATAAAGTTACTTCCGCTGTGTTTTTTGTTTGTCTGTAGGCGTAATATACTGTAGGCGTACGTGTGTAAAAGGCTTAGCTTCATTTCTTTTTTTTTTAATTTTCCCTAGATGTGGTTAGTTATTTTTTTTCATAGTTCTTGAAAATTTTATTTCGATGCTTATGCTAAGTAGTAGTTGGTTATATGGATTTTTTTATTTTGTGCCACCCTGTTAGCTAGATAGTCACAGGAAGTAGAGCTCTGCACCAATCCCCTGTGATGATGCATAGAACCGGCCAGGCCTACACTTGATGTCCGACCCCGCCTTCTCCTGGTGCAGACCGTTAGTACCTTTCAAAAGAGATACTCTCTTGTGAAGGGAAGGAGAGGGCTGCCAGATTAGTGTGGCCTACTGATCTGGGCAACTATGGCTAATATTTTTTTTTGTTGGTCAACCACATAGAGTCCTGGTGCTGACCATATAAACCCACTGGACGGGACAGATATATGGCTCTGAGCTTGATTATGGATCCTGATTTTGCTGCACTGGTGGGCTTCTGTGGAGGGAAAATCTTCCGCTGTGTTTTCTGTTTCTTTGTGGGTTGACAGCCCCAAGTGAATAGATTCACAGGATATGTTTATCAGCTGGTGGATAATCCTGAGCAGAGGTCATCGCAGGCACCTGAACTCTTTGCTTCTATTGGCATCGTCAAATTCTACATTGGAGGAAGTCTTCCAGTGTAGATGGCTTCAGCCTTTAGTGGTGGGGGAACGGGTCTTTGCCCCATGTCTGCGATTAGGGGGCTGTTTGATATTGTCGGCATTTTCTCTCCATAACTAGTTGGAATGTGAGGACTCTGCACAGAGCTTTTTCTCTTGATGTCCTCACACAAGAATTCCACCATTATAATTTAGATATTCTCGGCATGCAAGAGACCAGATGGATAGATAAAGGTCAGATTCTTAAAAATAATCTTAAATTTCTCTTTTCAGGGAGGAACGATAATAAACATCACCAAGGCGTGGGTCTGCTTCTCAGCGGACACGCTAGTGGGGCTCTTCTAGGTTATGAGTGCATTAATGAAATGTTACGCTCCCACTGAGGATGAGAAGGATATGTTTTACGGACAACTTCAGGATATTACGAATTCTATCAAGAAAGGAGATACTACACTTGTTCTAGGTGACTTCAATGCTAAAGTTGGTACTGACTCTGACCTTTGGGGAGGAGTAATAGGCCCTTTTGGTATTGGTAGCTGCAATGACAATGGGCAACGTCTCCTACAGGTAAGTAAACTCAATGGTTTCAGAATAACTAACACATATTACAAACACCGTGACATACATAAATACACATGGGTTTCACCTGATGGGCTGCATAGGAATATGATTGATTATATATTAATTAACAGCAAATGGGGTAGTTCTGTTAGAAATACCAGGGCATATAGGGGAGCTGAAATTGGATCTGACCATTACCTTGTTAAAAGTGTCTTGCAACTTAAACTTAAAAAGTGTTGTGCTAGGGTTAAAAATCTTACCTTTAATACTGAAGCTCTGAAAGACCCAGTTATAACTAAAGCTTACCTTGATAGGTTACTTAGTCATTAAGAGAGTCATGGTTTGCTTACTACTGAAGTTGAGGAAGAATGGGACCATTTTAAACAGGCTGTTTTGGAAACTAACAGTACTCTTTTAGGGAAAAAGGAGCAGAGGAGGCAGAATTATTTGAGTTATAAGGCACTTGAGCTTATTTCAGAAAGAAAGAACTGCAGGAATGTCCTTAATCAATACCCTACTAATCCTAAATAGAAAGCATTGCAGAGAGCTTAATAAACGTGTAAAGGATCAGTTAGCTGCTGATAAGAATCTTTGGCTTGATGGCTAGGCTGACAAAGCCAAAGAAGCAGTTAGACAGCAGAGAGCTGTACGAGATAGTTAATGTTCTGTGTGGTAGAAAACGGACAGGTATACAGGGATTGAAGGATAAACAAGGTAAGGGTATACTCTGTCATGGCTAGGTGGGCTGATCATTTCAGTGGTGTTCTAAACTATATGGGTAGTTCTACTCCCATTGTTTGCAATGATGATAGATGCATTGGTGGCTTTAATGTTGGCCCTATAACAGAATCTGAAGCTATTTTGGCTATTTCTAAACTTAAACTTAAACTTCATAAATCCCCAGGGGTAGATGAAATTACTACGGAAATGCTTAGAGCTGGGAATGTTTCTGTTACAACTTGGATGACTGAAATTCTGAATACCTTTTAATTTAAAGGCGTGGTTCCTAAGGATTTTACCAGATCTATTATTATCCCTATTTTCAAAAAAGTTGATCGCAGTTATTGTGATAACTATAGGGGTATCAGCCTACTCTCTGTTCCACGGAAAATTCTTTGCATGATTGTTCTTAATAGAATTAAGAATCTGGTTGACAGGCAGTTGCATGATGACCAATGTGGACTCAGAAGTGGTAGGGGATGTGTAGATCAGATATTTTCACTTAGGCAGATTCTTGAGAAATGTTTAGAGTTTCAGAAACCTTTGGTTGGTAGCTTTGATTTCAAAAAGGCTTTTGACTCTGTTGATCGTCATAATTTGTGGTTGATTGTGAGATAATATGGTATACCAGACAAGTTAGTTAACATAATGAAAGCTCTCTATAATAACACTGAGTCGTGTGTGAGAGTTGGTAAGGCTTGTAGCAATTGGTTTAGCATTACTTCTGGTGTTCGACAAGGGTGCATTTTGTTTCCTTTTCTCTTTAGTTTGGGTATTGATTATTTTATGCGATATTGACTTCAAGGGAAAGATTTTGGCCTTAAATGGTCTGGAGATACGAAAATGTTTGATTTAGATTATGCTGATGATTTAGCCCTTTTGGCAAATGATATTGAGATGAACTCCTTCATTCGAGCTGTTGATGAAACTGGTAGTAGAGTAGGTTTTGTTTATAAACAGAGAGAAAACTAAAGTGATGAAAATTGGCCAGGCAGGTTGTGATTCAATTAATCTGAATGGTTGCAGTCTTGAGCAGGTGTCACAGTTTAATTATCTTGGGAGCTATGTAACAGATACTGGTGATGTGCGGCTTGAGATTAACAGACGAATAGGGATTGCTGCCGGGACTTTTAAGAATCTATGGAGAGTGTGGAGAAATAGGCGTATATACCTAAAGACTAAAATTAGACTGTGTAATAGTTTGGTTCTTTCTAGGGTTAGTTATGGCAGTGAAACTTGGACACTTTGTAAACATAACAGATGATAAGTAAACATGATAACTAGATGCTTTTGATTCTAGATGCTTGCGCAGTATCTTGGGCATTAGGTGGTTCAACTTTGTAACTAATGATGAGGTTAGGCAAAGGAGTCTGCAACCTCCTTTTAGCAGCATGTTGTGCAGAGACAGACTCCGCTAGTTTGGCCATGTTGCCCGTATGGATAATTATAGATTGGCGAATAGGGTTATGAACGGTGTGCCTAAAGGCTTCAGAAAGAGGGGGAGACCAAGGATGAGGTGGGCAGACAATGTCAAACAGAACCTTATTAGAATTGGTGTGCAGTGGCCAGATGTAGCTCAGGACAGACTTGCTTGGAGAACTAAATTGCACGGTCTGGTTGGATCTCCTTAGCCCATGGCTGCTTGAGGATGCTGATGATGTCGCCCTGATGGCCGAGTAATGTGTCGCCTGATGGGAACGGAACAGAAATAGGACAGGACTTTCATTTTGTCTGAAATCAAAAAGAGTTCAAATATTTTGAAATATCTACGATAGAATTGAAACTATCTAAAAGAGTTTTAAATAAGCAGCATGCTGTTAGCATAGCGAGAGCGCTGATGCAATTCAAATGCTCTAAATATACTACAAATTTGAATAAGTTGCCCTAAAAGAATCAAAACTCACATCAATGAATGACAGATTTTTTTAATGAGTTCTTCTTTATAATTGGTTTTTGTACACTTGAATATACCTATTTTAAAATTACATGTTATGTAAAATAATCTGCTGCTTTTTTGATTTTGCTCTTCCTTCAGTCTACCTCTATTTCCATCTACTGTTTGAGCACTTCTGTAAAAAATACAGATCAAGATGATTCTGTAATCTGCTACTCTCCGTCGCTTAGTGCAACGGTTAACATTTTTTTTATCCGCTTCGAAGTTTGTTCAATAAAGAATGGATCAGTGATGGAGTTCAAGATGGACCTTACCTGAGCAGGCATCACTTCGGCGTTAGTGCCACTGATGTTGATGCCGGCATAAAGACAGGCTCGATAATGAGCTTCCACAATATCCCGACCGTAGGCCTTCGTTGCTCCGACGCCGCAGTAGTAAGGACCTGTGAACAAATCAAGTGTCATTTTCTGATATCAAAACTCGTTACATGATAGTCCGCACCTGCAGGACCTTAAGATTAACCGATTACATGCAATTGAATGTTCTCAAACTTTTAGTAACACTGCCGTATTAATGTTGAGAAATTTCACAGTGCAATTTTGTAATCGGAACAAACAAAATCTTATTTGTAGATGAAATAACTGAACTATCCATTGCATTTTGCCAAGTTTTACGTGCATATTTTTGCCAGTTTTCTTCATTGCTTTTCGCTCGTCGTCGTATCGGGGGATGGGGAGGTTGTCAAAATGGTTGTTCTGCTATCACAGTCTATAAACATGATATAACTTGTTATGATCGACCCGTGTTGTGGAGATACATTAGAAGAACTGTTTTGACTAATACAAAGAAAAAAAAAATCCGAAATTTAAAAGCAGAAAGTGAAAAAAGTGAAAAGATCATTTATTGAAATAGATTTTCATTAAATCTTTTATCTGTGGTGATATTTTTCGAAAAAAAGAAGCTGGATCTTCAAAAAAATAATTTTTTTTGCAATGAAAACAGTGTAAATGAGATCACATTTTGTAATTCATGTTCAAAATTATATTAGAAATTGTGCCATAAAACTTACTCTTCATTTTTAGCCTTTTAATAAAATGGTTCCAATCGTAAGCACTGAAATCTGTAACAAATACTACGGTATGATTTTCCGTAATCCATAACCATTCATACAATGCCATTCGGCTTTGCACGCCAAACAATCCTAGCGACGATAAAACATGATCTTCTACCCAGGGGCGCAGCGAAGGGACTATGGTTGAGGGGGGGGAAACGAAAATTTTGCAACTCGGAAATCAAATTTTGCCAACTGAGAAAATAAGTACTCTGCATAAATTTAATTCTCTCTCTCAGGGACGTATCCAAGATTTTGCCAACTCGTCATAACTTTACAAACAAAAAACCCAATTCTCATAATGCACCAGCATTTTACTAAGTTGCCTCAATTTTGTTAACTCTCCATAATTTTACGAAAAAAAATCACAATTTTTACATCTCGCCTTAACTTTACCAAGTCACTTCGAATTTTGCCAACTCTTCAATATTTTGTCAAGTTGCCTCGATTTTTCCAACTCCTTAATTTCACAAAAAATTCCAATTTTCACGACTCACCTGTATTTTATCAAGTGGCTTCGAATTTTCCCACTCCTCAAGATTTTACCAAGTTGTCTCAATTTTGCTAGCTTCCCAAGGTTTTGCCAGCTCCTTAATTTCACAGAAATAATCCGAATTTTCACAACTCGCCCGTATTTTACCAAGTCGCTTCGAATTTTGCTAATTACCTGTATTTTGCCAAGCCCCTGCGTGTACCCAAAAGAAGGGTTTACCGCCCCTAGGGGGCATTTTCTTGAGTGTTTCTGAGAAAATAGATTAAATGAAACATAGAATGCTTATATTAACATAGTTATGCATGATTTATTTCGACTGAAAAAACTAAATTCATGAATCGAAATATTCGTAAATTTCTGTATAGGATAAATATTTTTCAACTGGTTTTATATAGGAAAAACGATACTTAGTAAATGGAGGTTAGGTCCAAAAAAAGTTGGTAATCACTGGTCTAGGGGAGCAATTATTTACGCTTCCCTTTTTAGGAGGGAAAATATTCATAGCGTATGATATTTCCCATATCACAAGTTTTTGTTTGCTACATAACTCTTTATGTGCAAAAAAAATTTTCACATTATTAATTTGATGGCAAGTGTTCTTTATTTCAGATTTACCCAACAACATGATTTAACATGAAGAGACACTCTTAGTTGCATAAATGAATGAGCCAGCATCATCGGAGGTGGGGGATGCTTGCCGTCTCAGCGACGGTGTTTACGTGACTGTAAACAGAAGCGCTTTGTTTTGGTGCTTCAGAGGTACAGAGAGACAGTTATTTTTAGAAATGACATCTGAACTGTTTCCTCAAAGTGACGAATTAATGGCAGACCTTATTTAAGAAAACTTCTCCCCAAACAGGAGTTTCTGCTTCTCTTACTCTTCTATTTTCATTTCGACTAGTCAGTTATGTAGGCTTGCAGCACCAATGGAACCGTTGATCCTCGCATGTGACGTCATATGTTGAATGCCGTGGTTGAATGCAATATGAGTCATGTAGAGGCAGAGGCGTAGCTAGGCTTTTGGCGCCCTTGGCAAATTTGTAATTGTCCGCCCTTGTTCAGTTATTGATAAAAAATACACATGTTATTTATATTATATATATTTATTGTCATTGTTTTAATACAGTTACATGAATAAATGTTAATTGCAAAAGAAATTGCAATTAATTATTTTTTAAAGCAATTTAATTTTTCGTTGGCAAAAACGTCAATAATCTCATGAAAATTAATTTTTTGAGTCAGTTTTCGCTCGATTGATAGGAAACAAAGTGATGATGTACGCTCCTATGCTGATGTTGATCTTAAATAATATTTAACAAGTTTTTGCTGAAAATTCTTTCGGTTGTAGCCACTGCTGTTGGCATGGTCAAGAATAATTTTAGAGCCACTATTATTATAATTGGGTAACTTTCTTGTAATTCCCATCTGCCAAGTATATTTTTTAATACATCCATATGAGATAAAATTTAGATGGATTACCCTCTCTCAAAATTTGATTCATTTGGTGTTTCAAACATTTTATTTCAATTGTTAATTGGTCTCCATTTATTTCAGGATACTTATTTGATAATGAAACGCCCATGGCTTCCAAATCTTGACTTGTTAATGAATGTAGCGCTTTTCCAGTCAGAAAATCATCTGGTGCATTTTTTACATTTAAGTCTTTCATTCAGTTGCATAATAATAGACCCCGCCCTGCCCACGGTCAGTAGGGGACACCGATGGGATTGGAAAGGCCGCCGTCCGTCGGATGGGACGTTAAGCCGTGGCCCCGTGTGCGGGAGAGCCATACCCTGTGCACGTTAAAGAACACGCTGGATGGCCTTGACGGGAGGCTACCATCTGTCTCCCAACAGCTGTTCCAGTGGGTCCCCTCCCCCAACCTTCTCTGAGCCTTCGGGGTCCATGTGACCTGGCCATTTAGCCCATGGTGTGCAAAAAAGTGCCGCTCAGAGGTAAAACAACCCAACCCATAATAATAGAGTCAATCACTGATAAACAAGATATTTTTACCAAATCAATGTTCCGTGATTCATTTTCAGCCTGCCCGCCTGGGATTTTTTTCCGTTTTGCTTTTCTTTTTTGCTCTTCCGGTGCTATTTTTTGTTTTTCGCAAGTTTTTTCTATGTCCATAAATATTATATTAATTTCATTTTCATTACTTCTAATATCTTTGAAATAATCTATCAGCCCTTTAACTAATATGGACGACTGATAAATATCTTGATCTCTTTTTTGCAATGAAATATTCACTCTGTTTAATCTTTCTAATATCATGCTCTAAAAATGTAAGAATGTAATAAATTTGTAATTGTTTACCTGTCGATGCAATGATATTGCACAAGATAATGCATCTCCGAGTGAATGATCTCCTTTCATGTCATTTAAAAGTAAAATAATGTGTTCAATTTGTTCATGTACGGCATTTAGTTTAGAACACCATCTTGTATCACTGTTTTTTCAAGCTAATTTCAGTAAGATGATATTTTCTCCCATTTATTAGTAGATAAAGAGAGATAGATAAAGAGAAAAAAATTATATAAGCATTGTATTGTTCCAAAAAATGTTACGATATCTGCATTTATACTGGCGGCATGCACACTTATCAAATTAAGGCTTTGCGAACAGCATAGAATATAAACGAGCAAGTGAATTCTCATTTTGAAAAATAGTTTGAATACCTTTGTACCTGCCCGACATATTGGTACCATTACCATAGCCTTGACCACGAATATTTTCAATTAGAAGACCGTCTTGAGTACGTTTTTCTTTGATTTCTGATGCAATTCCCGCGACTGTTTTTTCTGTTGTATTAATAAAGCCAATAAATCTTTCTTCAATTGTATCTGTGTAGCTAGTTAGTCACTGGAAGGAGAGCTATGCACCAATCACCTGTGATGATGTATAGAACCGGCAAGGCCTAGCACCTAATGTCCGACTTCGCCTTCTCGTACGGCAGACCGTTACTACCTTTCAAAAGAGATACTCTCTTGTGGAAGTGAACGGAAGGAGAGGGCTGCCAGATTAGTGTGCCCTACTGATCTGGACAACTATGGCTACTTTTCTTTTTTTTCCTACTCTGCTGAGGAGTGGTCAACCACACAAGGTCTGGTGCTGACCATATAAAGACTGGACAGATATATGGCTCTGAGCTTGATTATGGATCCTGATTTTGCTCCACTGGTGGGTTTCTGTGGAGGGAAAATCTTCCGCTGTGTTTTCAGTTTGTTTGTGGGTTGACAGCCCCAAGTGAATAGATTCACAGGATATGTTTATCAGCTGGTGGATAATCCTGAGCAGAGGTCATCGCAGGCACCTGAACTCCTTGCTTCTACTACCATCGTCAAATTCTACATTGGGGGAAGTCTTCCAGTGTAGATGGCTTCAGCCTTTAGTGGTGGTGGAACGGGTCTTTGCCCCATGTCTGCGATTAGGGGGCTGTTTGATATTGTCGGCATTCCCGCTCTCAATAAGCATAGTTTCTTTAAACATCCCACTAACCATTTTCTTTCCATAAGTAGTTGGAATGTGAGGACTCTGCACAGAGCTTTTTCTCTTGATGTCCTCACACAAGAATTCCACCATTATAATTTAGATATTCTCGGCATGCAAGAGACCAGATGGATAGATAAAGGTCAGATTCTTAAAAATAATCTTAAATTTCTCTTTTCAGGGAGGAACGATAATAAACATCACCAAGGCGTGGGTCTGCTTCTCAGCAGACACGCTAGTGATGCTCTTCTAGGATATGAGTGCATTAATGAAAGGTTTCTTACAGCAAAATTTCTGACAAGCGTTAAAGACTTGAATGTTATCTGCTGTTTTGCTCCCACTGAGGATGAGAAGGATAGGTTTTATGGACAACTTCAGGATATTTCGAATTCTGTTAAGAAAGGATATATTACCATTGTTTTTGGTGACTTCAATGCCAAAGTTGGTACTGACTCTGACCTTTGGGGAGGGGTGATAGGCCCTTTTGGTATTGGTAGCTGCAATGACAATGGGCAACTTCTCTTACAGGTAAGTAAACTCAGTGGTTTCAGAATAACTAACACTTATTACAAACATCGCGACATACATAAGTTCACATGGGTTTCACCTGATGGGCTGCATAAGAATATGATTGATTATATATTAATTAACAGCAAATGGGCTAGTTCTGTTAGGAATACCAGGTCATATAGGGGAGCTGAAATTGGATCTGACTTGGTGAAACTTGGACACTTTGTAAACAAGATAGCAGGAAACTAGATGCTTTTTTCTAGATGCTTATGCAGTATCTTGGGCATTAGGTTGTTCAACTTTGTAACTATTATGAGGTTAGGCAAAGGAGTCTGCAACATCCTTTAAGCAGCATATTGTGCAGAGAGAGACTAAGTCAGTTTGGCCGTGTTGCTAATAATTATAGATTGGCGAATAGAGTTACGAACAGTGTGCCTAAAGGCTACAGAAAGTGGGGGAGACCTAGGATGCGATGGGCAGACAATGTCAAACAGGACCTTATTAGAATTGGTGTGCAGTGGCCAGATGCAGTAGATGTAGCTCAGGATAGACTTGCTTGGAGAACTAAATTGCACTTTCTGGTTGGACCTCCGTAGCCCATGGCTGCTTGAGGATAATGATGACGATATTTTTCATCGGAAAATATGGTATAACGAATAATTTCGGTTAATTGGTCTTTATATAATACATCCGGGGTACTATCAAATATACTGTAATATTTAGCTTCTTGTATCTCTTTTATTTCACTACGTACTTTTCTTGCTAGCAAATTAATAAATTCATTTTGAATTTCTGACGACAGATAATTTGTGTGATGTTTTACATGTGATTCAGTAACATTTTTTAAATTGACATCAAACTGGCTTACAAATTTAATGAGATTTAAAAATATACCACAATTTATTTCATGGATGTTTTTATAATATCCACGTAATGCCAAATTGGCCAGTTTAGTGTTTATGGTCTTCAGCCAATAGATGGCATTGCTCAAGTGGCGTGAGACGTCGAAGTGTAAAGTGTGATATCGATTGGTAAAGTATGACGTCAACGTAACTGTTGGTGGCCTATGGCTCTTTGATTTGTTTCTTTTGGGTGGGTAATGTAGAGTCACGTGTTATGTGTGTGATTTGACGAGAGTGTGAAGTTACGTTTGGTTTTTTTCGCCATTTTTGCTTGATGACTTCTTTGGATAACATACCTATATGGTTAGAGGTAAGTTCGTGTGTATTATATATTTAATATGTAGGGTTTAGTGATTGGTAGGATACGAATAATTAATATGTTCTAGCTTTTTTTTGAAAATTGGCTAGGATATGGTTTATAATATAATATATCGTATGCTTGAGGGAAAGAATGAAGTTGTTGCGTGTGGGATTGAAAATGGCGATAGTAAAGAACACATGTATTTCGTTAGAATAGTTTGGGGTGAATAGAATGTTTTTTAGGAGTTACGTGTAGTATGGTAATTATTAATGTATTACATATAGTGATTTATTAATTTTGTTGTATATTTAGGAGTCTTTTAAATTTAGTTATATGATTTATCGTTAATATGTGGAAGCGTCTGGTGACTTTTTGATGTAGTAATTCTGGGTATTGTAAATTGTCAGTGTGTGAAAAAACGGCAGTTTTTGATGGAGTCAGGAAAGAATGAAAAATTTAGAGGTGAGGTGAGAGTGGCAGAGTCGGTAGCGCGCCAGGCTTGTAATCTGTAGTTCCAAGGTTCGAGTCCGAGCTATGTCAGCGTTTAGATTTATCTCGGCAAATTTTCAAACTCGGCTCATAGTAGGGGACACCGATGGGCTTGGAAAGGCCGCCATCCGTCGGTTAGGATATTAAGCCGTGGCCCTGTGTGTAGGAGAGTTACTATGTGTACGTTAAAGAACACGCTGGATGGCCTTGACAGGAAGTTACTGTCTCCCAACAGCTGTTCTAGTGGGTCCCGTACCTTCTGTGAGCCTTCGGAGTTCATGTGATCTCGCCATTTAGCCCATGGTGTGGGAAAAAAGTGGGGGCTCAGAGGTAAAATGACAATGTAATTTAGGGGAGGGTTATTTGAGCTGTAAGATGTTTTTTTTGTCAGATTTTTGTTTTGGGACTTTTTTTTTATAATTCGGTCGACGGTGCACTGTTTCCGATTTTCATGTTTTTTGGTTTGTGTTGTCTTGGAGGACATTATTTAGTTTTGGGGCTTTTTTATAATTCGGTCGGCGGTGCACTGTTTCCGATTTTCATGTTTTCCTGTTTGTGTTGCCTGGGAGGACATTATTTAGTTTTGGGGCTTTTTTATAATTCGGTCGGCGGTGCACTGTTTCCGATTTTCATGTTTTCCTGTTTGTGTTGTCTTGGAGGACATTTAGTTTTGGGGCTTTTTTATAATTCGGTCGGCGGTGTATTGTGTTTTGAAAAGAGGGGAGGGGGAATGGTGGAAGTGGTTTACTGTGTTTAGGAAGGCAATCGTTTTATTTTTTGTTGGATTTGACACTTTTATGAGCTTTCATTCTGTATTTGACGGTTACGAGGTTTTTTGCGGTAATTTAATTTTTTTTTTACGTTTGTTTGGGTTTTTTACTATGGTTACGGTGCTTTGCGTTTGACGTAAACTCCGGTTTTTCGTTACTATGGTAACGAAAAAAACAATCTTTTTTCTAGAAACCCCTTTTTTTCTCAGCACCTTTTTCTCCCACCTTTTTCTCAGCACCTTCGTTTCTAAATTTTGAAGAATTGTTAAAACATCGACCGTTTGTGACGGGATATTTACTTAATACTCGATGTTCCGGACCATGTTCTACTATAAATGTTCTATTTTTTTTTTCAATATGTAAATTCATGTTGTCGGATCATTAAAATTTAAACTATGTTCTGTAGTTTCATTCGACACATTTTCTTCCACTAGCATTGAAGTGCTGCTGTTATTCGTTTTATTTTCACTAATAGTGGTGACGTTATCAGTCTCATGATCATACTCTTCTTCAAATACGTTCTCATTCAATTCATCACTTCCAACCTCAGAGTACTGTCGGTGGTATTGTCACTTTCGGGGATAATATTTTCTTTTTGAAACCAGTTTTCTAAGCTACTAGCATTTTGCTTTTTGGTTTCTTCCTTTCCCAATCGTTCAACCCGATACCAATGATCATTTTCTTTTTTTTTCGAGGCATATATGAATAAATGCCGTCCCGTGGCCGAGTGGTTAGCACGCTTGGCTACTGATCTAAGGGACCTGGGTTCGAGCCCCGGATTAGGCATGGATGTGTGTGTCGTTTTTCTGCTGAGGTCCTGCCATCCTCTCAGATCTCCTACTGTGGCATATAAACTGACAGGCTCCTGTCAGACCTCCGTGGCAAGCAGCTGCTTGAGGGGGTATTTATTTATTTTTTATATGAATAAATGAAACCTATATTATTTTGTTACAATAATTAGCAAGAATAGTGCTATGAGCTATTTAACAGTTAACACTTCAAAAATGTTATAATTAAATATTAAATTATTAAATTCTCACTCATTATGTGCTTCTCAGGCTCAGGCAGGTCCACTTCTTTACAGTTACACACGTACACAGAACACTCTTATGATTGCCTATTATACAATGTATTAACACGTATACTCTCAATAAATATTGAAAATGAAATCAATTAAATAAACGAACAGGGTTTCCAGATTTATGAACGAAGTTTTCTTTCTCCTTTAATGAAATTAAAACAGTTTACTTGTACGTAAGCAATGTGGGGCGGGGGTGGCTCAGTCGGTAGTGTGCCAGGCTCGTAATCTGTAGTTCCCAGGTTCAAGTCCCAGCTGGGTCAGCGTTGAAATTTATCTCCGCACAACTCCCCGCCCTGCCCACGGTCAGTAGGGGACACTGATGGGCTTGAAAAGGCTGCTGTCCGTCGGATGGGACGTTAAGCCGTGGCCCCGTGTACGAGAGAGCCATACCCTGTGAACGTTAAAGAACACGCTGGATGGCCTTGACGGGAGAATACCATCTGTCTCCCAACAGCTGTTCCAGTGGGTCCCCTCCCCCAACCTTCTCTGAGCCTTCGGGGTCCATGTGACCTGGCCATTTAGCCCATGGTGTGCAAAAAAGTGCCGCTCAGAGGTAAAACAACCCAACCCAACCGTAAGCAATGTTGTAGAGTGCCAAACCTGGCAACCCTGTGAACGAAATGCGAGTCATAACCTGCGTATTAATGCATGCTCTGTGCAATGCGATTGTAGTGGTAGCGTTGTTATCATGGCTGTGTTACACACATATAAAAGCATTGCTCTGTGTCAGAGACTCTGATGCACACGTGCCTACAGTATAACAGATCGATCCAACATTGTTATACCTCTGTTTACCCTGATTCTTGGAAATTGTCAAAATAATGAAAATCATATTTAAAAATTGCAATAATCCCCGAGTTTATAAACAATAATTCAATACAATGTACAAATTATGAACTCGCCGTTCAAAGAAAAATATACCTATCTAAAAAAATTTTATTTTGTAACTGCATGATTTGTAAAAGCAATATGAACAGTTGGAAATTGCGCCCCAAAGCTGTTTTATGGCATGCGCGGTGCACCGGGGGGGGGGGGGGGGCAGCAGCTAATTTTCCGCCGTTAAGACGAAAAAAATATTTTTGTGAGAAATAACGAAAGTTTATAATATGCTGTCTTTGATGATACGACGGTATAGCATTGTAAAGGTTAATAAAGAGAACAAGTTGCACACCTCTCTCATCGCCTTGGATTGACGGGCGCATTTGACAATGTCTGGTGGCCTGCAATTCTAGGCAGGTTAAAAGATTGTTCATGTCCCAGGAACATTTTCATTCTGGTGTAAATGGTAGCTAGGCGTAAACTGGAAGGAGAGCTGTGCACCAATCCCTAGTGATGATGCACAGAACCGGCCAGGTCTAGCACCTAAAGTCCGACCCCGCCTTCTCGTGGTGCAGGCCGTTAGTATCTTTCAAAAGAGATATTCTCTTTTGGAAGGGAACGGAAGGGGAGGGCTGCCAGTTCAGTATGGCCTACTGATCTGGTCATCTATGGCCACTTTTTTCTTTTTTTCCAACCCTGCTGAGGAGTAGTCAACTTCACAGGGTCCTGGTGCTGACCATTTATATCTACTAGACTGGATTTGTTTATGGATTTGAGCTTGATTATGGATCCTGGACTTGCTGCACTGGTGGGCCTCTGTTGAGGGAGAGTCTGCCGCTGTGTTTTCTGTTTGCTTCTGGGTTGCCAGCTCTAAGTGAACAGAGGCATGGGATACCTTATATCAGCTGGTGGATAATCCTAATCAGAGGCCATCACAGGTACCTGAACCTTACTTAGCTAGTTGGGCATCGTCAAGCCTAAACTGGAGTAATGTGTCTCAGGCAGGCCACATGGCTCTTGAAAAAGTCCACTTGAAAAGGTGGTGCCTGAAGTTCCTACCAGCATCGGTGACTTCAGCCTTTAGTGGAGGAGGAACAGGTCTTTGCCCCATGCCTGCGATCAGGGGGCTGTTTGATATTGTTGGCCCTACCAATCTCAATAAACCTAATTTCTTTAAAAATCCTACTAATCATTTTCTTTCTGCAGGAACGTGGAACGTGAGAACATTACATAGAGATTATTCTCTTGATGTCCTCATGCAGGAATTCCAGCTCTGTAACCTAGATATTCTAGGCTTGCAAGAGACCAGATGGACAGGTAAAGGTGAGATATTTAAAAATAACTTTAAATTTCTCTTTACAGGGAGGGAGGATGGAAAGCATCACCAAGGCGTGGGACTGCTGCTCAGCAGACATGCTAGTGATGCTCTTCTAGGATATGAGTGCATTATTGAAAAGTTTCTTACAGCAAAATTTCAGACAAGCATTAAAGACTTGAATGTTATCTGCTTTTATGCCCCCACTGAGGATGCTGATGAGGATGAGAAGGATACGTTTTACGGACAATTTCAGGATATTTTGAATTCTGTCAAGAAAGGAGATATTACCCTTGTTCTAGGTGACCTCAATGCCAAAGTTGGTACTGACTCTGATCTTTGGGGAGGGGTGATAGGCCCTTTTGGTATTGGTAGCTGCAATGGCAATGGGCAACGTCTCCTACAGGTAAGTAAACTCAATGGTTTCAGAATAACTAACACATATTACAAATACCGCGACATACATAAATACACATGGGTTTCACCTGATGGGCTGCATAGGAATATGATTGATTATATATTAATTAACAGCAAATGGGCTAGTTCTGTTAGAAATACCAGGGCATATAGGGGAGCTGAAATTGGATCTGACCATTACCTTGTTAAAAGTGTCTTGCAACTTAAACTTAAAAAGTGTTGTGCTAGGGTTAAAAAATTTACCTTTAATACTGAAGCTCTGAAAGACCCAGTTATAGCTAAAGCTTACGATGATAGGTTACTTAGTCATTATGACAGTCATGGTTTGCTTAATACTGAAGTTGAGGAAGAATGGGGCCATTTTAAACAGGCTTTTTTGGAAACTAACAGTACTCTTTTAGGAAAAAAGGAGCAGAGGAGACAGAATTATTTAAGTGATAAGGCACTTGAGCTTATTTCAGAAAAAAGGAACTGCAGGAATGTCCTTAATCAGTACCCTACTAGTCCTAATAGAAAGGATTACAGAGAGCTTAATAAACGTGTAAAGGATCAGTTAGCTACTGATAAGAATTTTTGGCTTGATGGTTTGGCTGACAAAGCTGAGGAAGCAGTTAGGCAGCACAACAGCAGAGAGCTGTACCACATAGTTAATGTTTTATGTGGTAGAAAACGGACAGGCATACAAGGATTGAAGGATAAACAAGGTAAGGTTATAGAAGGTGAGGATTCTGTCATGGCTAGGTGGGCTGAGCATTTCAGTGATGTTCTAAACAATGTGGTTAGTTCTACTCCCATTGTTTGTAATGATGATAGATGCATTGGCAGCTTTAATGTTGGCCCTATAACATAATCTGAAGTTATTTTGGCTATCTTTAAACTTATACTTCATAAATCCCCAGGGGTAGATGAAATTACTACAGAAATGCTCAGAGCTGGGAATGTTTCGGTTACCACTTGGATGACTGAAATTCTGAATAACTTTTATGATTTAGGCATGGTTCCTAAAGATTTTACCAGAGCTATTATTATCCCTATTTTCAAAAAAGGTGATCGCAGTTCTTGTGATAACTATAGGGGTATCAGCCTACTCTCTGTTCCAGGTAAAGTTCTTTCCATGATTGCGCTTAATAGAATTAAGAATCTGGTTGACAGGCAATTGCGTGATGAGCAATGTGGATTCAGAAGTGGTACGGGATGTGTGGATCAGATATTTTCGCTTAGTCAGATTCTTGAGAAATGTTTAGAGTTTCAGAAACCTTTGGTTGCTAGCTTTGTTGATTTCAAAAAGGCTTTCGACTCTGTTGATCGTCAAAATTTGTGGTTGATTGTGAGATCATATGGTATACCAGACAAGTTAGTTAACATAATGAAAGCTCTCTATAATAACACTGAGTCATGTGTGAGAGTTGGTAAGTCTTGTAGTAATTGGTTTAGCATTACTTCTGGTGTTCGACAAGGGTGCATTTTGTCTCCCTTTCTATTTAGTTTGGTTGTTGATTATGTTATGCGAAATTCACTTCAAGGGAAAGATTTTGGCCTTAAATGGGCTGGAGATACGAAAATTTCTGATTTAGATTATGCTGATGATTTAGCCCTTTTGGCAAATGATGTTGATGAGATGAACTCTTTCATTCGAGCTGTTGATGAGAATGGTAGTACAGTAGGTTTGGTTATAAACAGAGAGAAAACTAAATTGATGAAAATTGGCCAGGCAGGTTGTGATTCAGTTAATCTGAATGGTTGCAGTTTTGAGCAGGTGTCACAGTTTAATTACCTTGGGAACTACGTAACTGATACTGGTGATGTGCGGCATGAGATTAACAGACGAATAGGTATTGCTGCCGGGACTTTTAAGAATCTATGGAGATTGTGGAGAAATAGGCGTATACACCTAAAGACTAAAATTAGACTGTATAATAGTTTGGTTCTTTCTAGGGTTAGTTATGGTAGTGAAACTTGGACGCTGTGTAAACAAGATAACAGGAAACTAGATGCTTTTGATTCTATATGCTTAAGCAGTATCTTGGGTATTAGGTGGTTTAACTTTGTAACTAATGATGAGGTTAGGCAAAGAAGTCTGCAACCTCCTTTAAGCAGCATGTTGTGCAGAGAGAGACTCCGCTGGTTTGGCAATGTTGCCCGTATGGATAATTATAGATTGGCGAATAGGGTTATGAACAGTGTACCTAGAGGCCTCAGAAGGAGGGGGAGACCTAGGATGCGGTGGGCAGACATTGTCAAACAGGACCTTGTTAGAATTGGTGTGCAGTGGCCGGATGCAGCAGATGTAGCTCAGGACAGATATGCTTTTAGAATTAAACTGCGTGGTCTGGTTGGACCTCCGTAGCCCATTTCTGCTTGAGGATGATGATGATGTCCAATTATCTCAGTGAGAGAATGGTCACCTATTCCCATGCCAGCAGTGCAGTCTCAAGGAACTTGGAAAGGGGCTGCCCCACAAGGTTCGTGAAGTGGCCCATTTCTCTGGAACTTAGTTGCAGACATGGCTCTGGAGTTGACCCTACCTGAGAATGTCTGGCTCCAGGCTTATGCAGACGACATGCTGCTTGTCTTATCGGCCTCCTCCAGAGCGAGACTGGAGATTGGCTGCAATGCAGCACTGTCTGTGCTCGAAGGATGGAGTCTACGTAACAAGCTTGGGTTCAGCTGAACGAAGACTACATCAATGACTGTGGCCAAAGAGGGTGTCCTCAACAAGAGGTACCCGATCTTTAAACTTAATGACAATACTATCTGCCACAAGACGACTTCCAAATACTTGGGAATCACTCTGAATGAAAGGATGAGCTGGATCCCACAACTGCAGGACCTTAAGATAAAATGCACTAATGTAATGTGCAAACTTGGGCATATGGTTCGCGTCTCAGTCTCGTGGGGTGTCTTAGGGGAGGTACTCAAAGAAATTTATCTAAGGGGAACAAAAAGAATCCTGACGTATGGAGCGGGCACCAACGGACCACTCTATTGTGTGCAGACAGCTGTCGCAGCCCAGAGACCAGCTTTATTGCGAATCACCAGGGCTTACAGGACCACAACTATGGATGCTCTCCTGGTGATAACAGGGATCCCTCCTCTGTATATAACGGTTGACAAAGAAGCGACCGTGTTCAGAGTTCTGCAGGCTAGGAAAAAACCTCTGAGACAAACCTTAATCTTCTACTTCCAGGCTTCTCATCGCCGCTCGTGTAGTGTCTTACGACAGAGCACGAGTTTTTCCTCATGGGGGGCGGGTCCTTCGGGACCCTCCCCCCAATTAATGAGAGATATAAACAATACGTATGAAATTCAACGAACTACGGGTGGCTAATCATCCGATTTTATTTGGCACATAAACGTCAGATATGGAACGGCTCTTATCGCCCTGTGATTCCGGCGCCCTTGGCAACTGCCCCAACACGTTCCTACGCCTCTGTGTAGAAGAGTGGATTTGCATCTCATTTGCCCTTAGGCATGCGAAGCGACGTTTCCTGTTATGTACAATCGGGTTATAATTTTTTATTTCACAACCATGAAAAAAGGAAATAATGTAATAGAATTGGATGTGGGATTTTAATAATAAGTAATTAAATTTTGTTACCAAATACTGCAAAAAGTAACGTAATAAATTAATAATAAAATTAATGTAATTTATAATATTCGATATGTAGTAACATTTAAAAATCTAATTACTGATTTTCATATTTAAACCTTTTTTTTTAACTCTGGGAATGAACTAAATACACTGAATTATCAAAGTATTGGGGCACTTCCATGTTGTATAAATAGAAAGCTACATATATTGAACATTACCCAAATCTCTACTTGGAGTATTATTTATTTACTATTTAAAGAGTTCCAGAAGCATACATATTTAACAGCTGCGATCTAGTTGTAAGAATTTACCTCAAAATTTGTAACGCATTATTTACTAAAATGCAATTTTTAGAAGTTTGTCAAATGCTTTTTTTTTTAAGTTTTCATTAATTTTGAAGCAATATTTAGGACAAGCATAATAACAGCGTCAGCTGTCAAATATTTCAGCCTCAGTAACTCTTTACATACTCAACGAATATTGTTTAAAAATCGAGATTTGAATAATTTTGATTGAGACTATAATCTTAAAACTTTTTTGTGTAAAAAAAATATTTTTATAGTTAGTGAGTTTTGAATGTGGTTTTCTGTTCACATAACATGGAAGTATTCCAATACGTTTGGCATTATGGCGCATATCCTCATAATCCATATAATTTCAAAAGTTCGCTTTCAAATATCAGGAGACAAAGTTCTTTGAAGAGAAGGTAACGCTGTTTGCAACAGGAATTTGGAACTTGTTTTTTAAGTCCTTATTTTTTTATAAGAAATGAAAAAGGCATAATTTTTTTATAATATTTAACCTTAATTGGCATAGTGGTTAGGCAGCTAGCGACTGTTCCAGCAAGGCAAACTTTGTGTACTGTGTTAGCTCTAACAGGCAGTGGTCTTCGACCCTTAGTAGGGCATGTCCTTGTATGAGAAGGCCTATTAAAGCTAGGAGTAGCTTCTAGGATTCTTCTCTGTCCTATATGTCGCAAAAAAAAAAATGCTGGTGCACGTATTATGTTGGCATCCCCAAACAAGTGATTAACGTGCCTTAAGGGAAACTGCTCTTGGTTGTAAAATAGTTAATATTGTGTAGAGAGTTCTCGTTGATTCTACAAAACACACTAGTTAACCGTACGAGACCACAGAGTCATTCATCGTTTTCTACCATGTTACGAATATTTCAAGGTACAGTACTATTCCGCATTTCCTGTATTTGATGTTCTCTTCAAAACCATCTATAATCAGATTTTTTTCGTTTGTGTCTCAGATTTAGTCCAACGCGTTTAATTAAAGCTATTATCGGTAAAGGTTTCCTCTATTATGAAGACAAAAGAGTTAATAAATACTGATGGTCTATTATTTTGTTATATAACCTTTTAGCGTCGAAATAATTTGGAATAAGGAAAATTGAATTATTTTGACAAAAACACTTAGTGGCATCACTTAAGAAAGTTCGGAATAAATTGCTGTAAATCTGAATATCTGATTTTTTAGGGATTTATTTGCAATCGTCTATTTAAATAGTAAAAGAAATTAAGAATGGTTTGTGTTTACATTGTAGAATAATTTTATCGCTTATATTCAAATTGGAAAATTTAATTAATTTTAATATTCTTATGGCTATTGTTAGAACATTATTATTCAAAACTCGTTTTTTTCAAAATTAGCATTATGAAAATTTTTTCTGTAGTTCAATGTAGTTAGCATATTACTTAGATATTTACATCTTTTTTTGTTTATTCTACCCATGGCCGATTGGTTAGCGCTATTGGCTACTGGTCTAAGAGAACTGGGTTCGTGTCGTTTTCTGCTGACCATCCTCATAGACCTTCTATTATGGTGTATAAACTAACAGGCTCCTGTGAGACCTCTGTGGCAAGCAGCTGCTTGAGAGGTTATTTATTATTATTACATTAGGAGATTTACCCAGCGTTGCCAGGGTCTGAAATTCTCTAATGTTTATAGTACATGGCACTTCCCACGTTGCAAGCTTTCATTTGGCATAAAACTCATTACGGTGGATTCCCTCCCCGATAAAATTATCCCCTCTTTTAGAGGAGGAAGGAAGTGACATATTTCGAGGTACCGCATGATCGTCCCCACGCTAAAAAGTTTCTACAAAGAAAAACGGCATTGCCTCGCTCACATAATCGAACTTTTCAAATCATTTCATACCCAACAGAGTTGCTTATAAGAAAGTTAAATATGTTCTAAGTTGTGCAAAAATGTTGTACTATGAATGTAATGTACAATAAAAATGAGAACCACTATTCACTACTTAACATATTATTTAAAACATTTATTAATTAACATATTTTATGAGATGCACAACTCTTTGAGAACTGACATTTTTAATTTGTCGAGACCAGTGCCACCATAATGCAGATAATAGGTGTAGTGCTTATTCAGGACTTCAGGCACGAATAAAAAAAATTAAATCCTGTGTCTGAATTCATTATATATGTTGGCCCATTCTTTACGTTTAGTGAAAATTGCAATTTTTTCACCACATCAACTCATCGATGGAAAATATTGCAGTCGTCGCTAAAGGCAAATTTGTTATTAAACTTTCGTCAACTATTCGATGGTCAGCCGGATATGACGCTTGATGTCGGAATTAGTCTTGGTGGAAATTTTCGAAGCAGGCCTGGATCTAGAAAAAAATTAGATGGAATGGGGGCAGGCGACGCAATCGAGCCAGTAAAAGGGTGGGGAGCAAGAGACGATTTCAATTGCAATGTAATATTTTCCTCTTCGTTTTAGAGGCTTTTATGAAATTTCTTGAAAAATGCATGAACTATGCACAAATTTAATAATTTTTGGTCTCCATTACTATTTACTAACATTTTCAGAGGTTGCATGCCCCTCTCCCTAGATCCGATTCTGTCTGAAAGCATTAACTTCAAATTGGGTTGCTTTACCTCTGAACGGCCCTTTTTTTTTGCACACTGTGAATTAGACAGGTCACAAGGACCCAGACGACTCAGAGAAGGTTTGGGAGAGGGGATCCACTGGACAGCTGTTAGAAGACAGATGGTAGCCCCACCAAGGCCATCCAGTGTTATGGCTCTCCCGCATATGGGACCATAGCTTTACGTCCCATCCAACGGACAGCGCCCTTTCCAAACCCATTTGTGTCCTCTACTGACCAAGAGCAGGGTGGGGAGTTTTGTGGGGATAAATCTCTAAGCTGGCCCAGGTGGGAAATCTGGTGTTCTTAATAGAGCTAGCTTCTCTCCTGTTGGTAAATACTTAATGAATCATATTCCTGTGTCACCCGTCAGGTAAAATGCATTTATATTTATAAATATCCCGATTTTTATAGTAAGTGTTAGTTATTTTGAAACCATTGAATTTACTCACCTGTAAGACATTCCCCATTGCTATTGCAACTACAAATACCAAAAGGACCCATGACACCTGCCCAAGGTCAGAGCCAATACTAACTTTAGAGAGTAATATAGTAATATAAGAGAGAGTAATATAAGCAGCCCTCGACTTTGGGACACTCGACATTCGGACAACTCATTCTTTCGGACATTATAAATTGAGACTTAAATGGACTTTTGGACATCGGCTTTCTCTTGAGAATCACTGCAGGTCGTACAGAGATTCTTGGGGCTGATATAAAGGAATCAATGATGAATGGTTGTTGAAAGCAGTTGGGCCTAGCGTTAATTAAAATTTTTGAAGATTTTTAGGAGAACCCTGAAGCTGCCACAAAAGAAGTTCTTCAGCTAATTAATCAGCTGGGCTTGGAAGTCAGAACTGAAGATGTGGATGAATTGAATGCATCTTATTCAGAACCTATGTCTAATAAAGATCTGATTGTCATGCAAATGACAAATAAGGCAACATCTAAAGATCAAGATGACTACGAAATCATTCAAAATCCTCCCATAAAAACTGAATTTTGAGAACCTCAATGAAGCCATCAGTTACCTTGAGAATTTTTTAAACATCGTGGAAGAATTTTACCCCAATGCAAGAAGTTCAGTGGTCAACATAGAAGTTGAGGAAGTCGCATCTTGCTGTAGATTTTTTTACCAAGAAAAAGGCACGTGTTCAACTTTTTCTTGAGAAATATTTCGAGAAAGCTGAAGGAACACCGTTAAAGTCAGCAGAAGAGCCTTCAACATCTAAGTCTGCATCACAGACCCCTGCGAAATCACTACCACTTCATAATCCAACTATTAAAATGTACTTCTTCTGTCTAATGAATGCCCACCAGTAAGCTGAGACCAGTTGATCTTAAGGTAAAAAAAGTAGTATTTAAGATTAATTTTACCTATTATATTTGATGTCAAATGCAGCTTTTAAATACTTAAAAATACATTGTATATGTTACCGCTAAAGTGCAGAAATCAGTTAATGTGCACATTACCTAGCTAATCTGCAGATTTACTAGGGTGATCCGTTAAAGTGAGGAAAATTGTTTCATTTCTCAAATTACCTAGGTAATCTGCAAATTACCTAGATAATCTGCACATTACCTACTAGGCACTCGTTAAAGTGAAAATAAGATCTTTGCTGGAACAACAGCAACGTTTCTGTATGCTTAAATTAACATAATGTTATTTATTTATTTTTCGATATCTAAAGAATCACGTTTATACAATCAAACAATCAACAAATTAGTTGATATGTTACCGTTAAAGTGTATAATTCAGTTATTTCATAGAATACCTAGTTATTTCATGAAATAACTGATCAAATCAGTTAAAGCGTGTAATAAATTAATAATTCCACACTTTAACTAGTTATTCTATGAAATAACTAATGATAGACAATTAAAGTGTAAAATAAGCAATCTGACTGAATTATACAGCATACAAAATGTTATTTATATAGACACAATAAAATCATTTGTTACAACAGGGATTACTAAAATGGCATTTGGAATTGCCCTAATGTGCGAAGGCCAAGTAAGAACGAATCCGTAAAGTGGTGAATCTCTTGAATATGAATCTTCGTGTCACGTGATTAAGTCGTCCGCATTTTAAAAAAACGCCCTGGATGAGCGGAGGCCAAGTGAGAAAGAATCAGTAAAGTGATTCGTTTTCACTTGGCCTGCTCATTTTGGGGGCGTTTTTTATAATTCGGACGACTGATTCATGTTGACAGAGGGATGACTTTTTTTTTACTTTTGAACTTTAACGATACGAAAGCCGTTAATGTGCACATTACCTAGGTAAAATGCGGAAAACTCTTGATTCCGCACTTTAACGGAGCAAATCAGTTAATCTGCAGATTAGCTAGGTAATGTGCACATTAACGGCTTTCGAGCTTTAACGGTAACATATACACTGAATAACACTCAGGGGTAAAAAATAAGAAAATTATACCTTATTTAGGGATCTGATATTTTTTGGCTCTGTGGGAATGGAACACCAATAAAACAAGTCTATATCTCCACTTCCAGATGTTCCACTTTCGTACAGTGTTGTAAGTTTTCAGGAACGTATTACTTCCGAAAGTCGAGGACTGCATGCATCTACTTTCTTCACAGGATTCCGAAATCTTGAAGTTGTCTGCAAAACCTATTTTTCTCGTTCTCATCAGTCCTCAGTGGGGACATAAGAGAAAACGTTCAAGTGTTTAATCCATGTTTTAAATTTACCTGTAAGAAACCTTTCACTAATGGGATCATATTGTAGAAGAGCATCATAGCGTTTTCTGCTAAGAAGCAAACCTCGCCCTGTAGATTTTTTTTTTTGACTCTCATCCCGAAAAGAGAAATTTAAGAGTGGCAAGCAGCTGCTTGAGGGGGTATTTATTTTTTATTTTTATTTTTATTTTTTTATTTATCTAACCTTTACCAGGTTATCTTGTCTCTTGAAAGCTCAGACAGATTATAACGCTGAAATAATTGTGTAAAGACATTGAGATAATAATCTCTGCAGAATTGTAGCATTCCAGGTACTCGTGGAAAGCAAATAATTAATAGGCAGAAGCTGCACGTTCATTAGGCCACCTTGAACCCTAACCCCCATCAAAATAACCACAAGAAATAATAAACAATTTCAAATCTAGTATTCATAATTTGCCATATCTAAGTCAACATAATAACATTTTTATATTAGCTTTGTAATCGTTGTTTGCTGTGTTACGTAAACGGCACCTCTTGATTTCTAGATGGGCACTACGACTCTTATATGATCTGGAATGTGACACCGGATCTGAAAATGCCTCTTATTTCTGAGTTGTACTGCTCGAAATAGTTCTCTTTTCCAATATTTATGTCCTCAGCATGGTGTATCGAATTTGACCTCAAAGAGCCCATTGCATCTAAAATTTGGTATAATTTCTGAGATCTAAAGCTAGGTTTATTGAGAAAGGAAGAGGCAACAATTGTTGGTATGTATTTTTTTTTTTTAATTTTATTTATTGAGAGGAAGGTACAAAAATATACGCTAACACCGCTCAAGACATCAAAAACAGAATTATTTACAACTGTGGTTAACACTTTGAGAACATGCATATAATTACATACATAAATAAGGCTAAAACATTTTAGAAATTTGGCTAAATCGACTGTATTTAGTCAATCTTAGAAAATACGCAAAGTAGGGGACAACACAACATCAGGAGATAGAGAGTTCCAAACACGACCAACTCGGCATATGAAGGAATGATATTTACAGTTTGTTCTCGCATGAAGAATATGTATACATTGAAGATGCCTCCTTGTTCTGCTAGAGTCCAAGACATGAATTAATGGCTCGACCGGATTTGAATAGGGAAGGTTGTTAATGATTTTATGACAGATTTTTAGATCGTGAACCAACCTTCTCCATTCCAATGAATATTGAGTACTTTCAGTGCTCCTCGTAGCTTGAGTTGGACAGCATGTAGTCTCTTATTAAGCCATCTGAGTGGACGTTCGACTAGACTGATGTCAGAGATCATGTGGAGAGACCAGACAGGAGCTGCATATTCAAGAATAGGCAAAAGTAGTGAATGCCTTGAAAAAAGTGGGCCTGTTGCACTTCTTAGAACAGCGCAAAATCATGAAGGTGACACGGTTGTCTTCTTTGGGGATGTTTTGGCAGTGTAAAGAAAATGAGAGGAGAAATGTAATTTCTCCCAAGCAATAATTTTGCTTCTGACTGGTACGACCCCTAGTGTATGATAGTTGTTTTGTCTGAAGGAATTGGTAACTAGTATGATAAACTCCATCCAGTCTTCGATGCTGTCGCATGTAAGCTGTCTCTTGCATCTTTGAATAGAACGACAAATGTCTAAAGAAGCAGAATTGGCATAAAATTTAATGTCATCAGCAAATACATAGCAGGCGACAGGTCGTAGAACCAGAAGGTATGTTTGAGGTGAACAATGCGAAAAAGCATATGCCCAAGAACTGATCTTTGAACAACATCATTGCTGACATCCTTGATTTTAGAAAGGGCAACTTCAACTCTTATTTGTTGAAAGCGGTTAAAAAATAATGTACAGATTAATCTTACGATGATCTAGGTGATTCTGAGTCTAAAAAGTGTGTCAAAGATGAGCAATATTTTACTTTGTCGAAAGCTTTTTCGAAATCTATATAAATAACATCGATTGGAAGGCCAGCGTCAATTGTAACCCAATTGTTAATACAATGAAGTAACTGCACTGTAGAGGAACGGCTTGCCATGAAACCAAACTGTTAATAGGGAATAATATTTTGCACCTGAAGAAAGTAAAAGAAGCTTGAACAGTGTGCAACGTTCCATTATTTTGGGAACGATGTTCATCAGAGAGATTGGATGGTAATTAGTAGGATTAGTGGGATCACCTTTTCTCTTGTAAATTGGAATGACTATGGCTGAGTCCAGTCAGGAGGAACCCGGCCAGATTCCAGGCAGGAGTTGAATAGAATATATAATTTTTTGCAAATAACGGAGTTTAGCTGCTTGTAAAAAGTTGGTGGAATTTTGTCTGGTCCAGGTGATGGTTTGGTCGGAATTAATGAAATGGCAGTGCTGACATTTTGGGGGTCGAACATGCCCGAGAACAGAGGGTTGATTGATTGGTCACAGAAATTAAATAATGTAGTTACATCAGTAACACAGACTAGCAAAAGTGGTCGCAAATAGTGAAGCCTTTTCATAATTTGAAGTGACAATTGAACCATCATGGTGTTTCAAAGGAGAGATAACTCGCGGACCTTTAAGTTTATCTCTTGCATCTTTGTAAAATGCATTTGAATTTTTATTGTTGCAAAGTTGAAAAAGGTGCTTAGAAGAACATTCTTTTGAAGCTTCGGAATATATCTTGGATGCTGCGTTATAATCAGCTTTATTAATAGAAGTTATTATCGTTTGAAGCACTCTCCAAGCTCGCAATTTAAGCTTGGCCAATTTTCGTACGTAAGGATTGGAAGTCGTACTTTTCGCCGAAATACGTAGAATTAGTTGCAGTCATGAATGCATAGTATCGGAGATACTGCCGATAAAAATATATGTAAATATCCCCCTAATCGCTGGTACAAGGCAAAGGCTTCTTCTGCCGTCACTGCTGAAGGCTTTAGCCACCAGTGCTGGTAAGAATTTCGAGCACCACCATTACAAATGAACGTTTTCAACAATCAAAATCCCAATTATTACCTGACGCACGTCTCTGCAGGTTAGGAGGATTGGTGATGCCCGCGCAGAAGCGATAGATGATGTAAAGTACCCTCTGCATCTGTTCAGTTGGGGTTGGCAACTAGCGGTAGATTTTTCTTCAACAAAGCTCACTAGTGTAGTAAGTACAGGAGGATATGTTATCAAGCTGAAAGCCAATATTACAAATTACCGAGCAACAACGATCAATTTCGAATTAGATCGTTTGTTGCCATACTGATAGCTTTGGGACTTAGAAAAGCGACATTCTGCTAATAGGCTATGAAATGATACATTTTCTCTTCTCATCCATTTAACTGAAATAAGTCCAACAGAATTAAGAGATTGTGCTGTGTAGTTGCTATCCAGATGACTTTGAGTGAGGAAAAATCCTCGTTATAAATGCTTTCATTTGCGAAAACACTTACTACTGAAAGAGAAATGTCCGCTCGGAGACTGTATATATGAATGAGCTCGATATTTTGTATTCAGATATCGACATTTCGTTAAGAATGTTAAGAAGCCAAGTGCCCATAAACTACAATATTTTTCGCGGTGGTAAATTAATCATAAAGAATAATTTCGTAAATGTCATAAGCAGATTAAAAGAATTATTTCATTGAAATCGGAACTATTTACATCAATCTCTTACGACGAAATCAAATTCGTTTCCTAAAAGGAAAATGGGGGGGAGGGGATGAGTACCACCTGGGTCAACGTAGAGGTTTATCTCTGCAAAACTCCGCCCACGATCAGTAGGAAACGCCGATGGGTTTGGAAAGGCCACCGTTCATCGGATGGGACGTAAAGCTGTGGCCCATGTGCAGGAGAGCCATACCCTGTGCACTCCAAAGAACATGCTGCATGGCTTTGATAGGAGGCTACCATCTGTCTCCTAACAAGTAAGCCGTCCAGTGGATCCGCTTTCCTCAACCTTTTCTGAGCCCTTGGGGTCCTTGTGACCTGGATTGGATTGTTTTACCTCTGAGCGGCACTTTTTTGCACACCATGGCTAAATCGCCAGGTCACAAGAACCCCGAAAGCTCAGAGAAGGTTGGGGGAGGGGACCCACTGGAATAGCTGTTGGGAGACAGATGGTAGCCTCCAGTCAAGGCCATCCAGCGTGTTCTTTAACATGCACAGGGTATGGCTCTCCCGCATACGGAGACCACGGTAACGTCCCATCCGACGGACGGCGGCCTTTCCAAGCCCATCGGTCTTGTGACATGGCCATTTAGTCCATTGTATGCAAAAAAAAAAACATGCCTCCCAGAGGTAAAACAACTGAACCCTGAAAGGAAGGTAAGACGTCATGTGTTTTAAATTTACAGTTTTGAAGTATATTCTGAATGTTACTAGTATAGGGTTAAATAAATTTTTTTTAAATGATATTTATTTTTATACTAAATGAACGATTTTAAAATAATAAAAATTTAGGGGCTGCAAAATGAAATATCCTGGTTTTATAGGCACCAATAAAATGCTAGTACATATCTGCGTTTTCCTAATTAACCATTAGTTCAAAATTCCACTCTTAAATGGTGCAAAAGTTGGAAAGAGAAAAATTTCATTCTCTTTTAAAATGACATAAAAGTCGGTCTTTCTTTTGCGTGTGCTTTTACTATACGTAAGTGTCCACTGTAATTGGATTTTTACGAGTTTGGGCACTATAAATAGATGTATGAATGGATCATCGGTGTCAGCAGAGAAGGGGGTAAAAAAGGCAGTCTCGTAGAAAAATTGATTAAAAAAGAATTTATGTTGAATACTATCAAGTGTAACAAAAATTAATGCGTAGCAAAATGTAATCTTGATTTTTTGGGGGTATATTTTCTTTTGCTGATTTATTCAGTGAACATATCATTTATTTATATTTATCGATACGGAAAAAATTGTGTGTATTTACAATAATAAGTTTTCGTTTCGTATTCGGGTATTCTTAGCTGTATTATGGTATGCATGATTGCTGTATTGGCAAATTGTGCTCATAAAGAATATCTTCACCTAAATATTTCGATCTTGAAACATTAATTTGATTGTTAGCCCCCTATGATAAAATTCCTTCCGACACCCATGGGATGGATGCAACAACATTACTAATTCATTTTTCCCTTGAAGCCTCACATTCCCATTATCAGTAACACAAACTCCAAGATAAATAAACCGTTAGACTTCCTTCAAAGCAAGCCATTCGCAAAGAATGAAGCAGCTTCTCTAGATATTCAATATATTGATCACTCAGCTTCGCACATTAGCAATCTCGCCAGTCGAAACATTTCTCTCGTTAAAACGTATTTCAGTGACTTACCTTGAGGTCCAGGGAATCCTTTCTTTGGCCATCCAAAGGGGTGTCCGTCAACGTCCAAGAAAGTGTACTCTTGCTCTAAACCAAACCACGGCACGAACTGTTTCGCTTTCTCCATAGCTTTCACTAAAGAATAACGCTTGTTGGATTCTGAAGCAAAAGAAATAAGAACTTGGCTCTTACAGACTGTGGAGCATTTCATGTGTATAACATTTCACTAAAGGATAAATTACAAAAATAAGGGAAATTATGCAATCATAGGTAACCTACTCACTAACCCATCTCCTTCCAACGAAATATTCCTCGCGACTTTCTTCTAAATGAAGGAGGTTTTGTCATTTATTTTCTGCTGTGCGTGTTAGTGGGAGCAGCATATGGAAAGTAAAACTTGCTCAGTTGAAAGGTAGAGAGAGGTGACTGAAAAGATCACTTGTTTTGTTTAGAGATAATATTAATTTTACGGTATGAGTTTTAGTGCTTGTTTATTTGATTAATTTTGTGATGATTTAAACTTTATTTGACAACTATCGTAAACCATTCGTGTTTATCCTATACTATGGATGAGCACGTATAGAGAGTTCTGTAGAACTTTCATCACGTGGAATAATTTGCAATAATTATTTATTATCCGTATCGTACATCGGCTGAACTTATCCACGTTGACAAAGCATGAAATGCAGTAATTTCAGAAGCAATTCTTTTGTAACCATATAGTTAAAACAAAATAACGAAGCCTCAATTAACTAACGCCTATTTGTAAACCTTTTTTCGGAAATTCCATGATTAATTTTGTATCATAAGTTCTTGAGAGCATTAAGGTCCGGGCCATTCCACCTTTTTAATGCTGCTTTCTGCTAACCACTTCTGAATAACATTTGCACCGTGACAAGGAGCATTATCGTCCTAAAATCCAAAATCATCCTCAAAAAGATCTCTGGATGTTGCAATAATTTCGCTTTCAGTATTTTATGAAATAAATAAATAAAATAAATAAATACCCCCTCAAGCAGCTGCTTGCCACAGAGGTCTGACAGCCTCCTGTCAGACCTCTGTGGCAAGCAGCTGCTTGAGGGGGTATTTATTTATTATTTTATTTTATGTAGTATTCTAGTAGTTCTTTTTCAATATGTAGTATTTCAACACCCCGATACGTCACCACGACATGCAGCCCCATGCCATGACTTTGGTTGGATGTTTCACAGTAACATTATGACACTGAGAGTCGAATTCCTGATGAGGACATCTTATGTTGACGCTATTCTGATTTCGAGTAAGGCGAACTGACTTTCATCACTAAAAATTACTTTTTCTTTGAGACCTCAACAGTCCACTGTGCATGCTTATTTGTCCGTTGTAATAGTCTGCACCGAAAATCTGTCAATCAAGTTTTTGACGAGCTTTGCAACCCCACAATTTCATTTCCAACAATCTAGCGAGTTCTTTCTTGAGCACACATTGATGCTTGCTGCCAATGTCCATTCTTTCCAAAGTTATGGTGAATTGCGTTCTCTGTTCGAAAGCAGCAGGTATAGTTTCTTTTCTGGGTCATCTAGTTCTTTGTCATCAGCAGATCTAGTTTCAGAATGTCTTCTTAATGCTCTCAAAACAGTAGAAAGCCACAACAGCGATTTGACACAAAAAATAACCATTTCGATCTTTTATTATGAGGCAAAAATGAAGACCTTTCCATAACTATTCTTTTCTAATATTGTACAAAATGTTGATGCAATATTGAGCTGCCCTATGTCCGCAAATTCAGTTTTAAAGTGCATTGACACGTACACCAAAGCCAACATTCCTAATTTTATGGTTACTTTATTAATTTTATTGGTGAGCACGAAACAGAGCACTTTACTGGTTGCAAGAGAGCCTCTTCAATCCTGGTATCACTTTACATTTGTGGCTGCATGGTTGTTACAAAATATCTGAAGAAGCCTTTAATATAAAAGAATCTGAATATACAGGGTGAATCTGAAAAAGTGGGCAAAACTTTACGGGGTGGTAGAACGCAGCTATACGAGCAATATTCGTCATAGAATGTATGGTCGGAACGCAAGCGGTGAGAAGTTAAAAGGTAGTTTTCCACTGTCACATTTAAAGAATGAACACAAGAAGGAGAGGAGATACTTCAGAAAACATTTTGTTAACAGGAATGTAATTGAGGTACATGCTCAAAGAAATTGCTCAAAAGAGCTGCCGCCAGCTGTAATGCAGGCTTCACACTTGCGGGATAGGGACCGACGCACATTTGCGAAGACACCAGGCATTTCCCGAATATCGCCGGCAACAACGGCGATCCTGGCGACTAGATCCGTATCGGTTTCAATGGGGCACTCGTAGATTAGGCTTTTCAAGTGCATATCCGCCATTTCGTGGTTAGTATAACCAGCCATCCTCTCGGCAATCCACGGTAGAAATGCCGTTGTGTGCGAGGACCGACCCTTTTATACCATTTCCAACGCCACCTAGCGGCTCGCCGTTTGCGTTCCGCCCATACTTACTATGACGAATATTGCTCGTATAGCTGCGTTCTACCACCCCGTAAAGTTTTGCCCACTTTTTCAGATTCACCCTGTATATTTAAAATACTTGAAAACTGAAAAAAAGATTTTAAATGGTGTACAAAAATTATCTAGAATAAACAGTAAAGGATGACGCACACGCAGCAACTTGCAACTGCGATCCAATCTATCGGCTGAGGACCGTAACCACTACACGGGCCTTTTTTTTGTGTGTGGCAAACCAATTGCATTGAGACTCTCGACAACTTCTTTTGAGACAACTGAAATCGTTTGATGTCACTAGTGTTGCCACCTTTAAATAATTTGTAAGTACATTAGATTGTGCTCAGTAATGGAAAGAACTAGAGTATATAATGAAATATTGCGATAATTAGAATAGCTATGAAAACTTTATTTAAAGTTTTATTTCCCAATTTAAAATGTACAGATTCCGTTTAATGTAATTTTTAATATTAAAATAAGGTTGTTGTTGTTGTTTTTTTTGTGAAACAAAATATGATAAAATATATTATACATTTTCCACCTGTTTTCAGTAATCGTGCGTTTGCAGAAATGAAATTTTCGGATAAAATTTTACTAATTTCTACTTTATACAGATTTCAGAATCAGAGTTGCACCAATCAGAATACAAAAATAATCAAACTCATAATACGATCCATATGCAAGTCACGATTTTACTGATAAAAAATACTGATGGTTCTAAACGACCCAAGAGTTATGCACTCGAGGATTGTCGGATATCACTGTAAATGAAATCCACTCTTCCAATCAATGGCGTCCTCGTAAAACTACAATTTAAGGTTCGGGTAGATGATTGCCATGCTAGGAACTCCGGTTTCAGAGATGGTCTTATGCACTATAAATTTTTCAGCCCTTAAGAAAGGGGCCGGATGTTACACTGCTCGACATTGAAAGTGCCCCACCCAGAAGGACATGTCGTACAAACATGCAAATAGAAGGGTGGGTGTGTGCAGTTGAGATATGCAAATGATGATAATCCAGAGCCAATGAGATGTGTGGCTCAAGAGATAAAAGGTGCAAAAAGGAACAGGGCGAAATGAAGGTTCTAGCGTGCATAATTATTTATTATCCGTAACGTAAATTTGCAATAATTATTTATTATCCATATCATAAATCGGCTGAACTTATTCACGTTGACACAGCATGGCATGCACTAATTTCGGAAACAATTCTTTTGTAACCATATGGTTAAAGCAAAATAACATGCCCAGGGCCGGATTAAGGCCTTTAGAGGCCCTAAGCACTTAAACGATTTTGGTGCCCCCGTATTATATCTAACTCAATATTCAAAATATCAACAAATATAAACCGTACAATAAAACTTTATTGTTTTAAACAAAACTTACCTTAAGATAGAATATAATGTTTATATTTGTAAACACCCACTTTATTTATTTAAAAAAAAAAAAGTTTTCTCCTACTTTTTGTAGTAGCAAAGTCTTTGATCACAAAAACACAAAGTTGTGTGTGCACTGATTCACTTTCAACAATCAGTTCTTCCAATTTTCAGTCCTTTATAGAATTTCGTTTCTTTTGGGGGCTTTTTTTAATTGCTTATTAGGCTTTTTTTTTTTGCTTATTTTGCTAACCCTAGAAAGAACCAAACTGTTATACAGTCTAATTTTAGTCTTTAGGTGTTACGCCTATTTCTCCACACTCTCCATAGATTCTTAAAAGTCCCGGCAGCAATCCCTATTCATCTGTTAATCTCATGCCGCACATCACCAGTATCTGTTACATAGCTCCCAAGATAATTAAACTGTGACACCTGCTCAAGACTGCAACCATTCAGATTAACTGAATCACAACCTGCCTGACCAATTTTCATCACTTTAGTTTTCTCTCTGTTTATAACCAAACCTACTCTACTACCAGTCTCATCAACAGCTCGAATGAAAGAGTTCATCTCATCAACATCATTTGCCAAAAGGGCTAAATCATCAGCATAACCTAAATCAGAAATTTCCGTATCTCCAGTCCATTTAAGGCCAAAATCTTTCCCTTAAAGTGAATTTTGCATAACATAATCAATAACCAAGCTAAAGAGAAAAGGAGACAAAATGCACCCTTGTCGAACACCAGAAGTAATGCTAAACCAATTGCTACAAGCCTTACCAACTCTCACACACGACTCAAATTTATTATAGAGAGCTTTCATTACGTTAACTAACTTGTCTGGTATACCATATGATCTCACAATCAACCACAAATTATGACGATCAACAGAGTCGAAAGCCTTTTTGAAATCAACAAAGGTTTCTGACACTCAACATTTCTCAAGAATCTGCCTAAGTGAAAATATCTGATCCACACATCCCCTACCACATCCGAATCCACATTGCTCATCACGCAATTGACTGTCAACCAGATTCTTAATTCTATTAAGCACAATCATGCAAAGAACTTTACCTGGAATAGAGAGTAGGCTGATACCCCTATAGTTATCACAAGAACTGCGATCATCTTTTTTGAAAATAGGGATAACAATAGCTCTGGTAAAATCCTTAGGAACCATGCCTTTATCATAAAAGATATTCAGAATTTCAGTCATCCAAGTGGTAAGCGAAACATTCCCAGCTCTGAGCATTTCAGTAGTAATTTCACATACCCCTGGGGATTTATGAAGTTTAAGTTTAGAAACAGCCAAAATAACTTCAGATTGTGTTATAGGGCCAACATTAAAGCCACCAATGCATCTATCATCATTGCAAACAATGGGAGTAGAACTAACCACATTTTTAGAACATCACTGAAATGATCAGACACACCTAACAATGACAGAATCCTCACATTCTCTAACCTCACCTTGTTTATCCTTCAATCCCTGTATGCCCGTCCGTTTTCTACCGCACGACATTAACTGTCTGCTACAGTTCTCTGCTGTTGTGCTGTCTAACTGCTTCCTCATCTTTGTCAACCAAGCCATCAAGCCAAAGATTCTTATCAGCAGCTAACTGATCCTTTACACGTTTATTAAGTTCTCTGTAATGCTTTCTATTAGGACTAGTAGGTCCTAATAGAAAGCATTACATTATTAATTAATTAATTAATAATTAATTATAAGATTAAGGACATTCCTGCAGTTCTTTCTTTCTGAAATAAGCTCAGGAGCCTTATCACTCAAATGATTCTGTCTCCTCTGCTCCTTTTTTCCTAAAGAGAGTAATGTTAGTTTCCAAAAAAAGCCGGTTTAAAATGGTCCCATTCTTCCTCAACTTCAGTAATAAGCAAACTATGACTGTCATAATGACTAAGTAACCTATCATGGTAAGCTTTAGCTATAACTGGGTCTTTTAGAGCTTCAGTATTAAATGTAAATTTTTTAACCTTAGCACAACATTTTTTAAGTTTAATTTGCAAGACACTTTTAACAAGGTAATGGCAAGATCGAATTTCAGCTCCCCTATATGACCTGGTATTCCTAACAGAACTAGTTCATTTCCTGTTAATTAATATATAATGAATTATATTCTTATGTAGCCCATCTGGTGAAACCCATGTGTACTTATATATGTCGTGATTTTTGAATTAAGTTTTAGTTATTCTCAAACCATTAAGTTTACTTACTTGTAGGAGACGATGCCCATTGCCATTGAAGTCTCCTAGAACAAGGGTAATGTCTCCTTTCTTGGCAGAATTCAAAATATCCTGAAGTTGTCCGTAAAACCTATCCTTCTCATCCTCAGTGGAGGCATAACAGCAGGTAACATTCAAGTCTTTAACGCTTGTCTGAAATTTTGCTCTAAGAAACCTTTCATTAATGCACTCCTATCCTAGAAGAGCATCACTACCGTGTCTGCTGAGAAGCAGACCCACACCTTGTGATGTTTATTGTCTTCCCTCCCTGAAATGAGAAATTTAAGATTATTTTTAAGAATCTGACCTTTATCTGTCCATCTGGTCTCTTGCAGGCCGAGAATATCTAAATTATAACGGTGGAATTCTTGTGTGAGGACATCAAGAGAAAGAGCTCTGTGCATAGTCCTCACATTCCAACTACCTATG
The DNA here is from genome assembly GCA_038380435.1 of Ryuthela nishihirai. Lineage (NCBI taxonomy): Eukaryota > Metazoa > Arthropoda > Arachnida > Araneae > Heptathelidae > Ryuthela > Ryuthela nishihirai. The sequence goes on from JAWZYU010000028.1 coordinate 56,204,172, forward strand.
GAGAGAAAATGGTTAGTGGGATGTTTAAAGAAACTACGTTTATTGAGCGAAGAAAGGCCGATAATATCAAACAGCCCCCTAATCGCAGACATGGGGCAAAGACCCGTTCCCCCACTGCTAAAGGCTGAAGCCATCTACACTGGAAGACTTCCTCCAATGTAGAATGTGACGATGCCAGTAGAAGCAAAGAGTTTAGGTGCCTGCGATGACCTCTGCTCAGGATTGTCCACCAGCTGATTAGCATATCCATTGTATCTATTTACTTGGTGATGTCAACCCACAAACAAACAGAAAACACTGCGGAAGATTTTCCCTGTACAGAAGCCTACCAGTGCAGCAATTCAGGATCATAATCGAGCTCAGAGTCTTATTTCAGTCCAGTCCGGTAGGTTTACATGGTCAGCACCTGGACCTTGTGTGGTTGACCACTCTTCAGCAGGAGAAAAAAAGAAAAGTAGCCGTAGCTGTCCAAATTGTTGGTATTCGAGACGGACGATAGAGATTGCGATATTTTATTTTCTTAAGCCTCATTTTTCGTTAAAGATACTTAATTGAAACGAAGAATTTCTATTAAAATAAGTTGGGTCTGTTCCAAATATAAATGATCACCTATTATTCATCCAGCTTATTCAGAAGCAGTAATGTAGCCATAGTTTTAGAAAGGGCAAGTCATCTTAACATTTTAGTTACTGCAAATTTACGAAATCATTATTCTAAATCTTTCAATTAAATGATGGGTGAGTGGAAGCATTCTTATATTATGTCATTCAAGCTCTCAAGTTAAGCTTGAACAATTATTCACAAAGTCTGGTGAATAGCTACAATATTTTTATGCAGCGAAAAATATATTCAAATAGAACTACATTATTCTACATGTTTTAAACTCTGTATGGGATAAAATCAAATATCTCTTAAATAGGAGCTCTATTTATAAACTGATACACCTTTTTTTAATCATACACGTTAATTTTTGTAATCATAGACGTTAATTTTTGTAATCATACAAGTTAATTTTTGTAATCATCTACGATCATTAAAGAATATTGAGAAAAGCTTTTCGATCATAAGCAGAGCATTCCAAAAAACGTAAAATTATTGTATGCGAGCAATGAAAAAATGCGTTAACAGTGAAATTATTTATACACAACAATTACCAATTTTTTTTAAAGACAATAGAAGCTTATTTTTAAACAATGATATTTTATCTGTACTAGAATTACTCGCCTGGTAAAGAAAAATAAATTATTTCAATCCCAAATGAATGGGAGACAAAATAATTAAGATCGATTTAGTGCAAAAATTACATTTGATAAATTCTTCGAAAGTTCCATACGTTACCAGAATATATAAATACGAAGGAATTTTTCCTATACGTAAGTCTGAAGTTAAAAATAAGGTCTATTATGAACATTTTCGAGTTCTAGTGACAAGGTTTTACAAGTGAAAAAACCGACGAATGGCTCATCTTATTACTAACATTTGATATTGAAATATTTTACACTCATCTATTATTCAGCGTCTATTTTATTAATGGCACAATTGCTTAAAATTCCTATAACAATCATTAGTTTTCTAATAAGTTGTTGTATGCCACTGAAAGTAAACTTTGTAGTCTAAACGAAAGTCATACTAACGCCATATTCTTCTCACGCCATTAATAAACAATTGACATGATAATTTTATTAATGGCTGTTATCTGAAATATTAAAACTTAATCCCCCGAACATTAAAATCGCAGGGTTCATTTCAACTAAACACAGAGCTGTTTAATAATTGCAAAACTTTTTCAGCATTGTACGATATATAAATATATATATATATACACCAAAGAGCCAAAACATTATGACCACCTGCCTAATGTGATGTTGGTCCTCCACGTCCCGCCAAACCAGCTCTTACCCGGCAAAGCATGGGCACTACAAGATTTCTAAAGGTGTCTTCTGGTATCTAGTACCAACACGTTACCAGCAGATCCTTTAACTCTTGTAAGTTATGTGGTTGAGTCACCAAAGAATGGATATGCTGTTCCAATACAAACCACAGATGCTCGATTGATGTCTGGGGAATTTGGAGGCCAAGGCAATACCTTGAGGTCTTCCTCATCTCCACAAACCATTCTCGAACAATCCAGGCAGTGTGGCATAGCGCATTATCCTGCTGAGAAAAGGCACTACTGGAGAGGAATACCGTTGTTATGAAGATGTACCTAGTCTGCAATGATGTTTAGGTAAATGGTAGATGTCATTGTTTCCTGCACATGAATGACTGGACCCAGGGTTTCCAAGCAGAACATTACCCAAAGCATTACACTTCCTCCATTGGCTTATTTTTGTCCCACAGTGCATCCTGATGCCAACCCTTCCCCAGCACATGCACCCGCCCGTCCACATGGTGCAACAGGAAACGAGATTCATCAGACCAGACGACCTTTTTCCAATCACTCAAGGTCCAGTTTTGATGCTCCCATGCCCATTGTAGACGCTTTCGACTGTGAACCGAGGTTAGCATGGGCACTCGGAGCAGCCTGTAGCCATTTTCAGCAAGGTTCGATGTACTGTGTGTTGTGACACATTACTCCTGTCACCAGCATTCAAATTAAGGGCGAGTTTTCCACAGTACCCCTTCTGTTGGCTCCTACCATACGGGATAGCCTTCGCTTACCTCTAGCATCGATGAGCAGTGGTTGGCCCACACCTTGCCGGCTGTTTGTGGTTTTTCCCTCAGACCACTCTTTGAAGGTACCATGGCTGACCAGGGGCACCTCCCTCCCAAGCCTTGCCGTCTCAGAAATGCTCTGACCCAGTCGTCTGGCCATTACAATTTGGCCTTTGTCAAACTCACTAAGTCCGCTTCCTATTTATATATGCATTTTTAAGAGACAACTGCAACTATCGTGGAATTCATTTGCAAACTGCTGCGATGTGCACTCTCCCTAACTGTTATATGAAGTTGATAATTTAGCGGATAGAAAATGGCTGAACACAAAAAAATTACTGTGTTTAGGATTTTTTGCGACCACTGTACCTATATACTGTACAAGTAATGCTGTAGAATAATTACTGATCTGTAAAAAATTTGGAGCATTTTGAGTGACTCTTGTACAGTAGAATGCTGATGTAACGAACCTCAGAATAACGAATATTTTTTCCCGACCATGGCCAATTTACTATGTATCTCTTACGAAATAAAAAATTAATTTCAATACAAAAAAAAAATACTTTCGACATTCGTCACCGGAAAGTTCGTATCTTCGTAACGTCTCATCTAATCTATAATTTTAAGGTTAAAACGCTGTCGGCTATTATATAAGCAAGCATAACTATTTTTGGATATCTATTTTGAATTGCATTGTGATGTGTTAAAAAATATTACTATATTATTAAAGATGTAATAAAAAATATTGAAATAATAGTAATCATTTCATTTAAAAAATATCATTTAAAAGGTTAAAAATGAATATTAAAATTGATTTAAAAAAAATAAGGAACTGGGCGGGAAATGCAACATTTTGAAATTTTCAAATTTCCCACCTCAGAGGTAATCATGAAAACGAACTGCTTACATTAGAGTAAACAATAATTAGACAATGTCCGATGATACATTAAAATCAGTATGACAAAATATAACTCATATACGATATTATGGAATGCATTGTCTTCCGTTTCGTTCCTTTGTGTAAAAAATCAATCTCCTTATCATCAAGTGGAACAGTTAAAATTAAAAATTTCGCTTTATGCTCGACAGCGTGGTTAAAGGGGGAGGGGGGAGGATCGCTCAAAATGCAGATATACGTTTCAAATTTTATGTACATTTTTGTATTTTTACATTTTTTAGCTACTCATAGAAAAACTCCTATTCCCAAACATATTTCCCAAACTTTATGTATGATTACAAAAGAAAAACTCGCTTAACGTTAAAGATTTATATACACAGATATTCCGTTAGAGAAATATCTCCAAATGCTCATTGTCTACTTTCGCCCGGCTGTTCTAACAATGTCATTTATCTGCGGTCGTTTGATTGGCTTTTGCTTGCGTACCGCGCGACGAGAACAGAAATAGAATCTACTTCAGCTGCGGTCGTGAGATGGCAGGGCGCACACCGCCGCAATTTACAACAGCAATTCGACGACGATTGTTTCTTTAAAATGATTTCTAAAAACATTCGAAGTACCTTTAGATGTATTCATAAACCTTTAGGATTTTTCATAAATCTTTAGGGTCATCCATAAACCTTTAGAATTCTAAGAACCTTTAGGTACATTTATGCTGTTGGTATATTTTTGCTGTTGCAAATTGCGGCGGTGTGCACTCTTCCTTAATGTTTCAGAATGTTGTGCTTTGCAGACCATGAGAGCAAAACTTTAAAACGAAAAGGAGAAATATCAGTCAGCTTTCGTCCGCTATCAGATATCGAAGAATAAGATTGAAGTTGTTTATAATGTGTGGATTGAAAGACGGCTTGTTATGTTTATGTTCCGGGAATGTCTTTTACAGTTTTGGATGAGTGAATGTGAAATTTTACGATGTGATGGAGGAAACTGTTTATTTTGTTAGCACAAAGCTTTGGAACTATTGCGTCGAATAATCCATTGCATCTCTCACAAAGTAAATAACCAGTAGACAAGATGACCTGTTCATCTCGACACTCAGGGCAGTTAATTTGAAATCTGTTTATCCAACATAAACTAGCGTTTAAGACGGAGATAAAATGTCTGTTTACGTTATGCACCTAACTTTTTGGTAAAAGCAAGCGATAAGAGAAAGATAACTCATACAGTTTTTAATTTTTGGCGAAACATTTATTATTGCTACAATCATAAATTCATTGGGGCGTCTCGCAATGGCTATAGGCTTTCTTTCCGTAATAACAATTGTTTCCTATAGCTGATAAGAATTTTTTGAAAAGTATAAGTGAGAATGTTCTAACAGGTTTAATAGTCTACGATCCCTCTCTTGTAAAGTATCTGTTAATAACAAAATATAAACTATATACAGTCCATTGAATTGGACGGCATAGTGATGCATGAACTTGTGGATGCTGTTGGCAATAAATGGATAAACAAAAGATTCTGCGACACAGTGCCAGGTTCAGGTGCCTGTAGAAGAACTCAGAGTGGACGGTGACAAGATATATGACAGAACTGCGACAGCATGGCATACATCGACGAGCCAAAACATTATGACCAGTGCGTCTTTATGCAAATCGATGCAACTGCAGGTAAACGACGGCGCTTGTGAAAGTCATGAAACGGTCTAAATAACACTTGAAACTGAACTCTGTTAATCAGTGTTATTGTTGTTCTTCAGATGGGAGATTCAGAAATAGAGTTTGACAAAGGCCAAATTGTAATGGGTAGATGACTGGGTCAGAGCATTTCCGAGACAGCAAGGCTTGTGGGGTGCTCCCAGTCAGCTGCGGTTAGTACCTTCAAAAAGTGGTCCGAGGAGGGAAAATCCACGAACGGCCAGCAAGGTGTCGGCCAACCACAGCTCATCAATCTAGAGGTGAGCGAAGGCTATCCCATATGGTATGAGCCAACAGAAGGGATACTATGGCGCAACTCACCCGTAATTTGAATGCTGATCACTGGAGTAATGTGTCACAAAACACAGTACATCGAACCTTGCTGAAAATGGGGCTGCATAGCCACAGCACCTACAATGGGCATTTGAGCATCAAAACTGGACCTTGAATGATTGGAAAAAGGTCGTCTGCTCTGATGAATCTAGTTTCCTGTTGCACCATGTGGACGGCCTGCATGTGCATTGTTTACCTGGGGAAGTGTTGGCACCTGGATGCGCCGTGGGACGAAAACAAGCTGGTGGAGGAAATGTAATACTTTGAGCAACCTTCTGCTGGGAAACCCTGGGTCCAGTCATTCATGTGCAGGAAACTATGGCGTCTACCACCTGCCTAAACATCATTGTAGACCAGGTCTATCCTTTCATGGCAACGGTATTCCTCTCTAGTAGTGCCTTCTTTCAGCAGGAGAATGTGCCATGCCACACTGTCTGGATTGTTCGAAAATGGTTCGCAGAACATGAGGAAGACTTCCAGGTATTGTCCTGGCCTCCAAATTCCCCAGACATCAATCGAGCATCTGTGGTTTGTGTTAGAACAGCATATCCATTCTGCGGTGACTCAACCATATAACTTACAAAAGTTAAAGGATCTGCTAGTAACGTGTTGGTACCAGATACCACAAGACACCTTTAGAAATCTTATAGTGTCCATGCCTCGCCAGGTAAGAGCTGTTTTAGCAGCACATAGAGGACCAACATTATATTAGGCAAGTGGTCATAATGTTTGGCTCTTCAGCGTATTATTAGTGCCAAAATAAATGACATACCTGTCTGTTCCCATATCTGCCAACAGGATCCGATAATGACTACCAGATTGCCTGTACGTGTGCCGTCCCTTGGCTTGTCTCTGATTCTATCCCATCGTTGTGTATATTTGCAGATGTACAGGGAGAGAAATTTCTCAGGACCAGAGGGGCATCATGTCGTCTTTAGTGATGAATCCTCTTTTTGTTTTGGTGCCAATGATGGCCGTATGACCATCATTCTCTCGTAATACAGTGCATATATCTCTCATAATACAGTATATATATCTCTCGTAATACAGCGCATATATCTCTCATAATAAAGCATATATATCTCTCGTAATACAGCGCATATATCTCTCATAATACAGCATATATATCTCTCGTAATACAGCGCATATATCTCTCATAATACAGCATATATATCTCTCGTAATACAGCGTGTATATCTCTCATAATACAGTATATATATCTCTCGTAATACAGCGCATATATCTCTCGTAATACAGCGTGTATCCAAGAGCACCATAAGAGACTGATACCCTGAATCCTTGGTGTCAGTCCCTTATGGTGCTCTCTGCCTTAGGATAGCCATTAGTTACAACAACAGGTCACCTATGGTTGTTATTAATGGCAGTTTCACGGTGACACAACATGTTGAAACTGCAGTTTAACATGAGCTGCTGCCATATATACATACCATGCCTAACACCATTTTCCAACAGGATACTGAACGACCACCTACAGCCCCGGTCTCCCTGCAGTGCCTTTGTGATGTGGTTCTCCTTTCTTGACACGGATCGGTTGCCTATAGAACACATAGGGGATACGATGGGGTGATACGTTACATCCATCACTCAGCCGACTACAACTGTTGCCAAAATGACAGCAAGGGTGTACGGAACTTCGCTTCATATCTCACAGATCAATTATCCACCCGTTTGGTTCCTCTCGCGATGTCTTCCCTGTTGTACTGCAGCTTATGGCAGCTACACGCCTACTGACGTTCCTCTTATTTTGTCATTTAATATTGATAAAACTATCTGCCTCTGTATTCATTGCTTCTTTAAGTCTATAGCTACCACCAGAACTAATTTAGTTCACATGCAAACAATGTTTCTAAGTGGAGCAATTTCAATAGAGAGCAGCTTATATGCTGAATGGCTAGGGCCATTGTTTTTAAGCTCTACACTGTGTGATTGCGAGTAGAATAAACCAGTCTTGCAAAATTCTTTGCAAGGGAAAAATTTTGGCCTTAAATGGTCTAGAGATTTCAAAATTTCTGATTTAGCTTATACAGACGATTTGACCTTGTTGGCTAATGATGTTGATGAGATGAATTCTTTCACTTGGGTTGTTGATGAGATTAGTAATAGAGTTGGTTTGGTGATAAATAGAGATAAAACTAAAGTGATGAAAATTGGTCAGGCAGGCGGTGATTCAGTTAATCTGAATGGTTGCAATCATGAGCAAGTGTCTCAGTTTAATTGTCTTGGGAGTTATGTAACTGATACTGGTGATATGCGGCTTGAGATTAGCAGGCGATTTGGGATTGCCTCTGGGACTTTTAGGAATCTATGGAGAGTGTGAAGAAATAGGCGTATACATCTAAAGACTAAAATTAGACTATATATTAGTTTGGTTCTTTCTAGGGTTAGTTATGGTAGTGAAACTTGGACGCTTTGTAAATAAGATAACAGGAAACTTAATGCTTTTGATTCTAGATGCTTTACGCAGAATCTTGAGCATTAGGTGGTTCAACTTTGCAAGTAATGATGAGGTAGGCAAAGGAGTCGGCAACCTCGTTTAAGCAGTATATTGTGCAGAGAAAGACTCCGTTGGTTTGGCCATGTTGCCCGTATGGATAGTTATAGATTGGCGAATAGGGTTATGAACAGTGTGTCTAAAGGCCTCAGAAAGAGGGGGAGACCTAAGATGCAGTGTGCAGAAATGTCAAACAGGACCCTGTTACAATTGGTGTGCAGTGGCCAGATGCATAGATGTAGCTCAGGACAGATATGTTTGGAGAACTAAATTGCATGGTCTGGTTGCATCTCCGTAGCCCATGACTGCTTGAGGATGATGATGATAATGATGAAAGGTATACCCATAATTAACTAAAAAAATAGTACATTGAAATAAAAAGTTTAGATTTCAGAAAAATACGTTTACTAAATATCAAAATTTACCAGAATGTAATTTTGAAAATTCTTCTGAATGAATTTTGCTCTTTTGAATGCAGTTATCCACGTTATGGGAAGACATTCCTTTTTATTACCCAGTACATTTCTTCGGTATCTCAACCTTTTATTTAAACTTTGCAATCAGCGCAGTTGAAAATTTTCACAGATTTAATTCCAGTTTTCTACACAACATTGGAGTATTTTTTTTAATTTGCTGTGTCAGCAAAAGATCACTTTGCAAAAAATTAATTTTTTTAGTTTGTGGCTTTATTGAAGTGCATTTTCTTTCTGTTTAAATTGAATATGATCATTAAATTTTCATGTTTTTTTTAATTTTCATTGAATTTTTCATTATCTAAAGTAGTGATCAAAGGGACTGGGTTCGAGCCCAGGGTAAGGCATGGATATTTCTGTTTCCTTTCTGCTGAGGTCTCGCCTTCCTCACAGAACTTCTCTATGGCGTCTTAAACTGAATGGCTCTTGTCAGGCTTCTGTGGCAAGCAACTGCTTGAGGGAATATTTATTTGTTTATTTATTGTGGTTGAATCTGTAAGCCTCTCAGTGACGTAACGATTGTTTTGTTCGGAAAAGAAAAACATAAATATGACAGTAAAGACGACTTACCTCTTTGGTTTGTGGTTGAATTTGTAAGTCTCTCAGAAAAATAATGATTTTTTGGTTTAGAAAAGGAAAACATGGATATGACAGTAGATTTACCCCTTTGGTTTGTGGTTAAATCTGTAAATCTCTGAGAAGTAATGATTGTTTTGTTCAGATAAGGAAAACATAGATATGACAGTAAAGAAGACTTACCCGTTGGTTTGTGGTTAAATCTGTAAGTCTCGCAGAGCACTAAACGATTGTTTCCACCTCTGAAAGGATCTCTGTACAAAGCAACGGGGTGGAGATAAACGTCTGAATTGGAACCTTCTGCTTGATACGTACTGGATCCATCATAATCCCAAATGGGTAGTTCTGCAATGGGGCAAAACATTTTTTTTTTAATTTAGTAACTTTTCATTTCTTTCGTTTGTATGTATGTATATATTAAGAAGACTTAGTTAACTCACTTCATTTGTTAGGGCACAATAATGCAATAAGTTTTATTGCAGTAATCTTTGAGTGCAAAATAGTTTTTCATTATTCATACATTCTTAAACCCCTTATAATAATTTTAAAGGGGAGGGGGGCATATTTATCTTCTGACTAGGTGTCCTGGTAAGGCTTAAGTTGGACCTGGGGTACCCTTCCTCCAACCTGTTGTAAGCCCTCAGGGTGCTTGTGGCCTGGCCATTTAGCTCATTGTGTGCAAAAAAGTGCAGCTCAGAGGTAAACCCAACTTCTCATTTCTGATCAAGAGTGACTTTATCGAGACTTTTGAATTACAGTTTTGTTAAAAGTGCAAAGGAGGAACCATTTGGATGACATTCCAGAGGTGGAGAGCCATCAGACAAATGAGACTTAGGATATGTTTTCAAGACACAGAAACGTATTCTAGAAGAACAAGCCCAATTAGGCCCAGAGCAATAACGGTTCAAAATGATAACTTCCTGTCCCTAACTGCAGGGCACAACAGAATGATGTCAGCTGCCACAGGAAGGACAGTATCCAGAGTAAATGTGTCCCAACGACTTCATGAAAGAGGGTTATATGCTAGAAGACCTGTAGTGTGCATACCATTAACCTCAGTTCATCGGAAAACATGACTGGAATGGAACAGACTGCACCTTAATTGGACCAATGATCAATGGAGACATGTTCCCTATTTGGATGACTCGCGATATACACAGTCGTATCAGAATAATATGACCACCCATGGAATCACAGTGTACCTGCCCAGGTGCGTCACAAAGGCACATGACAAGGTCGACCACAAGGATATATAAACGGCCAGCCAGGACAGATGAGTCATAGTGCGTAACGTGAGCACAATGGGCAGAGGTATTGATTTGACGCACGTTCAAAAAGGAATGATCATCAGCTACCGCGCCGAAGGTGGAAGCATCTCGGAAACAGCAGACTTAGTGTGCTGTTTACGAGGTTCTGTAGTAAGGGTGTACCAAGGATGGACCGCTGGCACACTGAGTGCCTCTGACATCATAACTGTGGAGCCCCAAAGGCCATCAATCCCAGAGGAGAATGTTGCCTCCATCGACTTGTAAAGGGCAATCGACGCGCAACAGTGCAGCAATTGACCACTCAAATGAACGCTGGGGCACCCAGGTATGTGTTCCAATAACAGTAGAGCGAACCCTGTTATGCATAAGTCTCCAGAGTCAAAGCTGCGTAAAGGCGCTCATGTTAACTAAAGCCCATCGGCAACGACGCCTGCAGTTTGCATGGGACTACCGTCATTGGGCAGGGAAGAGTGGAAAATGGTTGCCCTCTCCGAAGAATCAAGGTTTCTACTCCACAGAAGTGATGGGCAGTGGTGGATACGGCGTCAGACACATGAGAACCAACACCCAGACATGCTTGTCGGTCAAGTACAGGCTGGCAGTGTGCATATCTGCCACTGCCAGCCTGTATATCTGCCACTGCCAGGGGATGTTTTCCTGGTATGACCTTGGACCGCTAGTACCACTGGATGGGTCCCTGAGTGCCAATGGCTACCTATCCATCTTCGCTCCCCCCCCCCCCCCGATAGGGGACCACCTTGACGTGGTGGGGAGGGGCTTAATTGTGCCTCCGTGAAGTAGGGTCACGGCCCATTGTTTCCTCATTTACACAATGGGATGTGGCCTTTGGGGTCAGGTCTTGTGAGGGTCTGCAGACTGGTTTGAGAGGGACCAGTCTAGTGAGCTTATTCGCTTGCTCAGGGAAGCTTTGGGTTCACAGCCCCGATGGAGGGGCTGTGGCTGAGAGTACTGCAGACTGGTGTTGGGGAACACCTGTCCAGTTGGCTCATCAGTGTAGCCTCAATGAAGTTGGGGTACAGACTGCTTCTGGGGGACAGCAGGTGCGTGGCACTGATGGAGAGGACGAAGTTGAAGGCTTGCGACTGGAAAAGATCCTCGGTTGATAGGCTTATCGATGGAAAAGCCAAATGATGGAAGAGTCTCCACCCTGGGAGCTGAGTCAACTCTGTTCTATATACTATTTTTGTGGCTAACCAGGGAACATATTAAATTTAGGTTTTGACCGATGGATGAATCTTCCTTCTATATGATTGTTCGCCATAGGTAGCCGTGGATGAGCTGTGTCCTTGTGGCAGTGTCTTGCCCCAGCATAGGTAGTGGTGATCATGGCATTCTCCCCATAGATGGTGTGCAACGATATGCTGCGGTACAACTGGGACTTGCCTTTATTTATTGTATTGTCCATCTTCGCTGACCATATGCATCCCTTCGTGTTGGATGTTTATCCTGGTAGTGATGGTGTCTACCAACAGGACTACGCACCCTGCCATGTCACTAAGGTGGTGCGTGACTGGTTCTAGGAACAAGACAGTGATGGCTCCGTTCTCCCTTGGCTAGCGAAATCGCCCGACCTCAATCCCATAGAGCACTTGTGGGACCATTTGGATCGACAGGTTCGGCAGACCCACAACCACATCATCTCCGGAATCTCTATGCTCTGCTAGAGTCCAAATGGGCACGTGTGCCTCTGGTAACCTTCCAGGGCCTCATTGCGTCTATGCTACGCCGTCTTGCCACTGTCATTCGGGCATGGGTGGTTATTTCCATTATTAGGAAGGCAGTCATATTATTCTGATACGACTGTATAGAGTAAGTAGTGCTCCCTCCATGGACCCTTCATGAGCAGAGAAATGCTCTTATAGAGGAATGAGATTTGTTGCTCTCTGAAATGGTTGAATAACTTTATTAGCAGCATGACAGCTCGTTCTGCAAGCTGTATTGCTATTAAAGGTAATCATACTCCTTACTAAATAGCGTTAACTTCGATATCTGTGGTGATCAATAATTTTTCATAACTGCAAATTTTGGAATGTATTTATCGATTGGAAATTCATTTTATAATTGGGCAAGTATTCCGATGTAGTCTTTATTTCAAACGTAAATATTAATGCGTGATGTTAAATAGCCTCTGAAACTTTCGCTAAATTCCAAATGGTTTTTCTTCAGATATTTGCTTATTTGTTCAACTTCCTTAAATTATGAACAGCAGTGTATATGTTTAACAATTTTTCGCCCTCCGTTACCGTTATTAGCATTCTCCAAAAAGAGAAAAGTTGGAAGAGGTATCTGCCTCCCTTCCTCCCTCCTTAAATCTATTCCTGAACACGACGAACATATTTATAAATTATGTTAGTCCGAGAGGATCAACCCTTTTGCTGGGATCCAAGTTGAAATCGCAGGTGTTGCCATCGGCGTTTGTGACGTCCAGCTGTTAGCTATTGGTTTTGCAAGTGTAGGCAGAAATGAAAAGGTGTCAGTAGTAAGGAAATTGTGATGAAGTTTTATTAACAACTCGTAAGTGGACAACAACTCTCCCATTGCATGTTACTGATATCTGTATTATCAGGAGTCCGTGTGTTCGCAATGCACGGGATTATCTTCTTGCACTTTGACTCTGTCTAACAGCAGTGTGAACGGAAACATAATTTTTTGCTTCCCTTTACATATCTTACCTGAAGGTAGCTTCGGTACGAAATTCAGAGTCCTAGTCTTAGCTCTGACGTTCTCCCCTGTCCCATCGATCCACACATACATGCACTGCACTTTGTCCTCTGGCTGCGCCAGCGCCATGAACTTTTGCAAAGTTTGCTTGTTCAGAACTGTGGGAGTGACGTGTGACATTTCTCCTGTCGCCTAAAGAGGAAAAAAACAAATTATTCGAATGTCAGGTCTTCGTGTTAATATTTTGTTACTTAACATCATTTCATTTCAAAATAAAATGCTGCTATTCTTTAAATTCAAAACAATAATATCTTTTTGAAATGTTTTTTCTAGTTGTGTTTCGTTTGCTATAAGAAATTTTGATGTGCATTTTCAACAGTCTATCAAAAAACTTCCATCGGGCAAGAAATCTACGGACGATACTCAAAATTGAGTGAAAGTGGTTCTATACGTTTGAAATGTTATTGAAATAACAATGTTATATATATATGTATATTGCCTAGTAAGGAAAGTGGGGGGGGAGTAGGATGGAGAGTGCAATCTCCCCTCATTGATCAAAGTTATTTGTAAGAAACAGTTTGTTCATCGGCGTCTCGGTAACCGATTGGTTAGTTCTACTTGGGTACTAATCTTAAGGACCTAAGTTCAATCCCGAATGAAAGGTACGGGTGATTTCTTCCTTGTGTTGTCTTTCTGCAGAGATCTTGTCTTCCTCACAGGCCATCACTATGGCATATTATACTGACAGGCTCCTGTCAGATCTCTAAGTCACGCAGCTGTTTAAAGAGTAATTTGTTTACTTAATTGTTCATTAAATGAAATTGATCGAGATATTTTGGTTAATCTTGGCTATGCCACTGATTGTATGCGAAAGAATTATGTGTAATTCCTAAATTTCATTCTAGTTATTTTCTACTTAATTGTCATTGTGTGTGCCCTTGAATTAAGGCATGATTGTTATTAAAAATACAGTACAATTCTCCTTCCAATTTTGAATTCTATAAACACACGTGTAGAAAATGCAAAATTACTTCGCCATCATTTCTAAGCCAGATTTGGATAGTGTTACCTCTATCCAAATCTTAAGTAGTGGCACATAAAGTTCGGTCTGCGAAATCTGTGTTGTTGATATGGAGCGTACTAAACACGGGAAAAGATTTTACATTTTCATAAGCAAGTAGCTTGGGGACGACGGGAAAAAATTCGTGCCGATTTATCACAAGTATATGGGAATATTGCCTGTTCATATGGCATTGTTACGGGATGGATGTGCAAATTCAGAGGACGTCAGACCATTGAAGCCCTGGTGCAAGGAGGCCGTGAACGAGAGAACCATCGATGCTGTTTCTGAACTGTTTAAGGAAAACCATACATCACCCTTTATGTAATAAGTTTAGATGTAAGTATATCGATTGGCAGTGTGGAAACAATTATTCATCAACATTTAAAGTTCCGAAAGATCTGTGCAAAATGGATATCCCACAAACTGACAGAACAGGAAATAATGGCTAGAGTCGTGCAAGGAAATGCTGACAACATTTGAACCTAGTGTCCCCAAACGGTTAACAGACATTGTCACAGGTGATGAGACGTTTATTACTGTACAACTTCCAGAAAGATCTACAACTATGTTTGGGTTACAGATGATGAACCACGCCCTTAAATCCTCCGACCGCTCAAGGAATTTGATGCTCAAAAGCAAAAGGAAGCTGATGGAAGAGGATGTTCCCAATTGTTTTCAAAAATTCCCAAATAGTGGTAGCCATGGACATCTTACCTGAAAAAATGACTGCAAATGATGAAAAAATGACAATACTACACCAACATTATTTTGCCCAAAATGCCAAAATTAAGAAGTTGAAGGAACAGTGTCCAACAACAGGCATGTCAAGGGTCATGTCTTCATGACAATGCCAGTGCCTCACCAAAACCAGGCAAGTTGCGGCTATCTGTAGCAGGAAAAAATCAAGCAGCTATCCCATCCTCCACTTCCCCCCCCCCCCCTACTTCCTACCTACCCCGGAATGCAGCAGCGCAATACAGTCTCCACCGTAAAGGTCGAACGATGCTTGTCGGGGGCTTCTGTCCTCCCCGAGGCTTTTCTCTCTCCTTTTCAACCCAAGGTCGCACGCGGAATCTTCGGTTCTGCAGACATTGCGCTGTGAGCCGTCCACCGTCTCAGTTTGACGTGGTTCGATGTTCGGAGCCGCACCTATCCACATGGAGATTGTTTCTGCGAACGCTTTTCCCCCTCTCTACACTTTACTATACCCCCTTTCCTTCCAAAACTACAATTAATTATGTCAATAAATTTTAATTTATTTTTTAATTAATTTAATCAATTTTATATTCCTAAACCTTAAACATATTCTCATGACTCGCAATTCTAACCACAAAATCAACAAATTCAAACACAGTCTGGACTTCATTCAAGACTTCCTATCTCTTTCTTCCTTCCCCCATTTTTCCTATTTTATTTCTCTTTATTACCATCCTCCCGGTTTTTTTCCTTCCCTTTTTATTTTATCATTATTGTCTTATCATTTTATTCTTCCTCATTTTTATTTTCTTCACCTATTCTTTTTTCACCCACTTCTCTTTTTTTATTTTCTCTTCTTATCTCTTTCCTTTTTATTCTCAATTTTTTTTTTTATTACGGAGGTAGGGGAGGCTCACTTGGGAGCGTGCCAGGCTCGTAATCTGCAATTATCAGGTTCGGGTTCCAGCTGGTCAAGTGCAGAGTTTTTTCTCTGCTAAACTTCCCGCCCTGCCCACAGTGATTAGGGGTCAGTGTCGGCCTTGAAAAGACCGCCGTCCGACAGATGGGACGTTAAGTAGTGGTTCCGTGTGTGGGAGAACCACACTCCGCGCACGTTAAAGAACACGCTGGATGGCCTTGACTGGAGGCCGACACCCTTTTCCCAACAGCTGTCCAGTGGGTCCTCTCACCCAACCATCCACGAAACCACGAGAGCTTGGAAATTCGACATTTGTCCCAAATATCTGATATTAAGTAGCGAATATCATGTTTTTCAAAATAATAGAGCTCGAATTTACCCCTTAAAAAATGGAAGACTTTCGGCACAATTAATGTACATAGTTAATAGGAAAAATTACGCCATAATGCTACCTAACTATATTGGCGATAAATCCTTGGCACGGTTCAAAATTCGAAAGTTTCAATATTACAGATAAGAATGAATTGATAGATTTAGATAATATTATAATAATGTAGAAGATAGGAATTTTCTCAGCTGTTTCACAGCCTTAATGTCAATTTTCTGTTAGGCCTCAACCAGCACACGAAGGTGGCTTTTGGTGCTATCCATTAGACGTAGTACTGTCCTGTATAGTGGAACGTCGGATGGCATCATTCAGTCGTACTCAAGCTACCCCATCTTGCACCATGTGATTTTTGGTTGTTTCCAAAAATTAAAAAATTGCAGAATGCTTTCATTCAGAGTTGCGGAATGTTCCCCAACAGGAGAACCAGCAAGCGTTACAGAATTCGCGTAGACGTCTGCAACTTTGCGTAGATGCTGGAGGAGAGTACTTTGAAGGAAAGCAAAAGTTTTGTTGGGTTTTTGTTCTGCAGGTGCATGTCCAGAAAGTTTTGAACGTCCCTTTTATTTAAAAGTTCGAAACTTTTTCTGCTTAACGTTCAATCGTACTGTTTTTTTTCCTCAGGTAAGTATCGTTTCCAGATTCTCTCACTGAACTTCGGCGCTGAGCATTTTATGCTCTTGGTAGAGTATTCCTTTAGGAAAGCGCATCCCTTAGAATCTAAGGCTTCGATGATTAAAACATCCTGTTGCGACGAGGCCATTTTTAATAAACAAGGAGGATTCAATCCTTCTCGGAGGCCTCATTCAGAGCTCGTGGTTCGGTGTGTTGCGTACATCACTATCGAATTACATAGCTGTGCGGACAAGCAATGCGTTTCCAGATGGGTTTTTTTTTTTCTCTTGGGAAGATTTTCGCAACCTTGAAACAGGCACTCTCATTGGCTGCCTTTTTCGGCCTACTTCTGAGATGAAACTCCTGTGAGCAACAGTAACGTACCCAGAAAATTCTAATTGTGGAGGGGAAGGGATTGACACGATTGAAACTCTGATTTTTGAGGACTGCGGTAGAAAATATATGATACGTACGTATTTAAGCCCTGGAGATAGCGGGGGAGGATATAATCCCAAAATCTGTTGCTTGAGTACGCCAATAGTGAGAAAATATCTAATTCTCTTGAGGACTGTTCGAAATGCTTCCAAATAAAAGTACATTTAAGTAGAGGAGTTAAATCATTTAGAGGAGTTAAATCGATAAGACGGTGGTATTCGTAAAGAATGAAAAGCTTCTTCAATCTCCTACTTGTCTATTTTCTTTTGCTTTTCGATATTTGCAATCTTTTCTTCCACAATTGCTTTCCATTTCAGTTTTAAATCTTATTTCATGAGGTGTTGCTTTTTTCATATTTGAAATGTAATTGCATCTCGTTGGCATTGAAATGACCTGAAAGTGATCACCGAGTGACTCTTCATCTTTGTACACAGAGCAATGGAAATGCGAAAGCTCATGTGATGCCACGTTTGCTCATATATCACCGATGAAAAGAGGTTGACAGTAGCACTGCCTGGTACCAGCGATAATGAGTCTTTTTCTGGTGAGAAGCAAGTTTAGTTTCATTTTTTTATTTGGATTCGGTTATTCCTTCTCTTCAGTAGTTTTTTTCTGCCGAACATTGTTCTAAAAGGCCACGTGATAAAGCAATGCAAGAGAAGAAGAAAAACCCCTGGACAGTTGTAAAGAGCAGATGGAATATTTCTGCCAAGGTTAATACAGTTTTAAAGTGCTGAGGTTATAAATTCTCCTACACCTCTGAAACCACGGCAAAAACAACTGAACTTTTGAATCTTATTCTGCAGTGTCTTATGTAATGTGATGTTGCGTAACGAATGAGAGAGAGCATATTTAGTTCTGGAGAATAACAAATAGAAATTCATATTAAAATGAAGATCACCTAGGCCTAATTTTAGAAAACAGGACACTTAAAGGGTTAATGCAGAGAACACATATTCGCTTTTGAAAAAACGTTGTTTTCTTAAATAACGTTTTGTTTTATTCTACTTGCAAATCCGAAGATATATGAGCGAAATAGATTTTTGAAATCTATTCATTAACCAATGTAAATTGGTCTTCTAATGAGGAGTGTATCATTGAAACCTTAAATTTATTTTTATGTTCTTAAATAAATATTGCAGTCGTATTAACAGGAATCGCACACTTTTATCTGTATGTAACTTGCTACAATATTCATACAACTTCAAAATGTAACAGACTCTAAGTCGAAGGTGTAAGCAATTCAGTAACAAGGATACAGCAGTTTGCTTTTTTTTACAGCTCGAAGTATCCTCATCTGTGTCATTGAATCTGCTCTTATGCATTCTCTGGAAATGATTTCGATTTTTAAAAAGATTAATCGTTTACCGTGAAGTTGCCGTGGTCCAGGGCAGGAGCTGCCGCGTCGCTGAATTTTCGCCACGCACCGTAGGACACCCGTAGACAAGTCCGAGGAAGGGTGATGTTAAAGATCCACATCCTTTGCGTCGAGCGTCGCTTTCGCAGCTGGTGTCGCAGATCTCAAGGAGACGACAGGCAACAAGAAGACACTCTTTTTTTTGTTTTCGTTACGTTTGCCATCTACGTCATTCGGTATTTGGCTCGTGATGTAGCGTGCACAACAGCACTCAGCTGAAGCAGTCGACACGACGCGGAATAAATAGCAACTATCATCTATGGTCAGCAAAGCGGCAGCAGTTGCAGTGACATAATCGAGTCAGTTCCCTTCACCAGACTCTTTTCTAAGAAGGGCGACACTCCTTTCAAAGGGAAATGGCCTTTCCACCTCCATTTGAACGTGGCTAAGAATCTTTCTCCCAATAATCGTTGTCTCAGCATTGATAACTCTTTCACTAGCAGATTTTTTCCTATTTGTTGGCGACTTCAAAAAATCTTTTCCCCTTTCATTTGAATGGCAACTTTGCTATTCACATATATATTGCTTTAATGCAATACACTATCCAATACGAAAAGTTCATCTTGGATTGTAATAAAAGCTCTTCATTTTAATTTCAAATATGTAGTCTAATGATTGTATGCCGATGTATTTTGTGAATGCTCTCTATTCAAGGCAAAGCCCAAAGAAGCACCTCTAGCTGGAATAATTGTTTTGAAACCACAGATGCGCTCCACCAATAATCATAATTTCTCAAAAATCGCATAATTTCCTCTCTTACCATCCTAACAACAGCGATATTCTAATATTTATATTTTTCTCGAATTTCTTAATCATGACATGTTAATGTTCATTATATCATATGAAATCATCAGTAATCGATTTTTCACTTGTGAAACCGTAACTGTGTAGATGTGAGCCGGGTGAGTAGAATTTTCATGTGTGATTAAATCTTGAATTTTTTATAGTTAGCAAGTAATTTTGTTTGAATTTTGATTGGACTGTGGAAGGAGTGCTGCTCTGAGTTACAGAAGCGATCTGAACCCTCATCAGCTATTTCGGATATCGAATAATCCTGTTAATTTCCTTGTGTATGCCTACACGTGTCGTTGTCGGTCACGTGATACGCTGTTAGTAGTGTGGAGAAGACTTTACACGTGTTGCGAGTGATCGTATGTCTGCTGCCGTGCATCCTTAAAATTTTCGGGTCACTCAGAGAAAGATATAAAAGTACGGAATCTGTTAGATATCTGATTCGGCTCTCATTTGAGGAAAACAGGAACATATTGCCGTGGGTTGATGCAGAAATAGACATGGCTACCTGTAAAAGGTGTAATGAAAAAATCTCTTTGACAGCAAAGAGCTAATAATTAAATGCGCAGGATACTATGGGAATAAATTTCATTTTTAGTACATTGGCATGGGAGAATGGGGATTCAAGGGAATGTTAAAAGAACGCAAAAGCAAATGGGAAGTTGGAAGTGCATTGGGATTGACAGAGAAAACATTCCGAAGTGGATGAGAATGAAAGTGGGGCAATTGAAAAGAATGATAGAGAGGAAGGTGAGCGAGCTGATTTTCATACAACTGAAGTGGGTGATGAACTTAATTCTAGTCAAATATTTATGATGTCGAAACAGATTGATAATAAGTTAATAACTTTGCTTCAAATGAAAAATACAATGGATGGCCTTGAGAACTCGGTTGGATTTATTGCTGAAAAATATGATCAGCTGCTGAATCAACTAACCGAATCCGATAAAAGGAGTGAAAACACGATAAAGGAACTGGAGCTCGGTCCAAAGAAAAACGAAGACAGAAAGAAACTTGAATGAATTAAGAATTTTGAACTACAACTTGGAACAGCATAGTAAGATAAAAAAAAAATATTGAAATTCACGGTATTGCAGAGGAGTATAGTGAATGTATTGGAGACCTTATAGTTACCATGGAGAAACTGGCTTCAGAGCTAAAAATTGAAGCTTTTAATGAGGACTGGATTGATGCGTTACAACGTTGTAAGAACCAAGAAAGAGAGACAATTGCTTGTAATACTGGTACAGTTTGAGAATAGAAGATATAAAGAAGCTTGGATTGAAAAGAAAAAGGTGCGATTAATGAGTTGTTCTCTATTTCCCGGAAAGGACAATTAACGAAAATTTGACCCAAATAAATAATAATTTGTTTTGGCAGGCAAGGTTTAATTCGAAATCTTTTTAGAGATAGAATATACAAATATGTTTGGTTTAAAAATAATAAAATTCTCGTAGGGAAGGATGATAAACATAGAGATAATCAAGAGCTCACAGGATTTTCTAATTTGCTCTCAAAGTCCGCCTCCCCATATTTCTTTGGAGTTTGGTGCGATACTAGCAATTTTTTAAGTGGGTGGGTAGGGGAGGCTGGTTGTGCAGAGTACGATTCCATTGGCCACGGTCACAGCCATTTTCGATTCCCCTCTTCCCCTTATTTGTTTTGTCCAGTTTCATCAGCAGCGAGTATCGCTGAGCAAGAGATCAACCGAACACAGCTGGAACATCCATTGGCCTCAGTAGGCCGCAATAAAAGTGTTTGCCAAGTCATAAAGTACAGCAACAGAACGTCTGAATAATGGAATCTTTCGACAAACATCTATGGAAATGACATGGAGCCCTCTTATAAACCGTAAGGTTCCCATCGAGTATGCACGCTCAGTCAGCAGATGCGAGGGTGAATAATACCGGAGAGTGCAAACGTGGTTGAAACACCGAAAATTGACTTCCGGGCTCATCGTAAGAAGGTTCGAAACTGCCGACACTGATTATCCTCCCCCACTTGGCAAACAAGTGGAGAGCAAAGTGAGAACAACAAGTGACATCACTGGAGATATACCCGGAGTGAATTCCCGTTTAGCACGTCTTTTGGTTGAGTTCTTCCTCCTAGTTAGTCTCTTCATCACTGACAGAGAACGTGACAGCTTTAACACCAGGAACACAGGGGTTAGAGCGGCGGGGAGTAATAAGCATCCTCCACAGCAGAGAAAACTCGAGAAGCAAAGGTTGTGAGATGATAAGGTATTAGTTCCCTTACAGCCCTTCGTCCAGCGAGAGAAAACTGCCCAGAGGGTTAGCCAGAATTTGAGGCTGCCATCAACGAATATTGCTCACCCCCCCCCCCCTGCTCCCTGGAATACTCCTGCCCATCACTATTGTATTTGCATAGTGGACTTTTGGATAATTACTACTACCGCCATAGTATGACCAAAGGAACAGGAGTTTTTTGCTTCACTAAAGAACTATTCTTGCATCAGCTTGTCAGTGCACCAGTGAAATATTCTGTTCTTCAGTGAAATTCGATAGAACTTTTCGTCACTCAGCCGAAGTCGGAACGCATCCCGAAAGCCATAGCCTTGCCAGTTAACTTTGGAATCCTCACTTTGTTTAACCCTGTTGAGGTGGATTAGTCGGTATGGGTTCACCTTATTTTTACTAGTTCTCTCATACCTTGCACACTATTTACTTAATTTGTAGATTTAGTGTAACAATATAGTATTTGAATTAGGATTAATCATACCCTAAGTAAGATTTAGTGTAACAATATAGTATTTGAATTAGGATTAATCATACCCTAAGTAGAATATAAGTTAGCCAGGACTGTTGTTTCAGATTATATAGGAGTATACACACCGAAGAGCCAAAACATAATGACCAGCATGTCTTTATGCAAATCAAAGCAACTGCATGTAAACGACGGCGGTGTGAAGGTCATGAAACGGTATAAATACCTGATACGGAGCTCTGTTAATCAGTTTTATTCTTGTTCTTCAGATGGGAAAGCAGAGGAGTTAAATGAGTTTCACAAAGGCCAAATCGCCAGATGACTGGGTCAAAGCATTTCCGAGACAGCAAGGCTTGTGGGGTGCTCACAGTCACGTGGTTAGTACCTCCAAAAAGTGGTCCGAGGAGAGAAAAACCATGAATTACCAACAAAGTGTGGGCCGACCATAGCTCATCGTTGTTAGAGGTGAGCAAAGGCTATTCAGTATGGCACAAGCCAACAGAAGGGATACTGTGGCGCAACTCGCCCGTGATTTGAATGCTGGTGACGGGGGTAATGTGTCACAACACACAGTATATCGAACCCTGCTGAAAATGGGCCTGTATAGCCGCAGGCCGCTCTGTGTGCCCTTGCTAACCTCGGTTCACCGTCAAAAGCGCCTACAATGCGCACATGAGCATTAAAACTGGACCTTGAATGACTGGAGGAAGGTCGTCTGGTGCGATGAATCTCGTTTCCTATTGCACCATGTGGATGGCCAGGTACGTGTACGTCATTTACCTGGAGATGTGTTTGCACCAGGATACACTGTGATACGAAAACAAGCTGGTGGAGGAAGTGTAATGCTTTGGGCAACGTTCTGCTGGAATTCCTGACCAATGTTAAGAGGCCCCAAAAAAACTAAAGTAGAAATCAAGGCCCTCCCTGCTTTTAGAATGATATTAAGACTATATTATGTAAAAAACTATGATAGGGGACAAAAATATTATTAAATTTGATTATGTTTTACGTGTTTTTTAAAGAATATTTTAATAACCTTTGAAACGTAGAGGAAAATGTTACATTGTAAAGGAAATCAAGTTTTGTGGCCCCCTTTTTTTTCTTGATCCGGCCTGGTAGAAATATATATTCATTATATCTGACTGAAAGGAACGTACAAAATAAACAAGAAATTTATGTGGTGAAATCATTTTACTAGGATTGGTATATAATGATGACAGTATACAGCTGAGATGAACAGCGTTTGTAAAAATATATTTAAATATTAAAAATATTTTTACAAACGGCCTGGATGCTAACCTCTGCCAGTATCACAATCCAGTTCCATTGAATCCCCTTACATGTGGGAGTACCTGGCAAATGAACTAGCTGATTTCACTGCCAAGAAACCTGTAGGGACCTGGTCAGATAGGGCGGAAAGAGAGAGAGAGAGAGCCAGAATCGCCGTTTTGGCTGCAGGGCTCTTTCTCCGTAGCAACAGAGCATTGGTGGTAGATCCAGTTTGGGGAGCTCGATGAAGAAAGGCAACGTATGCACTTGGTCAAAGCCCCTGGCCTCCATATATGGGAATGACAGTAGACATGGCACAGGGAATCGTGTTCATGTCCCATTGGCTGAGAAAACCTAACGTCCCCGAAGAAAACATCACGTGAACACATCTGGCTGTTCGTTCGAATTGGAGGACAGTTTTGAAAAATAAAAACTTTTGTACAGACAATGAGACCTTCCACGTCAGGCAAATTATCACAACTGGGAGAGAAGTTTCAGAGAAGAGATGTATAAAAAGGAGCAAACGGAATATATGCTCGCCATCCGCCAAGCTCAGTTGACGTCAGGCAAAAGTTCTGTAGCGAAGTTACTGCACAGAACCCATTTACTCTGCAGTACAAACTGGCAACAGGGAAAAGACCTTATGCCACTGGATACTGAGTATGTTCGCAAAGAGGACGGGGCCAAGACCACCTCTTTCAGCGAAACTCTCTAGGCACTTCTGAAAGGGCTATTCCCCGAAGATGACAGGAGCTCTGATGATGCCAAACATCAACTCCAGCAAGAGGATAGTCAGAATCCGCCAGACACGGAAGATAATGTTCCTTTCACGGAAGAGGAGGCTATAAGTGCTATGGCCAGGGGCAAGGCTCTTGAATATGATGACATCACAGTGGAAGTTATGACACAGCTATTTAAAGGACATGGAGATTTGTTCAACCAGCTCTATAACAGCTGTCTGAGACTGGGATGCTTCCCAAAGGCCTGGAAAGAAGCCGACCTAGTCTTTTTTAATAAGGAAGGTAAAGACCTGACAGATGTTAGATCCTACAGACCAATATTTCTGTTGCTGATTTTGGGAAAGATTTTAGATAAGTCACAAATAGAATGTATTGCTACACATTAAGATAGACTTCCTGAACAGCAGACAATATGGATTCAGGACAGACCAGTTCACCACTGCTGCTATCAAATAAGTGGTGAACATATTGAAAGTAAGCAAGGAGAACAAGTTGCACACCTCTCTAATTGCCCTGGGTGTGACGGGGGCATCTGACAACGTCTGGTGGCCTGCTATTCTTGGTAGGTTAAAAGAATGTTCTTGTCCCAAGAACATTTATCGATTGGTATTTAATTAGTTAAGTAATAGGAAGGTCACTTATTCCCATGCCAGTGGAGCGGCTTCCAGGAACTTGGACAGGGGCTGCCCACAGGGTTCGTGCAGTGGCCAATTTCTCTGGAACTTAGTTGCAGACATGGCGTTGGAGTTAACCCAGATCGAGGGTGTCTGGCTACAAGCCTATACAGACGACATGCTGCTTGTAATATCAGCCTCCTCCAGAGAAAGACTGGAGATTGCTGGCAATGCAGCACTGTCGGTTCTCGATGGATGGATTTTCATTACATGCTTAGGTTCAGCTGTACGAAAACAACATCAATGACCGTGGCCAGAGAGAGTGTCCTCAAAAAGAGGTACCCTATTTTTAAAATGAATGGCAATAACACCCGCCACATGACGACTCTAAAATACTTGGGGATGATGCTGGATGAGAGGATGAGCTGGATCCAACACTTAAAGGACCTGAAGGTAAAATGCACTAAAATGATGTGCAAACTGTTGCGAATGACTTGCATTTCGTGGGGCTTCCGAGGGGAGGTCCTAAAGGAAATTCATCTGAGGGGAACAGAGAGGATCCTGTCATATGGAGAGGGCCTGGTGGCGCCCGTCGGACCACTCTATGATGTGCAGAAAACTGCTCACAGCCCAGAGACTAGCTTTGCTGCGAATCACAACGGCATATAGGACCACATCTATGGGTATGCTCTTGGTGATCACAGGGATTCCTTCTCTGTATTTGACAGAAAGGAAGCGATTATTTTTAGAGTCCTGCAGGCAAGGGAAAAGGCAACATTCCTCGGAATCCAGTATGACCCCGAAGTCTATGAGATTGATAAAAATAATATAGAGAATTGATAAAATATGAGATTGATAAAATCGCAAAGTAGGATACACACCCCACTAAGAGATTACGTGAGTCATGGTCTATGGAGTTACCATCAGGAAGAGGAATTGAAGTCTACAAGGATGGTTCCAAGAGCGAGGATGGTGTGGGTCTAGCCTACACTGTCTACAATCTAGGAGCCAAAGTGTATGACTATAAGAGGAAGGTATCAATTAATGGCTCAGCCTTCCAAGCAGAGTTGCTTGCCATCGGAGAGGCCCTTAAGTGGGCCCTCAATGACGGTAATCAATACAACACCATTCGGCTGTATACTGACAGCCGAGCAGCTCTGCAAGTGCTTGAAGATGCAAACAACACATGCTACCTCTCTTATTGCTTTGTTAACCATGTGATGTCAACGGACATCACAGGTTAACGAGATCAAGCAGCTCATGGGTACCAACAACAGACCCAACATCTCCCTCTCCTGGATCAAGGCGCACGTCGGTCGTGAAGGAAATGAGCGAGCAGACCAACTGGCCTGCTCAGCAAGCACTGATACCCAGCCTGAGATTGAGGTTAAAACTTCACATAACACTCTGCATGTAACATTAGGCAAACGGGTAATGGACGATTGGCAGAGGCTCTGGGATACGGCTGAGAATGGTTTCAAATGAAGACATTCTTGTAGAAAGTCAGTCTGTCCTTAGCGTCCTCTGACAACTACCTAACGCAGGTACTGACAGGTCATGGGAACTTCCCAGCGTATCAGAGCACGAGTTTTCTCTCCAGGGGAGTCGGGTCCTTCAAGATCCCCCCCCAAAAAATTATGAGTTACTGCGGCTGTGGGGCTCCAGACACAGACGTCATGCATTATATCATCCAGTGCCCGATAACAGAAGGGTTCGCTAACGAACTCAGAAGTACCCAAGCAATCAAAGAGGTAGCAGACAGGGTTGATTGCAATATCCATCAGGAGTGCTCAAGAGAGGGTACACCTGAGGGATTTGGGTTGGCTCGTCTGCTGGCTCCGGGACTCATTACTTTGTGACCGAAGGTGCTACACTCTACCACTTATTTTCCTTATCTTTCAAGCTGGGCTGCGTTCCACACACCCTTTAACACCACCCATACTTCAAGACCCTATTGGTCTCACCTGAGACAAACTCTTATCTTTTACTTCCAGGCTCTTGCCACTCGCATAGTGTAATGCAGACGGTGCACGAGATTCTCACCAGGGGGCGGGTCCTATGGAACCGCCACCCTATCCCACAATAGAGGGGGTGGCTCAGTCGGTAGTGCACCACTCTCATAATCTGCAGTTTCCAGGTTCAAGTGCCAGCTGGGTCAGCGTTGAGATTTATCTCCGCAAAATTCCCTGCCCTGCCCACGGTCAGTAGGGGACACCGATGGGCTTGGAAAGGCCGCCGTTCGTCGGATGGGACGTTAAGTCGTGGCGCCGTGTGTGGGAGAGCAATACCCTATGCACGTTAAAGAACACGCTGGATGGCCTTGACGGGAGGCTACCATCTGTCTCCCAACAGCTGTTCCAGGGGGTCCCCTCACCCAACCTTCTCTGAGCCTTCGGGGTCCATGTGACCTGGCCATTTAGCCCATGGTGTGCAAAAAAGTGCCGCTCAGGGGTAAAACAACCCAACCCACAATAGAGGGATGGTGGTTTGAATGAGCCATTTTTTTTTTCTTTCATCAAGCGGTGGGACCACTGAGGCTCCTTGCAACTTGTGCTTAGCATAGCGAGTGACTGTATCAGGTGGGCATATTTATTTGTATATACATTGCTGGCCATTAAAGGTGCAACACCAGGAAGAACTCATCAGATTGTCCAGCAATATGCAAGATGGGTAACCCATGGGAGAACATGTAAATGATTCAAGGTGCAGCACATACGCACATCATGTGTGACGGTAATGCCCCCTGGAAGTGGTATAAGAAGAGATTACAAAGTAAATACTGTAAAGCATTGTAATTGTGTTTGCTCGCAGTTCTTGCGCTCTAAAGGATCAAGTATGCCCCGTCGAAGAAATTTATTCGAGAACATTTATTCGTTGGGGACAAAGCCTTTAATCCAAAGACTGTCCCCAGAAAATGGGGATGTATGGTCACCCTACTATTGGTCGAAATGCATTTTAGGAGATTATGAGAAGATTAGTTTTCGTGGAACGGCAACATCACCGTCACAATAAATAGTATGTACGTTACCTCCCAATCGTTCTATTTTGATAGCCTTTTGTGCAAAATTCGAAATTTTAAAGCGTGGTACTGACGACTTTTGAACCGAAGTCCAAAGAACGACTAAAAAGTGAATTATAATTATGTATACGAAAGTGTGCTGTAAAATATTTGCAGTAATAGCTGCATCAATTGAGTATAAGTCGAAATTTGTAATTGAAAAATATTTTACTAGATTATCAGAATATTAGTTTTCATTGAATGGTAACTTGAATGTACCTTCACGGCAAACAGTTCATATGTTACGTTCTAAGGGTTTTAGTCAAGTGAATTATAATGGTGTGCTGTGAAATATTTTCCGGGATAGCTGCATTTTAATTGTTTTGTGTTACTATCTATACTCTTTTTTCCTGTGATGGGCAAAAGATTAACCTTTCATAACGTTTTGTGAAACATTCGAAATTTTAAACCATTGTTTTACCCACCCAACTGGTAAAGCGCTTAATGAGTCAGTTCTTTGGAAGGAGCGAGCCAATATCGGGGAATGCTGGGTGGCGGAACCCCCTTGGCGAGGTTGGTGGCCTACGTCGCTAGTTTTGAAAAAATATTCAAAATAAATAAATGCACAGTACATGTTTTTTTCACAATAGATATCTGGCAGTCCTAGAAATTTTCCTGTGCAGGCTTTACTTTGCAAATATGTTAATTTCGAAAGGACATCGTCCAACGATCTCCTGATACTGTCTGACAAAACTGGAAGAAAAAATCTTAAACTTTTGAAAAAGTTTCTTCGCTAGCAATGAATGATTGGCATAGCAAGGCGTTGGCAAAGGGGCCAAGGACGCCGGGCAGCGTACGAGAAAAAATAACAAATATCAGCTATCACAGTTAGAAGGGCATTGAGCCAAGAATTTCATAAGGGCGCTAAAATTCTAGTTACGACATTGATGATTAATCTAGGGAGTCTGAAACGGAAGTCCTGCAAATTATAGTCGTATGATAGAAGTCTCTATTCAGTCAGTTGTTGGCAGAACAGCTATCGCCCACACCTTTGCTTTGTAAACAAAAAAAGCTTTCCAAACAGCATCGGGTTCTTACGAAAACCTTTCGCTCATTTGGCTGTAATTCATTACAATGCTCTTTCTAAGACTATGATGCAAACCTTTACACGGAAAAAAGAAAGTCGATCTCATTAAATTTGGGCTATTCATCTCAGAGCGCATAACATCTTGTGATAGATATGACGTAACTTTCAATTTCACGTGCTTCAATTACACGATTTGTTAGCACAGCCACTGTCTCATTAATTGTGGTAGATAAAACATGAAACGATGCTCCTTTTCCCAAAGCTGGCAGACTAATGAATAACGCAACAGTGAATGGAATTCGGCCAGCCGAGACGCGTAACCCGCATGTATACGGAAAGAACTTCGAGATATATGTGGGAATTGTCTTCCGCATTGTGTTTTGGCCTTGGTCGCGATAGCCTTATCAGCATTAGTTGGGAACAATGCCTGCTGCATGTTTACGGACACTTATCAATATCGGTGTCAAGCATCTCTTTTTCAGGTCAGAAAAAGTGGGCATTGTAGTAGGAGAAATAACAACCACACTATCACTATGTCAAGACTATTTGGATGTCCTCCTAATGACGTTCAATGGTTTCAGACCACCTATCACATGCAAGCAAATCTGCAAACTCGAATAGCCAGTCATTCATGGGAAAAATATTATAAAAGGTAATCATTTCCAATGAACCACAGTTTATAACCCTATTCGCTAATCTATAGTTATGAACACAGGCAACATGGCCAAACCAACGTAATCTCTCTCTGCACAATATGTTGCTTAAAGGAGGTTGCCGACTCCTTTGCCTAACTTCATTATTTCTCAAAAGGTTGAACCACCTAATGCCAAAGATACTGCATAAGCATCTAGAATCAAAAGCACAAGTTTCCTGTTATCATATTTACAAAGCGTCCACGTTTCAGTTCCATAACTAAACCTAGAAAGAACCAAACTATTATACAGTCTAATTTTAATCTTTAGGTATATAAGACTGTTTCTCCACACTCTCCGTAGATTCTTAAAAGTCCCGGCAGAAATCCCTATTCATCTATTGTTATAACATGTGGAATTCTGTCACCTGGTCAGATGAATTGTTTCCAACTCCATTAAGCTGATGGGCATGTTTGCATTGGAGAAAGCAACATGCCATGGCACCAGGATGCACCATCGGTGCTCGGCAAGATGGAGGCAGTGTGTTATGGTTTGGGGAATGTTTTCATGGCTTGCCCTGAGTCCACTGATCACAGTGAATCAACGCTTTGATGATACTGCCTACCTTTTTATCGTCGTCGACCAAGTACACCCCTTCATAATAACAATTTTTTCAGGCAACTCTGGCGTCTATTAACAGATAACATGTCATGTCACACGTTTCAAACTGGTTTCAGGAACAGGCCAATTCATCAACAATTCAATTCTTCAACAGGTTTCAAACTGGTTTCAGGAACATGTCAATGAATTCTCTTTCCTCCCATGGCTGCCCAGTTCACCGGATCTCAACCCAATTGAGCATGTTTGGGACCTCTGGAAGAGGCGATTCGATGCTCCGTCCCTTCACCTGGTAATGTGCAAAAGCATTACAGGACATATTGGGAGACGCATGAGTAGCACTACCACAGTAACACCTTCTGGAACCCATGCCTTGACGTGTACGAGCTGCATTTCGCCCACGAGGTATTAGGTAGGTATTGTTAATGCAAAGTCAACTCAGTGTATGTGAGTATATGTGCATCAATCAATTCTTGACTGTATGGTGTTATCTTTTTCCCAACTTATAAAGGGGGAAAAGTTTTTTCTCCTCCTCCCTTAAGTCCATTTGGGGTCAAATGCCAACACAGTAGATGAAAGAAGTCATTTGGAAGACTTGAACTCAATTCTGCTTATCAACTAAATGCCAAAACTGAATCCCATTTTTGATACCTGAGGAATGAAGACAAAACTGAATCTCATATTCGATACTTGAAGAGGGAAGCTTTCTATGGGAGAGCAAAACTCGATTCTTTTTCTTTCTTATTTTATGAACATCTTTAGAACACTTTTGTTGCAGCATACGCCTTAAATAATACACCCGTCTCATATCTGTGGTTCTGTCTTCAGATTATTTAGTTTCTCTTTTACTTGAAAACCTAAAGATGTTATACGAATATCTGCTAAGATTGCTTCATTCCGATTTTCACTTTAAGGTCCTTTTCACTCAATTTCCTAGTTTTGAAGAACGCTTTTCAAAACGCAATTCGCTTGCTAAAAAATTACATACTCGGGAAGCAGTGTTTCCTATCGTTCCAAACTTGGCTCATTTCATTCCACATTAATTCGTCTTGCTATTTTGATTAGTTCTTAGTTTGAATTCTTCGTGACGCAGCAGACATCACTCATATTCATTCTAATTTTATTGAGGTCGATGAGTTTTCTTTCCGTTGCGTCATTTTTCGTTTTCTTGTCCTTCCGTGAAGGAGCTCGCTCATCCATTCAGTTGGATAATGATGATGCATCCTCGCCGATCTCGACCACAGCTGATGAATGCAGCCTTGGCTCTCGTTTCCTGCTCCATTTAATTGATCTGCAGACAAATCACAGCCCGCATCAGTCAGGAAGGATATGGCCGTGGCCTCTGCAGCTCAGTCGAGCACCCAGTGTGGAAGTTGAGATGGTGGGAAACATTTCATGAAACAAACGCCGAAAGATTGGTCTGCTGTCAGTTTCCCTTTGGAACTATTTCTTCTGCCGATGTAGTCAGTCTCGCTCTGAAGAGGCACACTACTCTCTTCGAAGGCAAATGATCTTACTGCTCATGAGGATCAAGTGAGAACGATCCCTCCACTCCGAGCAAGGAGGGCAGCACTAGGTCACCCACTCACTAGTAAACACGAAACTTCCTCTTACGGTCGAAATCAAAACTGTTGGGAGATTCGGAAAATACGAATCCCAGTATTTCATCAGTAGTTATACAACCCAAAATGAACTATTCGCTAACTTTCCAACGTTGATATTTCCGCTTCTTTTCTAAATTCTGTCTGCGATCAGTTAAGAGGCTCCATGTAGGAGGTAACTTCAAGATCTGGCTTTCCACTTCCAAAATACACGCTGAAAACGTTTTAACTTGGTTGGGTCGGGGAGGCAGCATTCATCACCCACATTTCATTGGTGAATTTTATTAACCACTCAGGAGGGCTGAGAAAACCATTAACATTAAGAAGGAAGTTTTTTTTCCCATTTTCAGAGTGAGAATAATCGGTACACGTCAAGTATAGTTCTTATTCAAATGATAACACATTTGAAGGATACACGATTCTATGTGCGAAAGAGAGAGAGGTTGGAATTATTTTTTCTCTTTCTTCGAAACCGTTGATGAACATTAAGGATGAATGGAGAATGTCAAAGAAAGTTTGATTATTTCTAGATTTTAAAGTACTATTGAACCAATAATCCTAAATTTATATAAAAAATATTGTTATTAAAAACGTTACAATTTTTAAAGGCAAAATTTTCTGAATTCAGAAATGGGTCAAAATATTGCATTTCTTCAGAGAAAATTACAAATAAATGTAATTCCAATAAAATCCATGCGTTTTTATTTCGAAAAAAAAAAAAATGTTTTGGATGAACATCTCTATTCTCAGGCTCAAAGTTACTAAGGATTCAACAAACATCAATTCTGGCTCATTTAAAAACGACAGGTATATCCAGATCTTGTACTGTTTTGTTCTACTTTCTCCTTTTACCATTCAAGGAAGTTTTCCTTTAATAGTACACTAATTAGTGTTCAAGAGTGAAACTAGAAGAATAATGTATCAACTGTGTCGAATATGGAATGTTGGTTTTCAAATATATTTTCTCGCTTTTGCATTGGTATATGATACAGAAAATGCAGATAGTTACATTTCATTTGTGTCTATTCAATCCGAGAAAGCACGTTTCATTTAATTCTCTAAAAAAATCCGTTTTCCCACCCTATCCGGGGATACGGGGGCAAATTGCGGTTATCAGTGTAAACCCCCCATGCAAATATCAAATGTGTAGCAAGGATAGATAATTTGCAATATTCAGTTAAAGTTTTCCCATATCCGAATTTAGCGACCACTTAAGGTCTAACTTAAAAATATTGAGAAATTGGGAAAATGAGATTCTTAATATTCCATTACTCAATACCACCCAAAATGAATTTTTTATTCCTGTCAAAACAGACATTATTAACTTAAATTATTAAATTAGTCAAGGGGTTAAAAAAACCTGGTTAAATTGATACTATGTTTCTCACCTGTAATAATTCTAACTCACAGTTGTGAAGTAAATGTCATTGGTCAAATATAAGAAAGTGTGAAAAGAAAAGCATTAGCCTAGTTATGCGTCAGTTGCTCTACCAGTTACGGCTGACGTAGTGACTCTTCACATTTGTTTGTGTAAAGTTATGAAGGAAGGCAGTAATACCAAAGTTATGAGTAATATATATATGATATTTCCAGAACGTCTAGGCAAACTTTGGGAACTTTGTTATACTGTGTATCATCATCATCATCATCATCCTCAAGCAGCCATGGGCTACGGAAGTCCAACCAGACCGTGCAATTTAGTTCTCCAAGCAAGTCTATCCTGAGCTACATCTACTGCATCTGGCCACTGCACACCAATTCTAACAAGGTCCTGTTTGACATTGTCTGCCCACCGCATCCTAGGTCTCCCCTTCTTTCTGAGGCCTTTAGGCACTGTTCATAACCCTATTCGCCAATCTATAATTATTCATACGGGCAACATGGCCAAACCAACGGAGTCTCTCTCTGCACAATATGCTGCTTAACGGAGGTTGCAAACTTCTTTGCCGAACCTCATCATTAGTTACAAAGTTGAACCACCTAATGCCCAAGATACTGCGTAAGCATCTGGAATCAAAAGCATCTAGTTTCCTGTTATCTTGTTTACAAAGTGTCCAAGTTTCACTACCATAACTAACCCTAGAAAGAACCAAACTATTATACAGTCTAATTTTAGTCTTTAGGTGTATACGCCTATTTCTCCACAATCTCCATAGATTCTTAAAAGTCCCGGCAGCAATACCTATTCGTCTGTTAATCTCATGCCGCACATCACCAGTATCAGTTACGTAGCTCCCAAGGTAATTAAACTGTGACACCTGCTCAAGACTGCAACCATTCAGATAAACTGAATCACAACCTGCCTGACCAATTTTAATCACTTTAGTTTTTTCTCTGTTTATAACCAAACCTACTGTACTACCAGTCTCATCAACAGCTCGAATGAAAGAGTTCATCTCATCATCATCATTTGCCAAAAGGGCTAAATCATCAGCATAATCTCAATCAGAAATTTTCGTATCTCCAGCCCATTTAAGGCCAAAATCTTTCCCTTGAAGTGAATTTCGCATAACATAATCAAAAACCAAACTAAAGAGAAAAGGAGACAAAATGCACCCTTGTCGAACACCAGAAGTAATTCTAAACCAATTGCTACAAGTCTTACCAACTGTCACACATGACTCGGTGTTAATATAGAGAGCTTTCATTATGTTAACTAACTTGTCTGGTATACCATATGATCTCACAATCAACCACAAATTATGACGATCAACAGAGTCGAAAGCCTTTTTGAAATCAACAAAGCTAGCAACCAAAGGTTTCTGAAACTCTAAACATTTCTCAAGAATCTGCCTGAGTGAAAATATCTGATCCACACATCCCCTACCACTTCTGAATCCACATTGCTCATCACGCAATTGACTGTCAACCAGATTCTTACTTCTATTAAGCACAATCATGGAAAGAACTTTACCTGGAACAGACAGTAGGCTAATACCCCTGTAGTTATCACAAGAACTGCGATCACCTTTTTTGAAAATAGGGACAACACTAGCTCTGGTAAAATCCTTAGGAACCATGCCTTTATCATAAAAGATATTCAGAATTTCAGTCATCCAAGTGGTAACCGAAACATTCCCAGCTCTAAGCATTTCGGTAATAATTTCATCTACCCCTGGGGATTTATGTAGTTTAAGTTTAGAAACAGCCACAATAACTTCAGATTGTGTTATAGGGCCAACATTAAAGCCACCAATGCATCTATCATCATTGCAAACAATGGGAGTAGAACTAACTACATTGTTTAGAACATCACTGAAATGCTCAGCCCACCTAGCCATGACAGAATCCTCCCCTTCTATAACCTTACCTTGTTTATCCTACAATCCTTGTATGCCAGTCCGTTTTCTACCACACAAAACATTAACTATCTGGTACAGCTCTCTGCTGTTGTGCTGTCTAACTGCTTCCTCGGCTTTGTCAACCAAACCATCAAGCCAAAGATTCTTATCAGCAGCTAACTGATCTTTTACACGTTTATTAAGTTCTCTGTAATGCTTTCTATTAGGACTAGTAGGGTATTGATTAAGGACATTCCTGCAGTTCTTTCTTTCCGAAATAAGCTCAAGTGCCTTATCACTCAGATAATTCTGTCTCTTCTGCTCCTGTTTTCCTAAAAGAGTACTGTTAGTGTCCAAAAAAGCCTGTTTAAAATGATCCCATTCTTCCTCAACTTCAGTAGTAAGCAAACCATGACTGTCATAATGACTAAGTAACCTATCATGGTAAGCTTTGGCTATAACTGGATCTTTCAGAGCTTCAGTATTAAAAGTATATTTTTTAACCCTAGCACAACACTTTTTAAGTTTAAGTTGCAACACACTTTTAACAAGGTAATGGTCAGATCCAATTTCAGCTCCCCTATATGCCCTGGTATTCCTAACAGAACTAGCCCATTTGCTGTTAATTAATATGTAATCAATCATATTCTTATGCAGCCCATCAGGTGAAACCCATGTGTACTTATGTATGTCGCGGTGTTTGTAATAAGTGTTAGTTATTCTGAATCCATTGAGTTTACTTAACCTGTAGGAGACGTTGCCCATTGCCATTGCAGCTACCAATATCAAAAGGGCGTATTACCCCTCCCCAAAGGTCAGAGTCAGTACCAACTTTGGCATTGAAGTCACCAAGAACAAGGGTAATATCTCCTTTCTTGACAGAATTCAAAATATCCTGAAGTTGTTCATAAAACCTATCCTTCTCATCCTCATCGGCATCCTCAGTGGGGGCATAACAGCAGATAACATTCAAGTCTTTAACGCTTGTCTGAAATTTTGCTGTAAGAAACCTTTCATTAATGCACTCATATCCTAGAAGAGCATCGCTAGCGTGTCTGCTGAGAAGCAGACCCACGCCTTGGTGATGCTTATTGTCATCCCTCCTTGAAAAGAGAAATTTAAGATTATTTTTAAGAATCTGACCTTTATCTGTCCATCTGGTCTCTTGCAAGCCGAGAATATTTAAATTATAATGGTGGAATTCTTGTGTGAGGACATCAAGAGAAAAAGCTCTGTGCAGAGTCCTCACATTCCAACTACCTATGGAGAGAAAATGGTTAGTGGGATGTTTAAAGAAACTATGTTTATTGAGAGAGGGAATGCCGACAATATCAAACAGCCCCCTAATCGCAGACATGGGGCAAAGACCCGTTCCCAACCACTAAAGGCTGAAGCCATCTACACTGGAAGACTTCCTCCAATGTAGAATTTGACGATGCCAATAGAAGCAAAGAGTTCAGGTGCCTGCGATGACTTCTGCTCAGGATTATCCACCAGCTGATAAACATATCCTGTGAATCTATTCACTTGGGGCTGTCAACCTACAAACAAACAGAAAACACAGCGGAAGATTTTCCGTCCACAGAAGCCCACCAGTGCAGCAAAATCAGGATCCATAATCAAGCTCAGAGCCATATATCTGTCCAGTCCAGTAGGTTTATATGATCAGCACCAGGACCCTGTGTGGTTGACCACTCCTCAGCAGGGTAGAAAAAAAAAAGAAAAGTAGCCATAGTTGTCCAGATCAGTAGGCCACACTAATCTGGCAGCCCTCCCCTTCCGTTCACTTTCACAAGAGAGTATCTCTTTTGAAAGGTACTAACGGTCCGCACCACGAGAAGGCGGGGTCGGACATTAGGTGCTAGGCCTGGCCGGTTCTATGCATCATCACAGGGGATTGGTGCATAGCTCTCCTTCCAGTGACTACCTAGCTACCATTTACAGACTATACTGTGTATAGTGATGAAAAAGGTTCCTATGGATATTGAACCAGAAACGCTTCCTTTCCGAGTTATAGGCACATTTTGAGAGTGAAAGAAAGAAGGCCTGTGAAGTTAATTGATTTTTATTCCAGTTATTATAGCATACTGTAAGTGATCGATGGGAACAATTATGTAAGTATACATCAGAGCAAATGTTCAAAATGGTCTCCCTGAGCAGTAATACATGACTCACAGCATCTTCTTACCCACTGTCGAAAATTCCGAAAAGTCCCAGCATGTTCTGAATTCTTCGACAACTATCCACAATCTGTTTGCGGAGATCTTGTGCATTTGGAACCTGGGTAACGTAAACATCAGCCTTAACATGTCGTAAGAAGAAATCTAGTGGATTCAAATTGGGGGAGACTGCAGTCCATGCAGTTCGCCTACCTCTACCATTCCATCAGGCAGGATACGTACAATTGAGATGTTCTCGAGTGGTGAAATGTGCTGGAGCTCCATCAGGCATGAACCACATACACATGCGACAGCATGGTATTAATGGAATATCTTCCAGCAACACAGGTAGGTCCACCTCCAAGAAATGCATGTATTGCAGGTCATTGAGCATTGGTGGGAGGAAAAATGGACAATCAGTTAGTCATCAATGCGAGCCGATACATTCACATGAAACCTCTGCTTGTACTGAGACTGGGTAATTTCATGAGGATTTTCCCGTGCAGAGCGCTGAATGTTGTGGGAATTCACAATGCCATCTCTTGTAAATTGCGATTCATCATTGAAAAGCAGAAAATGGAGAAAACAAGGTGCAATACACCGTACAGAGGTCAATCTAATCTGTTGCTGTTCTTCTCATGCTAGTCCCAGGATCCTTCACAACCATGTCCAGCACGTGTTCCTCTAAAGCAGGTGTTTGGACACATCAAGCCCGCCTCCAAAGGATCCTATCTCTCGAAGATGCCGATGGATGGCTGCAAAAGTATCGCTGGCTGGACATCGTTGGTGCGTGAAAACTTTCCTGTAGAGACGCTGAGCATCACTGCGTTTACCATTCACTCGTCCATAAATGAAAGGAATACCTGTCATTCGAAAACCTAACTTCAGAACAACTGCTGACTCACTTTATAAAATTACCTCACCCTGGGTAGGTTGGATTTTTTGGCAAAATTTGCATACATCTACTATGCCGTCAAACATGTAAATGATGCAAATTTACCTATCATTGTACCTTTCGATAGGCTTCCACACTTGCTCTCTCATAATGCACTACAGCTCGAAAGGGCCAATTTTTGGCCCAATATTCATAGGAACGTTTTTCATTCCGATGCACAGTCCCAACACATTCCCAAAGTTTGACGACCTATTGGAAACACCCTGTATATATGCCTGCTACATGAAAATTGCAAAGTTTTGATCATTTTGAATACAAGGATGTTCTCTCCCTCACAAACCCCGGATTAAAAGGACTTCAAAATTAGTTGAAATTAAGTTTAAAATTAGTAACAGCAATAAATGAAATGTTTGAAACATACAAGTAGTGCCATCAAAGTCGAAAAGATATTTTTGTTGCATAATCAAATAACCAGACTAACATGGCACTCTAGACTAGTCATTTTCCTATATTTTGTGTGCAGCATCCAAAAAACGAAATTTTTGTGCGTATTAATTGGTGGTCAAGAGCAGTTTATTCTACCTGGGACGAAAAATAAAACCCCTCCTTTTCAGGTTGATGAATCATCAGTATGTACCGGCTCGTGCACAATATGAAGACATCACATTCTTCCGTTTTATTTGCATTCAGCAATTATTCAGTGAAGTAATACTGTTGTGCACTATTTTCAGGGGTTTCAAAGGGCAAGCTCAGAATGAGTTCAGAATCCTTTATCATTTCCTATGCTGAAGTATTCAGTTTTAATAATTCACTTCACTGCTTACCAGCTTGTGAATTAGGTGAGGTTTGGGTCAAGTATAACCGATTCTTAGCCAATCAACCGCCTAGAAATCATAGATAGATCATCTCATGATTTAAGCGCCATATGTGACTGGTAGAAACTCAATAACCATGACTGTATCATTGGTCATATATAGTTTTGATAAGTACTGTTCATTCCAGTGGTGTAACTGTAAGGATGCAGGTTCTGCACCGCATCCGAGTAGAATTGGGGACCATAAACAGTCCAGTTTTTCCATCATTTTAATAGTCTCCATGCAATTTTTAATCAGTCTTTGTCATTTATTCACAGATTAATAATCTGATAAAAGATCATTTAGTCACTCGTGAGGAATGCCATAGTTTCTGAAGAGACAGCAGAAGCTTGAAGAAATTGATATTCACGTGCTTCGCATTCCTGGTAAATTCCTTCTGGTGTTCCTTCTAGCATGAAAAGAGTTATTCAGAGCTCTCTAAGGATGCTTCCTTCTTAAGGATGCAACCTTTCTTTTACAGAATCAATAGCAGGACTTGACAGCATCCACTATTGATATCCAATATTGATGTATTGATATCCTATTTGTGAGATTCCAGATACCATTTCTTTGTTTGTAGATTAGGGAAAGTATGGAGCCGTTTTTAAAAAGCATTTACGACACCTAAATCCCATTGAACATGCATGGCAAGTTTCCAGCCCCTCCATGGACCTTTCATGAGCTGAGAAATGTTCTTATAGAGGAATGGGATTTGTTGCTCTCTGTAACATTGGATATCTTTATTAGCAGAATGAGAGCTAATTGT
The DNA here is from genome assembly GCA_038380435.1 of Ryuthela nishihirai. NCBI lineage: Eukaryota > Metazoa > Arthropoda > Arachnida > Araneae > Heptathelidae > Ryuthela > Ryuthela nishihirai. The sequence goes on from JAWZYU010000028.1 coordinate 56,243,823, forward strand.
GAAAGCTGTATTGCTGTTAGGGGTAATCATACTCCTTACTAAATAACGTTAACTTCAATATCTGCAGTGATCTATAATTTTTTATAATTGGAAAAATTTTCCGATATACACTGCTGAAAGTGAAAATCGCAATACCGCAAAAGAAAATATGTATACTCCTGAAACTGACAGGATGAAAGCTATGAGGGTAGAGGTGCAAATGGTAAAAAAAAGGAAAGTGAGAATGTAAGGTACGTGAATTTATTACAGATTCATCGTTACATAGTAGGCACACCTCGTGCGGTTATACAAGCCTGTAGACATCTCTGCATTCCATCAATCAAATGATTAATTGTATCCTGAAGTATCGCGTTCCAAACAGCATCAAATTGGGCATGCAACTGTACTAGGTTCATTGCTAGAGGGATCTAGCGAAGGCAGCGACCCATAAGGTCCCACACATGCCCAATGGGCGAGCAGTCGGGGGATTATAGGGGCCATTACAGAATGTCCACACCTTGACGTGCAGTGCGTAGGGTGACGCTGTAGAATCAGTCCAGTCATGGAAGAAAGGTCGTGCAACAGGATTAACGATGCAACGCTTTTTTTTTTTAAAGAATATAATTTGTGTTCCTAATAATAAAGAATACAAATACATTTACATTTGACCCGCAAACCTAAATAGCTTATCTGCAGGAAAATGAATAAATTATATTAAACATAGGTCATTCAGCCATAAAAATGGTGTACATCAAATAAATCCACAAAACACAACACATAAATCAGCTAAATAGAAAATATCAAATAATTTTTAATTCCATTTTAAGTCTTCTGAAAGAATCTATATTTAGTAATTCTTTCGAAATAGCATTAAATATAAGTGGTACTTGATAATTGGAGGTATGTTTCCAGTAATTATTTCGAAAATTTGGCAATTTGTAATAACCTTGGTTTTGAAGTCTTGTATTTTTGTTATGTTGAATTTTTAGTTTGTAAATTAAACTGACAGGCTCCTGTCAGACCTCTGTGGCAAGCAGCTGCTTGAGGGGGTATTTATTTTTCATTATTTTTACGTTTCGTCAAAAAAATTTTAATTATTACACTATATTTATATAAATTGCTGTAGGATGAAAGGTTTGAAATTTTAATCTATCTGTGAAAGTTTTATAATTTTTTTGCAAATGAAACGGAATAATATTTTTAGCTATTATAGACTGCAGTTTTTCTATTTTATTTATGTTAGTTAAGTTATTGTTCCATGCACAATTATTCCATAATTTGAAATAGATTCGCATATTGCTTTATAAAATAATACACAGGTTTCCATATTTAATATGTATTTCAATTTTTGAATTTTTATCGCTGATATTCTCAAGCTTTCACATATGTGGGATATATGGGCATTCCACCTAAAATATTCATCAAAAATGATTCCTAAGTAATTTATTTGATTTACTTGCTCAACAAGTGGACAACTACGTAATGATTCACAATTTGAAGCATCCTTTTTTCTGCAATTTATTTTATGGGTTTTGATAAAGAGATTTTGATGAATATGAAATCCTGGTGAATGAATAATCATCAATTTTATTTTCTCATTTAAATAGATTTTATTATGATTTAACCATCTAATAATATTATTGTAATCTGTTTGAACCTCTGAAATGCTATCATTTAAATAGTTCTGACTGTTTATTATAACAATGTCGTCAGCATATAGATAAATAGCACTTTTTAATTTTGCATTGAACAAATCATTTATGTATATTAGGAACAATAAAGGACCTAAAATTGAGCCTTGGTGAATTCCATATCGTGTAAATACTTTTCTGCTGTAGCAGTTTTTTATTTTAGTAATTGTGTATCTGTCTGATAAATAATTTCTAAACCAATCTAATATACCGCGAATACCGTAATTTTCCAATTTATTTAGTAAAATGCTATGATCTGTTGTATCGAAGGCTTCCTTTAAATCTAAGAACATAGTTACAATTATTTCCCTATTATTCAATGATTTATTAATATTATTTGCAATTTTGGAAATTAGTTGAATTATGTTTTTTCCTTTTTGAAAGCCAAACTGATTTTTATTAATTATGTTGTGTTTAAGTAAAAAGTTAAAAACAGTATTATAAATATATTTTTCCATTATTTTCGAAAAAATAGGTAGAATTGTTATTGGTCGATAGTTAGAAAAGTCCTCCTTAATACCACTTTTAAAAATAAGTCTTAAAATACCTGTTTGAGTTCAGTAGGTATGTTCCCAGTAAATATAATCTGATTTATAATTTTTGATATAATATTAAGTAGTGTCTCTTTATTAAATTTTATATGTTTAATGCAAACATTATCGTAACCAGGTGATTTATTGGTGTCTAATGAAGTAATTATTTCATCAGTTTGTTTTTCAGTAATTTCATGTATATAGATAGAGTTCAAAACTCCTTGCATCAAGGTTGAAACATAATTTATATCGTCTTGGTGATTTGTATTTCTTATCTGTAAAATTAGTATATTATAAATGTCATTGTAATTATTTGCTATTTCTTCCACGGATAATTTCGTTTTGGACATATTGTCAATTATTACATCGTCCGCTGATTTTTTCTGTTTTCCTTCTAATATTTCATATATTAAATGCCAGGCAGCCTTCATATCATTTTTTTTCATTATAAGTTTATTTCTATAATAAAGTTGTTTCTGATTTCTAATCTGAATATTAATCATATTTCTTAATTTTTTATAGTTATTTTTATAAGCATCACTTTCATCATTGTTTTTAAATTTAATCCAAGCTTTATCTCTTTCTTCAATTAATTCTATCAAGTTCGGTGTTATCCAGTTTTTGCTATAATTTCTTTTTACCTTTCCAAGACTCCTCATATATATTCTATTTTTTCCTAAAATTCCATCATAAATGTCTTTAAATACTTTATATAGTTTAATTCATCCATTGAGTTGTCTCCATAATTTTCTAAATTCCAATTCATTTCAGAAATAGCTTTGTTTATATTGTTATGGTCAAATGACCAATTCTTATTTTCTTGGTCTGTTTCAGTATAATTAGTATTATTCAAATTGTTATTGGTGTTGCTAATCAGTGTTAAAATCATATAGTGATCTGCTATTTTGCTTGTTTGAATTATTGAATTTGCTGACATATTTTTAATCAGTTTAATATTAATATGGTCTATACAGGTTTTGGTAATTTTATTTTTAGTATTTCTTCTCTTGTAGCTTCCCTTATTAATCTTTCAAAATTCATTTCAGCCAATAGTGTGATATATTTTTCTGTGCCATGTTTTTTAGTATTCATTGTATCGATATTAAAATCACCTATTAAAATCTGATTTTGATATTCTTCTGTATTTTCCATCCAGTTTCGGAAATTCAACAGAAAAGAGTTCACATCTGTACTAGGTGATCGGTATAGTGCTAAAACATGATATATTATTTTTTTTTTACTTTTATATATATAGTTTCCGCTGGAAGTGTTTGTTGTGAAATAATTTAAATATCTAGATTTTGCTTTATAGTATACTGAAATCCCCCCTAATATTTTTATTTATATTATCATTTTTAATTTTATTAAATTTATCAATATTATATAAATAATTTTTATATTTATTTACATTTGTTTCAGTTAAAACAAGCAAATCAATGTGTTTCATGTAATTGTTAATACTTAATTTTAATGAATCCCAATGTTTCTTTGACTTCTTGTATTAACACGAGCAATTCCTAATTTATTTTTGTGAATAAATTTATTATAATTATTTACGAACCAAGTTGGGTTGTTTGGGTTGTTTTACCTCTGAGCGGCACTTTTTTGCACACCATGGGCTAAATGGCCAGGTCACATGGACCCCGAAGGCTCAGAGAAGGTTGGGGGAGGGGACCCACAGGAACAGCTGTTGGGAGACAGATGGTAGCCTCCCGTCAAGGCCATCCAGCGTGTTCTTTAACGTGCACAGGGTATGGCTCTCCCGGACACGGGGCCACGGCTTAACGTCCCATCCGACGGACGGCGGCCTTTCCAAGCCCATCGGTGTCCCCTACTGACCATGGGCAAGGCGGGGAATTTTGCGGAGATAAATCTCAACGCTGACCCAGCTGGGACTCGAACCTGGGAACTACAGATTACGAGCCTGGCGCGCTACCGACTGAGCCACCCCCGCCCCTACGAACCAAGCCTCCACTTCTAAACCTGTAGTTACATAAGCAACATCATAGTTGCTATTAAGACCTTCAAAATTCAAATCAGACATAGCTAAGAAGTTCACTCAGAAGTTCATCAAAAAAACAAATAGCAAAAGTAAAGAGCAAAAAAAAAGATAAAAGAAGCAAGGTTTATCGGATATATCTAAAAGTTCAAAAATCATCAAAGTTGGTGAACATATCAACATTGACAATTCTTTCACCATTTGATTTCTTCATTAGAAATTTTCCATTTTTGAACCAAACATACTTATAATTTTTTTCTTTTGCACACATCCTAGCTCTCCAGAAAAGTTCTCTGTTAATCATAGTAATGTTTTCATTAATATATAGGGGGCGGGGGTGGCTCAGTCGGTAGCGCGCCAGGCTCGTAATCTGTAGTTCCCAGGTTCGAGTCCCAACTGGGTCAGCGTGGAGATTTATCTCCGCAAAACTCCCCGCCCTGCCCACGTTCAGTAGGGGACACCGATGGTCTTGGAAAGGCCACTGTCCGTCAGATGGGACGTTAAGCCGTGGCCTCGTGTGCGGGAGAGCCATACCCTGTGCACGTTAAAGAACACGCTGGATGGCCTTGATGGGGAGGCTACCATCTGTCTCCCAACAGCTGTTCCAGTGGGTCCCCACCCCCGACCTTCTCTGAGCCTTCGGGGTCCATGTGACCTGGCCATTTAGTCCATGGTGTGCAAAAAAGTGCCGCTCAGAGGTAAAACAATCCAACCCACAACCCATTAATATATATTGGTGTTCCTTTATCATTAAGGTCTGCAATAGTGGGTGTAATTTTTTTTTCCTGTTTTGTATCCAAATGTCTCTATCTTTCCGTGTAACGAATTAGACAATTATCTTTGGGGTTTTGCTTTTATTTCTTTCTGGAAGTCTGTGAACTTTTTCAATCATATTGTCTGTGTAGTTGACTATGTTTAATGACTGGGAAATTTTATTAAACTTTATTTTAAGCTCTATTTCATCCTCCCCTTCATTTATGGGAACACCATGAATTTCTATATTTTTATTGCGTCCATGTTGTTCCACGTCATTAAGATTTTGTTTCAGCTCCTTAATCTCTTCTCTCATTTCTGTGTTTAAATTTTCGGCTTCATAGATTTTTGTAGTTAAATCCTTTTGATTTTTTTCGCAATTTATTACTTGTTGCATCAGTTCGTCATACTTTCTAGAAAAAAATTCTACACTTCGTTTCAATTCTTTCACTTCTGTCTTTAAATCACGGATCTCTACTATCAATAGATTGATGTCACGTGCCGAATTGTCTCTGATTCCCATATCTAAGGTCGCTTTTGGGTTTGTTTTGTTCGACTTGCATTCGCAACATAACCACGCATTCTTCTTTTCTAGGGACAGCTTTTTGTAATTTTTCCCTGTTGTCCTCGAACACGCAAAATGCAGTTTGCCTTTGCATCCACTGCAAACTATGCATTCAGAGTTGGGTGTTACTGCTTCGTCACATCTGTTGCAAATTGAGGTCATTGTTGTGAGCGGAAGCGATATGCCTCTGGCAAAAACAACGAGAGCCACCCGCGACAACAGGAAGATTGCAACAATTAGTCCAAAAGTTCGGTCTAGTTGATCTTTTGCAGCACACAGCACAGAAGGCCTCTGTACACGGACACTGACGTCGGGGAGGGACAGGAGCAATAAAAGTTAATAGCACTTACAGGTCCGAAGAGTCCCAGATGGTCAACCGATGGTGTTCGGGGTGGTGAAGGATGTCCGAACACGACGGGCTAGCAGGAGCTCCAAGAAAGTACGTCCGATCACGACAAGAATTGAGGGAGAATGATGCTGTTAGCATGCCATAAACATGGATCAGAGGTGTCTGGCCACAATATGTGATGCCACCCCATACCTTTGTACCACAGTGGGTAGCCATATGGCAGCTAATGGAATAGACCTCCTCATGTCATTGATGACACTGACGCCATGCGGACCAACAGCTGTCTGGCATGCCGAAACAGAATAGGATTTGTCTGTGAGCAACACTCTCCTCACTTCTGTAGTCCGATGTTGCCTCGGTCGACACCAGTGATATCTTTACAATGACAGATGCCTGAATGGATGTCTCGCCCTCATTTCTGCGTCATGAAAACGTTGTCTAATGGTTTGCATGGAGACTACGGTACCTGTAGTGGTCTGCAAATCACTTTGCAGTACAGTCGCTGTGGTGAAAGGGTCGCGAATGGCCTTCTTATGGAGCATTCGATCTCCACATCTGGTGGTGCAGCGTGCTGGTCCCATACCTGTTCTTCGAGTCATTTGGTGCTCCATGATGTTAGGTGAGATGCACCATTGCGCTGTGCTCACTGTCACCCAATGCATGCGGCGATCGCTCGAAAGCTCAATCCGAGCTCTCGCATATCGACGATTTGCTCTCTCTCATAAGGAATCACTGGCACATAAGAGTCCCGCCGGCATCTCCAAGGCATGTTCCAAACATTTTCTTAGCATGCACTCCTACCTCACTATCGGTCGTGCTATTACACGAACTCATGGGCGTCCGGAATATATTCACAGCTCCTCGGCTGGGTGTCACGTGTACATTCACTCCAGAAATTTGATCACTTGCATATCTTCGATGGCCGATTGCCTCCTGCGATTTACATATCTCTACTTCCATTCCTTGTTGATGTTGCGATTTCCACTTGAGCACTGTATTTATTGATTAATTTATTGATTGAAAAAATTTAATTTTAAAATTGGAAAATTACTCTTTTATATTCTTTATTTCAAATGAAATTATTAATATTTGTGATATTAAATAGCTTCTGAAACTTTTGTTAAATTCTAAAAAGTATTTCTTGAGATATTTGCAATTTGGTTCAGCTCCCTTAAATTATGAAGAGCAGCCGTCCCATGGCCGAGTGGTTAGCACGCTTGGCTACTGATCTTAGGGACCTGGGTTCGAGCTCCAAGTAAGGCATGGTTGTATGTGTTGTTTTGTGCCATCCTCACAGACCTTCTACTATGGCATATAAACTGACAGGCTCCTGTCAGACCTCTGTGGCAAGCAGCTGCTTGAGGGGGTATTTATTTATTTTTTTTATACTGTGCATAGTCTAGCCGTCCCTGTGGCCTTGTGGTTAGCGCCCTTGACTACTGGATAAAGGGGCCTGCATTCGAGCCCCAGGTAAGATATGGATGTTTGTCTTTCTGCTGACGTCTCGTCTTCTTCACAGATCATCGCTACAGCGTAAGAAACTAATAGACATCTGTGACAAGCAGCTACTTGAAGGGTAATTTTTTATATAGTCGTGATGAAGGAGGGATTAAGGGTGCAATCTCCTCCTCATTGAGGAAATTTGTTTTTAAGAAACTATTTATTCATCGCCATTCCTGTAGTCGAGTGGTTAGCCTGCTTAGCTACTGATCTTAAGGACCTGGGTTGTGAAGCATCGGATAAAAGGCATGGATGTTTCCTCTCTTGTATTGTCTTTCTGCTGAATTCTCACCTTCCTCATAGAATATCGGATAAAGGGCATGGATCTTTCCTCTTTGTATTGTCTTTCTGCTGATTTCCCACCTTCCTCATAGAATATCGGATAAAGGGCATGGATCTTTCCTCTCTTGTATTGTCTTTCTGCTGATTTCTCACCTTCCTCATAGAGTATCGGATAAAGGGCATGGATGTTTCCTCTCTTGTATTGTCTTTCTACTGAATTCTCACCTTCCTCATAGAGTATCGGATAAAGGGCATGGATGTTTCCTCTCTTGTATTGTCTTTCTACTGAATTCTCACCTTCCTCATAGAGTATCGGATAAAGGGCATGGATGTTTCCTCTCTTGTATTGTCTTTCTACTGAATTCTCACCTTCCTCATAGAATATCGGATAAAGGGCATGGATGTTTCCTCTCTTGTATTGTCTTTCTACTGAATTCTCACCTTCCTCATAGAATATCGGATAAAGGGCATGGATCTTTCCTCTCTTGTATTGTCTTTCTGCTGAATTCTCACCTTCCTCATAGAGTATCGGATAAAGGGCATGGATGTTTCCTCTCTTGTATTGTCTTTCTACTGAATTCTCACCTTCCTCATAGAGTATCGGATAAAGGGCATGGATGTTTCCTCTCTTGTATTGTCTTTCTGCTGAATTCTCACCTTCCTCATAGAGTATCGGATAAAGGGCATGGATGTTTCCTCTCTTGTATTGTCTTTCTACTGAATTCTCACCTTCCTCATAGACTATCGGATAAAGGGCATGGATGTTTCCTCTCTTGTATTGTCTTTCTACTGAATTCTCACCTTCCTCATAGAGTATCGGATAAAGGGCATGGATGTTTCCTCTCTTGTATTGTCTTTCTGCTGATTTCTCACCTTCCTCATAGAGTATCGGATAAAGGGCATGGATGTTTCCTCTCTTGTATTGTCTTTCTACTGAATTCTCACCTTCCTCATAGAGTATCGGATAAAGGGCATGGATGTTTCCTCTCTTGTATTGTCGTTCTACTGAATTCTCACCTTCCTCATAGAATATCGGATAAAGGGCATGGATGTTTCCTCTCTTGTATTGTCTTTCTACTGAATTCTCACCTTCCTCATAGAGTATCGGATAAAGGGCATGGATGTTTCCTCTCTTGTATTGTCTTTCTGCTGAATTCTCACCTTCCTCATAGACCTCTATGGTGTACGATACTGACAGGCGCCTGTCACATCTTCTTAGCAAACAGCTGCTTGAGGGAGGATTTATTTATTTGTTCATTAACCGACTTAATAAAAATGCTAGCAATTTTTTGAAAACCTCCATACTTCCAATATTTTGGCTAAATCTTGACTACGCCACTGATTGTATATGAAAGAATTATGCATAATTCCTAAATTTTATTCTTGTTATTTTCCATTTAATTTTTATTGTGTGCGCGCTTGAATAAAGGCAATATTATCAATAAAAACAGAGTAAAATTTTTCCTTCCAATACTGCATTCTGTAAACAGGTATGTGTGGAAGACGCTAATTCTTTTCGCCATTCGTCACTGCCACATGACAACAATAAGTTGTGTCCATCATTGCTACGCCAGATTTCTCTCGTGTTTTCTCTGAGTGGCACTTTTATGCACACAGCGGGCTAAAGGTTCAGATCACAAGAACGATACGGGGATCAGAATTGACTAAGGTAAAGGTATCCACTGGACAACTGTTGGGAGACAGAGGGAAATCTCTCGTTACACAGGGGGCGGGGTGGCTCAGTCGGTAGCGCGCCAGGCTCGTAATCTGTAGTTCCCAGGTTCGAGTCCCAGCTGGGTCAGCGTTGAGATTTATTTCCGCAAAATTCCCCGCCCTGCCCACGGTCAGTAGGGGACACCGATGGGCTTGGAAAGGCCGCCGTCCGTCGGATGGGACGTTAAGCCGTGGCCCCGTGTGCGGGAGAGCCATACCCTGTGCACGTTAAAGAACACGCTGGATGGCCTTGACGGGAGGCTACCATCTGTCTCCCAACAGCTATTCCAGTGGGTCCCCTCCCCCAACCTTCTCTGAGCCTTCGGGGACCATGTGACCTGGCCATTTAGCCCATTGTGTGCAAAAAAGTGCCGCTTAGAGGTAAAGCAACACAACCCAACAACTCGTTACACAGGGTATGGACTCCCCTGAACAAGGAGTCACTTACGGCGGTATTTCCAAACCCATTATTATTGCCTCCTTTCTCACCGAGGGCAGCATGTGGGTTAAAGGACTCCTGTCAGAAATCTCAACGCTGGCACAGTCGAGACTGGGCCTTGAAACGTCATAACACCAGTCTGGAGCTACAAACTGAGCCACCCCACCCATATACCGAAACGTGAAGGCTATTCTGATGGCTTTCGATTGGGAAATCACAGAAATGCAATATCATCAAAAGAGATTGTCTCGTGAGAAGCTTACAAATGCTTTTGTTGTATAGCTCTTTTTGAAAATCAATTAGAGCTGACAGAATAAATTGATTATTTAGTTTAGCCTAAATTTATTTAATATACTGAAGTACTGTGCAACAGCATCATTATGTCGCTAATGTTGAACAAACTTATATTATCAGAAAAAAACTTGTTTTTTCAGTAAATAGTAAAAAAGCCAACATAATTATGGCTGGAGTGCAGAAACCAGAATTAATAATAAAATTGCATAGATGAAAATTGTGAAACATTAAATATATTTGTATTTCATAGTTCATTTCCTAAAACACACTTCTGTTTTTCAAGGGCTATAGAATATATTTCTTACGCTGCAAACATTACTTTTTTCCTGGGAAACAACGGTGTAAATAAATCGTTCACAAGCCTTTTGAGCCAAATTAAACTGTTTTGATCTAATTTCAAATATTTTGCATACACCTATTGACGGTCCATTAACTCTGAGGTGCGAGAAAGCGCAAAAAATATTTCTTTACAATAATCAAAAATATTTCCTTCTAATATTCTATCTGTTGACACCCATTAGCGTGAAAAAAGTTCGAAACGAGCGTCCCATATTCGCAAAAGCCAATAGGTTAATCTTTTAGCTGAAATTGTGACGTGACCACCAGCAAGAAACACGCTTTCATGTATAAGAAAAAAATGCAATGTGCCATGGTTACCGCCAAGAAACGCAGACCTTCGCATTGTAAAAAAGAACACCTATGTGTTTAAAAAAAATTGGCATTTAATTCACTATCACTGCGTGCAATAGTAATTCGTAGATACTGAAGAAAGCGAAACGATACACTATAAATTTGTTACATCAATAGCAAAAATTTATACATAAACTTGATATCTGCAAATCATTTCTTGTTATCGGCCGTTCTATTTAGGCTATTTCGGATGATTACTATGTATTCTGATGCCCAAAAAAAGTAGATTGGGTCACTTTGTTTTATTCACTTTTTATTGATTTCTCACTTTCTAAGTTGATTCCTGACTGTTGTTAGAATATTTGGTAAATTTGTTCTATCTAGGACGTTTCTTCCTAGCAGAAGATTCCAGAACTTTGTAATATTGGAGAGGAGGATCTTTATATTCTGTGTTAGGGGTCACTTTTGGGAAATTTTAGTTGCTTCATACTTACTATGGATTTGGATCGTCACGTCGGTGGCTTCATTTCCGTTCTACCGGGATTTCCTCTTTTTTTATGTATTTTTGAAATTTCAGTCTAATGCGATTCCACCGGATTTAAAATGCTAACTACACAGATTATAGTAGTAGTAGGCTTTATTTCCATTTATAGTATTTATTATACAATATCACTGTTTATAAAATATATTTGGAAATTCATAACACCACAAGCGTTCAATGACTCGCACGTTGCATTAGCAGGTTAAAAATAAAGAAATGAGTATTTAAAGCCTTTAGGTATTTTTAACCTGCTAACCCAAGTGCGATTCCTTACTTTTGCAATTTCATTTATTTTTTTTTGTCTTTTTTTTCTAATGCGGAAAACAAATTAATATACACCAACATTTGTTCCTTAGATAGTAATCATTGAAATATTTTACTGTGGTAGAATTTGGGAGTGTTCGTTCTACTCTCTCTTTATGTATTCTGAATACATGCTGTTTAGAATCCTCCGAAGTTTAGGAAACGGTGAAAAAGACTACCAGTTTTTGTTAACTGTCTAGGGAGAACAATATAATTTTTAGCATTTATAGTAAATATCTCTTGCCTTAGAAGAAGTGATCATTACTGTTCCCTTACTGCAGGCTATTCAGAAGAAAGTAGTTCCACAATAAGTAGTCCCCCGGAATCGTGAAACATGGATTAATAATTAAATTTATCCAAAAAGTAAGAAAAGGGTACACGTTTTTTTTTTCATCTTACACTTTTGTATGTTTCTTTTTAATTATTTCCGTAAGAAAGACAATATACGTTCACTTTCGCCATAGCTGTCTAGGTAACGATCACCAACTACTCTATTGAAAAAGCATTAAGCTGTAAAGAAATCGTCAACTGCGCCATTACTGAAAAATGTCTTATCGGCAAACGATTTCTTGCCGGTACGGAGAACCGGTGTGTACCGGATTAACTTTCACCATTGCCAATGGTTCTAATGATGTTATGTCCAGGTTTGATGAGAGGGGGAGGCATGAGGATCTGGAGTACCGAGGCCTGCAGTTCTTCAAGACGCCCGGCCGAGTACTGGTATGTTAAATTTTATGTTTCCGATTCATTTTTACGTCCTCCGTAAGTCCCCTCGTTTTATACGAAATCTCGAACTTGCCTATCTGCTTTGAGATCCTAAACTACTCCACCCCTAAAACATGTATCTTTGCATAATTTTAACCCCGTGTTATTTGCCTGAATTAAAAATTTATTTAAAAAATAAACAATTATAAAATTTTATTTCCTATATAATTTCATTTTAACCTTTCCTGTGGAATATTTTAGCAATTCGGAAAACCTACTGAAGTGTTTTTCTAGGACTCCACCCCTCCCCGAAAGGATGCATATCCTGTGCGAACAACTATTTCCATTCTGTTTATGCTTTTCATATATTATTTTGAATATCTTTTCTGATAAAGGTGTTCTTCTGAAGGATTTTAGTGAAGCTATTATTATTTCTATAAAAAAAGGTAATCGTAGTTCTTGTGATAATTATTGGTGTATGAGCCTACTTTATGTGCCACGTAAAATTCTTTGCATGATTGGGCTTAATAGAATTAATAATTTGGTTGATAGACAATACCGTGATTAGCAGTCTGGATTCAGAAGTGATAGGGGATATACATATATCGCAGATTTTTTCGCTTGGGCAGATTCTTGAGAAATGTTTAAAGTTTCACCTGTAGATGGTCATAATTTATGGTTGATCGTGAGATCGTATGAAATAGCAGATAAATTAGTTAGCATAATGAAAGCTATGTATAATAACATTCGTGAGTCATGTGTGAGAGTTGGTAAGGGTTGTAGCAATTGGTTTAGCATTGCTGCTGGAGTCGACAACGGGTATTTTGTCTCCTTTTCTCTTTAGTTTGGTCATTGATTATGTTAAGGGGAAGATTTCATCTTTTAATGGTCTAAAGCAGTGGTTCTCAATCTTTTATGCTTCACGTACCCCCTGGAAATGTGTAACTGGCGTACCCCTTGTATAGATAGATAAAACTATAGTTATAGTATAATAATGGGAATAAAATAAAACATATATATATATAACGTATATCTAGCGACTTTTGAGCTAGATACCGACTTTTTACCGCGTACCCCAGGTTGAGTCTAGAGTAGGGGTTCACACGTAAGGCGTAACACTAACCTCAATACAGATCAGAATTTGAACAGAAAAGCTCTGCGTTTACAAACGACTCCACAGAAATGGCTATTACTGAAGGCACACTGCACATGCCTAAGTCCCCCGCAGTGTTGCCAACTTAATATTTAGTGTGCCACGAATATTCATGGCGAAAACAGTGTGCCATGAGTAAAACAAATTTGAGAATCCTGGTTTAGATTTTGAGAATTTGAGACTTTTGATTTAGATTATGCTGATGATTTAGCCCTTTTAGCAAATGATGTTGATGAGATGAGCTCTTTGTTAGAGCTGTTCATGAGACTGGTAGTAGAGTGGGTTTGGTGATAAACAGAGAGAAAAAAAGTGACGAAAATTGGTTCGGTAGGTTGTGGTTAAATTAATCTGAATGGTTGCACCCTTGAGAAAATGTCCCTGTTTAATTACCTTTGACGCTATAGATATGTAACACAAATGTTTAATATCATATACATTTATTTGCTTTCTTGCTTTGTGAACTATGTAACAGTATGATTCTACTGTTGCGACAGATGAACGAGCAACAGTGACTTCATGACTTAACGTGACTTAAACCCTCGTGTGTGCTTCTACGAGAGATTTAATTAGCCAACGAATTGGAACTGAGAACGATTCGGAAGAATGAAAAATAGAGCAGTGCAGTGTGTTAAAAGTTGTGAGATCTGAAAGGATGTTCAGGTGGTCTGATTCAGTGCACGATAAGTAAAAGACAAGAAGTATCTTTTATGTGATGTGTGCGCGGGCGGTCGTTTTGTTTTGCTAGTTTGATAAGTCCAGTGATTTAATCAAAGACGAAGGATTATTTACGCATGAAGTGAATGTATTCAAGAGATATGACGGACAAAGTGAAGAGGTAGTATTTTAGTACAACAGACAGAGCTGATATTGTATGCTCTATACAAAAAAGTTAATGACTTATGTATGATAGTAGTTAATTTGTTTATAAAATACTTCATCCATATTTTGTAACAATTTGCATTGTATTGTAATTGGTTTGAAAATATAGTTATTAGTACTCACGCTCAGTGCCTATCCATTTTAAATTTCCAACATTTGGTGTCTAGGAGTGTAGATAATTTATTGAATGCCGTTAACTAGAAGTATGGATGAATTAGTAAAGTTGATGAATGACATTAAAAGTCAAAATAGTGATATAAACAATAAAATATGTGAACTTTCTAGTCAAAATAGTGACATAAACAATAAAGTAGGTGACCTGGCCGCACAAAATAATGAGTTGAGAACTGAGATAGTTTCTCAAAAAGATGACTTGAAAGCTGAAATAGCCGCAAAATAATGAGTTGAGAACTGAGATAGTTTCTCAAAAAGATGACTTGAAAGCCGAAATGGCGTACAAAATAATGAGTTGAGAACTGAGATAGTTTCTCAAAAAAGATGACTTGAAAGCTGAAATAGCCGCAAAATAATGAGTTGAGAACTGAGATAGTTTCTCAAAAAGATGACTTGAAAGCCGAAATGGCCGCACAAAATAATGACAACTGAGATAGTTTCTGAAAAAGATGACTTGAAAGCTGAAATAGCCGCAAAATAATGAGTTGAGAACTGAGATAGTTTCTCAAAAAGATGACTTGAAAGCCGAAATGGCCGCACAAAATAATGAGTTGAGAACTGAGATAGTTTCTCAAAAAGATGACTTGAAAGCTGAAATAGCCGCACAAAATAATGAGATGAGAGCTGAAGTGGCTTCTCAAATTGGTAAGATTTCTGATAAGTGTAAGGACATTATGACCGAACTAAATAGTGTAAAAGATGATCTTGATAGTGTAAAGTAGATTACAAACATGAAATTGAAATTGTAAAAACTGATTGTGAACGCCAGTTTCAGATTTTGAGAAATTAAATGTTACCTTCTGCTTGTGAAAATATTGTTGCGGATCACAAAAACGGATAGCACTGGGCGTGAGTTTTAAAAGCTATATTTCAAAACCAAATTCAATACAAGGTAAATTGTTACAAAGGAAATATGGATGAAGTATCTTATTAACAAATCAACTATTAACATGCACAAGTCATCAATCTTCCTGCGTAGAGCACACAATATCAGCTCTGTGTATTTTACTAAATACTACCTTTTACTTGATTTACCAGGTCACCCGAAGATCTTCACTCGTAAACCAATTCTCGTCCTGTGCTAATAACTGTTCACACACTAGCCGAACAAAAAGACAGTCCGTGTAGACATTCGAAGTTAGCCATAAAAGTTCCCACTTTTATACTTCCGCGTATACACAACACATCAAGTTACTTCTTGATACTTAACGATAAAAGATCCCACTTTTATCCTTCCGCGTATACACAACACATCAAGTTACTTCTTGATACTTACGCGCACTGTCTCAGAACAGCTCACCGTCCATTTTCGAACTCTCCCGACCGTTACAACACAACGACCGTTACAATACAAAACGACCGTTAACGCTCCACTCTTCTTCTCCAAATTCTCCCAAAGTTCTTATTCGTTGGCTGAAACTTTTTGCTTTCGGTTGCCAGATTCCTTCTGTCGTAACACTGCCCCCTTCCTAGGTCTTGTTCGTCCCGAACAATTCTGGATTCCAAAGTTTCTTCAGTTCTTCGATGAAACGGGGCCAAACGATCCACGTGAACCACCTTGCACTTTGTAGATGGACGTCGACGAATGCGATATACCACGTCTGTGTCAAAATGAAAGCGAATCTCATTATAACGTAGATTTCTTTTCTGACTGAAGCCTCGTCCACAAACATAATACGTGTAAGGCCTATAGCCCTTGTGAACACGTTTATGTCTCTGCAGGGAGAAGAATCGACTAAGAGTTTTCGTGCAAAACCTGTAAAAAGTTTTCTTCTTTGTCGAAAGTTTTCTTCTTTGGATTTTTGCTTCTATCAAGAGTAACAAGGAATGAAAGTCATTAGTGACAGAAAATCTAGGGAGAATTTTCATCCTGCAATCTGACCCTTTTGTCAGTTGACTTTCACTTAATTCAGAACTGTCGTGATGAACCTTCAGCCATATTTCACCTGATTCAATTTGATCCCCAAGGTGCTTCACAACTATAATATCAGCTCCATAATTCTTTTTAGCTCTTCGGTCCATCTCCTCCTTCCATACTCTTGCTAGAACTGCAGCTTCTAATCCGACAACCTTACCTGTTTCTCCTGTATAAGTGAAATCAGTGATGTGTCGGGCTACTAGCAATATTTTTTCTGTTTTATCTTCACATAGCCAGCTTGCAACATCTTCAGATACTCCTTGTTCTATTAACATGTTACGAAACTTGTTCAAAGCATTGCCATTATGCAGAACCTTGCAGACACGTGATGCTTCATCTACCCTATTATCCACAATGTTTACCAAACGCAGAAGTTCTCCTCCTAACTCTTCGACGAGCTCTTGCAGTTCCAAGGATCCGTTACCGAGGAAACACTGAACAGCTTCCATCACTTCCAGAGAGTTGTCAACAGAGTTTTCAAGAGGTGAATCCATGTTGCTGATAACAGCTGAACAACTCAAACTCTTCATTCCACGAGCTTGTGATGCTGCAACCATTTTCTTAACTAAATCAACAGCAACATCTTCTGTACTGATGGGATCAATAGCTCCTTTTCCGAATTCATCATCATAAACCAAAGCGCACACTCCTTCAGCCAGCTTTTTGGACACAATTGAGCATCTCATTAGAGGAACGCTATCTACGGTAGCCGTCAGATCCTTGCAGCGGTAAATCTCCTTATCTGTTGGCACCAGCTCCTCTGTCTGTCCTACGATGCAGCATCCGACGTCTTCCATCATCTGCTCGATTTTATCTTTAGTGCAGTCGACTGTGAAGCCAGGGATGGATTCCAATTTGTACAGAGTATCTCCCGTCAATTGGAGAGCACGACCGGAGATCATAGGGACCTTGAGACCTAAAGCAGCAAGTGCAGGAGCCAAGACAAGACTCACTTTGTCGCTGACAACTCTTGTGCTGTGTTTATCCACCATCCGATGGCGCCACTCGGGTCTCCAGCAAAACACATGACCCGAGGAGGTCATATTTGCTGTTTCTTCCGAATTCACTTTCTTGGAGCTCTCATTGTAATTAGCCAGGGAAATATCAGTCATGATTGCCAAATTGTTCATTCTGGAGATCAGCGACGAGTTCTGTAACATGATATTGTCCACTTTAGAGCTCTTGTAATCGTGATAAAACTTCTCTATATTCTTATAATCTAAATGGTTATAATGTCCAAATCTGTGCATTGACTGTTCAGAAAAGAAATTCAGCATGGCTACGTTAAGATTTTCTGAGGGCTTCACTTCTCTCTGATCGTAACTCTGAGGCTTAGTTTCATCCAGAAAGTTAGTCTTTGAAGTACTGTCTCTGCCTGAAGCTCTTTTACTAGCATCACTTGTTATGCTTCTAAGGCATTCTTCGGAATTCCTCTTCCTTAATTCCCCACTTTCTATAAACGATTCAAGTGTGGCTATATGCTTCGGAAAAATCTCTCCGACTTCCGCGGTAAAGTCGAATGGCACTTTGTATCTATGATGAATGGACGCCTCTTCTTTACTCGGACCACTCTGCGAAACGTAAACTCTGTTTCGTTCCCCCTCATTACCACTCGTTACTCTGCCTTTGCGATAATTGTCCATGACACATTTTGCTGACGGCGAGGAATAGAATACCTTTCGTGTGGATCTCTCTTCAGATCGTGCCAGACTTGTATACCTAGGTATTTTGAAGTGCAAAGCGTACTGTATAGTCTCACAGCTCTCTGATCTGTGTGATTGTTCTTCACAGTTCCTAGACATGTCACCAGCGACATAGACACTCTGCCATGCATTACCAGTAGTTGCGTGGTCAAAGGCATTATCTGCGCTATCTCTACGATTCTTGATTTCCAGTAGCAGATCCACACTTTTATATGCGTTGCCTTTCTCTTTTTCTTTTCCATGTTTACAATCTAACTTAACACTATCAAGATCAACTTTTTCACTGACAAATTCAACATTTAAACTATTGAATTGTCTATTGAGTTCGGTTTTACTATCCTTGAACTGATCAATAATCTTACCAACTTGAGGAGCCACTTCATCTCTCATCTCAGTATTTTGTGCGGCCATTTCGGCTTTCAAGTCACCTATTTTATCGCTTTGGGCAGCTAGATCACTTTTAATATCAGTCATCTGCGTAGCCATATCGGCTTTCATATCGGTCACCAGCGTAGCAATAACGGCTTTCCTATCAGTCATCAGCGTAGCAATAACGGCTTTCCTATCAGTCATCAGCGTAGCCATATCGGCTTTCATATCAGTCATCAGCGTAGTCATATCGGCTTTCATATCTTTCATATCAGTCGTCAGCGTAGTCATATCGGCTTTCATATCTTTCATAACAGTCATCTGCGTAGCCATATCGACTTTCAAACTATTTATCAACTTTACTAATTCATCCATACTTCTAGTTAACGGCATTCAAAAAATTATCCCGCTTCTGACACCAAATGTTGCGGATCACAAAAACGGATAGCACTGGGCGTGAGTTTTAAAAGCTATATTTCAAAACCAAATTCAATACAAGGTAAATTGTTACAAAGGAAATATGGATGAAGTATCTTATTAACAAATCAACTATTAACATGCACAAGTCATCAATCTTCCTGCGTAGAGCACACAATATCAGCTCTGTGTATTTTACTAAATACTACCTTTTACTTGATTTACCAGGTCACCCGAAGATCTTCACTCGTAAACCAATTCTCGTCCTGTGCTAATAACTGTTCACACACTAGCCGAACAAAAAGACAGTCCGTGTAGACATTCGAAGTTAGCCATAAAAGTTCCCACTTTTATACTTCCGCGTATACACAACACATCAAGTTACTTCTTGATACTTAACGATAAAAGATCCCACTTTTATCCTTCCGCGTATACACAACACATCAAGTTACTTCTTGATACTTACGCGCACTGTCTCAGAACAGCTCACCGTCCATTTTCGAACTCTCCCGACCGTTACAACACAACGACCGTTACAATACAAAACGACCGTTAACGCTCCACTCTTCTTCTCCAAATTCTCCCAAAGTTCTTATTCGTTGGCTGAAACTTTTTGCTTTCGGTTGCCAGATTCCTTCTGTCGTAACAATATTAATTCTAGTGAAAATAATGTTATTATACATATCGCTAGAAATACAACTAAACCTTCTACATATGATGGTCAATCATCTTGGACAGTATTTAAAACACAATTTGAAGTTATCGCTAGAGCCAATGAGTGGAATGAATTCCAAAAGGCCAGTTTTCTTGCAGCTTCCTTAAGAAATTCTGCTGCAGAAGTTTTGCAGTCTGTTCCAGAAGAAAAACGACTTGATTATCAATGTCTAGTTTCTGCATTAGAACTTAGGTTTGGTGATAGTTATTTAAAACAATATTATGTGACTCAATTTAAACATCGCTTGCAGAAAAGTGGTGAAACTTTGCAAGAGCTTACTAGTGATATCTAGCGTCTAGCTAGATTGGCTTATAGTAACTGTCCACCAGAAATTCGAGATAACTTAGCTCAATTACAATTTATTGATGCTATAGCTGACCTTGACACTCAACAATCTCTGAGGATGTTTGAAGGTGGATCCTTAAAGTCAGCTGTGGTACATGCTATGAAATACGAGTGCTCCATGCTTTCCTCCCGAGCGAACAAACGTACAGTAAGATTTGTGAGGGCACAAGAAACTGTAGAAAAGGATAATGAAATGAAAGAACTAACCAAAGCCATACTATCCGTTTTGAAAGATATCAAAGGTTCTTCTTCAAAAACTACCACAGACCTTCAGTGTTGGAATTGTGGCAAGACCGGACACATTCGTACCAACTGTAATAGGAAACGAATGAGGAGTCCAAGTCCATCAACTAGACAACAGGATCAGGGAAACAAATTAGTCAGTCTTGCGGGGCAAAGACTGGCTGTTGATTGGTTGGCCCCAGGGGAAGTCGCCCACGTTTCAACATTACATGGTGATAATAATGGATTAGTAGCTGATGGAGCCATAAATGGAATACCTTGCCGTATGATAGTCGACACTGGTGCAAATGTAACTTTACTCAGAACGGATATAATAAAGAAAATAATACCTCACCCAAACTTGAATACTACACAGTCTAAAATAAGCCTACAAACAGCCACTGGAGATCGTGCAAAAGTCCATGGAAAAATAGAACTTAACATCCGAGTTGGTAGCTGTCTGGTACACCATCCTGTTTACATCGCTGACATCTACGATGAATGCATATTAGGCCTTGATTTTCTTAAGAAACATGGATTCAACATTAGACCCAGTGATAACCTACTCATCTATGAGACAGAAGAGATTCCTCTGCTTAGCCGGACGTCTGATTCTTTACCAAGCGTAACTCCAATATTAGTGACGGAAGACACAGAGATCCCAGCACAAAGTGAAGTTATAGTCCGTGGATATCGGGCGGGGACTTCTGGGGCCTTCCGAGTTACTGATGCCTCTGGTAAAGGAGCTTTGGCTCATGATATCCTGGTAGTAAGGACTTTAGTCAGAATAGATAAACAGATTCCTATCAGAGTGATGAACTGTAACAAATCCAATAGAATGTTAAAAAAAAGATGAAGAATTAGCAATATGTGAAGCTGTTACCTGTGTAACAAGTATAAATAAAATAGAAGTTATTGATTCAAATCAAAATCATACAGACATCCCATCTCATCTTACTGAATTATGGAGAGAAACAAGACGAATATTAACTGAAAACCAAGCTGTTAAGGCCGAGAACCTATTAAAAGAATTTTCTGACATTTTTTCTGCCACATCAAATGATTATGGCCGTACTAACCAGACAGAACGTAAAATCAACACTGTTGATTCTCCTCCAGTTCATCTGCCGGCAAGAAGGCTTCCATTGGCAAAAAGAGAGACGGAACAACTCATAAAGGACATGGAAGCTCAGGGCATTATAGAACCATCACAGAGTTCCTGGACTTCACCAGTAGTTCTTGTCAAGAGAAAGGATGGATCTACACGATTTTGTGTAGATTATCGCAGATTAAATGACGTAACAAAGAAAGACTCCTTTCCTTTACCCAGGATTGATGATACATTGGACACTTTATCTGGGTCAGAATGGTTCTCAACATTAGACTTAAAGAGCAGCTATTGGCAAGTTGGTATATGTCCTGAAGACCGTGAGAAAACAGCTTTCGCTACAGGGAATGGACTTTGGCAGTTTAAGGTGATGCCATTTGGACTTTGTAACGCACCTGCCACATTTGAACGACTAATGGAGTCAGTGCTCAAAGGTTTGTCTTGGGAGGTCTGCCTGGTTTACTTGGACGACATCATAGTTCTTGGAAGACCTTTTGAAGAACATTTGAGAAATCTTCGTCAAGTATTTGAAAAACTTAAGGCAGCCAGGTTAAAATTGGGACTGACAAAGTGTAAACTGTTCCAGCAAGAAGTTCATTACCTTGGTCATGTGATCACTACATCAGGGATTAAGACTGATCCTAGTAAGATAGAAGCTGTAAGAGACTGGCCTCCACCACAAGATGTTCATCAACTTCGTAGTTTTATTGGACTTTGCACCTACTATAGAAGATTTGTCAAAGGTTTCTCCAACATCGCCAGACCATTACATCGTCTGACAGAAGGGGGTAAGCGGTTCATGTGGACCACCGAATGTGATGTAGCCTTTCAACAGCTAAAGAAAACTCTTTCCACAGCACCAGTGCTAGCGTACCCACAAACTGGAAAACAATTCATAATAGATACTGACGTAACACAGGAGTTGGTGCTGTACTTTCACAAGAACAACACGGACAAGAGAAAGTTATTGCATACTTTAGTAAAACCTTATCCAAACCAGAGCGGAATTATTGTGTAACACGCAAAGAACTGTTGGCAATAGTAAAAGCAATAGAACATTTTCATCATTATCTCTATGGCCAGAAATTCCTTTTACGTACTGATCATTCTGCACTTAGATGGTTATTAAACTTCAAAAACCCTGAAGGACAAATCGCTAGGTGGATACAACGATTACAAGAATACAATTTCTCCATTGAACAATGAAATTCGAAGTGGTAAAATGCATAAGAATGCAGATGCTCTTTCCAGACGTCCATGTATTGGCAACTGTAAACATTGCTATAATGCAGAACTGAAATTTGGAACTAAAGAGATAATGCCCATAAGACAAATAGTATCGACACAAGCAAACAGTGATACCCCTAACATCTGGAACCCAATTGAAATCAGAAAGGCCCAACTAGATGATGAAGATATAAAACCAATATTAGAATTGATTGAAAAATCTGATGTAAGACCTAATTGGGAGCATATCTCGAGGTATAGTCCAACTACTAAAAGTTACTGGGCACAGTGGGACTCCTTAAAAATGAAAGACGGTGGATTATACAGAAGATGGGAGAATCCCACTGGACGGCTGATCCGTTGGCAGATAATCCTTCCTCGCTCCCGAGTGGAACTTGTGATGAAAGATGTACATGATAGTGCCACTGGAGGACACTTCGGTGTTAATAAGACATTAGCCAAAGCCAGGGAACGATTTCATTGATGAAAAGTAGGGCAGACGTTGAAAGATGGTGTAGGCAGTGTGAAGCCTGTGCAGCAAAGAAAGGCCCTAAGACTAGGAGTTGGGGTAAGTTGCAGACGTATAACGTTGGTGCCCCTTTTGAAAGAATAGCCATTGATGTAATGGGTCCGTTTCCTAGAACTGATAATGGAAATCGATATTTATTAGTGGTAATGGATTATTTCACAAAGTGGCCTGAAGTATATCCCATCCAAGATCAGGAAGCAACAACAGTGGCAGAGATGATAGTTAATAATTTGATTAGTAGGTATGGAGTACCTTTACAACTCCACTCTAACCAAGGACGGAATTTTGAATCCAATGTGTTTAAAGGTATCTGTCAATTATTAGGCATTCAGAAAACCAGAACAACTCCCTTACATCCTCAGTCGGATGGTATGGTTGAAAGATTCAATAGAACAATTGCTCGGCATTTAGCATTATTTGTGAACGACCACCAACGTGACTGACCACTCCTTTTGCTGGCATATAGAACGGCAGTGCATGAGACAACTGGAAGACACCTTCCATGATGCTTTTTGGAAGAGAGTTACATCTTCCCTGTGACTTTTATATGGTCGGCCCGAAGCAATGCCTGTGTCCACTCCACAATACGTACAAGAATTACAACAACGACTAGAAGAAATCCATCACTCCGTTAAACATAACATCAACATAGCAAGTGACAGAACCAAAACAAGATATGACAGTAAAATAAATGGAACTGTTTTCAATCAAGGAGATCTTGTCTGGCTATACAATCCACATAGACAGAAGAGACTATCTCCAAAACTTCAGAAACCTTGGGAAGGTCCATATACAATAGTTAACAGGATTAATGACATGATATATCGCATTCGTCGACGTCCAGCTACAAAGTGCAAGGTGGTTCACGTGGATCGTTTGGCCCCGTTTCATCGAAGAACTGTAGAAGCTTTGGAATCCAGAATTGTTCAGGACGAACAAGACCTAAGAAGGGGGCAGTGTTGCGACAGATGAACGAGCAACAGTGACTTCATGACTTAACGTAACATAAACTCTCGTGTGTGCTTCTACGAGAGATTTAATTAGCCAACGAATTGGAACTGAGAACGATTTGGAAGAATGAAAAATAGAGCAGTGCAGTGTGTTAAAAGTTGTGAGATCTGAAAGGATGTTCAGGTGGTCTGATTCAGTGCACGATAAGTAAAAGACAAGAAGTATCTTTTATGTGATGTGTGCGCTGGCGGTCGTTTTGTTTTGCTAGTTTGATAAGTCCAGTGATTTAATCAAAGACGAAGGATTATTTACGCATGAAGTGAATGTATTCAAGAGATATGACGGACAAAGTGAAGAGGTAGTATTTTAGTACAACAGACAGAGCTGATATTGTATGGCTCTATACAGAAAGGTTAATGACTTATGTTTGATAGTAGTTAATTTGTTTATAAAATACTTCATCCATATTTCGTTACAATTTACATTGTATTGTAATTGGTTTGAAAATATAGTTATTAGTACTCACGCTCAGTGCCTATCCATTTTAAATTTGCAACA
Source organism: Ryuthela nishihirai (assembly GCA_038380435.1). NCBI lineage: Eukaryota > Metazoa > Arthropoda > Arachnida > Araneae > Heptathelidae > Ryuthela > Ryuthela nishihirai. The sequence goes on from JAWZYU010000028.1 coordinate 56,268,367, forward strand.
CTACTATCCTTTTGTGTAATCTTAAGTTTACTTGTTTATTTTTTTCATTATCTTTTTTTTTTCCATTCAAATTATTTAATCTAAATAAATATATCAACTGTTATATTTCCTACAGACATGCTATGTAGCTTTGTGAGACAACTGTAAATCGTTCTGTAACATATTATGAGAAAATAAAGATTCATTTATTATTTAAAAAAAAAAAGGAATAGGGACACTTTTAACGCTGGGACTTTTAAGAATCTATGGAGAGTGTGGAGAAATAGACGTATTCACCTTAAGACTAAAATTCGGCTGTATAATAGTTTGGCTCTTTCTAGGGTTGGTTACGGTAGCGAAATTTGGACCCTTTTTTAAACAAGATAACAGTAAACTAGATGCTTTTGATTCTAGATGCTTATAATTTCAAATATAAATTGTATAGACCATTAATGTGTAAAATCTACAAATTAAGATCAGGAGCTACCACACTTAACCCTTTCTTATTCAAAATTAAACAAATTACGTCTCCAAATTGCCCTCATTGCAATACTCTAGAATCCATTAATCATGTCCTACTAAATTGTCCCAAATATACTCTTGAAAGAAATATTTTATTCAAAAACCTAATTTTACTTGGAATTGATGAATTTACCATCACTAATTTATTAGATTTTCCAAACTCAATTATTAAGCAAAAAATTTTTTGCCTTTTAGAACGATTTCTTAAAGATACGAACCTTTGGAAAAAAATATAAAAAATTTTTCAACCTAATTAAGTATTCATAAAACTCTAATCTCAACTAATATATTCAGAAAGTTTGCAAATATCATCAAATGAAGTTCCTTCTCTTGAGCTTAGCTCCGCCCATTCCACCTCGCACAGATTTAGAGAATTTCGATTGGAGAGATGAGAAAGCCGGCAACGGACGTTTCAGAAAACTGTAACGTTGAGCAAGCAAGCTTATGCACTATCTTGGGCATTAGGTGGTTCAACTTTGTAAGTAATGATGAGGTTAGGCGAAGGAGTTAGCAACCTCCTTTGAGCAGCATATTGTGCAGAGAGTACGGTGACCAAATCTCCCCGTTTTTGTAGTCGCCGACAAATAAATGTCTCTAGAATTTATTTTCAAATATTATTTTTAATATTAAATTAGCTTTACAATATGAGCAGATCTTTTACTAGTACGATAGTAGTTCCAACACTGTTATAAAAAGATCGACCGGAAATGCAGGTGACTGAAAATTGAGGCTAGAATTTTAAAACGAAAGTCGATAATTGCGAGATGGCAAACTAGGCTGACCAGAAAACGGGAATGTTTGCTGATCTTAGTCGACAGTTCGCAACTGAATTCATACTGAATTTTCAAATGTCCCCAGATCGCCTTCTGTAGAGAATACTTCCTTAGTTTGGCCATGTTCCCGTATGCATAACTATAGAATAGCGAATAGGTTTATGAATAGTGTGCCTAAAGGCCTCAGAAAGAGGGGAAAACCTGGAATGCGGTAGGCAGATAATATCAAACAAGGCCTTGCTAAAATTGGCCTACAGTGACGAGATATAGCAGATGTAGCTCAGGAGAGATATGTTTATTTATCCAACCAGATATTACACAATCTGGTTAGACCTCCGTAGCCCATGGCTGTTTGTGGGTGATGATGATGACGAAAATGTCATTAAAATGAAAATTTTAATGCTAATACATGCATTAATAATATTGGATGTGATGGGTAGGTAATTTCAAACATGGTTGGACCTCTGTAGCTCATTACTGCTTGAGGATTCCTTATGTAGTTTAGGTATTCCACTAATTTTAATCCATTCCTGGTTGACGTCGTTAAAAGTGGTTATTAGCCATCATACTGAAATAAAAACAGATTTTCACAAACATGCAACAGTATTTCCTTTTTTACTTTGTTAATAGTAACCTCCGCTTCAAAGATGAGGTTTAGCAGCGAAATTTTAATGCTTTTAAATTCAATCGTTTAAAGGGAAAGTGGTAGCCTGAAAAGGCGCATTTTATCTCGTTTTCGAAATGAGCAAGATAATGTTTTCACTTTGTCGTGCGTCTGTCTGTCTGTCTGTCTATCTGTTTGTCCATCCGTCTGTAGGCATCCAACATTTTTGTTTTCAGAGAAATATTAAAAATTATTTTTGGATTTGGATAGGTATTGACTAAATATTAAGATTTGCACTTTCCGAATCTTTAAAAAGTTTAAACTGCGCCCTCTAACAGTGGAAAAAGTTGAAAATTTTAAAATTTTAAATGAATGTTGCAAACGATGTATTTAAGCTAGAAATTCGAAGTTTTGGTGGTAGAATGTGAACATCACGAGGTTTGCGTAAGCAACACTAGAAATTTGAAATTTTGAAGGTAGAATGTGAAGGCCATGTAATTTGCATTTTCAACTTTATTGATGCATTGATAATGAGTGTTGATTATAGGTTGAAGGCAGTGGTGGATTTAAATTTTAGACACCCCAGGCACGGATATCATTGCAAGGTGCCCCAAGGGGAGACTGGTTTGTTAAAAATGCCAACTTTTCATGATGAAATTTCTAAATTCAAATATTCTGTTATAAACTTTGTTTCTGTTATAATACTTTTGTTATAAACTTTACATAATTGAACATAAAATGCAAAAAAAGTGTTAGTTTGTAAATAGATGTATGTAATTAACATAGCAATAATATGCAAAGCATATACTTACAAAATTAAAGTAGTACTTTTCCCAATTTTTGACTAGCAAACACATAAATTTAATGATCGAAATTAAAATTTTAAATATATTGTTTTAATAAACAGTAAGGATAAATTTTGTCTTACAGAAGAAGCGTTAGTTTTGCACCTACGTTAATCAGCATCTAGTTGAAGTGCATAACAATGCATTTGTTAGGTATAGTCTGAGGTTTTGTATATTTATCGAATTTTTAGTATAAATGGATCGTTTGCATTATTCGTTGAAAGTTTTTGGCGTCTTTTACGTTTTCCACCGCTAGATGGCACAATTAAAATTATTGGGAAATACGGAAAAGGAGAATCCTAATATTTCATCAATAACCATCGAACCCGAAAGAAATTTTCAATTTTTTTCTAAAAGCCACAAAAAGTTTATTTCTACAGACGGAGAGACAGACAAACAGACTACAAAATGAAAGTATTAGCTCGCTTTTTCTTTTTTATTAACCAGCTTAAAGTGAATAGAAAGCGATTCCTTGGGGTGTTTCTCGTGGACAATCCCAGAGTACTTCTCATGGGGCGAAATTTCGTTTAGGAACGATCTTTGCCGTATGTGCCGATATCCATGTATTTGCCCGAACCGTTTTTTGCGCCCAGTCTGTCTCTGCATCATCTTACCCTCTAGGTTTGGAACATAAGTGCTTTAGACACTCCGCTCCCCCTCCCCCCTTCAGTACGAAAACCTGGTTGCCACTTGTTCCCATTGCTACTGTGCGGTGATAAGGTTATGGACGAGAATCTCTGACTGAAAAGTCTTCACCTTTGATTCTTTATTCCAGTAGAAGCAAACTGTAGGTTAGATAAGTGTGAGTAACGGGCAAAGCGAAGAGGTTATCAGATTAACCCCAATTCTCCCAACAGTTAACGGTGCAAGAGGAACCACTTACCGCTCTGCTCTTGAATTTGAAAAGTTTCTTCGGCAGCTTCGAGACGGTCTGTTGTAGATCGGAAATTTTCGACTCTGATACCGCCGCTTGTCCGAGCAGCGATCAGCTGTATCTAGGACAGTATCTGCGTCCGATTGGTGGAACGGAACACGTGACCGCTCGCGTAATTCACCTGAACCAGACGGCCAGTCGACCCTGAGGGCACGTGACGCAGGACATCATTGTCACGTGTAATTAGTTGCCACATTGTCAGGAAGGAGGAACCGAACGAAAGGAGTGATAAAGACTAGGCGACAATCACAACAAGAGGTCACATTAAGCGTCACTAGAAAACGAGATATTACATTACAGATCTTTCGTAAGTATTCGTTTTTTCAGAGATTTCGGAATGTTTGGTAGGGTAGGGGAATAGAAAGTTGATCAAATCTTCTTCCTTTTCCTTTTCGTAGAATGCGTTATTCTCTCTCCATACGATATGTTGATGAATTGCGATAGATTTTTTTATGTCGCGGTGGATCCCACATTTCAATTTTTTTCTGTTTCTAATTAACGTTCCCCTTACATAGAATACGCATGGAGTGAAGTCTTTGAAGAAGTAGCTGCAAGACTCATTATAACAAGTGAACTTTTTGTCCTAAGCAAATTGTTTGATTTCATTAGTTCCATTGTCCAATGCAAATAATACGCAGAAAAACTAGAGCGGGAAAGGTTAAAAAATTTCGCACTTCACTATAAGAGATTTATCTTAAGATTAGGCGTAGGAGATGCCAATGTGCCAAAAGGAGGACTAAAATGTTAGAAATGGAGTCACAGTGGCGGTCATAAGGAAGGGGCCACGGGGGCTTTGTCCCCTTCGAAGAAACCCGCAAGTGTTTCATTTTTTCATTTCAACAGCCAGCCAATTTCTTTTAATTTTAATTTTTTATAAGAAGAGAAGACAAATCCCTGACTCCTTCAGCACTCCATATGAAGTCAAATGTAAAGACATATAAAGGATTTTGTACTCCAGAAATGATACTTTTCACTACAAAATCCTTCATATGTTCCTAAATGGCCCCCTCCAGGATTAAGACTTATGACCGCCCGTGCGGAGTCAAAGGAGGATGTGTTTACAATTTTGCGAAATGAAAAAAAAATAGTAGTTTTTACTAAGTTTATTTCAAGTATCCATTAAGAGTTCAGCGAGGAAAGGCATAATGTTTATTCATTTCACTTTAAGACATGTAACGTGTATGTTTTTATTCGTACTTGATCAAGTAAAAATGATTTATTTGGCTTTACTCGTATTATAATGGTTAGGGCGCTAACTACTGTTTCAGCAGGTAAACTTTGTATGTTTGAAAACTCTCGTTAACTCGAAGCTCAAAGGAAACAAAAAATAAAATCTAGTTATTGAATCTGTGCTAAAAATGCATATAAGCAGTTTTAAAACTAGTTAAGAATCCAACAACTGATTCCCACCTACTGAAATGCTTTTACTGAAATGCTTTTGTTAGCATTGAGTAAACCATTTCAGGAACTTTACTGATCAACATCAGGAAATTCTGCAAGTCTCATTATTTTCCTTTTTCGCAATCTAGATGTTTCAATACCATATCTTTGTTCTTTAAAACGATTGACAGAGTACTGCTAGGAATTCCGAATTCTTTGGTAATTGTCACTTTGTTGTCTGTTCATCTGTCTGTCCGTTGTAGACATCGAACTATTTTTGTTTTAAGAGATAAATTAAAAATTCTTTTTTTTTGGGGGTTGGTTAAGTATTTATGAAATATTACGATTCGCCCTTTCCCAATTTTCCTACAGTTATAATTGCTCCCTCTTAAGGCAGAAAAAGTTAAATTGCAAAATTTCAGACTAATATTGTAAGCGATGTACACTGAAGTGCCATTGAATTAGGGATAGGAGACGTTACCCAAATTCAGAACCGCAAGTCTCGCATTTGCGCGCATGTGTGGCTGAAACTCTGGTGATATATAGCTGTCAGCTTTGGCTTCCCCAGGCATTCGGCGTGAGAAGCGTAATGGGAAAGGCGCGGGATTTAGATGCATTTGACAGAGGGCTGATCATAGGTGCCCGACGGATGGGACACTCGATCTCCGAAATTGTCAAACGAACTTGGATTTTCTCGTACAGCAGTTTCAAGAGCGTTCCGGGAATAAGAAAATTCCTGCAAAAAAACAAGTACCCAGGCAAATTGCAAAGGATAACCAGCCTCGAATGATCATGGGCTTCACCGTCTGAGCCGCATCATACGAAACCAATAGGGGCCAAACATTATTTGAAATCACCTCCCATCTGAACGCGGGTTCCAGCTGGGAAGTCAGTGCACAGAACATGCAATGCTTACCTTATCGTCTCAGTTTCGGGAGCCGCCGACCTACGAGAGTCCCACTTCTAACGGCACGACACTAGGCTCAATGCCTTGCCTGAGCTAAAGGACATCAAAACTGGACCATCAAAAATTGACAACGGATAGCCTGGAGTGATGAATCCCGATTTAAACTTCATCATGCCAATGGGAGACTGAAGGTATGGTGCCAACCCCATGAGCCATGGATCCTGCATGTCAGGTCGGAACAGTACAAGCTGGTGGTAGCTCAGTGACGGCCTGGGGTGTTTTTAGTTGGATGTCTGTGGGACCTTTGGTACGTGTACTGACGACTCTCAATGCATCCTGGTACGAAGAACTCATGGCTGACCATTTACACCCATTTATGGCCATCATGCATCCCAATGGAGATGGCGTCTACCAGCAAGACAACTGTTCATCTCACAGGTCAAGGTTGGCTGCTGTATGGTTGCAGGAGCAGTCTGCTGACTTTGAAATAATGAATTGGCCACCTAGAAGCGCAGATTTAAATCCCATCGAAAATCTTTGGGATACCGTTGAGCAGAGTGTTCGGGCCCGTGTCCCATCAGCGACGACCTTGAGAGAATTGTGGGCAGCTCTGGAGGATGCATGGGTTGCCATACCTGTGGAACATTTACGCAAGCTTGTGGAGTCCTTGTCTCGTCGTACGGCGGCCGTTATCGGAGCCAGAGGGGGTTCTTTTGTGTTGAATAGGTATTGATAAACTATTTTGATTCACACATTTAGAATCAGACGGAAGCTTTAATGATGCCTTCTGACTGGTTCCCTTTGAAAATTCTGAAATTTTCAAAATTTTAGACGAATTTTTCTAACGATCTATTTGGACTGGAAATTTGATAATTTAGTGGTGGAGTGTGATGATTAACAGGTTTACATTGGCGGCAACGATTGCTTTTGGTTTTGACATTTGTCAGTTTGTTGGTTTGTACATTTGACAAAATGTTGTTCCACCATATCTTTCGAACGCGATAGAGAAACTTAATGATTTATGTGCCAAATGAAAGCTTCTGACGCTGGGAGTGTCATAGGCTGTAAAAGTTGACCCCCCGTACCTTCTTCCTCCCTAAAAAAGGGGAAATACGAAAACACTTAAGCTATATCTCCAGAACGCGAAGGCCCAAAATAACGAGCAATGTGTCGAATGAAAGTTTATGACGCGTGGAGTGTCGTTAGGCTATAAAAATAAATGACCCCCCCATGCTTTTTTCTCCTCTAAACAAAAGGGTGAAATGCGAAATATATGTTCCATTATATCTGTAGAACGTGAATGTCAAAAGTAACAAGCTGTACGTCGAATGAAAGTTGACGCCGGGAATGTCGTAGGCTACGAAAAACTGACCCCCCGTACTTCCCCCCCACCTAAAATATCTCCTGAACGCGAGTGCGGAAAGTAACGAGCTATGTGTCGAATGAATGTAACTCGCGAGTGTCATAAGTTATAAAAATTGACTCCCCTATGCTCTCTTCCCCCTCTAAAAAACGAGAAATGTGAAAGTCGTTCTACTATAGCTCATGTAATGACGTTCGTAAACTCTTTCGAATTTCGCTCCCACTATTTCCCTCTGATAAAATGTGAGGGAGACGGATTTTTGTGAGGGTCAATTTTAACGAGTCGTATCTCAAATTAAAGCTTATGATGTCTCCAATGTCGTGGTCTACCTCAAACGTGACTCCAAAAGACGGGTAATGTGATCGATGTTTATGAGTCATATATCATAATTTTTGAATGTAGGTGTTTTAATGACACAAAAATAAATATAAATTAAAAATTTAAAAAATACCTATCTTCCTATAGGGTCTTTGAAATGAATATGAATTCAGTGACCGATTGCATCATCTATATACTTTAGGTTTATTTTCTACATTTTAGGGCCATATAAGAAGATAGGTATTTTTTATTTTTCATTTTATACTTTTTATAAATTTAGTACTTAATTTTAAAAATGTCAATAATATTTCAGTGCAGTAATAATTAATGAAGTATTTTAGTTTATGTACACAAGATGATTTTTCCTTTAACCCTAGGGGATAGGAAAATCCAACTTTTTCATTTTAAGGAATAAATGAGATTGACTTTTTGAATTTCATACGGCAAATAATATGTTTTTATTTGCATTTTCCAATCTTTCATTAATGCAAATTACGACTGTTAAAGAGCGGAAAATTTGGAAAATGAAAAACTTCCTTTTCTCTGAAAACGAGTATCACATATTCGCCAGAAGCGATTTATATTCTTCTGGTTACCTATCTTCGTATTGCTTTTCGCTCGTCATTTGTCGGTTTGTCAGTTTGTGAATTTTTCAAAACAATTGTTCCACCATATCTTTCGAACTCGAGAGACAAACTTAATAATTTTTGTGTCAAATGAAAGCTTGTGAGGTGGGAAGTATCAAAACTATAAAAAAAATTACCCCCCATGTTTTCTTCCCCTCTAAAAAATGGAATATATGAAAACGATTGTTCCGCCTGTATCTTCGGAAAGGGAGGGCCGAAAGTAACGGGCTATGGCCAAGTGAAAGCTTGTTGGGTTGTTTTACCTCTGAGCAGCACTTGTTTTGACACATAATGTGCTAAATTGCTAGGCCACAAGGACCTTGAGCGCTCAGAGAAAATTTGGGGAGATGGCCCACTGGACAGCTGTTTAGGAGACAGAAGGCCATCCAGTATGTTCTTTAATGTGCACAGAGTATGACTCTCCCCCGCACAGAGGGCCACGGCTAAAAGTCCCATCTGATGGACAGCTGCTTTTTACAAGCCCATTTATGTCTCCAACTAAACGAGGCCAGGGAAGGGAGTTTCACAGAGATAAATTCAACACTGGACCAGGTGGTACTTGAACCTGGGAACTGAAGATTGCGAGTCTGGCAATAAAAGCTTGTGACATGGGTAGTGTCACAGGTTATAAAAATACCCCCCTCCCTATACCTTCTCCCCCCCAAAAAAATAAGGAGGAAAGCGTGAAATTAATTGTTCTATTATATTTTTACAAAGCGAGGGCCTAAGATAACAAGTCAGTAGGGAACACCTGTTGACTTATTAGCGGTCAGTAGTTGACGCCATTGTATGTCAAACGAAAGCCTGTGACTGGGGAATGTTGGAGACAATGGAAATATACCCTCCCCTTTGGTTTCTTCCTCCCTAAAAAAGAGGAAATTGGAAAGCCATTCTTTTACTGTATCTTCCGAACGCGAATGCCAATAATTACGAGTTAGGAGGCAAATGATAGCTGACTACTTCGAAATTTTCTCCTCATTCTCCTCTCTCCCAAAAGATGAAGGAAATTTCTCTGGAGTCGACCTCAAAGAGTTCCAAAATTAAATACTAAATTAAAGCATGTGACGTCTCCAATGTCATGGGCTACCTCTAACACGACTCAAAAAAGGGGATAAAATTGTAGTTAATGAGGTATATATCAAATGAAAATTTCTGAAGGTGGGTGTTTTTAGTGACAACGAGAAGTATAAATATATTAAAAATCAAAAAAAAACCTATCTTTCTATATGGGCCTAAAATGTAGAAAATAAACCAAATAACATATCGATGGTTGTCACTGAATTCGTGTTGACTTCAAAAGAAGATAGGACGCCGATTTACCTGCTCAACAAGATTAATCGCTGGCCACTCTTTCCTTGAATGGCTTGCTAGGCGTAAACTGGAAGGAGAGCTGTGTACCAATCCCCAGTGATGATGCACAGAACCGGCCAGGTCTAGCACCTAATGTCCGACCCTGCCTTCTCGTGGTGCAGGCCGTTAGTACATTTCAAAAGAGATATTCTCTTTTGGAAAGGAACGGAAGGGGAGTGCTGCCAGTTCAGTATGGCCTACTGATCTGGTCATCTATGGCCACTTTTTTCTTTTTTTTTCAACCCTGCTGAGGAGTGGTCAACTTCACAGGGTCCTGGTGCTGACCATTTATACCTACTAGACTGGGCTTGTTTATGGATTTGAGCTTGATTATGGATCCTGGACTTGCTGCACTGGTGGGCCTCTGTTGAGGGAGAGTCTGCCGCTGTGTTTTCTGTTTGCTTCTGGGTTGCCAGCTCTAAGTGAACAGAGGCATGGGATACCTTATATCAGCTGGTGGATAATCCTAATCAGAGGCCATCACAGGTACCTGAACCTTACTTAGCTAGTTGGGCATCGTCAAGCCTAAACTGGAGTAATGTGTGTCAGGCAGGCCATGTGACTCTTGAAAAAGTCCACTTGAAAAGGTGGTGCCTGAAGTTCTTATTAGCATTGGTGACTTCAGCCTTTAGCGGAGGAGGAACAGGTCTTTGCCCCATGCCTGCGATCAGGGGGCTGATTGATATTGTTGGCCCTACCAATCTCAATAAACCTAATTTCTTTAAAAATCCTACTAATCATTTTCTCTCTGCAGGAACGTGGAACGTGAGGACATTACATAGAGATTATTCTCTTGATGTCCTCATGCAGGAATTCCAGCGCTATAACCTAGATATTCTAGGCTTGCAAGAGACCAGATGGACAGGTAAAGGTGAGATACTTAAAAATAACTTTAAATTTCTCTTTACAGGGAGGGAGGATGGAAAGCATCACCAAGGCGTGGGTCTGCTGCTCAGCAGACATGCTAGTGATGCTCTTCTAGGATATGAGTGCATTAATGAAAGGTTACTTACAGCAAAATTTCAGACAAGCATTAAAGACTTGAATGTTATCTGCTGTTATGCCCCCACTGAGGATTCTGATGAGGATGAGAAGGATAGGTTTTACAGACAACTTCAGGATATTTTGAATTCTGTCAAGAAAGGAGATATTACCCTTGTTCTTGGTGACTTCAATGCCAAAGTTGGTACCGACTCTGACCTTTGGGGAGGAGTAATAGGCCGTTTTGTTATTGGTAGCTGCAATGGCAATGGGCAACGTCTCCTACAGGTAAGTAAACTCAATGGTTTCAGAATAACTAACACATATTACAAACACCGTGACATACATAAATACACATGGGTTTCACCTGATGGGCTGCATAAGAATATGATTGATTATATATTAATTAACAGCAAATGAGCTAGTTCTGTTAGAAATACCAGGGCATATAGGGGAGCTGAAATTGGATCTGACCATTACCTTGTTAAAAGTGTCTTGCAACTTAAACTTAAAAAGTGTTGTGCTAGGGTTAAAAAATTTACCTTTAATACTGAAGCTCTGAAAGACCCAGTTATAGCTAAAGCTTACCATGATAGGTTACTTAGTCATTATGACAGTCATGGTTTGCTTAATACTGAAGTTGAGGAAGAATGGGACCATTTTAAACAGGCTTTTGTGGAAACTAACAGTACTCTTTTAGGGAAAAAGGAGCAGAGGAGGCAGAATTATTTAAGTGATAAGGCACTTGAGCTTATTTCAGAAAGAAGGAACTGCAGGAATGTCCTTAATCAATACCCTACTAGTCCTAATAGAAAGGATTACAAAGAGCTTAATAAACGTGTAAAGGATCAGTTAGCTACTGATAAGAATCTTTCGCTTGATCGCCTTGCTGACAAAGCTGAGGAAGCAGTTAGACAGCACAACAGCAGAGAGCTGTACCAGATAGTTAATGTTTTGTGTGGTAGAAAACGAACAGGTATACAGAGATTGAAGGATAAACAAGGCAAGGTTATAGAAGGTGAGGATTCTGTCATGGCTAGGTGGGCTGAGCATTTCAGTGATGTTCTAAACAATGTGGTTAGTTCTACTCCCATTGTTTGCAATGATGATAGATGCATTGGTGGCTTTAATGTTGGCCCTATAACACAATCTGAAGTTAGTTTGGCTATTTCTAAACTTAAACTTCATAAATCCCCAGGGGTGGATGAAATTACTACGGAAATGCTTAGAGCTGGGAATGTTTCAGGTACCATTTGGATGACTGAAATTTTGAATAACTTTTATGATAAAGGCATGGTTCCTAAAGATTTTACCAGAGCTTATATTATTATCCCTATTTTCAAAAAAGGTGTTCGCAGTTCTTGTGATAACTATAGGGGTATCGGCCTACTCTCCGTTGCAGGTAAAGTTCTTTCCATGATTCTGCTTAATAGAATTAAGAATCTGGTTGACCGGCAATTGCGTGAATGTGGATTCAGAAGTGGTAGGGATGTGTAGATCAGATATTTTCACTTAGGCAGATTCTTGAGAAATGTTTCGAGTTTCAGAAACCTTTGGTTGCTAGCTTTGTTGATTTCAAAAAGGCTTTCGACTCTGTTGATCGTCATAATTTGTGGTTGATTGTGAGATCATATGGTATACCAGACAAGTTAGTTAACATAATGAAAGCTCTCTATAATAACACTGAGTCATGTGTGAGAGTTGGTAAGTCTTGTAGCAATTGGTTTAGCATTACTTCTGGTGTTCGACAAGGGTGCATTTTGTCTCCTTTTCTCTTTAGTTTGGTTGTTGATTATGTTATGCGAAATTCACTTCAGGGGAAAGCTTTTGGCCTTAAATGGGCTGGAGATACGAAAATTTCTGATTTAGATTATGCTGATGATTTAGCCCTTTTGGCAAATGATGTTGATGAGATGAACTCTTTCATTCGAACTGTTAATGAGACTGGTAGTACAGTAGGTTTGGTTATAAACAGAGAGAAAACTAAAGTGATGAAAATTGGTCAGGCAGGTTGTGATTCAGTTAATCTGAATGGTTGCAGTCTTGAGCAGGTGTCACAGTTTAATTACCTTGGGAGCTGCGTAACTGATACTGGTGATGTGCGGCATGAGATTAACAGACGAATAGGTATTGCTGCCGGGACTTTTAAGAATCTATGGAGATTGTGGAGAAATAGGCGTATACACCTAAAGACTAAAATTAGACTGTATAATAGTTTGGTTCTTTCTAGGGTTAGTTATGGTAGTGAAACTTGGACGCTGTGTAGGCAAGATAACAGGAAACTAGATGCTTTTGATTCTAGATGCTTACGCAGTATCTTGGGTATTAGGTGGTTTAACTTTGTAACTAATGATGAGGTTAGGCAAAGGAATCTGCAACCTCCTTTAAGCAGCATATTGTGCAGAGAGAGACCGCTGGTTTGGCCATGTTGCCCGTATGGATAATTATAGATTGGCGAATAGGGTTATGAACAGTGTGCCTAGAGGCCTCAGAAGGAGGGGGAGACCTAGGATGCGGTGGGCAGACAATGTCAAACAGGATCTTATTAGAATTGGTGTACAGTGGCCGGATGCAGCAGATGTAGCTCAGGACAGATATGCTTGGAGAATTAAACTGCGCGGTCTGGTTGGACCTCCGTAGCCCATGGCTGCTTGAGGATGATGATGATGATGATGTTACTAATGATTTAGATGGAATTTATTTCCAATGTGAATGCAGAAAAACGGTAATATTCTTTTTAAATTATAAAGATGGTACGATCGCTGAAGGCGGCAAAATTGAAATCTTATATAGCAGCTCAAAATAAAGTAAATCCACTAGAGGCTCAAAATAAAGTAATCCACTAGGCAACAATAAAGTTAGTTGGTGCAGTGAAATACAGCGTTGGAAAGCATTATCGTAACGTAACGGAATAACGAAATGATTTTTGAATCTCGTTTTGAATAACTTTAACGGAATTTCATAATGTACGATAAAACGTAAAAAATAAAAGAAAAATATTTTCGTTATTTCGTTATTCATTGGCACATTCCTAAAGAATTTGGCAAACATATCTTAAGACCGCTCCACACGTACCCATTTTCCTATGCGCCATTCCCTAAGTGGCTGATAAAAATCGTTCCTAATCCCCTTTAATGAACTTTTCACTGGGAACGGCATCGCGACTTGGGGAAATTTGGCGTTCCGTGCCTGTTGGAATTCCAGCTGCAGTCCACCCTCTCCGTCTGTCCCTTCCATAGCCTTGAAGGGTGTTTGAAACAAAGAAGGTCTAAGGAGAAGAAGTCGAGCTCTCGCTAAGCGTAAGTGGCGCCGCTAGGCGGATCTTCTCGGAACCCGAATCTGGCAAATTGATGTATGTACCAAAAACAAACTGTAAGGCGTTCTTCGCCACGCTATGCACATGCGCAGTAATGCCAATCTCATTTTCGTGTTCCTTGCTAGTTCGTGACATCGAGCCAAAGAAGGTCTAAGGAGAAGAAGGCTAGCTTCGCACAAGCGTAAGTGGCGCCGTTCTGCGGAATTTTACCGAAGCTGAACGTGGCAAATTGATGTGCATGCACAAAAACAACTGTAAGGGGCGATCTGCGCATGCGCAGTGCAATGATTTTTAGTTCACTGCAGCTGTGGTTTGTCTTACTCTTGGTATATTTATTGCGATTTAATCAGTGTTTCAACCTGTCTAACAGCCATGACTGTTTGGCATAGTGATAGCTGACCCTAAAGTTATTCAGTGAGTATTTTATCCCGTTCAGGAGTATATTTTACGATACCTGGAAAAGCCGTTGTATGTTTATTTTGAGTAATTTTGCAGAATTTTTAAAATTAATATGTAAATTAATACATTTAATCATCTTGCGAACATGTAAGTCAATGTATGTTGCATAAGGCTACACCTGGAGCATATCGACATATATAGGTGTCTGCAGTTTGTTCTAATAGTAAATTTTTTTATGGTTGATACTAGAAGTGCCTGCTGCCATCTATTGACAGTTTATACAAGTAAGAAACTCGATGTGACTTTTTTTTTGAAAATATCCTAAATTCTATAAAATATAATTAAACAAAACATGTTGTCTCGCATTAAGCCATAAATTTCACTTTATTATAATATATTAAATATAGTAGAATGTTCAAAATATTAAATTTTTTATGTTGAGCATAGCTACCTATTATTTTACAAAACGAGATTTTATTAAGGAAAATAATTTTAACTAATCCTTGTGAAAAGAAAATCATGATGGCAAAATTTAAGAAATGGACACTTTGAACAAAGTCAAAGTGTATGTAAAATTATTCACGTGGTGTAAGCTATTGAAAACCTTGCTGGGCAGTGGAAAAATAACGCATGGAACTGGCTTCTCTCCTGGCTAGGTGGCTTCACTGCAATACACGAATTTGCCATGTTTAGAGGGCGCTGCAATCGAAAAGTTTACATTACGTCTATGGAAGCTAGCTCTCTTCTTCCTTAGACACTCCTTGATCGAGCGAAGGAGTAACCGAAGCATTGTATGATAGAATTCTTGTTCATCCTTATTTTTTCTCAACTTTTGTAGATCTGCAGTCAGTATGGATACTTCAAATACGAATTTTGACGTCGCTTCAGTTTCCAGGTGAGTGCACTTTATTATATTTTAAATATATGATTTGAGTACTATTGCTGTATGTTTTAGGCTTAGAAACGTGTTGTGAGTAGAAACAGGTAGTGAATATGGCCACATAATTACCTTAGAAACAGGTAGTGAATATGGCCACATAATGTCAATTTCAAATTAAACCACGAGATAGTGATTATAGGTTAACCTATCTCCATTTTTAATAAAATTCTCTTAAGTTATATCTCGATAAAGTTTCTCTAAAGTTTGTATTCAATAATATCTATCTCATAAACCCGTAAGGGAGTTAATCCTGTCCAAGGGTTAGCTAGCTATCAAAATATATAGAGGTTTAACAGTAGCCTGTCTGTTCATATGATATAATGCAATGTCTGTGAGGTTCAAGGTTATGACTGAACCTCAGCAGAAAAACAGCACAGACATCCATGCCTTCCCCGTGCTCAAACCCAGGTCATTTTTTTCAGAAACCAAGCATGCTTTTTTTAAATCGGAAACCAGGCATAACTATGCAAGCCTATCATTGATAGCCTCCCCAAAAAATTATTAAGTGGCTATCATGAAATCAAGGTTATTAGATGTTTGCTCTATGTTTTACACATATTCGGTACACCATAAGTACTGAGTGTGTTGCTGATAACAGGCTAATCTTGAATACCAATTCCTTCAAGTGCCATAACTGGCACATGAACCAATCATTTCAAATTATGTAAACTGCTGTTTTTTGGCAAATTTCGCTTTTGGCAATAAAATATGCCATTGCTTCTTTCAGCATTTTTGCTGTGAATTTCTGAACAGGTTTAAAGTTATATCTAGAAACACAGGCTTTGGTGTCTCAATGTCATCTTGATGAGCTATTGAGCCTTAAACAAATCTATCTTTTAAAATAGAAGTCTGATTGCTTGGCTTTTATCTGACAGTAATTTCACCATAGCATTTTCTTTAAGCTCTGAATTTCATTTTGCACTGACATCAACCTTCTCTTAAATTTTCTAGGACCTGTATACAGCATGAGTTATCACTTTTATAGGCAATATCTGTTCTCATTGAAATTTCTATCATATCTTCTACAAGTGTCTCTCAATATAGGTATTTGTTACAAATGCTTGTATTGCACTCCCCCCCACACACACAAATATAACATAATTGAAATTTTATGCTATAAAAAATGTCAACTTTCATTTTTGCTGAGGCAGAATGGAATCTATGTCCTACATACAAATGACAATTGAAATTTCATGCTATTAAAAAAAAATGCAAATTGGTTTTATCTCAGTTGAGACAGAAGTTTACTCATGCTGTGTAACAAGTTCCTCCAGCCCACAAACATACACAAATAACATAATTGAAATTTCATGTTGTAAAAAAATATTGGAAGCTACTTTTTTCAGCTCAGGTAGAAAATCAAGTCCTCCCCACACACAAATGACTTAATTCAAATTTAATACTTTAAAAAAAAACAAATATTGGAAACTTTTCCATTTCAGTTGTGGTAGAAGGTAATCATGGCCCACACACACAAAAAATGGCATATTTAAAATTTCAAGCTATACAAAAACCCAAATATTTTAAAAATTTTATTTGAGCTGAGGCAGAAGGGAATTGAAGCTCCACACACACACATTAATGACATTCTTAAAATGTCATGTTATAAAAAATGGCATTGTGTCATTGAGTATTAAATATATTAGTTTTAATTACTGTAATTTTTTGTGATATAGAAAATTAATGAAAGTGCAAGTGTGATGTGATATATGAAATTACTGAAAGTGTATTGCAGTAATAGTGTTAGAAAGTGTAAATCAGTATGTGGATTAATTTGTTTTGCTTTTAAGATATATTGTTTGCTACACGTATGTGCTCTATTTTGATATTGGCTCAATCATGCTCTCAAACAGAAAATAATTTGCCAAATTTGCAAAATATTCTGTAAGATACAGACATTGAGAGAGAGATTTTGTGGTTTGTATTTTGGTACAGAATTTAAATAAATATGTTTTAAAAAAATGTTTTTGTTTGTTCTTGTTTATTATTTCAAAAAAGAAAAAAAAATGAACAGAAAAGGAACTGAAATATGAAAAATTATTTATAAATTGAAACTAATTTAAAATTAAAGGAAATAATTATACCTGCTGTTAATGATTTTCAAAAGTAAAAGGCATTTTAATATGAACCTAAAACAGGATTTTTTTAATGTTTTTCATATTGGATTATGCATTGCAGCAAAATAAAAAATATTGTAATAATTCTGGTAAAGCTAGTACGAAGAAAAAATAATATTGATTTCCATTAACTTTGCTAAATATAATATTTCATCTTTGAAATTGCTTAACGTTTATAATTGCTCCCAGTCCGATTTCATCTTGCTAGCTAAGCCGATTTTGCAATGGATGTAAAGAGGGGAAAAAAAAATACAATTCAACATGATGAATGGTACAGGCACCATGCCCCTATCGGTTTCGGAGGAGGCTTCACTGCGATGCACCAATTTGCCATGTTTAGAGGGCGCTCCAGTCGCACAGTTTACATTACGCCTATGGAAGCTAGCTCTCTTCTCCCTAGACACTCCTTGGTTTGAAAGGTTGAAGAACCACGTGGTGTCTTTTGGTGATAAGCGCATGCGCAATGAGGAGATGCTGGAATGGCGGAAAGACTCCGTATGGACACAATAGTGTTCACACCCTTAAGCCGGCAAATAGGGTGGGGTTGGTGATTAGCATTGGCGTCTTGTGAGGGAAAATGTGTACGTGTGGAGAGTCCGCTCCACACGTACACATTTTCCCTCACAAGACGCTCCACACGTTCAAGTACACGTACTCCATTCATGCAGAAGGAAAACATGACAATTACAATAGGGCGAAAATCGCAGGTATTTTGCAATTCCCTGTGATCGGCTAAGACGTTTTGAAAAGGAACTATGTAAGTGGGATAATTTGGGTGTAGGTTAGGGAATCAGAGGAAGGGGCCATTAATTTATTGACAATAGTCTACACTTTCGGTTTTGATCTTCCCACCAAACCTTTGACCTTCGACTTCCCTTCCCCCCTCCGAAACATTTTTATTGTGTATGTTTGCAAATCCGTTAACAATAAACCTCACCTTGTCATACGTTGAGAAAAATAAAGGTGGTAATTCTCATGTTTGAATCGAGCAGTGACGACGCGTATCTTGTTCTTCTCTGCAGTTCTTTTAAGAAGAGACTGCACAAAGTTAAATAGGTAATGTTTCCAATTTTTTTACTTATAGCTATACTTTAGTAGTTTGTTCCCACCCCAGTCCCCACCTTTGCACAGTGCTTTCCCCCTATGACGCCCCGACCACGCCCCCTTATTAATATTCATAATTAAAAATTTATTAATCCCTCTTTATTAAAAAACTTCATTAAAATTTCCTCCCCTTTATTAAAAAACCGTGGCGCCATCTAGTGTATATGATGAGTGCTATATTTAGAAAAGCCCTCAATTTTAGTCATAATTTTTCCAATTTTTGACGCCCCCTCATTAAAAAACCCTTATAAAAAATTCCGCCCCCTTTTATTAAAAACCAGTGGTGCCATCTAGTGTATATAAAGGCTATATTTTTCTGAATAACTAAAAAAATTTATTTGAAGTTCAATAAATTTCTCTTCGTAATTTTTTTCTCTCTACCATACTTTGAGATAAGTCCAGACTTTTGGCCTACTGTGCTGTGAAATAAACAAATCAGCTTTAGAATTAAAAAGATGAATCAACTGAAATCGGTATTGTGACAAATTAATTAGAATTTAATTCTGAAATTTTATGAAAATTAAAAATTTATAAATATTGATTTTTAATAAGACTTTTTCACATGATGTGAAAAAAATAGATTGACCTATGCAATTAAGGCTACCTCAAGAATACTTTTAATTATAAAACAGCCAAAAATCGTGTAATTAAATTTATAGTTAAAAATTACAGTAAGGTTCAGTAAGGTAAGGTAATCACAGTGCAGTAATTAAAATAAAATTGAAATATTTAATTCTCTAGCACAACAAATGTTGTATGCTTTTAAGTGTCAAAAGTTAAAGTGTTTATTTTAAACCACAAGCCAATGTTATGCAAGGTGATTTGGAATGCTCACATTAATAGGATATTCTGTCCTGTTTATAAAATGGAACAGTTTCTTGGCTGCTTTCTTTTATTAAACAATATGAATTTTCTCTTTGGGTGTTGGAATTTGATGACCTTTGATAAGTTTTTTACTGGGAAATGAAAAAATAATAAAAGAAAAATTAACATATAACCTTATGCGAGACGCTGAATGAAATATCCACAGCAACAAGTAGGCTGCCAAGTGATTCAGTATACAATTCTGAATAGCAGGATTTTTTTTTTTGGTTTTCAAATCATTAGACACTGAAGGCTGCAGAGAACCCGACGTCGGTTTGCCTCCCTCCTCATCGTATGAACTGATGGCAAATTCTTTTCAATGTTTGGAAATGGGAGGCCTTTACCATGCAGAACTAGTTGGAGAGCAGATTGTATATTCGGGTTTATACATGACCATCTTTATCTCTTCTAAACAAGATCCAATCAACAAATTTTATTGTCATATTCCTGTTTAGCACCTTGAAATTAGTAAAGATTGGCTACTGTTAGAGGTTTGTTAAATGTATCGCATGACTTGCACATCAGAAATTAATGTAATTTTGAACAGTAGAGAAATCTCATGGAATTTCTTTTTAAATTGCTAAAAGTTTTTACAGAAGTTGAAATGTAGTTTTCTTCAGGAATCCATGACCTGAGAGTGTGCCAGGTGCTCTGAGCTATCAAAACTAGTTTGATCACCCACTGAAGGCCATATTCTTTTTTTTTAGTCTACTATTCTTGAGAACACTAATTGTTTTTAAGTTAAAATAATTAGTAAAAAATTGGAAATAAATATTACAGGTGGAAAACATTTAATACTTTAATTATTAAAAAGCATTATAATCAGATTATATAAACTGAATATGGAGCAAGAGTGAAAATTTAACTAAATTCATACGAAATAGAAAAAGTACAAAGTATATTTGCTTTTGTTATTGCAAAGCTTTCCAGGTGTGCACTATTTGTCCATATTGCTTATGAAGAAATTGTCATAGAAGTCCACAGCCAATATCACATTTTAAAACCCAAGTGTAACTGCTGCAAGGTTAGCTCCAACTGTTTAAGCTTTATTTATGCTAAAAATGGCCTTGAGAAAAAGTACACTAATAAGCTTGAAAGGCTACAGTATAGGAATTCAGCTATAGATTCTTGTAAAAGAGATAATTTGTACACATTAAAGGTATATGCTGGATGGTTTTGATACAGCTTGCAGTAGATGAAGGTTCAAATATCTTCTAACGAGCAACATTTAGAATATTAATCCAGTTCTGCCCAACCCTTCCATTTTTTTCATTTGGTGTTAAGCTATAAAGATGTTGAACTATTGTGATTATTAATAGAATACCTGAAATTGAATATTCTAAATATTTTCGAGCCACAGGTTTGACAAAATTATTGGTGTGCTGTCATTCTCATGTTTCAGCATTGGTATTTTTTTTTTTATTTAACTGGGCCTTACCACTGATCAGAAACGAACATAATGGAGTTCAGGAGGTCCATTAGATGGAATAAAATTTCATGGCTCTACATGCAGAAAAACCATGACTTATACGTATTAAAGAACATGAGTCGACGTCTCTTTTGATCAACTGTATGCTAAAACCCCTTGTGTTGCATTATGTGATAAAAAAGTGTCCCTCAGGGGAAAATATTTTTACTAAATTTCTTGATTACCTTTAAAGTACTAAGATATTTTTGCACCTGTTCGTTATTTGGACAGAGTAATTTGAAAAATTTCTTTAATTAACAAATTATATATTGTGTAATACCTTGAAATATGATTAAATAGCTCTTAGTTCTCATGTTTAAGATTTTCTAACTAAAAATTTTAAGAGAAGACGTGTCAATATTTTCTGCTTTTAAAGTGGCTAATGATATTGTTATCACCTACTATTTTTCCCCCTTATGTATTTAATTTTTGTTTCTAGACTAACGTACTACATGAAGTAGGAGGAGTCAATTTTGGGAATGTTAAGGAGAATTCTAAAAAAAATTGCTGACAGATGATCTACTGCTCAATTCAGCTGGCTAGGAAATAAAGGAAAAAGGCCATTTGTGAGTTTGAGGGTGACAAAAGCAATATTTGGTAAGTTTTATGAGCACAGAACAAGTTTGAAAAGTATCTTTTATAATACTTTGAGTATCATTTTAACAGCAATATTATTTCTCTTCCACTTTTGAAAATAGAATATTTCAGATTGAGGAATAGGTTCCTTTTTTTTCGTTATGGAAATTATAGTTTGGTTGGTTGTTAACATTTCCCCTATTGAATATTCCTGCAAACGACCATTGTTATAATACAGACTCATTCACACATAATCTATATATATATATTTATTTTATGTACTATATTTTTTTATTTTCATGTTTTCTTTTAATGTCATGAAAGTAATCATTTTCTCTGAAATATGAAATCAGTAGTTTGTAGAAAGTGGATTTAAGAGATTTATTAGGAGGTTCTAAAATACTATTGAAATTATATTGAGAAATGTTATATTTTTGATAATATCTTTGTACATTTAATTTTTTCTATTGAAAGACAACATGTTCAATTGTGTGAGTAAATTGCAGAAAGTGCAGTTTGGGGAATCTAATTTTCTCATTTTATATGTAGAATTTGTAAGTGCTAAATTAGCTTTAACTCTCATTATAATATTTATTTCCTTTTTATTTAAACCAAAGTCATTGAATTTGGTCACTTTTCAGATATGTAAAATTTGTGTCTGTGTAATTTTTGTATATGCTATAGTTTAAAATGTTTATATCTGAAACTAAGTCTCATTAAATTTTATTGTATATGTGAAAATATATCTTACATTTTGGTTAATTGTATAGTTTAAATATATGAAATATTTAGAAATTAAGTAATAGTTTAAATATATTTTGCAGATGCTAAAAGAAAAATCTGTGCTGCCAGAATAAGTCGGATAGTGAAATAGAATCTTGTCAAAAATTGGCTGAGGTACGCCAAAGCAAGGCAACGCGTGCGTAACAGCTGAAAATTTGAATTCTACATCACATCTAATGTAAAACCTAATCCAAAAATCGAATGTAAATAAATTCGATTTTTTCTTATAAATTGTTGTCAGATATTTTTAGGATTACGTAATATTACACTGAGAGTGATGGAATAAAATTAATTTTTTGGTGGGATTGGGAATTCACCAGTGTGCAAATATGTAGGGTAACCAATTTCTAACTATGAAATCAAAAGGTAATTGATAAATTGTACATGAAGTATTTTTTTACTAAGTGCTGAATATTAGAAGTCATATTTGCTTTATACCTTTCTTACCCTACCATGGGGGGTGTTTTTTTTTACATAAATGGTTATATGCTTCAAATTTAAAGCAACCATCAGCATGAAACCTTTTAAAGAAATGTTATAAAAAGAGTAAATGGTGAACGATTTCATTACTATTTAACATTTCAGAAAAAGTTGCAGCATGTTATTCTGCTGTTAAATTTGATGAGAAATGGTCCATGTTCGTAGATTCCAGAAGGCAGCATTTGGGTCAACTGAACAGATGCTTTTGTTATTTGCATTCGGAAAGGGAGGTTACGACTCTAGTTCCGGTTTGGGTTGTGTAATACACTTGGTGGAAATAAAATTTAACATATGATATCCATTAGGAGGACAGCTTTAAAGCCACAGGATCTCTTATAGATATCTAACGAATGGAAGTAAAAGTTATGAAGTGCGGAAAAAAAAAGACATTCGTGAGATATCTATAGAATGGTAAAAATTCTGGCAGTAACGTGTATAAGACGTTTGAGGCAAAGCAGAATGTCTCTCAAATACCCACAAAATATCCTTTAGACGTATAGGATATCTATGGATGTAAACACATCAAAAATAACCAAAATAGACCTGCCAGGGTTATATTTAGGATGTAAGCAGGTCGAAACTTGCAACCTCTTATATATGTTTATAAAACGTCAACTTCTAAAATTTGGATATTTCCTGAATATCCATAAACATTTTGGGGATATCTTCTGCATCTCCATTAAAGGTAAGTGTGGGTTGTTGCCTTCCCTAGGCAATTGTGTAATTGCCCCTGTAGTATCTGTGTTGATACGTATTTTAGTTCTTACTTATGTATTTCCATAATTTTGTGTTTTCCTCATTGAGTGACAAATGTTTCTCGCTCGGTGATTTTTTTCTAATCCATAGCCCAAGGATCTGGGGGTCGGTGCCGACGCGCAGAGCGCTAAGTCAATGATCGGGTTTGAACCTGCTCAGCGCGTCGCCTTCGCCGAGTGTTTGACTGTTCACATCGCCTGCCCTTCCTGCCTGCACGTTGGAGAGACTAAGAGTGCCTTCTGTCGGGCTGCCTCCGGTTTCAGCCTCTCTGCTGCTTCGAACGAATGTTTCTCTCCACATCATGAGCAGTGTATGGTTGTGATGTTAAGGATACTTTCTCTCTTGTAGGTACTGAGGGTGAACGGCCTTTTATTACTGTAAAACTTTTCACTTTCTTGTTTTCGGTTTCTACTCACTGTCAGCTTTGGTTAGAGGTATGTTTGGTTGCTTTCTCTTCGAAAGCATGGTGTGTGGCGAACTGTCTGGCTGGCGCAGCGCATCCTGCGTTGCGATCGAAGGACGTTCCAGTTACAGAACAAACGCAAAGGAAGAATTGCCGTCCAGGATAGGGAGCGCTCTACCAACACCACCTAGAGGAGAAGGCCTTACCAGTCGGTGAAGCGATTCTGATGACGTCAATTTTAGTCGACCCGTAGCTAGTAGCGTCGCCTCCATCTTGCCTTTGTTAGTGTTTAGCTAGTTCGGCAAAACGTATGATTTAGTGTGGTTTGTTATTACGTTCATTGATTTTTTTTTAGCGAAATGCCATCGCGCTGCTGCGTTCCTCAGTGCAGGAGCAATTACGATGGGGAACAAATATTCTCAGTTTTTAAATTTCCAGAAGATATCGATTTGCGACAGAAATGGCAAGTTCAGAAAGTTCAATACCAAGGCAAAACTTCTGTCCAACGAAAGCATCCAAGGTAAGAAGAACTTTATTCTGTATTAATATCTGTTGTCATACTTATGAACTTCTAAAGTAAAAATTATCGTTTTAACTATTATATGTTACGTTTACATAATATACATATATAATATCATTGATCTGTTATGGATTAATTTGACGTTATTTTTATTAAGTAAGAAACCTAATATGCTGGAATAAAAAATGTCGAATGTACATATGTTAAAATGCTTAAATGGAAAAGAATATTTCACAGTGACCAGACTTTTTATTTAATAGATTACAGTAGTAAGTTAAGAAATTGGTACTTTTGTTGGGATAGTTTCAGGGTCTAATGTTATATCACTATATTTATATATCCATAGAGTTCAAATATATCTCGTATAAGTTAATACGATAATACTGTTAAACTTGAAATACGTATATAAGCCAAAGGCAAGATCATGGGAAAACCTACTTTTAAATATAAAATCTCTGCATAAGTATTAGAAATTATTTTGGTGCTATTACTAGTTACTTGGATACAAATTGGACCCATGTTCAAAGCCTAGAGATGGCTTTGTGAATATGTATTATTTTCCTACTGAAGTTTTGTCTACCTCACACATCAGCTATTTTTTTTAATAAAAGCAGGACAGGTAATGGTAAAAGTTCATTGTAGAAACTGTCGACAACAGTAAACTTCCTGACCAATCAATTCCTAATAACTTTCAGCATTAAATTATTCTGCATAATTATATCTCTGAAATCAGGTCAAGTTATAGGGATATTAAAGAATGGGTGGACACATCTAGCGTACATATGGATTAATAAATGAAAGGATATTTTGAAAAAGGATTTAATAGTAAAGTTAAAGAATTTTTTACTTTCAAAGGAGTAATTAAAAGTGCATATATTTCCAATCACTCTCATTGTAAAATGAGATAAGTCAGGTATATTATAATAAAGGTATAACAGTCTACTGTCATATCTTTATTGCATGTGACTGCAGATTTTGTTTTAATTTTGTTACAAATGTATTCTGTAATCATATTAGGGAATATTTGAGGGGATATCTGTCATTTCATCTATTATGTGAATATAAATATGTTAAACACCACAAATGCATACAATATTGTTTTCTAGTTAACTTCAAAGTTTATCCTCTGTACTGACCACTGGTTTGGATTTTACAACTGAAGAAATTCAAAAATTATCACAAAAATTTGAGGTTTTTTGATTTTACTGATATATAATGGTAAAAGTTTATTGTAGAAACTGTCGACAACAGTAAACTTCCTGACCAATCAATTCCTAATACCTTTCAGCATTAGTATAATACCAGGTGCTGTCTATATAAACAAATTTATGCCTAATAAATTGAAAATTACAGTAAGAGGAAATTGTCTGAAACAATAAACTTATTACTGGAGTTGTTTTCAGGCTCAATTCCTGGACTGGAATATTTCAAACCTTTAAACTTTAATTCATAAGAGTGTTGTTTTAAATGATTTTCAGCTCAATATGATTTTTCGCATTTTATTTTACATTACCACCTTATAGTGGCATTACCAAAAGCACTTTATGGTTATTACTAGCAGTGGAATGCTATTAGATGGTTAGCATTAGCTTTCAAGGTGAACTATATATGATAAAAGAAGTGCTAGAAATATTGAGAAAAACCAGCTTACTGGTAGAATAGGTGCATTCCTTGGGAGAATTCATTCTTTTAACCATGGATTTTTATTGAAATCTTAGAAAATACACTGATTATAGAATTGTTTTGAATACAATTATAGCTTTTACTTTCGAAGGTAAAAAGTCTTCAGTTTTGAATAAAATTTTTTAGTGTATGGCGAACAGTATTCCTGGTGTTTGGATTTTTGTTTTAATGTTTATCATTCATCAGAGGTTTTTTTGTACATATTCTCAATATTTCTTTTGCATACATAGGTGTGTGAACTCCACTTTGCACCATCTGATGTTGAAAGAGAAACCAGCATGTTTGACATGAAAACTGGGAGAAAGTTTTCTGACCTCTAAAGTATCCATATACTGATGGAGAGGTACTGTTCAACTACTTTTAAAGCATCCACAAATACACTTTAAAAAAATATTACGCCCAAAACTGAAATCATTGCTGACCACTACCTCAGTCAGAGTTTGAAGTAACAGAAAGTTTACCTTTTATGACAGTGCATAGTTACTAATCATTATGACACTTTAGGAGAAATAACCTTTGATTGTTTATGAAATAGGAATAAAAATCACTGCACCATATATTTTATAGTATATTTAATGAGTATTTTTTTTGACTCAACTGTTAGTACTTGGCAAAAAACTTAGTATGAAAAAACTTATTTTATTTCACAAAGAAAGCATATCCTCCTTTTATAACACTGGCATCGAGTAACCCTACGTCTGGTGGTTATGTGTTTGGATCTCACCTGGCTCAAGGTAATTTTTCCACTATACTCATTATCATCATAATACTTAAGGAGTTTGATAGTGATTAAATGTTAGTAAATCAATGAGGTACTGTGGATTAATTTGTGTATGTTACTCTCACTTTGAGAAAATTATATTAAGATTTTTATACAATTTGATATTGTGTTAAAGTCAAAATGCTGATTGTCTAATTTCACACCTTAAAAATTACTCTTATGAGATTTAATATAATTCAAAAATTTATGTTTGGTAATCTCAATCATGTTACAAATTTGATATCAGTGGTTGATATTTTTAAGTAAATATTTTATTGAGCCCTGAATCCAATGTCTTAATTTCACCCAATGCAGATAATGTATTTTAAACTGTTAAATAAAGATAATTAAATAAAGAAATTATTAATCTTCATTCATCTTTAATATCTGGAAAACAATTTCCACAGGCTTTGAGCCAGTAATTGAACATGGATCTTCTATAAAGCATGCTGTTTGATTTTTCTTATTACACGAGTCTTTGGATTGTCCATCTGCTCGTGTACTTGGTTAGTCTGCAAGTACCTGAAAGCACCTAATGTTAAAAAGTAGGTTAAGAAATATCAAATTTGGAGGGAGGTAAAAATAGCTGGTTGTCATTTTCATCAGTTAGCATGAAGCTTTTTGGAAAGTAATGATACACTGTAATGGAAAAGTCTCCACAACATCATAGACCCACCTTCAAATAATTATAGCCCAATAAATACAATGGTGGAAAACCCTTTGGAATGGTGTGCTATTGTTTCAATCATTGTTTTTTAGACACAAAAACTGGTTAACTTTATTGTCAAATGTTTTGCAATATTTTAGTGGAAATTTTATTGCATGCAAGCTGCAATAGCTATTTTCAGTTCCTTTAACTATATTTTGCTACTGTACAGGGTCTACTAGATTTATTTCATTTTTATTTTACTGATTTCATGTCTTTTGTGGCTAAATCTATGATCAAAGGGAATCTCTACCTGCACTTGTCAGTAGGTTTTTTCTTAATATTGTGTTTAGTGTTACTTTTGAGTGATCTTTTGCCAATTCCACAACATTTTCACTTCCCACTATACTCTTATGGTTGGACCCCTGAAGATAAATTATATTTTTGGTTGTCTTTAAATTTTTTTATCAATGTATCAAATACTTGGGGTGGATGCTTTTGTTTGGACAGCTATTCATGATGGATGCAGTATGTGACAGTATATGGTTTTCTTTCCAATCCATTTCATTGCTTCTGTTATACATGCATTTAGTGGGGTATGAAATTTATAATTTTCTGTTGGAACATATACCACCAGTTTCTGGATGAAATGATCAACTGAAACTCATTAAACTGCAAATATAATTTTCTGAATATTATTTTTCCTTCCTTACTTTAAATTGAGAACATTATAAGCAGAAACCTTAAGTGTCAATCTTTGGTTTTTGTAAAAGCCATGGGAGATTTAGGAAGTTAATTTATTCCTTGATTTTCTTTAATATATATGCATATCTTGTGGCTTCTTCTGCCTTGCAAATGTAGGATTTTTTAAATTTCTAATAGTTATTGCCAATGGGTGTTTGATATGCCTATGAACTAGCCTGGTCAACAGATCAATAAGGTTTTCTGTATCATTGGGGGATGTCAGTTTCTGCTTGGAGGGAGATGATTGTCTATGTTATTAGAAACCTTGTACTGGTTCTGATACATATTTTCTTCTTCCAAGTTCTTTGTTAATAATTGGTTTCACACTGATAGTGAGTTCAAGTAATATTAAAATTTTAGTGTAAAGATATCTGTTTATAAAGGAAATATACCCTGTTGCTCTTAGCATTTGAAAGCATCTTCACCAGATATGGCAGTTAAGATATGCATAATAGTTAATGACTTAAATTTAAAAAACTCTGCAGAAGGTCAAGATTAGAATAATGATTTTATTTAATATGTTTCCAGGCATGTTAAGTATATGCTCTTTACAAAATAGCAAAACATTTTTTTCTGTTCTGTATATTTTTGACCCCATACAAATTTAAAGTTATTTTGTCGACTTGCCTTTGGGAAGGAATCCTATTAAGAACCTACTGGTGTAGTTTATTTTTGCCACTTCATCAACCTTTATGTAAATGACATCTAGATATTTTTTTAATTCTTCAATTTGATTTGCACATTTGGAGTATACTGAATCATTCGAAACAGCTTGAACTCTATAAAAATATAAGAAAATTTTAGATGCTAATTCTATCTATTCAATGTTAGTAAAATGTTCAATAGTTGATATATATTGCTTGTAGTACTTTATTTTTACTTAATTCAAGTTTTGCAATGTCATTAAATCTGAGTTGCTGATGATGCTACAATTCTACTAATTATATATATAGCTGCAAATTTTACAAGTTAAATCTTTTCTTATTGCATGTATGTACAAATATATTATCATAAATATTTTCAATTCTGTGTTATAAAAGTCTGTGTTTGCTGCCATGAAACTACCCCATATACACTCTGTTAATTATGACCAACCAATCCCATGTTATGTCAATGGAAAGATAATTTCAAAGCTCTGTAATTTCTAAAATAAACATTTCATGGGAAAATATGACTGAATATATATAAGTTAAAAATCTATCTTAATTTTCTATATTCCAATAATAGTCATTTAGTATTTAAAGAGGCTTCGCTTGGTTACTAACCTGGGTTCGAGCCCTAGGTAAGGCATGGTTGTTCGTGTTGTTTCTCTGCCTGGTTTCCGCCATCCTCACAGACCTACTATGGCATATAAACTTACAGGCTCATGTCAGACCTCTGTTGTAAGCAGTTGTTTGAAGAGGTATTTTATTATATATCAACATCTTAACAGTAATGCGCATTCTGCAGAGTTGGTGAAAATTTAAATAATTGTTACATTTTCTGCTAAAACTATGCTAATAAAATGTAATATGGGATACTGTTTTGAGATTAACTTATTTCAACTACTTCCCAGATCAATATTTTAAAACAGCCATTGTTCATATTAAATATCCCAGTTTACATAATTCTTTGATTTTTAATGAACATAGATTTAGATAAATTTGATTGAGATCTTTAATTGATCTTCATTTCATTTTTTTTTCATAAAAGCTCATTTTAAAAGTTACAAAGGTTTGAAATTAGCTTTCCATTGACATAACATGGAATTAGGTTTCATAATTACTGAGTGTATATGGATATTTCAATGTGACCTTTACATTGTATAATACTCATTGTATTTTATATTTCTGTTGTATTTTGAATCTGTTCAAACCTTTTGACCACATGTATTTAGATGTTGCTTTCATGTTTCTTCAGAATATTTTTTCCCTATTATTAAAGTTTATTATGATAGCAAAAAGGATAAAAATTTCTATGTTATGTGAAGAAATTAGTTTTAATATGCATTAGGGTGAAAAAGTTTGGGAAAGCAATTTTTCTTTTCTTTTTATTTAAAAGTCATAGTTGTCCTAGAAACAGTTTTTATTAATGTGATGCATTTTAAAAATAGCTTTCATTATTAAACTATTAAAAAAAAAAGTGTTCAACTGGGATGAAGGGAATATCATAAAATTTTCCTTTTCCATTTAAAGAGTATTGCACAATATTAAGTTCCTTCATATTGCTTAAAAATTCTCCCATATGATTGGTGAATTTTCCTGTTTTAATTGCACAATTTTCTTAAAAATAAAGCAAACAATGAAATATTTGTTTCATTGTAATGTGTATCCTATATATATTTGTTTTCTCATATTGTAAATAAAAGTATTTTTTATGTGGAATTTGCTGGTTGTTTTTCTTAAAATATGCAATATTGAAACATACTGTTTTCATTAAATAATGTTTTAGACCTCATATATATATACATATATATTTGTGAAAAAAAATAGATATCTGTGGTATTTTGTAACAAGTAGTTTTTTTCTAAATATATTTCGCTCTTCTAGAATCCTTTAAGAGTGAAAATTTGGTACTTGTTCAATACATTAATCGATCGTTTGCAAAATTCGTTAAAAGTTTTGAAATTTCCGAACATTTAAAGAGTGTTATTATCTAAATAATAATTTAAAGCTATCTGTATAATCGGAAACGGTAATTAATGGTTTACAATACTAGTCAAAGCAAAAAAAAAAGTTATCTCTAAAAAAAAATTTGAA
The DNA here is from genome assembly GCA_038380435.1 of Ryuthela nishihirai. Classification (NCBI taxonomy): domain Eukaryota; kingdom Metazoa; phylum Arthropoda; class Arachnida; order Araneae; family Heptathelidae; genus Ryuthela; species Ryuthela nishihirai. The sequence goes on from JAWZYU010000028.1 coordinate 56,299,246, forward strand.
AAATGTGGGATTTTTTTTAATTATAAGAAAACAAATTATTTTAATGATTTATTAGTGAATATTCAAAATCTAAATGGGAAGTTCTATTAACAAGGATAAGCTATCTCTCAATCTATTCTGCCGGCAGTCCGGTCTAGTAATGCTGACGTCACAAATTAGTGGTATGGCCTTCTCCTCTAGGTGGTGTTGGCTCTACTCGCCAATGCTGGCCGGCGTTTCGTAACTTTGTAACTCTTTTGGAATAACCAAAGCTGATAATAGTTTTTGTGGATTCAGAGTGAACCACAGTGTAGGCAAAGATTGATTATCCTTTCGCCGAGTTTGAGGTCTGTAAAGTGAGAACTTGCAGGGTGTGCGATTATCCACCTCGTTATTGTTTGCAGCAGCAAAGGCCCACGGAGTTGAGCGCATTCCCATCACGCTGTATATATTATAAATAATATTTATTCCAGTAGTTGTACATATGTCGCAGGGAGATGATAAAAATAGGGATTTGATTAAATCCCTAAGGTATATGATCAATTCACGGAAGATGTTAAAATAACAACTCTGTGGGGTGATTTCCCTGAAGAAAGTAAGTGATTTGATCAAATCCCTTAACTGTTTTAGTGAAAAGATGAAATAAACAAGTCAGGACTCACACAGCTCTATGTTTCGCTTGTTACCACTCCCCTTTACCTCACCGCTCCCCTCTGGCGTCCGTGCCGGCCAGCGCGCAAACATTACGCGAGGAAGGTTGCGCGCATTTTCATTATTGTTTTCTATATTTCGAGTTTTATCAAGTACCTACCGTAGAAAAATGAGTTCAGATATAGAAAAAAATCAAACTCTGACCGAATTTGTATCTGAAGAACAGTTTAATGAAACTATCAGGACGTTTTTGAACAAGCGGCATGAAAAAGAAAAACCTTTGTGGACTCGCGAAAGGATAGAAGAAGCTGTCACAATCATTGAACAATTTAAATTAGCACCACTACTTAAACTGCAACGGACACATAAACAGTACTATTATGGAAAAAAATACGATGTTATGGAAGTAGGTACTAAAAAATCTTTGATTTTGAAGAGAAAGTCTGAATTCGATCCAGTTGTGAAAATAGTACCAATGGAAAATTTTTACCACATACTTCGGGAAACCCATCAGTCAACTGGCCACGGAGGAAGAGATAAAATGCTGTATAGTTTGAAATCGAAATACCTACTTCAGTTGTACTGGAGTTTTTAAAGCTGTGCACGGTATGTCAGTCTAAAAAAAAATTTCCAAACAAAGGAATCATTGTTTGCCCAATTGTATCTAGCGACTTCAATCATCGTGGCAAGTCGATTTAGTTGACTTACAGTCGACCCCAGATAGAAATTACAAATGGCTATTTAACTACCAGGGTTGGGTTGGGTTGTTTTACCTCTGAGCGGCACTTTTTTTGCACACAATGGGCTAAATGGCCAGGTCACATGGACCCCGAAGGCTCAGAGAAGGTTGGGGGAGAGGACCCACTGGAACAGCTGTTGGGAGACAGATGGTAGCCTCCCGTCAAGGCCATCCAGCATGTTCTTTAACGTGCACAAGGTATGATTCTCCCGCACACGGTACAACGGCTTAACGTCCCATCCGATGGACGGCTGCCTTTCCAAGCCCATCGGTGTCCCCTACTGACCGCGGGCAAAGCGGGGAATTTTGCGGAGATAAATCTCAACGCTGACCCAGCTGGAACTCGAACCTGGGAACTACAGATTGCGAGCCTGGCGCGCTACCGACTGAGCCACCCCCGCCCCTTAACTACCAGGACCACGCGACGAAATTCAGCTTTCTTCGACCGTTGACTACAAAAAGAGCTGCTGAAGTAGCAATGGAGCTATTAAAAATATTTTTGGAAGTAGGTTGTCCTCATATACTACAAAGCGACAACGGCCGTGAGTTTACGGCTGCTGTCATACAAGAATTAACAAGCCTGTGGCCAATGTGCAAAATTGTAAATGGTAGGCCTAGACATCCAGCTAGTCAAGGATCTGTTGAGCGATCAAATCAAGATGTTGAAGCTATGTTACGTGCTTGGCTAATTGACAATGACACAAAAAATTGGGCTATAGGTTGTTACTTTGTTCAATTCCAAAAGAATTCCTCTTTTCATCGAAACATTAAACGATCACCTTACAAAGCTTTATTTGGAACAGAACCAAAAACAGGACTTCAATCTAGTCATATTTCGAAAGAGTTGCTTGAAAAACTTGTTACTGAAGAGGACTTGGATCTACTTCTTAATCAGCAGGACCATGACATTATTTTAACACCAGAAGACTTACCAGCAGCTTCCTTAGAGAACAACAACAACAACAACGTTTCAACTTCAAAAGATCCACCAGCATCTGAATTAATTGATTACAATGCTTCAACTTCAAATGATCTATTAATAGTTAAATCAACCAACAATAACACTTCAATGTCACACGATCTACCGGCAGCTGATTTACTCACCAAAAAGGCTATAAATTTAGAGGATCTACCAGAAATTGAATCAATTTCTTTATCGACAATAAGACAACTCGAACCAGTTAACAACTCTACTTCAACAGTTAAAACATCTGTAGTGTTACTTTCATCAGAAGGGGAAGTAGCCATCAGCGACAGTAAAGCATGTTGTATTGTTTGTGGAATGGAATCTACTGGAGCCCATTCATGTGACCTTTGTAAAAATTTGGTGCACTCAATATGTGGGAATACAGTAGGAGAAGAAGGATATGGATTGAAAATTCTATCATGCTATTTATGCCAAAAAGAAGAGAGCATTAAAGATCAAAGGGAAAAATACTGCAAAACACCTGAAAAGATCAGCTGAAAAAATGAAAGAAGTTTCTTTGAAGAAATTTAAAGACGTGTTAGTGAATTCCACAGTTTTGGTGTATGTACCTAAGGTAGATAGAGGCCCATTAGATGGAAATAACATCGCGGGGATCGTATTAGATATAAAAAATAATTTATACCAAATTGGTACCTCAGTTGGAATTATAAAAGATTGGCTACCTAGAAACGCTCTTCAAATAGCTACTACAACATTTACCGAAACAGTTCCACAGATTAACCTAAGTCTGCGTGAGATTGCAGGAAAATTATCCGTATTTGGAGGTCAAGGATTTAAGAAGTGTTCCTGTGAGCAATCCAAATTACAATGTAAAACAAAAAGATGTGCCTGTAAAAAAAGTAACGTACTTTGTAACTCGAGATGCCACAAATCAACAACGTGTTTTAATAAAAATGAATAAACATTATTATTTATTAATTACATTCACGAAAAATGTTTAAAATTTCATTAAAAATATCTTTTTTGTTTTTAAAAATATCAGCTTAAGTACCTATTTCTTTTGTTAATTAATTTCGAATAAATAATTTGAGTTTCAATGACTATTGTTGTATTAACTATTCTACATTTAATAATGCATGGTTTGCTAAATAAATCCTTTTAATATCTAAGCAATATTATTTCATCTTTTCACTAAAACAGTTAAGAGATTTGATCAAATCACTTACTTTCTTCAGGGAAATCACCCCACAGAATTGTTATTTTAACATCTTCCGTGAATTGATCATATACCTTAGGGATTTGATCAAATCCCTATTTTCATCATTTCCCTCCGACATATATATTATAAATAAAACAATGTCGACAGTCATTCACTTCTGAGAAGAAAGAAGTACACATTTCAATCAAGTCAAAATGGAGTTGGTGCGCATGATGCTACGTAGGTTTTGTAGTCGTCGATCAGTAATTAAATTGTTTGAGACTAGTTTCTTTTCAGCATTCCTAAAGCATAATTATTCTTCACTTTTCGAAATAAGACTTGGAGGAACAATTTCCCGTACCAAAAAGTTTTTGCCACAGAGTGTTTCATGTGGCCGAACTCGCAATTATCATCAAACGTTGAATATCGTGCTTTTCAGTTTGGGCCATTGTAAGCAACAGAATAATACGAAACAGATTTATTATTTGCCTAATAAAGCTCACAGTGGTAATGGATCAAATGGTGCAAAAACGAATAATTCAACATTTAAAGCACCACTTGGTAAAGTACATGTGAAGATTCTTTTATCGTTTACATGCAAGTTGTGCAATGCCAGAACAACGAAATTGATATCGAAATTGGCCTATACTAATGGTGTTGTTATTGTGCGTTGCTCTGGTTGTAACAACAATCACTTAATAGCGGATAACTTGAACTGGTTCCAAGATTTGAATGGCCTAAAGTGAGTACGGTTTTAAAAGCCGCTAAATTTTTCTAAGTATATTTTACGTGGCAATGTACAGACTTGTATGCACATGTCTTCAAGCAGCCATGAGGTACGGATGTGCAGTCTAATAGTAATTTAGTTGTCTAAACATCACGAACTATTGCATTTGGTCAATGCAAGCCCATATAACAAGATGTTACCCCCAAAATATATGTCCAAATGAGCATAAATTGGTAGACCTGCAGTTTATGGTCCTCAGGTACTATATTTTTTTAACGTAGTTATTGGAGCCAGCTATTGTAACAACTGCATAGTGCTAAGCAATGAATTTCCATTCCACAATTTAAAAAATTTTCAGAACAAAATTACCAGAGACAACCATTTTAACCTGAACATACTGCTGAACTGCCATTCTGCACTTTTTACCCCCCTCCCCTCCAGAACACACCAATCTTATAACAAGCCTGAAAAACAAAACTGTAAAACAATCCACTGCCTATCCTCAGTATAAAATGCCACTGGAACTAAATCCCATTAGACAACAAACTTAAAAAATGACATCGTAAAAAATTGACTGCCGATGTGCAGTATAAAAGAGCCCTCAGAACTAAATAATCCTTTCTGAGTCAACAAGCCTATAAAACAAGAATTATCATAAACAATGCAATGCCATCAGTATTATTAAAATAATCCCGAGAACAAGATAATCTTATTGGAGAGAATCATTTTAAACAGCAAATCGCTAAAGAAATCATTCAATTTCCCACTTAACACGATAGGGAATATGCATTAACTAAATGTCACAACTTTCAGTACTTACCTGAGGCAAAATTTATACTTTTATCCCACATTTATAAGAAATCCAAATTACATTAAAAAATACAATTATATGAATAGCCACCCCCTTCCCTGAAAATAACCTCTTAGCTTTTATTCACCTTAGAAGGTTAGACTGGAAGAAAAAAAAATCAAGAACCAGAGGCTCACATGGAACATCCAATAAACAACCCAATAAACCATTTCATACGATGAAAAAGTTAATATACGTTATTCACTTACAGTCTAATTTTAGTCTTTAGGTGTATACACCTATTTCTCCACACTCTCCATAGATTCTTAAAAGTCCTGGCAGCAATCCCTATTCGTCTGTTAATCTCATGCCGCACATCACCATTATCTGTTACATAGCTCCCAAGATAATTAAACTGCGACACCTGCTCAAGACTGCAACCATTCAGATTAGCTGAATCACAGCCTGCCTGAACAGTTTTCATCACTTTAGTTTTCTCTCTGTTTATAACCAAACCTAATCTACTACCAGTCTCATCAACAGCTCGAATGAAAGAGTTCATCTCATCAACATCATTTGCCAAAAGGGCTAAATCATCAGCATAATCTAAATCAGAAATTTTCGTAACTCCAGTCCATTTAAGGCCAAAATCTTTCCCTTGAAGTGAATTTCGCATAACATAGTCAATAACCAAGCTAAAGGGAAAAGGAGACAAAATGCACCCTTGTTGAACACCAGAAGTAATGCTAAACCAATTGCTAGAAGCCTTGCCAACTCTCACACACGACTCAGTGTTATTATAGAGAGCTTTCATTATGTTAACTAACTTGTCAGGTATACCATATGATTTCACAATCAACCACAAATTTTGATGATCAACAGAGTCGAAAGCCTTTTTGAAATCAACAAAGCTAGCAACCAAAGGTTTCTGAAACTCTAAACATTTCTCAAGAATCTGCCTAAGTGAAAATATCTAATCCACACATCCCCTACCACTTCTGAATCCACATTGCTCATCATGCAATTGACTGTCAACCAGATTCTTAATTCTATTAAGCATAATCATGTAAAGATTTTACCTGGAACAGAGAGTAGGCTGATACCCCTATAGTTATCACAAGAACTGCGATCACCTTTTTTGAAAATAGGGATAACAATAGCTCTGGTAAAATCCTTAGGAACCATGCCTTTATCATAAAGGATATTCAGAATTTCAGTCATCCAAGTGCTAACCGAAACATTCCCAGCTCTAAGCATTTCGGTAGTAATTTCATCTACCCCTGGGGATTTATGTAGTTCAAGTTTAGAAACAGCCAAAATAACCCAGATTGGGTTATAGGGCCAACATTAAAGCCACCAATGCATCTATCATCATTGCAAACAATGGGAGTAGAACTAACTACATTGTTTAGAACATCACTGAAACGCTCAGCCCACCTAGTCATGATAGAATCCTCCCCTTCTATAACCTTGTTTTTACTTCAATCCTTGTATACCTGTCCGTTTTCTACCACACAAAACATTAACTATCTGCATCATACAGCTGTTAACATACAGCTCTCTGCTGTTGTGCTGTCTAACTGCTTCCTTGGCTTTGTCAGCCAAACCATCAAGCCAAAGATTCTTATCAGCAGCTAACTGATCTTTTGCACGTTTATTAAGTTCTCTGTAATGCTTTCTATTAGGACTAGTAGGGTATTGATTAAGGACATTCCTACAGTTCTTTCTTTCCAAAATAAGCTCAAGTGCCTTATCACTCAGATAATTCTGTCTCTTCTGCTCTTTTTTTCCTAAAAGAGTACTGTTAGTGTCCAAAAAAAGCCTGTTTAAAATGATCCCATTCTTCCTCAACTTCAGTAGTAAGCATACCATGACTGTCATAATGACTGAGTAACCTATCATGGTAAGCTTTGGCTATAACTGGATCTTTCAGAGCTTCAGTATTAAAAGTAAATTTTTTAACCATACCACAACACTTTTTAAGTTTAAGTTGCAACACACTTTTAACAAGGTAATGGTCAGATCCAATTTCAGCTCCCCTATATGCTCTGGTATTCCTAACAGAACTAGCCCATTTGCTGTTAATTAATATGTAATCAATCATATTCTTATGCAGCCCATCAGGTGAAACCCATGTGTACTTATGTATGCCGCGGTGTTTGTAATAAGTGTTAGTTATTCTGAATCCATTGAGTTTACTTACCTGTAGGAGACGTTGCCCATTGCCATTGCAGCTACCAATACCAAAAGGGCCTATTACTCCTTCCCAAAGGTCAGAGTCAGTACCAACTTTGGCATTGAAGTCACCAAGAACAAGGGTAATATCTCCTTTCTTGACAGAATTCAAAATATCCTGAAGTTGTCCATAAAACCTATCCTTCTCATCCTCAACGGCATCCTCAGTGGGGCCATAACAGCAGATAACATTCAAGTCTTTAACGCTTGTCTGAAATTTTGCTGTAAGAAACCTTTCATTAATGCACTCCTATCCTAGAAGAGCATCACTAGCGTGTCTGCTGAGAAGCAGACCCACACCTTGGTGATGCTTATTGTCGTCCCTCCCTGAAAAGAGAAATTTAAGATTATTTTTAAGAATCTGACCTTACTCTGTCCATCTGGTCTCTTGCAAGCCAAAAATATCTAAATTATAATGGTGGAATTCTTGTGTGAGGACATCAAGAGAAAAAGCTCTGTGCAGAGTCCTCACATTCCAACTACTTATGGAGAGAAAATGGTTAGTGGGATGTTTGAAGAAACTATGTTTATTGAGAGAGGGAATGCCGACAATATCAAACAGCCCCCTAATCGCAGACATGGGGGAAAGACCCGTTCCCCCACTACTAAAGGCTGAAGCCATCTACACTGGAAGACTTCCTCCAATGTAGAATTTGACGATGCCAATAGAAGCAAAGAGTTCAGGTGCCTGCGATGACTTCTGCTCAGGATTATCCACCAGCTGATAAACATATCCTGTGAATCTATTCACTTGGGGCTGTCAACGCACAAACAAACAGAAAACACAGCGTAAGATTTTCCCTCCACAGAAGCCCACCAGTGCAGCAAAATCAGGATCCATAATCAAGCTCAGAGCCATATATCTGTCCAGTGGGTTTATATGGTCAGCACCAGGACCCTGTGGTGGTTGACCACTCCTCAGCAGGGTAGAAAAAAAAGAAAAGTAGCCATAGTTGTCCAGATCAGTAGGCCACACTAATCTGGCAGCCCTCCCCTTCCGTTCACTTCCACAAGAGAGTATCTCTTTTGAAAGGTACTAATGGTCTGCACCACGAGAAGGCGAGGTCAGACATTAGGTGCTAGGCCTGGCCGGTTCTATGCATCATCACAGGGGATTGGTGCATAGCTCTCCTTTAAGACATAATAGTTTGGTTCTTTCTAGGGTTGGTTATGGTAGTGAAACTTGGACACTTTGTAAACAGGATAACAGGAAACTAGATGCTTTTGATTCCAGATGCTTACGCAGTATCTTGGGCATTAGGTGGTTCAACTTTGTAACTAATGATGAGATTAGGCAAAGGAGTTTGCAACCTCCTTTAAGCAGCATATTGTGCAGAGAGAGACTCTGTTGGTTTGGCCATGTTGCCTGTATGAATAATCATAGATTGGCGAATAGGGTTATGAACAGTGTGCCTAAAGGCCTCAGAAAGAAGGGGAGACCTAGGATGCAGTGGGCAGACAATGTCAAACAGGACCTTGTTAGAATTGGTGTGCAGTGGCCAGATGCAGTAGATGTAGCTCAGGATAGACTTGCTTGGAGTTCTAAATTGCACTGTCTGGTTGGACCTCCGTAGCCCATGGCTGCTTGAGGAGGAGGAGGATGATGATTCACTTATATTACTTTATACACCTTACGAACATTGTTACCACTTGTGGTGCCATGTATTGAGCTGAGAGTGGTAAACTACAGATGCACTCTTAAATTTTATTGTGTCCAAGTAAATTTTCATTCTTTGCCCCCCCCCCCAAAAAAAAATGCCATCACAAGTGAATTTATTTTGTATTCTTACAACTCATACTTTTTGCCATCATAAGGAATTTTGTCATTTTTGTGCCAGTAGCTGAATATGTTTTTGCTTCTGCATTCAGAATAGAATGTGAGCAACATCATTAATAATAAGGTGTCAGATTTATTATTCTTCCAATGTAAACACTTGAGTGCTTTACATTCATGACATTTTTATTTTGAGTTCAAATTAAAATAACTGTTGGTTTGGTGTTCATGGTCCTCAGCCAACAGATGGCCCTAAGTTTTATTTCATATTCTCCACTAAATTTACATTTATTTTGTATTCTTACAACTCATACTTTTTGCCATCATAAGGAATTTTGTCATTTTTGTGCCAGTAGCTGAATATGTTTTTGCTTCTGCATTCAGAATAGAATGTGAGCAACATCATTAATAATAAGGTGTCAGATTTATTATTCTTCCAATGTAAACACTTGAGTGCTTTACATTCATGACATTTTTATTTTGAGTTCAAATTAAAATAACTGTTGGTTTGTTGTTCATGGTCCTCAGCCAACAGATGGCCCTAAGTTTTATTTCATATTCTCCACTAAATCCTAGGTCTCCTGCTTTCTCTGAGGCCTTTGGGTACATTTTTCTTAACTCTATTCACTAATCTGTAGTTACATATACAGGCAACATCGCCAAACCAATGAAGTTGCTGCAAGATGGTGGTGATGGTGGGGGTTGGTTCAGTCAGTTGTATGCCAGACTCATAATTGGCAGTTCCCAGGTTTGAGTCCCACCTGCGCTAGCATTGAGATTTATTTCGCCTCTGTAGCTGTGTAATGCTCCAAAAGATTATTAATTTTCACAAGTTGGACCTTTTGTCTGATCCAAAATAAATTGAAATTCCGGATAGCTTATTTGGTGCCAGGCAATATTAACTTGCCAAATAAAGTTCAAATAGTGTTCATTATGTATATAGCATTACTTATCGAGCAAGAATTCAAAAAAGATTGTCAAATTAAAGTTTAAATCTAATCCAAAATCAATTAATGTTACTCAAGAGAAAATAACAAAAATCAAATATTCAATTAACAAAATTTATTTCCAAAAAATTCAAAGGCTCACCAATTCAGATGATGAATACAAAAGTTGGAGTAACTAAAAAAACTCCATCTTTTATATGACTCACAAAAACTTACTACTAATGTCTTTCTCCTTCACCACCTTCCTACTAACTCCATACTCTCTCTACTGCATCTCATTGAACTAACTGAACTCTGTGACCTAAAGTCACTTAGTATAACCTGTGGTGTACAATCTGGCATGTGTCTTTTGTACAGGGGGGAAAAACATTTGCATAATCTGAAAATCGCACTAGTTATGATCCAGGAGTGTCCTAAATACACGCATTAGCGGCTGACAATCAAAAGTCAGAGTTACGCATGCGCAATTCCTTCTACAGATCAAAAAAGAGAATTGTTTAGTCCAAAATGAAACGATCCCCAAAATGATAAATATAACGTAAATAAAGTAAAACTGGTTAAGGGAAACTAAAAGTGAATGGGTGGACCATCACAGTCGAGTGGTTAATGAGCTTGGCTATTGCTCAAAGGCACTTGGGTTCAAGCCTGGGGTAAGGCATGTATGTTCATGTAGTTTTTCTGCTGTTCCGCCATCCTTACAGAGACCTACTATGCACATAAACTGATACACTCCTGTCAGACCTTTGTGCAAGCAGCTGCTTGAGGGGGTGTATTTTTATGTTTTTTATTATATTAAACCCCCCATCTGGCCCCCAGTCGGAAAGGGGACACTGGTGAACTTGGAAAGGTTGCTGTCTGTCAGATCAGATATTAAAGCGGGGCACTGTGTGCAGTAGAGCCATATCCAGTATATATTGAATATATGGTACTGAGGTAATTGAGGGGTTTGGGGGTTAAAAATCATGGTAAATTAGTGTTGTTTTGAATATCTAAATTTATATAAGAAAGCGCATTTTTTAAATTAAATATACAATATGAAGCATTTTTGTAAGGGATTCTTTATTGCGGGATACTACTATTGTCTTAATATTGTCTATGGAGTTGAACATACAGTGAGTCGGTAGGGTGTAGGGATATGATGGAACATCGTATTGTGCTGTATGAATAGAATTCGGTATATAACTTTAGTAATACTAAATCAGTTTGTACCTACTAAGGCCAGATGGAGAAGGGGCATGTCCCCTCCCCCCTTCATAATGCTACTAAAGGTAATAGAAGCAAATAATTATTAAACTTGTTTATATTTTGTACACTTTTCAAGAAATGTTTTTAAAGACCTGTAAAATGGATAAGTGAAATATACTCATTGAAAATTTAGTCTCTTGGCCACTTTTTTATTTTCCTTGCTCAGTTGTGTTTCTTGTGCCTCTCCTTGATATCTCCCTCCCCCCCACTAGATCTGGGCTGGTACCTACAAACCTTACCAATTATCACTCACAACTCTGTCTTGTAGAGAGCCATCATTATGTTAGTAACTTCTCAGGTATGCTAGATACAATCTAATGATTAATCACGAATTGTGATAATTAAAGGACATGACATGTTAATGTTACATTCCTACAATCCCCCATTTAGTATTGTGGGATCATTCAATGTGTATGGTCATTTAAGCAATTATATGGCTACTTAAAAAAATAAATAAATAAATACCCCCTCAAGCAGCTGCTTGCCACAGAGCTCTGATAGGAGCCTATCAGTTTATATGCCAGAGTAGAAGGTCTGAGAGGATGGCAGGACCTCAGCAGAAAAACAACACGAACATCCATGCCTTACCCAGGGTTCGAACCCAGGTCCCGTAGATCAGTAGCCAAGCGCGCTAACCACTCGGCCACGGGACGGCTATTATGGCTACTTAGGAGCTCTGAATTGACATCTCTTGATTTTTTTTCTTGGTTAGTTTTTCTGGTTTTTTGTGTGGTGGTGGGGCGGAACTAGGTAAAAAATTAAGCATACATAGACATAATCTGAGACCTCAATCATTTGAAGCCCATAATAAGATAAACAACTGAGCAAGTAACAAGAGATGCTGTAGCACGTATGGCAAAAAGTGGGACACCGATTGGACATATGCAGGGTCGTGAATGGTGCACTTGTGGAAATTCTCTGTTCAAAGCTCTTTGAGGTATATTTTCAATTAAAACATTATTTTCTTAACTACATATATTATTTTTCCACATACTGGTTTTTGAAACTGCACTATTAATTTTTAGACGTCATAATTTGAGAAATGTTTTTTTTTAACAGAAATTAAATATTTATCCTTGAGACATTCAGTTTAGCTGTAAAGAATTAGTTACACTATATGTGTAGTGAAGAAACTTGCAGCTGTGATGTGCCAGATTGTATTTGTGCAAAATGTGTTGCTAGATTATGTTGTAAACTATTATGCATAATTTACTGCATTCACTTGCTTAATGGTACAGTAGGCTATAAAAATGTTTAGCTATCAATTTCATATATGATAATTAACCTTTTTCTAAATGATCAAAGGTTTTTTATTTGTTTGTTATGCTGGTTAGCATTTGCGCTGATCTGAAAAAATGTTTTTACATCAAAAAAACAAATGAAAGCAATATATTCCAAAGTTGACACAAAGAAATATAATATTGTGAGTCAAAGTCATCAAAATGAAACTTCTTTGTTAACAAGCTTTTTTTTTTATCTTATGTATCATTGCAATATGTAAAATTTAAGTATATTGTTTTAAAATGTTTTTATGGAATATGTTGAAAAGGGACATACTCGGTAATGTGATCAATAATAGTTTTTTTTTTTTTTTCATAATTCTATGTTTATTTTTGCTTCTTTCCAACTCAGCTCTCCCCAGGGCAAAACTTATGAAAGAAAATTAATTACACCTCAGGTACGTGCTTGTCCCATAGATCTGACAAGAGCCTATCAGTATTGTGTTAATGTTGAATAATTGGCAGAATAAATCCAGATTATGGTTCTTCATAGCCAGATCAAAAGTTGAACTCAAAGAGGCTTGCCAATCAATATTGAGAGCAGTCACAAAAGAAACATATAAATGTAGAAACATATGAAGAAGTTCTTAAATTTGGATGTTTGCTCTTAATGAAAGTATGCAAAATTGCCCACTTTTTGAACTTAAATATGTCTTTTATTCACAAATCGAGGTTGCTTGCTACTGTGGGAGTATTAATTCTCATGCTACTTAGATCCTGGAAGAAAAGTTCCTTTTCTCATACTTTGATCAATAAAACAGGAAGTGATTGATATCCTCCACAACTATCTATGCATTTGATTCAGTTGAGAGTCTCTGCTTAATTTTGAAATTTATGTTGTCCAAATTTGTTGTTCCAGCCCTCAGTCTTCTGATCTATACTGCTCTTTCCCATTCTTGACTGAAATGTCCACCAGGACAATTACTGCAAGTTAAGTGATAAAATAATTTCACTTGAAAATTGGCCTTGATTTCCCAACAGCTCTATATATCTTAAAGATGGCTCACTATGCAAGACTAAATTAGTTTTGCACATTTTCAGACATTAATACCAATGTCATTAGAAAAAAATGACGGTTATATATCTCTGACACAAGATGATCCTAATCTGCATGGTAATGCTTTTTATGAGTTTAGAATCATCTTGTAACAGGTGCCAAGTATTTCTTTAAGTAGTATGGCATAATTATCATTACTTTTTAATTGCTAGTAGTTTAGTGGTTAGCTTGTCTGGTTGTGTGTCCTATCAGACTTCTATTGCAAGTTGCTTGAAGAGTAATTTGTTTTCTAGTGTTCAAGATATCTACAGATAGATAATCTTATATATTCTCATTTTTGAGAATATTACAACTTTGCTATTAATGGATACAAATCAAAGACATGAAGCAAAATAATGAAAAATATTATAGTCTGTTTATATAATCATATACACCTAGACATATTTCAATGTTTGTCTCCAATTCCCTGCTATTCCAATGATATATGCATAACTTTTTTTATTTCCTAAGTCTAACACATCAGAAGTGGTAGATATAAACTCATAAAAAATAAATACCCCCTCAAGCAGCTGCTTGCCACAGAGGTCTGACAGGAGTCTGTCAGTTTACATGCCATAGTAAGTCTAGTAAAGAGCTGCTAATTATCTGTTAGGCAAGAAATATAGGTTTGAATCCCAATCACCACAAAACCAATTTTTTTCAGCTTACTCTTTCACAAGTTCCATGTCTCTGTGCTGTGATGCTTTATTACTGAATTATTGTTTTAACACTATGAGCATGACAACCATAATTTTAACACTATGAGCATGTCAGTAAGCACGAATAGTTAAGGATTAATAATAAGGTGTCCATATGTCTCTGATTTTAGAGAATTATGTCCCAAATAATTTTTTGGACATCTAAATGCCCTGGTTATCGGGTGCCAGACGATATTAACTTTCCAAATAAAGTTGAAATAGGGTTCATTTTGTATATAGCATTTCTTATTGAGCAAGAATTCTAAAAAGATTGTCAAATATAATTAAAGTTCAAATCAATTCAAAAATCAATTAGCATTGCTCAAGAGAAAAATAATAAAAGTCATATATTTCTATAACAAAGTTTATTTCCAAAAAATTCAAGACTCACCAATTCAGCTGATGAATACAAAAGGTTGAGCAGCTAAAAGCTCACATCTACCTCAATCTCTACTAACAACTCCTTCTATCTGCACAACACATTCTTACTGACTTCTCATCCTCACCTCAACACACCGACTCCTCTCCAACACAACTCTCATCACTGACTCTTTCTATTCTGATTCTGTGACCTAACATCACTTGCAGCATACAATCTGGCATCTGTCTGTTGCACACCATGAAAACGTTTTCATAATCATGATTATGCGCTAGCTATGACGCAAAAGGGGTGTCCTTAACGCTTGCATTAGCAGCTGATAATCAAAAGGGCAGAGTTTCACATGTGCAACTCCTTCTATGGATCGTAAAAGAGAATTGTGATTAGTAAAACTGAAATAATTCCAAAAATGATAAATATAATGCAAATAAAGTGAAACTGGTTAAGGAAAAGTAAAAGTGAATGGGTGGACCATCACAATGCCAATTATGCCAATCACTACACCATCATTAGCTAATGTTTTTTCCAGCTGGTGTGATGTTAAAACTTTCTGGATTTTATTTGATTCGCTCAGTGGCACCATCTATCCGGAAAACTTTGCGGCAACCACAGCAAGTAATCATCATCATCATCCAGCCATGGGCTATGGAGGTCCAACCAGACCGTGCAACTTAGTTCTCCAAGCAAGTCTGTCCTGAGCTACATCTGCTGCATCTGGCTACTGCACACCAATTCTAATAAGGTCCTGTTTGACATTGTCTGCCCATTGCATCCTTGGTCTTCCCCTCTTTCTGAAGCCTTTAGGCACACTGTTCATAAACCTATTCGCCAATCTATAATTATCCATACGGGCAACATGGCCAAACCAACAGAGTCTCTCTCTGCACAATATGCTGCTTAAAGGAAGTTGCTCACTCCTTTGCCTAACCACATTATTAGCTATAAAAGTTAAACCACCTAATACCCAAGATACTGCGCAAGCATCTAGTTTCCTGTTATCTTGTTTACACAGTGCCCAAGTTTCACTACCATAACTAACCCTAGAAAGAACCAAACTATTATACAGTGTAATTTAAGTCTTTAGGTATATAAGCCAATTTCTCCACACTCTCCTTATATACTTAGAAGTCCCGGCAGCAATCTGTATTCGTTTGTTAATCTCATGCCCCACATCACCAGTATCTGTTACATAGCTCCCAAGGTAATTAAACTGTGACACCTGCTCAAGACTGCAACCATTCAGATGAACTGAATCACAACCTGCCCGACCAATTTTCATCGCTTTAGTTTTCTCTCCGTTTAAAACCAACCCTACTCTACTACCAGTCTCACCAACAGCCCTAATGAAAGAATTCATCTCATCAACATCCCTAATGAAAGAATTCATCTCATCAACATCATTAACCAACAACGCCAGATCATCAGCATAATCTAATAAGAAATTTTCGTACCTCCAGATCATTTAAGGCCAAAATCTTTCCCTTGCAGTGAATTTCACATAACATAATCAATAACCAAACTAAAGAGAAAAGGAGACAAAATGCACCCTTGTCGATCACCAGAAGTAATGCTAAACCAATTACTACAAACCTTACCAACTCTCACACACGACTCAGTGTTATTATAGAGAACTTTCATTATACTAACTAATTTGTCTGGTATGCCATATGATCTCACAATCAACCACAAATTATGATGATCAGCAGAGTCAAAAGTGTTGTTGAAATCAACAAAACTAGCAACCGATGGTTTCTGAAACTCTAAACATTTCTCAAGAATTGCCTAAGTGAAAATATCTGATCCATACATCCCCTACCGCTTCTGAATCCACATTGCTCATCATGCAATTGCCTGTCAACCAGATTCTTAATTCTGTTAAGCACGATCATTCAAAGAACTTTACCTGGAACAGAGAATAGGACACGTATATATATATATAAAATTATTACTCACTTAGGACAGGAGGGACTTTTTGGTGAGTAGGTATGTAGGAACAGTCGGTATATACAGGGTGATTCAGAATTCATCATCAATATTTGGTGGGGAGGTAGGTAATAAGAAACGAAGGAGATTTCACATAGGAAAGCATGGGCGCATATGCCATGTAGTAGGGCAAAATGACCCCAGTTCAATGATGGAAAGAACACATAAGAAGGAAGTGGTAAGGAAAAAACATTTATTATCTTACATGTAACATTTCTTTGCATTGGTTGTACAGACTTACAAGAGGTGCTCGAACTGCCGACCATGTGCTAGAATGCATGACTCACAACGGCGTTGCATGGACAGCCGGACCCTGTGGAAGATGCCTGGCATTTCCCGGATGTTTGAGGCAGCAACTGATATGCGTGCTACAAGATCCATAGCACTATCAACAGGGGTCTCGTACACCATGTTTTTCATAGCACCCCATACAAAGAAATCGATTGGAGATAAATCCGGTGAACGTGGTGGCCAAGAAACCGGTCCACCGCGGCCAATCCATTGACCACCAAACTGTCTGCGTAGGTAAGCACACACAGCATTTGCGAAATGTGCAGGAGCGCCATCATGCTGGAACCACATTCGCCGGAGACTACCATCAGGAACCTCGTTCAGAAGATCCAGTAACACAGTGTGAAGAAATGTTAGGTACTTGGCACCGTCCAAACGGGATGGTAGTAAATACGGGCCCAACAAACAGTCACCGACAATCCCAGTCCACACATTGACAGCAAAACGTTGTTGCGCAGCTCCAGGTCTTGTACCGTGTGGGTTCTGATGAGCCCACACATGCCAATTGTGTGTTGAAGACACCCTCTCGAGTGAACAACGCCTCATCGGTGAAAAGAACATACGTTGGGAAATTGGGATCAACGGCTGTTCTCTGCATGAACCACTGACAAAAAATAACACGCTTGGGATGGTCGTCTGCTGCCAATAATTGCACTCTTTGCAGATGAAACGGATGTAACCCTTCATCTTGTAATATCCGCCACGCTGTTGCTTGCGAAATTCCAAACTGCCTAGCCATACCTCGTGTGCTAGCACCAGGTTGTTCCTCGATTTCCTGTAGGACAGCTTCCTCTACTGCTACTGTCCGTGCCGATCTGCGCCTCCCTCGATTAACATTACTAGCAGCAAACGATCCTGTTTCACGCAGTTGGCGATGAATACGTGAAAACATTTGATGCTGTGGCACACGGCGGTTCGGGAAGCGCGCTGCATACAATTGCCTGGCTCGAAGACATCTTTCTCCTGCCGCACCGTAAGTTACATGCATATCTGCACATTCATTCCACGTATACCGGTTCATGTTACTTCTGCAAATTCACCTTGTCGAATGACAACTGACTGCACGCGTCAAACAGCTGTGCTTCTGTATGAGAGGTGTGTACACACAGCGCCCTCTACACCACCATGCGTTCGTCTGCCCCCATACTTTCCTATGTGAAATCTCTTTCTTTTCTTATTCCCTTCCTCCCCACTAAATATTGATGATGAATTCTGAATCACCCTGTATATCATATTATTTATTAATCACTTATTATTATGCGTATATGATATCCCTATAATTATCACAAGAACTGCAATCACCTTTTTTGAAAATAGGGATAATAATTACTCTGGTAAAATCCTTAGAAACCATGCCTTTATCATAAAAGCTATTCATAATTTTAGTCATCCAAGGCGTAACCGAAACATTCCGAGCTCTAAGCATTTCTGTAGTAATTTCTTCTACCCCTGGTGATTTATGAAGTTTAGGTTTAGAAATAGTCAAAGTAACTTCAGATTGTGTTAGAGAATCAACATGAAAGCCACCAATGCATCTATCATCATTGCAAACAATGGGAGTAGAACTAGCCACACTGTTTAGAACATCACTGAAATGCTCAGCCCACCTAGCCGCAGCTGGGTCAGCGTTGAGATTTATCTCCGCAAAACTCCCCGCCCTGCCCACGGTCAGTAGGGGACACTGATGGGCTTGGAAAGGCCGCCGTCCGTCGGATGGGACGTTAAGCCGTGGCCCCGTGTGCGGGAGAGCCATACCCTGTGCACGTTAAAGAACACGCTGGATGGCCTTGACGGGAGGCTACCATCTGTCTCCCAACAGCTGTTCCAGTGGGTCCCCTCCCCCAACCTTCTCTGAGCCTTCGGGGTCCATGTGACCTGGCCATTTAGCCCATGGTGTGCAAAAAAGTGCCGCTCAGAGGTAAAACAACCCACAACCCACCTAGCCATAGGAGAATCCTTATCTTCTATAACCTTAACTTGTTTATCCTTCAATCCCTGTATACCTGTCTGTTTTCTACTGTACATAACGTTAACTATCTTGTACAGCTCTCTGCTGTTGTGCTGCCTAACTGCTTCCTCAGCTTTGTCAGCCAAGCTATCAAGCCAAAGATTTTTATCAGTAGCTAACTGATCCTTTACACGTTTATTAAGCTCTCTGTAATCTTTTCTATTAGGACTAGTAGGGTACTGATTAAGGACATTCCTGCAGTTCCTTCTTTCTGAAATAAGCTCAAGTGCCTTATCACTCAAATAATTCTGTCTCTTCTGCTCCTTTTTTCCTAAAAGAGTACTGTTAGTGTCCAAATAAGCCTGTTTAAAATGATCCCATTCTTCCTCAACTTCAGTAGTAAGCATACCATGACTGTCATAATGACTAAGTAACCTATCATGGTAAGCTTTAGCTATAACTGGGTCTTTCAGAGCTTCAATATTAAAGGTAGATTTTTTAACCTTAACACAACACTTTTTTAAGTTTAAGTTGCAAGACACTTTTAACAAGGTAATGGTGAGATCCAATTTCAGCTCCCCTATATGCCCTGATATTCCTAACAGAACTAGCCGATTCGCTGTTAATTAATATATAATCAATCATATTCTTATGCAGCCAACAGGTGAAACCCATGTGTATTTATGCATGTCGCGGTGTTTGTAATAAGTGTTAGTTATTCTGAATCCATTGAGTTTACTTACCTGTAGGAGATGTTGCCCATTGTCATTGCAGCTACCAATACCAAAAGGGCCTATCACTCCTCCCCAAAGGTCAGAGTCAGTACCAACTTTGGCATTGAAGTCACCTAGAACAAGGGTAATATCTCCTTTCTTGACAGAATTCAAAATATCCTGAAGTTGTCTGTAAAACCTATCCTCCTCATCCACATTGGCATCCTCAGTGGGGGCATAACAGCAGATAACATTCAAGTCTTTAATGCTTGTCTGAAATTTTGCTGTAAGAAACCTTTCATCAATGCAATAAATATTTTGCAGAAAAAATTTATTGATATATCAATGCCAAAAGAGCAGCAGATAATGCTGTGATTATCATCTGTTTCATTAATGCACTCATATCCAGAAGAGCATCACTAGCGTGTCTGCTGAGAAGCAGACCCAAACCTTGGTGATGCTTTCCATCCTCCCTCCGTAAAAAGAAAAATATAAAGTTATTTTTAAGTATCTCACCTTTACCTGTCCATCTGGTCTCTTGCAAGCCTAGAATATCTAGGTTATTGCACTGGAATTCCTGCATGAGGACATCAAGAGAATAATCTCTATATAATGTCATCACGTTCCTGCAGAGAGAAAATGAATAGTACGATTTTTATAGAAACTAGGTTTATTGAGATGGGTAGGGCCAACAATATCAAACAGCCCCCTGATTGCAGGCATGGGGCAAAGACCTGTTCCTCCTCCACTAAAGGCTGAAGTCACTGATACTGGTAGGAACTTCAGGCACCACTTTTTCAAGAGCTGGGAATGTTACATTTACCATTTGGATGACTGAAATTTTGAATATCTTGTATGATAAAGGCATGGTTTCTAAGGATTTTACCAGAGTTATTTTTATCCCTATTTTCAAAAAAGGCGATTGCAGTTCTTGTGATAATTATAGGGATATCATATACGTATAATAATAAGGGATTAATAAATAATATCATATATATACCTACGTACCTACTCACCAAAAAGTCCCTCCTGTCCTAAGTGAGTAATAATTTTATATATATATATACGTGTCCTATTCTCTGTTCCAGGTAAAGTTCTTTGAATGATCGTGCTTAACAGAATTAAGAATCTGGTTGACAGGCAATTGCATGATGAGCAATGTGGATTCAGAAGTGGTAGGGGATGTGTGGATGAGATATTTTCACTTAGACAGATTCTTGAGAAATGTTTAGAGTTTCAGAAACCTTTGGTTGCTAGCTTTGTTGATTTCAAAAAGGCTTTCGATTCTGTTGATCATCATAATTTGTGGTTGATTGTGAAATCATATGGTATACCTGACAAGTTAGTTAACATAATGAAAGCTCTCTATAATAACACTGAGTCATGTGTGAGAGTTGGTAAGGCTTGTAACAATTGGTTTAGCATTACTTCTGGTGTTCGACAAGGGTGCATTTTGTCTCCTCTTCTCTTTAGCTTGGTTATTGACTATGTTATGCGAAATTCACTTCAAGGGAAAGATTTTGGCCTTAAATGGACTGGAGATACGAAAATTTCTGATTTAGATTATGCTCATGATTTAGCCCTTTTGGCAAATGATGTTGATGAGATGAATTCTTTCATTCGAGCTGTTGATGAGACTGATAGTAGAGTAGGTTTGTTTAATAGAGAGAAAACTAAAGTGATGAAAATTGGTCGGGCAGGTTGTGATTAGTTAATCTGAATGGTTGCAGTCTTGAGCAGGTGTCAGTTTAATTACCTCGGGAGCTATGTAACAGATACTGGTGATGTGCGGCATGAGATTAACAGACGAATACAGATTGCTGCTGGGACTTCTAAGTATATACGGAGAGTGTGGAGAAATTGGCTTATATACCTAAAGACTTAAATTATACTGTATAATAGTTTGGTTCTTTCTAGTGTTAGTTATGGTAGTGAAATGAGCACACTTTGTAAACAAGATAACAGGAAACTAGATCCTTTTGATTCTAAATCCTGCGCAGTGTCTTGGGCATTAGGTGGTTTAGCTTTGTACTAATGATGAAGTTAGGCAAAGGAGTTGGCAACCTCCTTTAAGCAGCATATTGTGCAGAGAGAGACTCCGCTGGTTTGGCCATGTTACTCATATGGGTAATTATAGATTGGAGAATAGGGTTTATGAACAGTGTGCCTGAAGTCTTCAGAAAGACGGGGAGACCTAGAATGCTGTGGGCAGACAATGTCAGGCAGGACCTTGTTAGAATTGGTGTGCAGTGGTCAGATGCAGCATATGTAGCTCAGGATCTTTCTTATTTTTATCTCGTTTTCAAAGAAAATGGGATAATAGTTTCGCATTGTCATCTGTCTGTGTGTGTGTGTCCGTCAGTAGACATTGAACTTTTTTGTTACAGAGATAAAAATTCTTTTTGTGTTGGATTGCACTCTCCGAATGTCCCTAAAGTTATAATTACGTCCTCTAGCGGTGCAAAAATTTGCAGATTTCAAATGAATATTGCAAACAACATATTAAGCTAGTAATTTTGGTGGTGGAATGTGAATGCCATGATGTTTCCATTGGCAACAATGAATTGATTTCTTAGACCGAGGGGAGGGGGAAGACAAATTTTTGTTTTAGCAGATAATTGTTTGTATTTAGAGATAAATGAAAAAAATATTTTTTAGGGTTAGGTAGGAATTCATAAAATATTATGATTCGCATTTTCGGAATCTTTCTAACACTATAATTGTGCCTCTGATGGTGAAAAAAGATTCAAAACTTCAAACTAATATTGCAACGAGGTATTAATGATAGAAATACGAAATTTGGTGGTGGAATGTGAGCGTCATGAAGTTTTGATTGGAAACAATGAAAATGATAAGTAGAAAACTATTTTTTAGTTTGATTGGTACTTATGAAATATATTTCGTATTTTCGAAATACTTAGTAGTTTTAATATATATATATATCTGTAATGACCACTGAAATGATTAAACAGCAGATTATCATAATTACAAGGGTTATCAAGATTTACAAACAATATGTGTTGAATAGAAATTTGAAAAAATTACTGGTAGTTTTTAATAGATATTCTACTGACAGCAATATCTACCCATTGTTCTGAGAAAGGTGTGGCAATTGCAACATTTTAGATTTAAGAATTAAAAGATGTATGTTGTATAATTACTAATGAAATACTATTTGCATTTTCCCCATCATCCTCTAGTTCAAATTAAAACTTTTGAGGAATGAAACATTAGGTAAAGAAAAAACTTCTTTCTCTTTGAAAACGAGAATCTCAAGTAATAGAGGCGATATGTGCCCTTCTACACTGCTGGCCATTAAAAGTCAACACCAGGAAGAACTCATCAGATTGTCCTGAAATATGCAAGATGGGTAGCCCATGGGAGAACATATAAATGATCCAAAGCGCAACACATACGCACATCATATGTGACAGTAATGCCCCCTGGAAGTGGTATAAGAAGAGATTACAAAGAACCAGTGTAAAGCACTGGAATTGTGTTTGCTCACAGTTCTTGTGCACTAAAGGATCAAGTATGCCCCGTCGAAGAACACGGCATGCGTACGACCAGGTTTCCGACTGATCAAAGGAGAATTGTAGGATTACAGGAAGACGGATTATTGTACCGAGACATCGGTGCTCATGTTGGATGGAATACTGCCACAGTGATGAGAATATGGCGTCTATGGGTAGAGGAGGAACAGACTCATCGACATGAGGGATATTAATGGCCCTGTCACACAAACGAACAAGAGGACAGACATCTCATGCACATGGCTTTGAATGATCGTACAGCCACATCAAAGACCTTAGCTCAACAGTTAGGGTGTGTTGCACATCAAACAGTTTTTCACACGTACAGTTTGACACCATCTGCAGCATTGGGGCATCTTTGCTAGGCTAAGAACGTCACACATGGTTGTGTAAATGACATCGTATCGTCTTTTCAGACAAATCCATATCTGGCTGTACCACGGTGACAGACCCTGCGAGACATGCATGAAACAGTGCCATGCAGGTCCAGACCCTGGTGTTATGGTATGGGGTGCAATTGAACTCCACTCATGCATGCGCCGTAAATGGTAGTTAGGCGTAAACTGGAAGGAGAGCTGTGCACCAATCCCTAGTGATGATGCACAGAACCGGCCAGGTCTAGCACCTAATGTCCGACCCCGCCTTCTCGTGGTGCAGGCCGTTAGTACCTTTCGAAAGAGATATTCTGTTTTGGAAGGGAACGGAAGGGGAGTGCTGCCAGTTCAGTATGGCCTACTGATCTGGTCATTTATGGCCACTTTTTTCTTTTTTTTCAACCCTGCTGAGGAGTGGTCAACTTCACAGGGTCCTGGTGCTGACCATTTATACCTACTAGACTGGACTTGTTTATGGATTTAAGCTTGATTGTTGATCCTGGACTTGCTGCACTGGTGGGCCTCTGTTGAGGGAGAGTCTGTCGCTGTGTTTTCTGTTTGCTTCTGGGTTGCAAAGCTCTAAGTGAACAGAGGCATGGGATATCTTATATCAGCTGGTGGGTAATCCTAATCAGAGGCCATCGCAGGTACCTGAACCTTACTTAGCTAGTTGGGCATCGTGAAGCCTAAACTGGAGTAATGTGTCTCAGGCAGGCCATGTGGCTCTTGAAAAAGTCCACTTGAAAAGGTGGTGCCTGAAGTTCCTACCTGCATCGGTGACTTCAGCCTTTAGCAGAGGAGGAACAGGTCTTTGCCCCATGCCTGCGATCAGGGGGCTGTTTGATAGTGTTGGCCCTACCAATCTCAATAAACCTAATTTCTTTAAAAATCCTACTAATTATTTTCTCTCTGCAGGAACGTGGAATGTGAGGACATTACATAGAGATTATTCTCTTGATGTTCCCATGCAGGAATTCCAGCGCTATAACCTAGATATTCTAGACTTGCAAGAGACCAGATGGACAGGTAAAAGTGAGATCCTTAAAAATAACTTTAAATTTCTCTTTACAGGGAGGGAGAATGGAAAGCATCACCAAGGCGTGGGTCTGCTGCTCAGCAGACATGCTAGTGATGCTCTTCTAGGATATGAGTGCATTAATGAAAGGTTTCTTACAGCAAAATTTCAGACAAGCATTAAAGACTTGAATGTTATCTGCTGTTATGCCCCCACTGAGGATGCCGATGAGGATGAGAAGGATAGGTTTTACGGACAACTTCAGGATATTTTGAATTCTGTCAAGAAAGGAGATATTACCCTTGTTCTTGGTGACTTCAACGCCAAAGTTGGTACTGACACATATTACAAACACCGCGACATACATAAATACACATGGGTTTCACCTGATGGACTGCATAGGAATATGATTGATTATATATTAATTAACAGCAAATGGGCTAGTTCTGTTAGAAATACCAGGGCATATAGGGGAGCTGAAATTGGATCTGACCATTACCTTGTTAAAAGTGTCTTGCAACTTAAACATAAAAAGTTGTGCTAGGGTTAAAAAATTTACCTTTAATACCGAAGCTCTGAAAGACCCAGTTATAGCTAAAGCTTACCATGATAGGTTACTTAGTTATTATGACAGTCACGGTTTGCTTAATACTGAAGTTGAGGAAGAATGGGGCATTTTAAACAGGCTTTTGTGGAAACTAACAGTACTCTTTTAGGAAAAAAGGAGCAGAGGAGGCAGAATTATTTAAGTGTTAAGGCGCTTGAGCTTATTTCAGAAAGAAGGAACTGCAGGAATGTCCTTAATCAGTACCCTACTAGTCCTAATAGAAGGGATTACAGAGAGCTTAATAAACGTGTAAAGGATCAGTTAGCTACTGATAAGAATCTTTGGCTTGATGGTTTGGCTGACAAAGCCGAGGAAGCAGTTAGACAGCACAACAGCAGAGAGCTGTACCAGATAGTTAATGTTTTGTGTGGTAGAAAACGGACAGGTATACAAGGATTGAAGGATAAAAATGGTAAGGTTATAGAAGGGGAGGATTCTGTCATGACTAGGTGGGCTGAGCATTTCAGTGATGTTCTAAACAATGTGGTTAGTTCTACTCCCATTGTTTGTAATGATGATAGATGCATTGGCAGCTTTAATGTTGGTTCTATAACAATCTGAAGTTATTTTGGCTATTTCTATACTAAAACTTCATAAATCCCCAGGGGTAGCTGAAATTACTACAGAAATGCTCAGAGCTGGGAATGTTTCGGTTACCACTTGGATGACTGAAATTTTGAATATCTTTTATGATAAAGGCATGGTTCCTAAGGATTTTACCAGAGCTATTGTTATCCCTATTTTCAAAAAAGGTGATCGCAGTTCTTGTGATAACTATAGGGGTATCAGCCTACTCTCTGTTCCAGGTAAAGTTCTTTCCATGATTGTGCTTAATAGAATTAAGAATCTGGTTGACAGTCAATTGCGTGATGAGCAATGTGGATTCAGAAGTGGTAGGGGATGTGTGGATCAGATATTTTCACTCAGGCAGATTCTTGAGAAATGTTTAGAGTTTCAGAAACCTTTGGTTGCTAGCTTTGTTGATTTCAAAAAGGCTTTCGACTCTGTTGATCGTCATAATTTGTGGTTGATTGTGAGATCATATGGTATACCAGACAAGTTAGTTAACATAATGAAAGCTCTCTATAATAACACTGAGTCATGTGTGAGAGTTGGTAAATCTTGTAGCAATTGGTTTAGCATTACGTCTGGTGTTCGACAAGGGTGCATCTTGTCTCCTTTTCTCTTTAGTTTGGTTGTTGATTATGTTATGCGAAATTCACTTCAAGGGAAAGATTTTGGCCTTAATTGGGCTGGAGATACGAAAATTTCTGATTTAGATTATGCTGATGATTTAGCCCTTTTGGCAAATGATGTTGATGAGATGAACTCTTGCATTCGAGCTGTTGATGAGACTGGTAGTGGAGTAGGTTTGGTTATAAACAGAAAGAAAACTAAAATGATGAAAATTGGTCAGGCAGGTTGTGATTCAGTTAATCTGAATTGTTGCAGTCTTGATCAGGTGTCACAGTTTAATTACCTTGGGAGCTATGTAAATGATACTGGTGATGTGCAGCATGAGATTAACAGACGAATATGTATTGCTGCCGGGACTTTTAAGAATCTATGAAGATTGTGGAGAAATAGGCATATACACCTAAAGACTAAAATTAGACTATAATAGTTTGGTTCTTTCTAGGGTTAGTTATGGTAGTGAAACTTGGACACTATGTAAACAAGATAACAGGAAACTAGATGCTTACGCAGTATCTTGGGTATTAGGTGGTTTAACTTTGTAACTAATGATGAGATTAGGCAAAGGAGTGTGCAACCCCCTTTGAGCAGCATATTGTGCAGAGAGAGAGTCCGCTGGTTTGGCCATGTTGCCAGTATGGATAATTATAGATTGGCGAATAAGGTTATGAACAGTGTGCCTGGAGGCCTCAGAAGGAGGGGGAGACCTAGGATGCGGTGGGCAGACAATGTCAAACAGGACCTTGTTAGAATTGGTGTGCAGTGGCCGGATGCAGCAGATGTAGCTCAGGACAGATATGCTTGGAGAATTAAACTGCACGGTCTGGTTGAACCTCCGTAGCCCATGGCTGCTTGAGGATGATGATGATGATGATTTCACGCATGCGCCTCCAGGCTTGCGTGAGTGGAGCTCCAGGCTTTGGACAGCCAGCATTACATCACTGAGGTGTTGGAACCTGTGGTCATACCTTCAGGGGCTCTCTGTTGCTTATACAATTATTCTCTAGTTTTTACCAACAGGACAATGGCCAACTACGTGGCATGCGTCGTCCTACAATTCCTGGATAGCCACCATCTGACACTTCTGCCTTGGCTTGCACGTTCACCAGATCTGTCCCTAATTGAATAATATCTTCACCTTAAAATAATTTAAATTAATCCTTTCTATACTAGACGAGTTGAGGTGAGGTTGAGTGAAGTTCAACAGAAGTGTGGGAGTCTTTGACCCCCCATATCTATTTAATTCTCTTTTATGTATCCCACCCTCTCCCCCTTATCCTTAAGTACTTCCAGCCCAATACTATTATTTTTCATAACCTTATTTTTTTTCTCTCATTTTTTTATCATCATGTTTTTTGTTTTAATTTTTAACCCCCCCCCCTTTTATATTATTTTTACTACTTAATTACAATTACTATCTTTAACCTTATTAAATTTGTATACCTCCTCTTGTCTGCTCTATCCTCTACCTCTCCTTTACCTTTAGTCTCCTGATTTTTTTGATTTTTTTATTATTTTTACATTTTTTATATATTTTTTATTTTTATATATTATAATTTATTTTCTCTTTTTTTTATTTTTTTTATTTATTATTTTAAAATATTTTGCGGTAAAATTTTTTGCCGACATACGGGATTTGAACCCCGTCGGCAAATTTTTTTTTCCGCAAACGCTGTGATTTTCATCTGTTTATTATTTTACTTTATTTTTTTTTTCTTCTTATTTCTATTTTTTTTTATTCCTCCCCCTCCAATATTTTTTTCTTTCTTTTCCCTTCTATATGTTCGCCCCCAACCCTCTTTCTTTATCGCATTCTGATCTTGCCTACCACTAGCCATGTCATGTGCCTCAGTGGGGACTCAGGAAAGTCTGGATCCACACTGCTCTGCTTTCCACCGGCCTACTCCACTGCCATGGTGAGTGGTGGGGGTGAGAGCCCTGTCCAGCATCACTTATCCCAAGGCAGTTTCTACCCACCTGAAGACCATGGACACCCGTTGGCCTTCTCCCCTCCGTAGGCAGATGAGGTCCAGTATGGTCTCCCCTGCGTAGGACCTCGGTCTCTTGTCTCCGGTGAACACCTCTTCATATTTTTTCCTATGATCCTTTCCTTCTACACTGCTCACAAAAATTAGGGGATATTTCTTCGCTTCATATTCATTTTGAAATATCCCCTAATTTTTGTGAGCAGTATATTTAAGAATGGCTAATTTCAAGTATAGCAATGTATACTTATGTTTGGATTTCAATATTAAAAAAATTTTCATCTGTGTTTGTCCACGCACCTCAGTGAATAAAAACCCAAACTTATACTGATTTATCAGCAACGGTCAAGCTCAAAATGACAGGTCCTTTCTCTGTTGTTCCATTTTTCATTGAAGGTATTCCTTGAAAGTAAATGGGGGAATATGACATTTCCCACAGGATGTAGTGCTATCTATGTGTAGCGGAGCATCGGGTCTTGCCATTCAATTTACTACAATTGCCCCCAATTGAACATGTCTGGTCCATGGTCTCCCGACAACTAGCACACCAGACACCAGTAGCTGCTACAACAGATGAACTTTGGCTATGTATCGAAACTGATGGACTGACATTTCCCAAACACGCATCCGACGTTTCATCCTCTCAATGCCGGACCGTGTAGCAGCGGTTATTACCGCTCATGGTGGCTATACAAGATACTGATTTCTTTGTATTCCACAAGTCTAACCGAGTTGTATTTGTAATCATTTGATCGTTCTAACATAAGCTATGTATTCACTAGATATGTCTTTTATATCTCTCATCTTTCCTGGTGTTGCACTTTTAATGGCCTGCAGTGTAGTTATATTCTAGTAATGCATGGAATTTTCGAAGAGTTGATTAAATGTTATTTTTGTTTTAAATCGACCTTATTTTGCTGTAGAAATTATTTTGCCTCCCATTCTTTCAGAAGGATACAAATAAATATTTTTTTCCCCTTAACGAATAGACGAGTAATTCCAGCGCAGATAAAATGTTTCAACTTCTATAGCCTTATTAAAAACAGATTTTTTTTAAACATTAAATTATTTCACTGCTAGATTATTTTCTAACTATTTGCGTACAGTTAATTACGTTTTTGACATGCTTTGCTTGTAATCGAAAAGTTTTTCTGAATATTCTTTAATTACTTTATATGATATCACAAACGTGTATGAGTTGCAAGTAGAGCTTCTATTTTAAAGATTTCTGATTTTATCACATATAGAGTAATCTAATTCTGTCTGAATATTTTTTTCACTGCATAAAAACATTACAGCTCATCAGCAGACTTCGTGTATTTATTCGCATGATTTTTGTGAGGTATAAAAGAGAAAAACTGGTTTTGT
The DNA here is from genome assembly GCA_038380435.1 of Ryuthela nishihirai. NCBI lineage: Eukaryota > Metazoa > Arthropoda > Arachnida > Araneae > Heptathelidae > Ryuthela > Ryuthela nishihirai. The sequence goes on from JAWZYU010000028.1 coordinate 56,328,863, forward strand.
TTTGCTTTTTTGGCAAAATAGAAGAATGATTTTATCTATGGGAAGGGGCAGAAGCACGATTTCATAGTTTAAAATTTAAATGATTTTGAGATTAGTATTTATAAAAATAATTTGGTTCCAAATTCCAGTGAGGTTGAATAAATTTCCTTCTCCTCCCTCTGTTGTGTTTTGACTATCGCTTTGATTTTTATCCCAATGGAGAATGAGTTTCGCAAAACAAGCTGTTCTTCTATCGTAAATATGTTTTTTGGGCAATGGTGTATTTCGGGAGGGAGCCTTATTTTTATAAGCCTTTATTTTTTTAATAAATTTCCTTCCCTCTGCATATCCGAAGGGGGAGGGCGCATGGGTTATGCTTCCTAACTTGAGGATTTGAATAGCATATTTTCCAATGAAGGCTCATAAAATCAAAGATGCAGGCACCTCGAACATGCTCCCCCCCCCCCCCCCCAATGTCTGAGTGAAAGATTTGGATACAATAATTGTTTCATAAATTGCTTTAAAATATTAAGATTTAACCTTTACAAAAATATGGTTACCTTACTGCTTCTTAATAAACTAGACGAATAGTAAGTGGTCATTTTATTTGGAACAGACCTGCCTTATTTTAATAAAAATTCTTCATTTCGATTAAAAAGAGGCTCTTTGTAAATCATGTTTTTTTTAACGAAAAATGTGGCTGAGGGAAATTAAATATCAATATCATCTGTCTCGAATATATCCCATCAGTGATGCTAGTTGAATTAATCTGAAAATTGATACAAACATATTAAAACATAAATAGTGTAAATTATGTTAAATTGTAGTGGACCATACAAGTGTACTTTAAGTTGAGTAGATTTTTTTCAATTTTAACCAATTTTGAATGCTTGTAATCTGAACAGTTTTTAGCTCGTTTTCAAAAGTTGAGATAAAAAAAACTTGACTCTGAACCAAGCCCTGATCTAGAACTAACAATCGAGGACGGGGGTGGGACCAACAAACACAATTGAGCAGGAAAAATGTCAAAGGGGGTGGGGGCAAAACATTGGATTTCCAATGCATTATAGTATATCTCCCTCCATTTTACAGGTCTTTAAAAAGTTTCTTGAAAAATGCATAAAATATAAATAAGTTTAATTATATTATTATAAGTTATTATATAAGTATATATAATATATTGTTATGAATTAAATGGATAGAAACAGCGTGAGTTAAAATAAATTGCATATAACAATTGTTATTCTAAAAATAATGTAATTTATTATAAAAGTATGAATGAAAACGTTTATACAAACTCAACTCAATAACACAAACATAAATCAGTATAAAAATTAACTTTCTAAAGAACAAAGCACCTTTTTACTATCTGTAATCAAAGCAAAAAAAACCTTCTGTAACAGTCGATAAGTGACATAATCATATTTGTGAACAAACCTGCAATCTATAAAGCAATCCATTTCCTAAACAGCTAAATATAATGATGAACTCTTCTTACAGAAAAGTTGAGATCAAATCTGATTGTTCAACTAACTTAAAATATCCTCAACCACATCTTCAGTAACCTAAACATCCTTCTTTTTCTTGCGAGTCTTCTACAGCATCAACACTAATAAATTTATTTTACCTCCTGCGCACACTCCACATAAAATATTTCTTCTTTAGACTAAACTGCATAAACTAAAATAAACTACGTTTTACTTCACATGAATTCTTCTAATTAATGTGTTCCTTATTCTTTCAGTCAAATTTGTTTGATGTCGTTGGTGATGTAACTCGCACACTGAAACACATGCGAACATCAAGACGATACATCACAAGTTCATTGTAGCATGTTCATCTGTCGTAACAATATAAATATATAAGTATAATAATATATAAATTATATAACTGTCCCATGGCCCAATGGTTAGACTACTGATCTAAGGGACCTGGGTTCGAGCCCCAGGTAAAGCATGGATGTGTGTCGTTTTTCTGTTGAGGCCCCACCATCCTCGCAGACTTTCTACTGTGGCATATAAACTGACATTCTTGTCAGACCTCTGGCGAGCAGCTGCTTGAGGGGGTATTTATTATTTTTTTATTATACAAGTTATTAGCATTCTGAAGGGGGGACAAGGCCCCTTGCCTCTGGCGCCATATACGACCCTCCTGTAAATTACTAGTCTCTCTTGAGAAACTGCAAATTCCGAAAAATAAATTTTGTTTCAGGAATCGGCCTACCCATCGTTTCATTATTTTTGTCCTAGTATTTTGTCTTTGCGGCCACCACCACAGGATCACTCACTTCAGACATCATTGAAAGAATGAAATATTTATTTACAATTTACATATAGGGGGCAGCACTAGTGACGTCGAAGACAAATCGAATTGTAGTAAACATTTATTTGCCTTAGTGTGCGAGGGGGGGGGGGGGGGCTGTAAGCAATTAGTTTGCGACACTCATAAGCAACAATTGCATCGTGATTGCTTTTGATTTGTAGTTGCATTGCTGTTGCAAATTGCGGCGGTGTGCGCCCTCCCTAAGAGTTAAAACAACGATAATACTGTTAAGCATATTTAATTACAGTTTTGCCGTAGCCGAGTGGCTAGCGCGCTTGGCTACTTATCAAAGGGACCTGGGTTTGAGCCCTGTGTAAGGCATGAATGTGTCGTGTTTCTGCTGAGGTCTCGGCATCCACTTGGACCTTCTACTATGGCGTATAAACTGACGGACTCCTGTCAGACCTCTGTGGCAAGCAGCTGCTTGAGGGGTATTTATTTATTATATTTGTATATATTAAAATAACATTTGCAAAATGCTTATACCTGTCTAGAGGTTGGGCGCCATGTTTTGTCGTACCTGAGACGAAAGCCTATGAGTTAGTGTGTGTACCTAGTTAAAACTTCTGTTTTTACAATTTTATACATTTCTCCCGTTTTTTTGCCTGTAAAAGCTTCCATATTTTATCAATGCCTCACTGAGCTGCAGTTGGGTGTTAAAATTCCACTCGTATAAATAAATTAAATAATTTTTCCAGGAAACTCTGCCAGAAGACAGCAATTGGCTGCAAAAGTGAAAGGAGGTAACTGAAAACCAAAAAATAATTTCTTTTAAGGTTCGTTTGAAAAACGAGCTAATGTTTCCACTTTGTTTTGTGCTTATGGCAATATTTGTTCGTCTGTCTGTCTTTCCACCTGTCTGTACATCTTTAGACAATCTACTTTTAGAGATAAATGAAAAATTCTTTTTGGGTTGGATATATTTCAAAGTAATATTGCGATTTGCAATTTTAAAATCTTCCCATACCTTTAATAGCGCCATCTAGCGGTGAAAAATGATGGAGAATGCTAAAATTTCAAAAGAATATTGCAAACAAATTATTTACACTAGAAATCCGAAATTTTGGTAGTACAGTGTTATGGTCAGAAGGTTTACAATGGCAACAAGGCTTTATCCTCTTAGCCAAAACGAGGTGCGAAAATGAAACTTTTTTATTTTAAGAAAGAAACGAAATATTTTTTTTTGGGGGGGGGGGGAGGATGTTAGAGGTACTGTCTTGCCCACATTTGTTTTATCATATGGACACGACTTTTGGTGTCGAGGGTCATGGTCACCCTTATCCTCGTTCCGATATTGCCTTTCCATTTTGCCTCCATTTTTGTGTCCAGTTCAACGAAAAGGAATTTGGCCACTGGCCCAGAACTTTCAGATTGAGCCTGAAACCCCAGATGGCAGAGGGACTACATGACATGCCTGGTAAACAACGTTGGCCGGAGGAGGGGGGGGCTGAGATTTGTACCTCGGCTACTCTGGCCAATCACGTACAGCCACGCATGAGTGTAGGTGACCTCTGCCAGGGGAACCGGGCAGTGTGCCTCGAAAAAGAAGCGAAAAAGTTCAGTTGTTTTTCATCACTCTGAAAGGAAGTCTTGAACGTGCTGCTGAAAGATGGAAGCGACAAGAGTGGTCGTTAGTGCCCTGTGAGATACAGTGGGTGGCAGAGAAGAAAGCCTGTAGCCACGGAAAGCGGCTAGTCAACCTGCGATGACGTCCCCTGGGATCAGCCTGCATAGAACAAGGAGGTAGGGTCGAATTCAATTCTGGTTTTAACTTTTTCCCTCAATTACATTACTACCGCCGTCATGCGGCCTGTATGAAACTAATACATGGTGACATCGGCTCATCCATTAAAACTGAATTGTTTTCCTGAGTGGGACTTTTCATAACTGTTAAGGACTATTAGAGTCACAAGCAGGTAGCTCGTTCATCATGAACTTTTTAGCGAACTGATCTCCGCCGTGCATATAGTTTCCCTTGATTGAAAAGGGCCGCGCTAGAGGCGCTGTTGAATTTGTTCCAAAAGTGGGAACTACTTATGTGTAAAATGTTTGAAAGTAATTTTTGTTAATGAATGTATTTTATTGTTAACTTCAGAATTAGCTCAGTTGTCATTTTGCTAAATGTCTGTTCATTTGAATATTGTGTCAGGAAAACTGCTTAGATTTGGTAGCAAGTAAACGCATCACGGCCTAAGTGTTTGTATCGCCCTAAATATACAGGGGTGGTCATAACAGTACTAACAAAATATTAATATTTACGTTTTTCGAATACCCATTAGTTGGAATTTCAACTGTTAGAAAATACTAAAGGTGGTATATAATAATAGGTGGCCTGTAATAATTTTAATTAATTAATATAATACCCCCTCAAGCAGCTGTTTGCCACAGAGGTCTGACAGGAGCCTGTCAGTTTATATGCCATAGTAGCAGGTCTGAGAGGATGGCAAGACCTCAGCAGAAAAACAACCCGCACAACCATGCCTTACCCGGGGCTTGAACCCAGGTCCCTTAAATCAGTAGCCAAGCGTGTTAACCACTCGGCCATTGAAAAAGCTGGAAATACCAAATCTTTAAACGAATATTGCAAACGATCTATTTATGATAGGAATTTAAATTTTTCGTCATAGAGTGTAATGGGCAAGTGGTTTACATTAAGAGTAATAATTTATCCTGTTACAGCAAGGGGGTCTTGGTAAAATACAGCTTTTCTGCCTTAAGAGATAAATGAAAAACACTTTTGGTGTTTATAGGTACTGATAAAATATTAATAGTTTATTTTACTAATTATGCAGTAGTTAGAATTTCTACTGCTAGAGAGTACTGAATGTGTAAAATAACTAGAAGAATGCATATCACCTCTGGAGCATATGAGAATCTTGTTTTCAAAGAGTTTCAATCCTTTTCCTGCTTTTTCATTCCTTAAAAGTTTTAATTATGGATGTTCGTGTTATTTTTCTGCTGTTGTCCTGCCATCCTCGTGGACCATCTACTATGGCGTATAAACTGAAAGGCTCCTCTCAGACCTCTGTGGCAAGCAGCTGCTTGAGGGATTATTTATTTTTATTTTTTTTTTAAGTATGATGGGAGAAAATGCATATTGTAGTATTTTATTAATAATTATACAACATAAAAAGTATTAGTCTTTTAGTTCTCAAATTAGAAAAGTTTCTTTTCTCCCACTTATCTGAAAATCATGGGCAGATCATTGCTGTCAGTGGAATTTCTATCAAAACAGAACGCTACCGTCGAAATTTCTACCATAAAGAGATCGCTTGGAACATTCATTAAAAGTTTTGCTGTTTGAATATTTAGTGATTCCTAATCATACAAATCAAAACTTCCTTTGAAAATGTGAATTGTATTTCATTAGTACCAACTAAAAAGATTCTCAATTATCTCGTAAAAGAAAACCGTTCTGTTTCTTACCTACCTTGGGTGTAGGGGTCAACTCATTGTTGTCAATGGAATCTTCAAGACTGTCACATTACACTACCAAAATTTCAAATTTCTAGCATAATTACATCGTTTGCAACATTCATTTTAAATTTTGAATTTTTTTTTATTTTTTCCCATCGTTAGAGGGCGTGCGCAATTGTAGCTTTTGGGAGTTTCAGAAAATGCAAATTGTAATATTTCATCAATGCCTGTCCAACCCAAAAAGTATTTTTAATTTTTCTGTTGAAAAATTTGCATCCCCCCCCCCCCATGGGTGTAAAGGGTCGAGTGATTCTAGTCTGGATGATAACGGATAGATGGTAACTTCCTAACGTTCACATTTCAACACCAAAGTTTTAAACTTTTAATCTAACTACATTGGAATATTCGTTTGATATTTTGGAATTTTCAAATTTTTCCTCCGTTAGAGGGCGTAGTTATAACTTTTGGGAGATTCAAAAAATACAAATTGTAATATTTGATTAATACCTATCCAACAGAAAAAGAATTTTTTATTTATTTGCATAAAAAATTTCGATGTCTACAAAAGGATGTACAGACAACAAAGCGAAATTATCCCTTTAAAAAAAAACCTAAAAATTTCTTTTCCCTTTTAGCCGTTTTCTAAAGTGCTTCCAATCCTGAGCACTGAAATCTGTATCAAATATTCGCTTACCTTTTTTCAAAATCCATAAATATTCGTCCAATACCATTCAGCTTTGCACACCAAACAATCCGAGCGACGACAAAACATGGCATCCAATTTTGAGATGGCCAACCTCTACCTATATAGGGCTTCTATACCTGTCCATGTTCATGGATTGATCTTAGACACCGAATATAGAGTCAACTACTTATAATTGTACTATGCAATGGAAGATTCCTAATTCTTGTAGAGTAAGTCGTTCTTTGCTATCATAGCATCATTCTTGATGCAAAGTACCAGTAGTTGATATGAAGGAAAGTACATGAAGTAGGATGTCATTAAACTAGATATCTTCACAGTAGAAAGCCTGGTTATGTGGGAAGCTGACTCTCTTTTTATCACTTGATTAATTGCTGAAAAATGTAGCAATGTCTCTCTATGTCGAAAAATGATGACTTCAGTGTTATAACTAAAAAAAGTGGATACCGGTCCTGAAATAGGTATGAAGGTGGTAGTGGATGACATGCAAACTGAAATTGGTGACTTACACTGAAATGACATTTATTATGTACACCTACCTAATTACGTGTAGACCCACCTTTCACCCCCACAACAACAGCAGCATGTCGTGGCATAGACTCTACTTGGTGTTGGAAACAAGGTTGTATAGTGGCCCACGATTCTTAGGCTGCCATTCATAAAGTATCTAGAATTACCAGTGTTGGGTTTTGGGCTGAAATGCATTGCTCCACTTTGCCCAACAGATGCTCAGTAGGGTTTAAATAGGAGCACCATTAGAGAGTTGGGAACTCACTGGAATGCTCCTCCAACTAGTTCTTCAAATAGGAGCGATGAGATGGGTACTGAAAGAAGACATCCTGCTGCAAAATAGCTATGAACAGATGTAGATGGTCAGTGAGTACATCAACATGGCCTTGTGTGGTGGTCTCAGTAGGTAAAAGGGGGCTTCTCAGGTTGGCTGTGTAAACACACCCCAGAATATTCCACCACCTCCATTGACCTGTAACACCCCAACTTAACAGTTGATGGCCTTTAGTAGTCTACGCTACACATGCAACCTTCCTTCAGCATATAGTTGGAACTTCAATTGGTTGGGCCAAGCAACCCATTTCCAGTCTACCACAGTCCACTGGCAATTTTATTCGTAATTACGTATTCATTGCAGTGTCATAGTCCCTTTTACTATGACACTGCGATGAATACTATATAATTATGAGAGTGCTGTTAACGTGGTTACTACATTTGAGCTTCAGCTGCCATACCTCAGTCTTGCCATCGTACATTGAATGGTCTTTGCACAAACCATACCTGCTCTCTTGGGGCGGGGGTGGCTCAGTCGGTAGCGTGCCAGGTTCATAATCTGTAGTTCCCAGATTCTAATCCCAGCTGTGTCAGTGTTGCGATTTATCCCCGCAAAATTCCCCGCCCTGCAGTCCGGTCAGTAGGAGACATGGTTGGGCTTGGAAAGACCACCATCTGTCGGATGGGATGTTAAGCCGTGGCCCCATGTGCGGGAGAGCCATACCCTGTGCATGTTAAAGAACACGCTGGATGGCCTTGACAGGCTACTATCCAACAGCTGTTCCAATAGGTCCCCTCTCCCAACCTTCTCTGAGCCTTTGGGTCCATGTGACCTGGCCATTTAGCCCATGGCGTGCTAAAAAAGTGCTGCTCAGAGGTAAAACAACCCAACCCTGCTCCCTCATTGAATGTTATAATCTACACTATAGCCCAATGTTAGGATACCATAGAGGTGGTGCTCACCTCAAGCATAAACAGCCCAGTTATGGCCATATTTTCTCCAGCAGCTGTAGGTTTTGGCAGATTTGGTGCAGTCCTGGTATACATGTGACTTGCACATGGAAATCCCATACGTTCTGCAGTCATGGATATGAAGCATCCCATCTTCCTTGCACTGACTCTGCCCACGATTGAAATCGTTCAGGTCCATCATAGCATTTTTCCCATCGTAACAATTGCAGATATGCTATACAGCAGGTAGGTATTTGACCTATATATATAGCATGTAAGGGGATTCAATTGGCAGCATTATTGAGGTAGGGTACTTTTGAGAATGGGTGTGGTGTATATAATCACGCTTTTAGTGTATTCTGAAGTATTAGGAAGGCAATAATTTTAAGATTAAAGTTGATGTGAAGCAACGTCATATACCACTGACTTTTAAAGGGTAATAAATCAGTGATTCAAGACGGTTTAAAAACTTTTACTTAAAAAGTTTAAAATATTTTTAAATCATATTTCCTAGTAACAGTCTGTGTGTGTGTGTTGTTACTGAATCTTGTAGCATCAAGCGACAAACTTTAGTTTTCCAGTTACCTGATGATCAACTGCAGAATGTATTCAGGGAAGGCAAGACTAGGGATCCGAACTCCTAGAAAATCTGGTTGTTCTATGGAAAATCTCAAACTTGTCTACCTATTTTAAAATCCAAAACAGATATCTTTGAATGCTTTTATTTCATCCCCATAGTATATGTCCAACACTACCAAATAGATTTAAAAAAAGCTGTAAAATTTTATTCCATACAGAAATCATTTTAAATTTTTCTGTTCGATGGAATTTTAGTAATTGGAAAGCCTTACTCAAGTCTACATCTCAGATATACCCACCCTCCCGAAATTAAATCCCAAGTACGTTGCTGATCGACTGCACTGCCTTAGTACTTCATAATAGCATTGAGTATCATTTGCAAACATGCACAATTATTTTTCATCATTTTTTTTTTGGTATTTTGCTATAAAATTAGGTAAGTGTTTCTGATTTTTTCCTTTTTAGACATTAGTATTGCAGTATTTTTAAATTTTCAAATATTTATTTTCTTCTATTTTAGGAACATTCAGGAGATCCTTGCAGCAAAAGGTGAAATTGTAAATTGTGTTTCTTCTACTGGAGATGATAGTTTAGAATTGATAAAAAAAATAACATAAATAAATAATTTTTTTAAGAATTTTTTAAGGAATTATTGAGAGATGTGTGATGCAGTCTTTAAATGCTGAAATAATTAAGCCAGTTGCTACAGCAGAAAATAACGTGTATGTGGGATTGATGGCTTATTGGTTCCCAAAATCCATAAGCCATCAATCCCATAAGCTTATGATTACTTCAAAACCAGTGCAAATTACAAGCCAGGCACGCTACCGACTGAGCCCCTTTTCCCCCCTTCCCTGGAAAAAATTGGAAGTTGTACTATATTATTTAAATATCATTTGAATAAAGATATTTTTATCTTCTTAATTTAAAGAACAAAAAATTAAGGATATTAGAAGTGATTTCGGGTAGAGAATAACCAAGGTGAACAAAGGCCAAGCACTATAGAAAAAAAATGTACCTAATTTGTTCCATTTATATAAAAAAAAATATTAAATATTTAAATTACATATATTTGGTGTTTCCGTATTCTGAAGAAGTAGGATGAAAAGTTTGACAATAGCTTTTATTATGAAAGGTTACTATTCAAAAATATGTCATCAATTGAGCTGGGTTTTAGGCATGTAAGCTGGTCTTGTATCAAGGTCCCTGCAGTAGAATAGCTCTCTGACTGTGCACTGGATGCTGGGATGGAGGAATGAAATTGGAAATTATTCAGATATGGAAATTCCTTCTCGTGCTCAACCAAGGAAGGAACTTGTGTTGTAGCCTGGACCTTTAACCGATATATATACCTCTATATCTGAACGTCTCTGTGTGAAGCCGAAGCCTGTATGACTCTGTGGAAGCTTCCTCATCGGATGAATTCTAAACTCTTCGAAATTTTTTGTTCCTACTACTTTTTTTTAGAGGTTTGCTTTCATTTTCGTGTTCCTCAGAGTTAATCATTATCAGCGTTATCGCTTCTGGTTCTGTAAGAAATTTCAAGTCCTTTAAATTTATGGTGTAATGAAGTTGCTAGTTTATGGATTAATGTTATGCCTATTTATATCTCAAAATGCCTATAGCTTTCTTTAAAATTTCGTGTTTTTAGCCCATCAGAAACATCTTTGAAGGGAGTCAAAGGAAAAGCACTCAACTAGCATGTTTTAGTTGATAGTATCTATTAATTTTTCTTGGTTCTTCTCCGTAAGAGCCTCGTGGATCTCCCATTGTGATTGTATTGAGGTGATCATAGTGAACCAGTTTGTTGTTCCCTCTGGTATCTGCATCGCCCTTCAGCGATTGTTGTGACTATAACCCAGACTCCTTGAAGGATGTAACGAGAATGCGATAAAAACTGATCATATCCTCTATATTTTCGGCACCACTAGCATTTCGTGTCGTATGATGCAACACAGTACTCAAAATGTGAGCGGGAGAACTAACTTTTGAAACTGACGAAGTACAACCAAATCATTTGCTCCTCTGTCACACAGTTTCATAATTTCTTTATACAGGTCAAATGACCTCATAATTCGAATTCAGATATAATATTATCTCCTGTTTATTAATCTCATTTTCAAATTCCCATGTGCTTTAAACGATCGCGAAGTTTCTGATTTGTAATGTAGTACACTGTTACTCTCAAATGGTTTTTCTGTAGTAATCACTCCGCAAGTCCAATGTTGTAGCTCCACCCACATCACTGGAAGCCTTTTTCGGAGATGCAAAAACACTTTGTTAGAGACATGTAGCTGCATCTTTTGATGATCTTGAAATTGTAGTTGGATGTGGTAAAGTTCATAGTCATTTACTGCACTGTGGTTAACTCCTACCTGGATAAGAAGCTATGCCATCTGCATAAACCTATCCCATACAATCTCAAAGGTATAAATGTTCACAAAATTCACTAAGTGTTTTATAGTGGATAGTTTTAATATTGTAGACATTTCGGCTTTTTTTTTATTCTGGTTTCATCATGGCATAAATGGTTAAAGTCTGCCTCACATCACATTTGTACTTATTAAAATTCCATGATCCAGAGTTATATCCAGTGTAAGTGTACACTTTTTTACACTTGAAACAACCAACCACAATTTTCATTTCATCATTGCCGTTAAAAGTGTAGCCAAAAGTTTGCCATATTAGAGACAATATTTTTATTTCAGTTTGGTACTGGTTATACCGTTATTAACTTTGCCTAAAACCTTAGAAATATTTATTGATATCCATATTAAAAAAAGCAAGGATCACATGTTCCTTACTCTTTCTAGAAATTTCTGCTCTTCAGGATTTTTCTACATTTGAAGAACAAGGCAACGCTGGAAGTGTTAACTGCACAGTTACATGAAAGTTGTTTACTTCTTTATTGTAGGAAGTTACAAATATCCTTATTCAATTTGCAAGTTAAAAACTAAAATGCTGAACATTTTTACTTTTTGTAACTGATTACATTTCCAATGTACGCTAACAATATTCCATTTCAGAGTTCTGTTGCAAATTATATTCACATATAAAACATTATAGTTAACCTTTACCAGTTTCTGAGTGAATATTTCATTGATAAACGTTTTAGAGCCCTCTATATATTGAGTCATTTTCAGAAATTCATTAAAAAATATTTGACACATTGCTGCAGTGGGAGGAAATTGTTTCTTTTTCTTTACACTTCCAAAGGAGAAGCAGTGTCATGCTTTTGTAGAATATGTGGATTGTGCAAACAATGCTAGTTGATTAATTACTGCTGCCGACAAAATTAATGGAGCTAAAATGCTAAACATTGAAATTAGCTTTTCAGTTTTTACCAAGCAATAGCTCTATTAATTTTGGTCCCTACCATACGTGCTTCAGTGTTAAAAGTCGATAAATATGCAATCAGTTAAAGGAAACAATGGGATTTAAACTTTTGCTTAGATCCTACTTTCAATGATCAAGAGTTCATCTATTTTTACAAAAACTCATCATTGGAAGTATAAAATCATACTTTATTGATATGTAACTCTTTTTAAATTCTCAGCTATATATTTCTTTATAATCCTGATCCAAACAATAATTAGGACTGCTCTCAGCTTGCTATCCCGATATTTCATACCATTTACCTTCACCTAATGGGCAGTGGTTGGCTTACTAGGTATTGTGCCAGGCTCGTTGGGGCGAGGGTGGCTCAGTCGGTAGCGTGCCAGGCTCGTAATCTGTAGTTCCCAGGTTCGAGTCCCAGCTGGGTCAGCGTTGAGATTTATCTCCGCAAAATTCCCCACCCTGCCCACGGTCAGTAGGGGACACCGATGGGCTTGGAAAGGCCGCCGTCCATCAGATGGGACGTTAAGCAGTGGCCCGTGTGCAGGAGAGCCATACCCTGTGTACGTTAAAGAACACGCTGGATGGCCTTGACGGGAGGCTACCATCTGTCTCCCAACAGCTGTTCCAGTGGATCCCCTCCCCCAACCTTCTCAGAGCCTTCGGGGTCCATGTGACCTGGCCATTTAGCCCATGGTGTGCAAAAAAGTGCCGCTCAGAGGTAAAACAACCCAACCCCTCCCCCAACCTTCTCTGAGCCTTTGGGGTCCTTATGACCTGGCCATTTAGCCTATGGTGTGCAAAAAAGTGCCGCTCAGAGGTAAAACAACCCAAGCCAGGCTCGTAATCTGCAGTTCCCAGGTTCAAACTTTCACAATTGCTCTATTTCTAACAGCCCAACTGTGCTTGTACCTATACATATCACCTGGCAGTCTTTGATATGATCTGTCTCCAAACACCTGTTCAATAGATCCCTTTCCCCACAGGATGCCTTTCCCTACCTTCTCTGAGACGAGGTCGTTGGCATTCACCAATCTAATCAGTAGTGAGCAAAAAAAAAAAGCCACACAGAGTTAAAGCAACCCAACCTTCGTACAATATTTGTAAATTTTAATACTAATTTTCTAATACTCTATGCTTCACATGCTTTTAGGCATTTGATATTTTCTGGTATAAGTAATACTTAATAATTTTACAGCAAAAGTTACTTCCATATATTATTTTTTGTGTCGCTCATTTATCGTTTTTATTATGGAATCTATTTAGTAACAAAAGTATTCTTCTGTTGTCCAACTGCCACTGTACTATCCAGATTAAATCAGTGCCAAATTACTTTCCTGGTGTGGATATTTAACTTTGTGCTTCCCAATAATGACTGTCTCTTTTCAATTGCAGCCCATTTTTAGTGCATCTGTTTTAACTCTCTGTATCATTAATATGCCTTGGATAGCTATCCATTTGAATGGAATTTGAAGTGTTTATTTCTTGCTGTCATTAGTTAATTTTCTTGATTGAAGTAAAGATTTGTGTAATTGTATCCTTTATTTATATGTAGTACATTTCTGCAGCTGTACTAAAGGCAGGATAAATGGCTCTTGCAAACTGGATTAAAAGCAAGTTCTTTTTACTTTTGAACAGCACATTTTTGTACACAAGGACCAAGAAGATTGGGGGGAGCCACTGGACAGCTATCAGGAGACATGATAGCCACTTGTCAAGGCCATCCAATATGTTCTTTGACATGCACAGGGTATAGCTCTCTCTCCCTCCTACAGGGCCGTGCCTTAAATACTCATCTGACGTGCAGCAGCCTCTCCAAGCCTGTTAGTGTCCCATGACTGACTGGAGGACAGAGTGGAGAGATTTGCAGAGAAAAATCTCAATGGTGGCCTGCTGGGACTCGAACCTGGGAACTGCAGATTATGAGTTGGATTAAAAGTATTGTTTAATCTATGCTGTAATATAAGTCTTGCTGCTATTATGAGGATTTTTTTAAACTATCGATTATGGATTTGTAATTGAAAGGACTAACACAATTGTGCAGTTGCACCTAATTGAAAGAATTAATCAGAATTTGCTTTTCTCACTTATACATCAAATAGGTTACAAATGATAAGCAAAGTTATTCTTTCAGATCCTTTCACATGCAGTGTTACCTTCAATAGATTATTGAATACAATTCCTCCTCCTCCTAATGCCCAAGATACTGTGTAAGCATCTGGAATCAAAAACATCTAGTTTCCTGTGTATCTTGTTTACAAAGTGTCCAAGTTTCACGGCCATAACTAACCCTAGAAAGAACCAAATTATTATACAGTCTAATTTTAGTCTTTAGGTGTATACGCCTATTTCTCCACACACTCCATAGATTCTTAAAAGTTCCGGCAGCAATCCCTATTCGTCTGTTAATCTCATGCCGCACATCACCATTATCTGTTACATAGCTCCCAAGATAATTAAACTGTGACACCTGCTCAAGACTGCAACCATTCAGATTAACTGAATCACAGCCTGTCTGACCAATTTTCATCTGTTTATAACCAAACCTACTCTACTACCAGTCTCATCAACAGCTCGGATGAAAGAGTTCATCTCATCAACATCATTTGCCAAAAGGGCTAAATCATCAGCATAATCTAAATTAGAAATTTTCGTATCTCCAGTCCATTTAAGGCCAAAATCTTTCCCTTGAAGTGAATTTCGCATAACATAGTCAATAACCAAGCTAAAGAGAAAAGGAGACAAAATGCACCCTTGTCGAATACCAGAAGTAATGCTAAACCAATTGCTACAAGCCTTACCAACTCTCACACACGACTCAGTGTTATTATAGAGAGCTTTCATTATCTTAACTAACTTGTCAGGTATACCATATGATCTCACAATCAACCACAAATTATGACGATCAACAGAGTTGAAAGCCTTTTTGAAATCAACAAAGCTAGCAACCAAAGGTTTCTGAAACTTTGAACATTTCTCAAGAATCTGCCTAAGTGAAAATATCTGATCCACACATCCCCTACCACTTCTGAATCCACATTGCTCATCATGCAATTGCCTATCAACCAGATTCTTAATTCTATTAAGCACAATCATGGAAAGAACTTTACCTGGAACAGAGTGTAGGCTGATACCCCTATAGTTATCACAAGAACTGCGATCACCTTTTTTGAAAATAGGGATAACAATAGCTCTGGTAAAATCCTTAGGAACCATGCCTTTATCATAAAAGATATTCAAAATTTCAGTCATCCAAGTGGTAACCGAAACATTCCCAGCTCTGAGCATTTCTGTAGTAATTTCATCTACCCCTGGGATTTATGAAGTTTAAGTTTAGAAATAGCCAAAATAACTTCGGATTGTGTTATAGGGCCAACATTAAAGCTGCCAATGCATCTATCATCATTACAAACAATGTGAGTAGAACTAACCACATTGTTTAGAACATCACTGAAATCCTCAGCCCACCTAGTCATGACAGAATCCTCCCCTTCTATAACCTTACCTTTTTTATCCTTCAATCCTTATGTACCTGTCCGTTTTCTACCACACAAAACATTAACTATCTGGTACAGCTCTCTGCTGTTGTGCTGTCTAACTGCTTCCTCGGCTTTGTCAGCCAAACCATCAAGCCAAAGATTCTTATGAGCCCTAGCACAACACTTTTTAAGTTTAAGTTGCAAGACACTTTTAACTAGGTAATGGTCAGATCCAATTTCAGCTCCCCTATATGCCTTGGTATTCCTAACAAAACTAGCCCATTTGCTGTTAATATGTAATCAACCATTTCTTATGCAGCCCATCAGGTGAAACCCATGTGTACTATGTATGTCGTGGTGTTTGTAATAAGTGTTAGTTATTCTGAATCCATTGAGTTTACTTACCTTTAGGAGACGCCCATTGCAGCTACCAATACCAAAAGGGCCTATTACTCCTCCTCAAAGGTCCAACATTGCCATTGAAGTCACCAAGAAAAAGGGTAATATCTCCTTTCTTGACAGAATTCAAAATATCCTGAAGTTGTTCATAAAACCTATCGTCATCGGCATCCTCAGTGGGGGCATAACAGCAGATAACATTCAAGTCTTTAACGCTTGTCTGAAATTTAGCTGTAAGAAACCTTTCATTAATGCACTCATATCCTAGAAGAGCATCACTAGCGTGTCTGCTGAGAAGCAGACCCACACCTTGGTAATACTTTTTGTCGTCCCTCCCTGAAAAGAGAAATTTAAGATTGTTTTTAAGAATCTGACCTTACTCTGTCCGTCTGGTCTCTTGCAAGCCAAAAATATCTAAATTATAATGGTGGAATTCTTGTGTGAGGAATCAAGAGAAAAAGCTCTGTGCAGAGACCTCACATTCCAACTACTTATGGAGAGAAAATGGTTAGTGGGATGTTTAAAGAAACTATGTTTATTGAGAGAGGGAATGCCGACAATATCAAACAGCCCCCTAATCGCAGACATGGGGCAAAGACCCGTTCCCCCACTACTAAAGGCTGAAGCCATCTACACTGGAAGACTTCCTCCAATGTAGAATTTGACGATGCCAATAGAAGCAAAGAGTTCAGGTGCCTGCAATGACTTCTGCTCAGGATTATCCACCAGCTGATAAACATATCCTGTGAATCTATTCACTTGGGGTTGTCAACCCACAAACAAAAAGAAAACACAGCGGAAGATTTTCCCTCCACAGAAGCCCACCAGTGCAGCAAAATCAGGATCCATAATCAAGCTCAGAGCCATATATCTGTCCAGTCTAGTAGGTTTATATGGTCAGCACCAGGACCCTGTGTGGTTGACCACTCCTCAGCAGGGTAGAAAAAAAAGAAAAGTAGCCATAGTTGTCCAGATCAGTAGGCCACACTAATCTGGCAGCCTTCCCCTTTCGTTCACTTCCACAAGAGGGTATCTCTTTTGAAAGGTACTAACAGTCTGCACCACGAGAAGGCGGGGTCGGACATTAGGTGCTAGGCCTTGCCGGTTCTATGTATTATACGATTACACTGAGAATATTGATTGAAATGAAATATCAAAAAATTTATTTAAAAAAAAGTGTTTATGGTCTGTAATAAATGTTTAATATGTAAAAAAAAATGCATATTTTGTGGTAGGAAGATATTTTTCATTTATGCTGAAACAGATAACTTGTTATAACAGCCATTTTTTTTGGCTACGAATAAACTCATACCATTGTGATCTTTTTAAGGGAATATAATACTGAAATTTATTGTTTCACAAAAATTCAACTGAAAAATTAGGGG
This sequence comes from Ryuthela nishihirai, assembly GCA_038380435.1. Taxonomy (NCBI): domain Eukaryota; kingdom Metazoa; phylum Arthropoda; class Arachnida; order Araneae; family Heptathelidae; genus Ryuthela; species Ryuthela nishihirai. The sequence goes on from JAWZYU010000028.1 coordinate 56,346,196, forward strand.
GAGGGTAGTGAAAATTGTTCCAATATTCTAAATGGGAAATGTAATCGCAATACTAAAAAAAAACTTCTTATTGTTTATTTCAAACTGGTTAGCTCAAGCCAAAAATTACATACCCCATAAAACTGCTGTAAACTTCACTTAAATCTTTTTTATCATAATTATTAACATGGTTTCTGTGCCACCTGAGAGGTTCAACTCGTTACCCAAATGGGTTCACATGGAAGAATATTCCACTATGAAACATTAAACAGGTGCAATATTCTTCCACGTCCTATAACACGGGGCCAGGCAGAAAGTAGAAGGTAACAGATGCAAGTCATCCTACACCACAAATTTTGGAACAATGTCTCATTTCTTGAATTTAAAAAAATTAATGAAAATAGAATTTTTATCATTATGAGAAAGATCATACCTTTTTACTTTAATCATTTATGATTAAATTTATTATTTTTTACTTTATTAAATGATTTATGATTTTTACTTCAATCATTTATGAGAAGATTCATATATTTCCCTATTTTTGTACGCAGTGGAAATGGCTTAGCCCCCCCCCCCCCTAAAAAAAAGTTCTAGATCTGGGTCCTTGTTACTTGGTTGTTCTTGCATAAATATATACCATTTTTAACTATAAAAAGCTTACTTTGCAAATATTTAATCTTAGAATCACAATGTGAATTACTCATTTATATTAGAAAATGGGATCATATAGGACCTCAGATTCATATGACAACTTGGGCCTATTTCTAAATTAAAACTCTACTATTTGAAATATTAGACCAATAAAATGTTATGGGGTATCAAAATTAAGTTTGAAATGTTATTCTCAAGCAGCCATGGGCTACAGAAGTCCAACCATAGCATGCAATTTAGTTCTCCAAGCATAGCTATACTTCAGAAATTAAAAAAAAACAACAAAAATAACATTTTGAAATTATGTTTATATTGTAAGGAAAATAAATAACTTAAAACCAATGCACAATTTTCCTAGTCCTTGCATTCCTTCTAATGTTATTAGTGTTCAACACAAACGTTTGAAATACAACAAAAATTCAATGTATTATCTGCTCAGGGTCAACTCTATATAAGTAGAAATCACATATATATAAGTGCAGTGACCACTATAATTGGATCTTAGATCTATTGTAGTTATACAAATAAATTTTTAGTACACATGGGGTTATATACAAACCAACTTACTCTGTACACTGAATAGTACAGCACATTAACTATAGAAACTTCTGAAAAACCGTAGGCACACTGAAGAGTACTCCTTTAATATTATTCAGCTGGGTTGGATTGTTTTACCTCTGAGCGGCATATTTTTTGCACATAATGGGCTAAATGACCGGGTCACAAGGACCCTGAATATTTAGGTTAGGGGAATGAAACATATTTTAATCTGGTAGCATATGCATTGGTGGTCCTGTGGGAAATATTTTTCTGATCCTCATTTCCGCCCTCATTACATATTCCTTAATTTATCTGGGACAGAAGCAGAGATCTTTGCAGGGAACCAGTATATTATGGTATTCCACCCTTTTGTTTCTTTTACAGATTTGGGGCTTGAAGTCTGAGGTTTGCACTTTCAAATTAAATTTCAAGCAAAATTTTCCGTGTTGACTATTCCAATGTGAAAAACTAATTGTAAAAAGGAGAACACAAATTTAATTTATAGATGGAGCCGTTTCCCGCACTAGACGCTGACTGTGAAGGTGCCACGCCCTCTTTGGCATCCAGAAAGATTTGACAACGATTGCATTCACTAGAGCAGTTCTGCATGTTAGATATAAATCATTTACACCAAAGAGCCAAAACATTATGACCAGCGCGTCTTTATGTAATCGAAGCAACTGCAGGTAAACGATGTGTTGTAGGTTATGAAACGGTATAAATAGCATTTGATACTGAGCTCTGTTACTCGATGTTATTCTTGTTCTTGAGACGGTAAAGGCAGCGGGCTTAAATGAGTTGACAAAGGTTGAATTATAACGCCAGATGACTGGGTCAGAGCATTTCCGAGATGTCGAGGCTTATGGAGTGCCCATGGTCAGCCGTGGTTAGTACCTTCAAAGAGTGGTCCAAGGAGGGGAAAAAATAATGAAATGCCGACAAGGTGTGGGCCAATCACAGCTCATCGATACTAGAGGTGAGCGAAAGCTATCTCGTATGGTAGGAGCCAACAGAAAGGATACTGTGGCACAACTCGCCCGTAATTTGAATGCTGGTGACGGGAGTAATGTATTACAGCACATTGAATCCTGCTGAAAATGGGGCTGCATAGCTGCAGGCCGCTCTGAGTACCCATACTAACTTGGTTCACCACCAAAAGTGCCTAAATGTGCACATGCGCATCAAAACTAGACCTTGAATGACTGGAAGGTCATCTAGTCCCATGAATTTCGTTTCCTGTTGCACATGTGGATGGCCAGGTACACGTACATCATTTACCTCCTGATGTGTTGGCACCAGGATACACTGTGGTATGAAAACAAGCTGGTGGAAGAAGTGTGATGCTTTGGGCAATATTTTTCTGGAAAACCCTGTTTTCAGTCATTCATGTGCAGGAAACTGACGTCTACCGCCTACCTAAACATTGCTCTCTTGAGTGGATCGCACAATTGTTCATTTTAGTGCTGGCAGGTGACCAGTTAAGACTGAGGAACAGCTCTGGTGAAGAAGCGAGTAGGAATGTCTGTGCATGTTCATCTGACAATTTCAAGGGACCTATTTAGGAAATCTTAGTCTATTTAGATCTATTTAGGAAAAATTAGTACAGTAAATTTGTAATGATTTTAGGTATGACAGTATTATTTGTTGAATGTAATGTAATTCTTTTGGAATTTTGAATATCAGTTAATAATCCTAATTTCTTCATTGTAAACTCCAGGTTAGTTGGTGGGTAACAGGAAGCATTCTGAATAACTCCAATAGTTTTATTCAGTAGCTATGTACCATTTTCAAACTAAGCACTTTTAACGTTATAGCCTTATTAACATATAATTCTGTGAATACTCTATTTTTCCATGCTTTATGAGTCGATAAGCTTTGGTCTTGTTGGCTACCATTGACTGAAAGCTGTTTAAGATATTTTTTTATGTAAGTTGCTCATAATACTGAGCAATTTTATTTTAAAATTAAATCGTGTTTCCCATTTCACAGGGATTGTAGCAATATTCAAGGGACAATAATATAGCTTTTTTTAGTCAACGTCTTAAAATTTTGTTCATTTCAAATAGTTATTTATATTTTAATATGTTCATTCATTCATAGCAGAACTATGCATATCTACGAAAAAAAAACGTTCTTTTCTACACTGAAGTGCCACTGAATTAGGAATAGGAGGTGTTACCCAAATTCAGTACCGCAAGCCCTGCATTTGCGCGCATGCGTGACAGAAACTCTGGTCATATATAGCAGTCAGCTTTGGCTTCCCCGAACATTCGTTGTCAGAAGTGTAATAGGAAAGTTGCGGGATTTAGATACATTTGACAGAGGGCAACTCATAGGTGCCTGACGGATGAGATAATCTCCGAAATTGTCAACAAACTTGGATTTTCTCGTGACAGTTTGAAGAGTGTTTACGGAATATGAAAATTCCGGCAAAACAAAGCACCCGGACAAACTGCAAAGAGCCAGCCTTGAATGATCATGGGCTTCGCCATCTGACCCACGTCGTACAGACTGATAGGAGCCAGACATTTTCTGAAATCGCCTCCCATCTGAACGCAGGCTCCAGCCAGGATGTCAATGCACAGACTGTGCAACACTTACTTCATCTCGGCTTCGGGAGCCACCGACCTACGAGAGTCCCTTTTCTAATAGCAAGACACGGCTCATTGCCTTGCCTGGGCTAAAGAACATCGAAACTGGATGATCGAAAATTGGCAACAGGTAGCCTGGAGTGAAGAATCCCGAATTAAACATCACGCCAATGGGAGACTGAGGATATTGCGCCAACTCCATGAAGCCATGGATCCTGCATGTCAGGTCGGAACAGTAGAAACTGGTGGTGGCTCAGTGATGGCCTAGGATGTCTTCAGTTGGATGTGTGTGGGACCTTTGGTACGTGTACCAACGACTCTCAATGTATCCCAGTACGTAGAACTCATGGCTGACCATTTATGGCCATCATGCCACCCAATGGAGATGTTTACCAGCAGGACAACTCTTCGTCTCACAGGTCCAGGTTGGCTACTGCATGGTTGCAGGAGCATTCTGCTGACTTTGAAATAATGAATTGGCCACCTAGAATCCCAGATTGAAATACCATCGAAAATCTTTGGGATAGCATCGAGCAAAGTGTTTGGGCCCGTGTTCCATCAGCAACGACCTAGAGAGAATTATGGACAGGTCTGGAGGATGCCATACCTGTGGAACATTTACGTAAGCTTCTGGAGTCCTTGTCTTGTCAGATGGGACGTTAAGCTGTGGCCCCGTGTGCCGGAGAGCCATACCCTGTGCACGTTAAAGAACACGCTGGATGGCCTTGACGGGAGGCTACCATCTGTCTCCAAACAGCTGTTCCAGTGGGTCCCCTCCCCCAACCTTCTCTGAGCCTTCGGGGTCCTTGTGACCTGGCCATTTAGCCCATGGTGTGCAAAAAAGTGCCGCTCAGAGGTAAAACAACCCAACCCTTGTCTTGTCATGTAGCGGCTGTTACCAGAGCCAGAGGGGTCCACCACGTTACAGGTTGCTATCCCTAATTCAGTGGCACTTCAATGTATACTAACTGCTATAAAAATACAATGTTTTCTTCAGATACCATGTGAATGCTGTTAAATATAATTGCAAATGAAACAATGAGACTGAAGCCTCATTTAAGCTTTAATATTATTTTTATTAACTGGAAGTAAAATTTTGAATAGTAGAAGTGTGCAATGAATGCTTTAATTGGAGCCATATTGTTTTAACACAAAGTAGTAATGCAGGAAATAATATATAAATATAATCAGATAGTAATGCCAAAATACATTTCAAGATCTATGAATAAACATGCATAAAATCTCTATATGATTAGTTTGTTTAGTGAAGAACGTTCATTTACATTTGTAGTGCCATCTACAAATATAAGTTTGATATAAGCAATTTAAACTGTAGAAGTACCGCACATGGGGCCACTGTAGTTCAACAGGTTAGAATACTCTGGCATGTTTCTGGAGAGATGCGGGTTCGAATCCCGTATGTCGGCGAAATTTTTTTCCAGAAAAATAATATTTACATATTTCGAATCCCCATCAATGGAATTTCCAGTGTTAGTGCTAAAGGCAGTATGTAAACACTCGAAAGGCAAACTTTAGTGGCGAAAAAAAGCTGGAAAATACCAAACCTTTAAATAAATGTTGCAAACGATCTATTTTTGCTAGAAACTTAAATTTTTGGTCATAGAGTATAATGGTCAAGTGGTTTACACTAATAGTAATGATTTGTCCCGTTAGTAAAATTCAACTTATCTACTTTAAGATATAAATGAAAAACTTTTTTTGCACATTACAGGTAATAATAAAATATTAATAGTTTATTTTCTCAATTATACAATAGTTCGAATTTCCATTGTCAGAGGGAACTGAATGTGCAAAATAACTAGAACTCATATCGCCTCTGGCGCATATGGGAATCTCGTTTTCAAAGAGAATGAAGTTCATCCTTTGCCTACTTTTTCACTCCTTCCTCATAAACATTCTACTGTGGCATATAAATTGACAGGCTTCTGTCAGACCTCTGTACAAGCAGCTTCTTGAGGGGTTATTTATTTTTAATGCGTGATAGGTGGAAATGCACATAGTAGTATTTTGTTAGTAATTATAAAACAAAAAGTATTTGACTTTTAGTTCTTAAATTTAAAAAATTGCTTTTCTCTCGCTCCTCAGAAAATAGTGGGCAGATCGTTGCTGTCAGTGGAATTTCTACCTACCATAACAGAACTCTACATGCCGAAATTTCTATTGTAAACAGATCACTTGAAATATTCATTAAAAGTTTCGCAGTTTTCAATTATCTCTTAAAACCGTTCCATTTCTTACCTACCTTGGGCTTAGGGTCAACTCATTGCTGTCAAAGGAATTTTCAAGACTGTCACATTCCACAATTCAAATTTCTAGCATAACTACTTCGTTTGCAATATTCGTTTTAAATTTTGGGATTTTTTTTTCCACTTTAGAGGATGAAATTATAACTTTTGGGAAATTCGCAAAATGCAAATTGTAGTATTTAATCAATACCTGTACAACTAAAAAAGAATTTTTAATTTATCTCTAAAAACGCACGCTTTTCTGTTAAAACAAAAAAAAAAGTTTCATTCACCTCCCCCTGGGTCTAACGGGTCAAGTGATTGTTACCAATGGTAACTTCGTAACCTTCACATTTCATCACCAAAATTTCAAACTTCTAACATATATACATTGGAATATTCGTTTGATATTTTGGAATTTTCAACTTTTTCCACTGTTAGAGGGCGCAGTTAAAACTTTTGGGAGATTCGAAAAATGCAAATCGTAATACCGTATTTCTTCGATTTTAAGACCCACTTTTTTCCCATATAAATATCTCTAAAAACGGGGTGCGTCTTAGAATCGAAGAAATACGGTAATCATTAATAGCTATCTAACACAAAAAGAATTTTTTATTTATCTGTATAAACAAAAAAGTTCGATATCTACAGAAGGACAGAAAACAAAGCGAAATTACATCTTTTTTTAAAAAAAGCCCTAAAATTTACTTTTCCTCTTCAACTAAAAACTATTTACCTTTCTTTTACAAAACGGCTAAAAAGCCGTTTTGTAAAAGAAAGGATTTCAGTGCTCACGATTTGAAGAAATCTGTATCAAATATTACCCTATCCTTTTCCGGAATCCATAAGTACCGTGCACAACCATTCAGCTATGCACGCTAAACAATCCGAGCAACGACAAAAGGCGTCCAATTTTGAGATGGCCAACTTCTACCTATATAGGGCTTCTAGCCAGCCTATAACTATAGACTTCTATCTAAATATATTTCCCACAATATTCGTTTAATATTTAAAGAATGAATGGAAGTTAAAGCATTTCAACTTTTGACACTTGTCAAAAAATACTTCAATAGATAAAACACAACTCTTGTAACAATTTGTTCACTAACAAATCTCTGAAGTTTGTATGACGATTTTTTAAGATTTCATCAATTTGGAGGCAATGTGACAGTGTCTGCTGTTGAATGACTCTTTAAATATTGACCAACGATTGTTGAAAATTGACACTTGACACTTTGCCTCCAAATTGATGAAATCTTAAAAAATCGTCATTCAAACTTCAGATATTTAATTTATTAAGGTGAACAAATTGTTACAAGAGTTGTGTTTTATCTTTTGAAGTGTTTTTTCAGAAGTGTCAAAAGTTGAAGATAAATGCTTCAGCTTCCATTCATTCTTTAAATATTAAACGAATATTGTGGGAAATATACAGGGTGTCCGTAAAAGATTGTACCTTTTTCAAAAAAATTTATTCACGGCCCCATGATGTGATATGAGGATGCTTTCTACAGCAAAAGTAAGATAATCTCTCCAAGTTTTTTTAGCATACTTTACAAAAACAATACGTGCACCCTTCGTGACGTAACAGATATCTAGTCGATAGTCCATTTCTTCCATGCTCGAATCAACATGTCTTCTGTAACAGCAGCTAAGGCTCCAATGATCCGCTTTCTCAGATCTCAAGGCAACGGTGGGGCAAAGACTGTCCTTGACGAAGCCCCACAAGAAGAAATCGCATGTTGTCATGTCTGGGGGCCATCTTAGCAACGCCTCATCATCAGGACCAATGCGACCTATCCACTCCGAACATGGCAGGTGACCGGTGCCTTTGAACAGGCAATCTCTCTCCAGGAATTGCGTATACCAATGCTTAATGGAGTTCTTATCAGGTGGATCAACCCCAAACTGTCGTCGAAAATTGCGTTGAACTGTGATAACAGACTCGTTTTCGCATATTCTACAAAACAAAACGCAGCCTGTTGTTTGGTTGGCGCCATTTTGAAAAAACTGCGTATGCGCACGGCGGGTATTTCAAGTGAAACTTTTGCAGTCTAGTTGAAATCGGTGCTTGTTACATATCTCTCCACACACTGGCCACGTAGAAAGAAAAAAAAGAAGAAATAGGTACAATCTTTTCCGGACACCCTGTATTTAGAGAGATTCGAGTGATATCTACAATTTATCGCCAATAACAGTGTCTGGGTAAAAGGTTCATTTTCAATGTTGGGGAGCTTTTAAAGTGGCTTTCCATTCACATAACATGGAAGTGTCCAGATACTTTTTTTTCCCACATAGTGTATAATATGGGGCTAAAATAAAATTATATGAAGATATCTGTGTTGGATTTCAAAGCAGTAGAAAAATTTGACATTTCGTATAAGACGACAGTATTTCGGTAGTGGTGGTGGTGGTGGTGGTGGGGGGGGGGTGAGTCCCAGACTCCTTCCCTCACAAATCATTGGTAATGATTGATTATACTTGATGAATTTTAAAAGTTACTCTGAATCTCTGATATATCTTAGTCTAAAAAAAAATTAATTGGGCATCTGTGTTAAATAACAACCCAACATTTTAATATTAGTTTTTTTTCCTTCAGTAAAGGTGTAATCTACTTAATATTAATTTCACATTAAAAACCTCTGAATAATTCGCTATTTGCGGAAAACATAGGAAGAAATAGAAAATACCGGGCCATTGTATTTTCGTCCCTATACAACTTCATTTTATCACCCCTGTAGATCACTTCATGGAGTGACCCCTGTTCGCGATTTTCCACACATAGCTGTTTTTTGTAGCTTATCTGGAAGAAATAAAATCTACTTTCACCACTGGATATAATTTTGGGAGTACTTTACGCTTTTAATTTTAAGCCTATTAACTTTTAGGCTGCAGATTAAATGACATTCTTTTACCAGTTTCTGGTGCCATAAAGTTTTAGCTTTTATGTTACTCCTATGGTTTTTTTCCCCCCCTTTTTGAAATAGCATAAGTAGTTAGCATGTTTTGTAGTGTTGTCTGGATTCTATCTTGTGTTTGTTTACAAGAGGATTGCCTCATGGGCTAGTGCATGTGATTAATTTCAATCGCTTTTCTCACCTAGGAGAGTATCTTTAATAGGTATATGTGCAATGTATATATATGCATGAAATTATTGCTTAACATTTTAAGATATTCCATGTATGAATTTATGGAAGTCTTAATATGTATTTTCACACAAAAACACATGATTGCTATTAGTTTAATATATGAAAGTTCTCTTTATCTTTAAAATTTTTTGGGTACTAGTAGATAATTGGGATTTCCTGAAATTATTACATTGCATAAAGTTTCTTGATTGGTAGGAGAGTAGAGATGCATTTATTCATTTAATTATATGTAAATCACTATTTTTGTTCATTTTAATAATTTTTTGGAATTATATTGTTATGGCTGCATATGATTGAAATGAAATACTGATTTTGCTAAACTTTTTTTTTTGGTTAGATCTACAAGGCAATATACATTCCCCCCCCCAATTTAACAGGTCTTTTTCTTGAAAATGGCATTAAATTTGAATAAGTTTAATACCTTTTTATTTCTTCTATTACCCTTTATAGCATTCTGAAAGTGGGCTTCAGAATCCCCCCAAAAAAACTTTGCATGCATTGTTTACTGTATGTGATTTTATATCCAATTACTGTTATATTTATTTCTCCACCTATAGGAAAGTTCTTCAAAATTGGGGGCGGGGGTGGCTCAGTCAGTAGCGCGCCAGGCTCGTAATCTGTAGTTCCCAGGTTCGAGTCCCAGCTGGGTCAGCGTTGAGATTTATCTCCGCAAAATTCCCCGCCTTGCCCACGGTCAGTAGGGGACACTGATGGGCTTGGAAAGGCCGCCGTCCGTCGGAAGGGACGTTAAGCCGTGGACCCGTGTGCGGGAGAGCCATAACCTGTGCACGTTAAAGAACACGCTGGATGGCCTTGACGGGAGACTACCATCTGTCTCCCAACAGCTGTTCCAGTGGGTCCCCTCCCCCAACCTTCTCTGAGCCTTCGGGGTCCATGTAACCTGGCCATTTAGCCATGGTGTGCAAAAAAGTGCCGCTCAGAGGTGAAACAACCCAACCCAACTCTTCAAAATTGTTCAATAAGTTATTCTTTTCTCCTTGTAGGAATGCTATTAATGCATCATTCTGTTTCTTCTAGGAAAATATATGGATGTATTTATTTTTTCTGCTTAATATTATATTGTTTTATGCTTTAAATAAAGGAAAATTTATTTTAAATTTCTTTGTAACTTCAGTTTATTTTTTTCAGGCAAAGAAAATAAATCTGCAAATTTCATGCATTTGTTAATATAAAGCAATTTTTTCAAGGCAAATCAATTTGAATAATTTTTATTACTGATACATGTTAAAACTGAAATGATGATCTAATAATTTAAAAAATATACCAAAAATTATTTAATATTGGAAATTAATGCTTCTGCCAAGTCAGTTGGATAAATAAGAATTATTTGAACATTTAGCAAGTAATTTTTTTTCCACATAGAAATAAAATATTTTCATGCGGCATGGCAAACTAAAAGAGTAGAAAATATAGTGTCTTGAATCAGTAGAGTAGACAGGAACAGGTAAAATTTTCAGTTTGTAAAATTTAATTGTACATTAACAAAGTAAAGAATTAAAAAAAAAACTCCCCAGAGAAAAATATATGAAGCAAAGATTTTTTTCTGGCTACACCACTGACATAATCGATAAACTGCTTCATCCATTTTAATAAACCTGCAAAAAACGGAGCTTAAATATTTATAAACAGGAGAAAAATGTGAAATACTTAAAACATTGTATCACATTCGAAAGTGAAATTTGGAAATGGGGGTAAAAATATATTGAAGGATATATCCATTAAAATTGCTAGGGAACCGTAAAGAAGCCTTCAGGAGCCACCGATAGGGACGCTACTATCGCACTTCAGATACCATGGGCCCTATGAGAGTAGTGCATCTGGTCCTCCCTTATCTGCAATTGAACTCTGCTGAAAATGGAGCTGCTTAGCCACAGGCCACTCCAAGTGCCCATGCTAACCTCGATTCATCATCAAAAGCGCCTACAATGGGCATGCGAACATCAATACTGGATCTTGAATGATTGGAAGAAGGTTGCCTGATCCAATGAATCTCGTTTCCTGTTGCACCATGTGGATGGCCAGGTACATGTGCATTGTTTACCTTGGGAAGTGGCACCAGGATGCACTATGGGACGACAACAAGAATTCCTTAAATACTAGACAAATGCTGTTGAGAATCGAAATTTAAATAGATACGATTATGATCTTTAATTTATTTTCAATAGCATTTTTTCATGAAATGAATATTTTAGATGTTACAGAGCTTCGAAGTTGGATTCCCATTTACATAACATGGTAATTCTCTGATATTTTGTTAGAGCAGTGTAACTCAGTTGCGTATATTCTAAAGATATTCATCGTTTTGACCTAATGGGAATAACTTTCCCTTGCTCACAATTCCTGTGATTCCCAAATATTATTTATTCGAAAGTGATCTCTGAAATTACTGCAGCCACTTGTCTCGCAGATCCAGTTTGGAAGATATTTGTTTAATAAGTTTCGCTTCTGAAAACATCACGCAATACTGCATGATCATTCAGACTTCTAGTTAAAAAATGGCAGTAAGTAGACAGAACAGTAAATAAATTACATATGAACAAATCCGTATCAGAATCCAAATTTGAAACCAGCGGTAAAGAGCGTAATAACCTATACTGCTACGAAACAAGTAGTAAGCAAAATAGCGGATCGCCAGTTCTACAGCGGACGAAAATGTAACTAGCGCTGCAGTCGCTTCACGTATTGAAATCGGCAGACATTCCCATTACGTAGGTACTGCTCATTTTGCACGAATTTGTTCAACATTTACTTAGTAAATCTTCATTCCATATAACAAGCTGAACACTGTAAAATCTCTACGTAAATATTTCTCTTTTATAGAATTTTAACATTCCTGAATTTCTATAAATTGTTTACATATGCAATGAATGTAATTAAAATAAAATAGCACAGAAAATTTAACAAGTGAACTAAGAAAATTTATTTAATATCATATATTCATTTCAACTGAGGTCATAGCATGATTAGTTGGCTACAACAGATTATGATAATGGGTATAAATTTTATTTGCAACGTTTTCAAAATATCGTCTGTTTCAAAATTTGCAATTTTTAAGAAATGATAAAATAGTAAAAGTATGCACTATTCATGTGAATTGCAAATATATTGAAAATGTAATCAGTGATTCCTTGCTACTTTGCGATTATGGCGATGAAGACTCCTTGGAATCACAGCATGCCTGCGCTTACTCTGTGTCGTGGGCAGGCCTGAAGAAAAATTTTTAGCCGATGATGGTGTAGTGGTTAGCATAACTGGCATGTTTCTAGGAGACGTGGGCTCGAATCCCATTCACAGGAAAAATAATTTTTTCAGCTGTTTATTTCATGTCTACAGGATACATCCTGCGATTCTTTACTATTGTAAGATAACTTTAGTTGGTCGTGCTCGTAGTCACTCGATCGTCGTCCTTATTCCTTGAACGTTCTTCCTCAAATATGTTAAAACCCTGCATGTTTGTTCAGGTAGTCATATTTGCCACGTAGCCCAGTGGTTCTCAACCTTTTATGCTTCACGTACCCCCTGGGAATGTGTATGTAATTGGCGTACCCCTTATATAGATAGATAAAACTATAATTATAATATAATAATGTCAACTTAGCGACTTTGTTACTAGATCTAGCGACTTTTAAGCTCTCATGGCGTACCTCAAAAAATTTTACCGTGTGCCGACGTTGAGAACCCCTCACATGTGCTTCCAAAAGTAAGAAGACAACAAAGCTAGTCTTTATTTACATTCATTAATAGATTTAAAACTGTAACCGTAATATCGTGCTATGACTAAAAATTGATGCTTTTTGTGAACATTAAGTTTTTCTGCTTTTTGAAAGGTAAGTTAATGTTTTCATTCAGTTTTTTTTTATCGTGTACGAATAATTTTTTTGTACTTCTATCACCCTATGTGTAAGAGATTATACATTGGTTTTCAGCCGACCGAAAATTTGTTTCTTGATTTAATGCAAAATGTCTTAATGGCAGTAGTGCCAATCCGGAGACCGTCGATTTTTTTTTTAACCCATTAACGACCAACATCGCAATTTGGCTGATGATTTAGCCCGTTTGGAAAATGATGTTGGTGAGATGAACTCTTTCATTAGAGCTGTTGATGAAACTGGTAGTAGAGTAAGTTTGATGATGAACAGAGAATACTGAAGTGATGAAAATTGTTCAGTCAGGCTGTGGTTCAATTAATTTGAATGGCTGCAGTCTTGAGAAAGTGTCTCAGTTTAATTATCTTGGGAGCTATGTAACAGATACTGGTAATGTGTGGCATGAGATTAACAGATGAATAGGGATTGCTACCAGGACTTTCAAGAATCTATGGAGAGTGTAGAGAAATAAGCGTATACACCTAAAGACTAAAATTAGATTGTGTAATAGTTTGGTTCTTTCTAGAGTTAGTTATGGTAGTGAAACTTGGATGCTTTGTAAACAATATAACAGGAAACGATGCTTTTGATTGTAGATCCTTACGCAGTATCTTGGGCATAAGTGGTTCAACTTCGTAAGTAATGATGAGGTTAGGCAAAGGAATCAGCAACCTCCTTTAAGCAGCACATTGTGCAGAGAGAGACTCCGTTGGTTTGGCCATGTTGCCCATGTGGATAATTATAGAATAGTGAATAGGGTTATGAACAGTGTGCCTAAAGGCATAAGAAAGGTAGATCTAGGATGTGGTGGGCAGACAATGTGAAACAGAATCTTGTTAGAATTGTGTGCAGTAACCAGATGCCGCTCAGGACAGATATGCTTGGAGAACTAAATTGCACAGTCTGGTTGGACCTTCGTAGCCCATGGGTGTTTGAGGATGATGATGATATACTTCTTACGCCGGTATTTAAATTTCAAGCAAAAATCAAGGACATAAGAATGAACTTAAGTTCAGTGGTTAAAGATTATAAATCATGAACATTTTACCTTATAAATGGACTCCCAAATATATGGGAGGGAGTGGGGTTACATTAGGGGTGGATTGATGACCTATCATTGGTGTGCTGATTGGCCATCATATTCACTGACATAGCATCTGTACAATGATTTTTGTTTTCTGTTTCATAAAAAGTATAATTTTAAAACTGTTATTCTTACCAAATAAATCCGCAGCCTATTTCACATTTTATAGTGGTATAATATTTCAAATTATTATTTTTTTGCACAGATTAGTATAACAGTTTGTTATTGACAGATTTCTGTAATTTTTTCTGTAAGAATAATCTTGATGAGTAAATCAATATCTTAGTGAATAGGAAAAATATATGGAAATGTTTAAAATATATCTGAAAAGCAATCAAATAAATAACATTTTATAATATGGGCTGTTTCATTGAAAAGCTCTCTCAGCCAATCAGAACCTTCAATCCACTCCTGGGTTATATCCTCCTTCTTTTGAGTGCTTCAGTAGTATACTATCTAAGACACTCCTTGAAAACTCAAGTGTGTCAAACCTCTGCTCCATGAAACTGAAAATCTATCAATCCCTCCTGTTGGAAGTTTCTGGGTATGTCACTGTACCTCTTATAGAAATTGACTTTTAACATGATTTTACTGTTATGTATGATTACTATAATACGATAGTTAACTTCTATTATTCCATACAATATGACATTGCTTATTGCCATTTTGATATAATATAACATTTTATCAGAATAAAATGTAAGTAAATCTTATCTTAATATAACAATTTTAAAGTTCATAAGATGTTACCCTTTATAGTAGTTACTATACTTGCTTCTAGATGCTGGTTAACGTAGGCTCTATTGGCATACAGCCCTGATTGTAAGATCACTGAAGGTACTACACTTAACATCAGTATTAATAGTTGCTAATGTTTGTTGTAGGCTAGCACACTCATTATTGATGTGGAAAAATGGTTTACCAGTCCTTTTAGCAGAAGTTTTTTTTATGTATAATGATATTCTTCTTTTGTATCACTCCATTTGATGTACATCTTATGTGCTTTAAAATTACTGTATTACAATAAGATTTACTTACATTTTGTTATGATGAAAGGTTATGTTATATCAAAATAGTAATAGGTAATGTCATACTAAGGCCAATACGGCAATATTATACAAAATGGTATAAGTTAACTTGGGCGTATCATCATCAGCTTGGGCCTAGGTGCAATGTTTCGGTACTTACGTATTAACGCCACCGCAGCAGAAGTTGCGCTTATGCGCCAATAAAGAGCAATCTTGTTGTTCGCACGCGCACGCAGTTATCTTTTGGATTCCTTGTTGCCTTGTTGTTTGCTGATTTTTGACGCCATTTTTTAGTGCTACGAAAATGCGTATTTGGGATTTGCCAAAAACAGAACAAGATGCAATTTTATTTTTTCAGGAGCGAAATATTTTACCAAAAAAACGAAAATGTACCAATTCCCATGACATGAAACTTTATTTTGGTAAACGTAAGTTTTGGAAGTGTAATTTAAGACAGTGGGATCAGCAAGTGGGACTTAGAAAAGACAACTGGTTTGAGGGAAGCAGAATTCCATTTTGTTCAGCTTTGAGATTCATATACTGCTGGTGCGAGGAGTTGACGTCGATTAAATTTTGTGAAAAGCCTTGATTTATCGGATAAAACTGTTATAGATTGGAACAATTACATGCGTGAATTATGTGTCTTGGATATGGAGAATAAACCAAACTAGAAGGTAGGTGGACCAGATTGCATTGTGGAAATTGATGAAAGTTTGTTTACTAAACGTAAAAATAATTGTGGTCGAGTATTACCCGAACAGTGGGTGTTTGGTGGTATATGTAGAGAAACAAAAGATTCGTTTGTTGTCACTGTTCCTAATAGAACAGGCTCTACCCTTCTTGATAAAATTATTGAAAACATTGCAGATGGTAGCACAATTTATTCTGACAGTTGGAAAGGTTACCAAACAAATAGAATAGAAATAGAAGGATTCCTACATGCTAAAGTTAATCATAAATACAATTTTATTGATCCTGATACAGGAGTTCATACACAAACAGTTGAGAGAATGTGGGGCAATGCTAAATGGAGGAACAAGAGACATAGTGGGACAGCGAGACATCATTTGGAATCTTATTTATCAGAGTTCATATGGCAACAGCATCAGTTCATATGGCGACAGCATCAGGTGAAAGAAAATAGAGACTGTTTTGAATCTATGTTAAACTCTATATCGGCCCATTTTCCACCGAAATCCGATTGACTACTTTGTTTTTAAATAAAGTGTTTTGAATTTTGAAAGTGTTTTGATTTTAAATAAAGTGTTTTATTTTATGATTTGTCGCAAAAATTTTAGGTGTAGGTTGGCGGCACTTAAAACCCGCCAAATCTGTAGCTGCGGTGGCGTTAATACGTAAGTACCAATGTTTCTTTATGGGCTCCCAAAGTCACTTTTTAAAATTTAATTAGGAAATCACAAATTAGTGATTTAATCTTTGCTAGATTTCCAAAAATTAATTCTCATTTGAAACTGTAACAAATAATTGGATGATTTTCCAATTTAACCATTGAGAATGCATGTTAAAAATGTAGTCGCTACTTACGTTAAATAAGTTCTGATGTAATTTTGGCGCTATCAAAGACATATACACATCAATAATGCTTAAATTTAATTTGCGTTCCCATTCATTTTCTATAGATAAAATGTCAGGTCCTGATAATCTTCTGTCATTTTGCTTTTGAGTGAATTTTTTTTGTCAATTTTAATTTTGACAATTAGGATTTTGATGTTGTTACAGTTACCAGTAGCATTAGTAAGAGCAAAAGAGCAGTATACACATCTGGAAAAGTTGAAATAAGATAGTAGTTTTGAATAATCAATAAATTAACTACTTTTATTATGGTAGAAGTTTTTACTATTTATGGTTTCAAGCAAGTTCTAAATGACAGAAGCTGAGCACCAAATGAAGATGTTAAGTCGGATTTATATTCCCTGGTGAGAAGCTTTTCAGCTTCATTTAACTATTCATCAGTTAGTGCTTGTAAAGTTTTTGGATGCAGGGTGATGAAGTTCTTAGCAATATCATATAAACTCTTAAAATGCCTTTTGAGTTCCACAATGACTATGTAGAAAGTAACTCCGAATACCTCATTTTTGAAGCCATTTGGTTCATTCTTAAGCTTCTAATACTCACATAGCTCCCCATCCTCCCATAAATGTGATTTTAGGGGCAATGAGAAGTCGAATATTAGTTCTACACCATACATTAATGCTATCTTTTGTGCACTTTAATTGAATATATTAAAACTGTTCCATGATTCCTGCAAGCCTTCTAGTGCAGTGTGCAGCAATCAGGAGGATTTTGAAAGGTCAACATATGGAGATAGCATATATTGATTGCAAAATATTTGATAGAATTTCAAGGAGAAAAATGTTTTAAAAGTTTTCTAATTTCCTTAAAGTTTTTGCTTCCAAAAATTTCTTCATTGTTTTCACAGAGAAGAATTATTTGAGTCAATGTCTTCATCACATCTATAAATTTATATTCCAAGGTATGCAATGATTTATATCTTGAAGACCAACGAGTTGCAGAAAAATTTTTAATATTATTTTAGTAGAGTTAGATATAGACTGAAGAGTTTTCCACCTTTACATTGTTAGAGAAAAAGACTTCAAATCGTTCTACTAAATCGAAAATTCTTTTCCCTCGACTGATGATTAACAATTTGATTCAAATTATGAGCTGCACAGTGCAAGTATTTTACTTTGGTATAATTTCTTTTAATCTTATCTGCTCACCCATTATATTCACTACCTATTACAGCTGCTCCATCATAACTCTGCCCAAGTATTTTATTTATATCTAGACTGAACTCACTCAAGTTAGCCTCCAGCAGTTTGGAAAGTCCTGCTGCTGAATGGTCAGTAGGTAAATTGCCAAAAAATATTCTTTCTTGATCAGTTTGTTCAGAATTCCATTCTCGCTATTTTCAGTTAAAACGTGCTGAATTATTAAGCTCAGTTGCTCTCTTTTGGTAATGTCCTGCATGCTATCAGAAATAATAGAAAAAAAAAGCCCTTAACTCATTTCAAATTTCATGCTTGACATTACTCGACAGTATTTGAATAATGCCATTTTGTATTGAGGGACTTAAATATTTTACTCTATCTCACCCCTTCTTTTTTTTTCCGAACAATACTTTCAAAACAGAAGCATACTTTGAAATCAAATATTTGTTCTAAAGGCTTTCATCATGACCTCTGAATGGCAGGTTGCACAACATGGGTTAGACCTAGTGCTTAGGTTAGACACCAGGTTCACCACCTTTTCCAGAACTTTACTCCAATAGATTACTTCATTATGCAATGCAGTTTCTACTAGCTCTGATAGTGTTTTGTGATTCCTTCACTGATCATATACCATGCAGTAGTAATATAGAGTGTGGACTCCTCATGTAGCATAATATTCCTCAAAATATCGGTTTCATATCTCGGTAACTACGCTGTATTTCGCAAATAACCAGTAAGCTTGAAATATGCTGCATCATTCCCTGGAGAGTAACAGAGCCACTGCATTTTATTCTTACTCTAACTTTATTCGTCGAATAATAACAGGCTTCGAAAAAGCACCCGTTATTCTGCTTTGGATCTTTAGGGAATTATCAGATTGGTTGGCATGGCCCATTATTAATAATCATTTGTTTCACATCACTAGGGGCTGTCTTGTTAACATTTTCTTTTTTTTTCTTAAGTTTTCTTTTTGCCGATTCTCTAAGACACTGGTTTACTGTTTTCTTTAACATGATGGAGTGCAAATTAAATAATTGTAAAAAAGGGAATGAAACTGTCTCTAACTCAAACTCATTATCAATAACATAAATTTCAAGGTGACAATCTCATGTGGAACTAAAAAAATCAGGTAGAGTAAGACAGGCCTTTGTATTTTATATCCAACCATAGTCATATTCTACCGTTTGGTGTTTATCCACATATGAGCCACTTAGTTCTGCACCCCTCCTTTAACCTTTTCTGGTTGGTGCTGTTCTGTGAATATCTGACCTTCAGGATGACAAAATATTGACAATTCTGACCCTCCCCCAAGTTGACCACTTGAAAGATTTCTTAATGTCCACCACGCAAACACAGTTCTTGCTTCCGCACCACACCAAGGCCAATCTCCATCCTAATTGCTGGTAGGAATGTGAAAACTAATTGGTTTGGTCATTGATAGGAATTCTGCCTTTCATTAATCCTCATTGCACATGCACTTAGCAACACCTGATAATGGCAATTAACTTAATGGTTCTGGATGAACTCTTAAACACCCCTCAAGGCTATGAAAGGGATGAGTGGAAAGAATGGAGGATGGTTGAAGTAAAAAGATTAAGCATCACACTCATCAAAATTGACAGTAAACACCATCAACACGTTGAGCGAGAGAGGAAAAGTATGGAAGTGGAAAGTTTAGTGTAGGAAAACATGTTTGTTATCTTTTATATACTGGAAAAGAAAAAAAAATTACTCCTTTTTGCAAATGTTCCTTCTGTTTTGAAAACTGACATGTAAAAAAAATATTTTGCAATCAGGGCTTGTATATTCAAAAAGAATTTTCCTTTTTATATTTTTGGGCCCTCTTAAATTCGGGCACCTGCACCACTGGATGAGATGCTACTGGATGAGAATTAACTGTTGTATTATAGCACTGAAATTTAACAATAAAATCATGCTAAAAGTCAGTTTTTAAAAGTAAATACTGCAATTTATATATATTTCGCATCTCATTTAAGGCTTACTATGCTGAAACTGCTTAATATTCTCTGGGGTGGGGGTGCTCAGTTGGTAGCACGCCAGGCTCGTAATCTGTAGTTCCCAGGTTCGAGTCCCAGCTGGGTCAGCGTTGAGATTTATCTCCGCAAAATTTCCCCACCCTGCCCACGGTTAGTAGGGGACACCGATGGGCTTGGAAAGGCTGCCATCCGTCGGATGGGACGTTAAGCCGTGGCCCCATGTGCGGGAGAGCCATACCCTGTGCACGTTAAAGAACACGCTGGATGGCCTTGACGGGAGGCTACCATCTGTCTCCCAACAGCTGTTTCAGTGGGTCCCCTCCCCCAACCTTCTCTGTGTCTTCGGGGTCCTTGTGGCCTGGCCATTTAGCCCATGGTGTGCAAAAAAGTGCCGCTCAGAGGTAAAACAATCCAATCCAATGCTTAATATTCTGTGTAATATGAAAAAAAAAATTAAAATATTTATTGGTAATTATTTAATTTTGTTGCCCTTTAACTTATCTCTTAGCATTCCTTTGTTTTCAAGAAATGAATGAAATGTAACATAAGAAATAACTTTCACATTATACTGAGTTAGTCAATGGATTTACTGTTAGTGAGATTCTATATTTTTTTTTCACTTATAATTGTTTTGTATTGTATACTCTCTTTTACACATACAGAAGTATTAAAATATTTTCACTAGTTATTATGACAATATTAAGCAGAAAACTCAGTTAAGCAAGTAACAAATCACTTCAGAGAATGCCATGTGGTTGACAACTTTATGAGATGAGTATGACCATGAATATGTCTGCCAAAGGAACAGCATGTCAAAGGAAATTCATGTTTGATTTGAAGGGGGTGAATATCAGATAGTATAAACTACATTTAAAATGCCTGCTGGACATAGAACAGTAAAGGTAAAAAATAGAAATTGTACTCCATATGTCAGATGTCTAGAAACCTTATTTGAAATGCTTCTTTAGTAAACTGGATGGAGAAATTATTATATACACTTGTCTAATAATTGTTGCTCCACCTTTTGCCTTCACAACAGTCAGATGTCTTGGTAAGGACACATGGAGGTGGTTTTGCTGCTCATGAAGTGAGGATTGCCTGTCATAGAGCATCCACAGTTGCTGGTGGGGGTTGGTGGGCTGAAACAGATCTTTCCAATTTGTCCCACAAATTCTAAATGGGGTTGAGATCTGGTGATCAAGGGGGCCATTTGAGTGTGGGAAATTCACTTGAATACTCCTGGAGCTAATTGGTTGCCACTTAGGAAGTTTGTGGTGTGGCATTGTCCTGTTGAAAGATAGCATCATGGTGCAGAAAGAGAATCATTACAAAATAATGTAGAGGTCAGCGATGATATTCACATACCTTGTGCTAGTGACTGAGGTCTCGATGAGTTTGAGGGCCCCAAGAAAGCCCATGTAAATGCACTCCATACTATTAAACTGCCTCCACCTGCCCATATGACCCCAACTTGACAAGTTGGGTCCTGAAAAAAATTCATCGCCGCCACGGCGGGAATCAAACCCGCATCTCTCCAGATTCATGCCAGAGCGCGCTACCATTGCACCACGTGTCGGACAACGAATATTTTCAGAATATGACCTTTTAAGTTTTTCTTCTTGAGATGTGACTGAGACAGCGCCATCTATACTCAAGGAGATGCAACGTTTTACAGTCGTTGCATTTGATTATCAGATGTTAATGAGAAGGTCGCTAACGCTACCGCGTTAAATATATAATTGAAATCCAAAGTGAATGCACAGTATTCCCTGTTAAGAAACAATAATTAATGGATTCTGAAAAAAATTCATCACCGCCACGGCGGGAATCGAACCCGCATCTCTCCAGATTCATGCCAGAGCGCGCTACCATTGCACCACGCGTCGGACAACGAATATTTTCAGAATATGACCTTTTAAGTTTTTCTTCTTGAGACGTGACTGAGACAGCGCCATCTATACTCAAGGAGATGCAACGTTTTACAGTCGTTGCATTTGATTATCAGATGTTAATGAGAAGGTTGCTAACGCTACCACGTTAAATATATAATTGAAATCCAAAGTGAATGCACAGTATTCCCTGTTAAGAAACAATAATTAATGGATTCTGAAAAAAATTCATCACCGCCACGGCGGGAATCGAACCCGCATCTCTCCAGATTCATGCCAGAGCGCGCTACCATTGCACCACGTGTCGGACAACGAATATTTTCAGAATATGACCTTTTAAGTTTTTCTTCTTGAGACGTGATTGAGACAGCGCCATCTATACTCAAGGAGATGCAACATTTTACAGTCGTTGCATTTGATTATCAGATGTTAATGAGAAGGTCGCTAACGCTACCGCGTTAAATATATAATTGAAATCCAAAGTGAATGCACAGTATTCCCTGTTAAGAAACAATAATTAATGGATTCTGAAAAAAATTCATCGCCGCCACGGCGGGAATCGAACCCGCATCTCTCCAGATTCATGCCAGAGCGCGCTACCATTGCACCACGCGTCGGACAACGAATATTTTCAGAATATGACCTTTTAAGTTTTTCTTCTTGAGACGGGACTGAGACAGCGCCATCTATACTCAAGGAGATGCAACGTTTTACAGTCGTTGCATTTGATTATCAGATGTTAATGAGAAGGTCGCTAACGCTACCGCGTTAAATATATAATTGAAATCCAAAGTGAATTCACAGTATTCCCTGTTAAGAAACAATAATTAATGGATTCTGAAAAAAAATCACGTCTCAAGAAGAAAAACTTAAAAGGTCATATTCTGAAAATATTCGTTGTCCGACGCGTGGTGCAATGGTAGCGCGCTCTGGCATGAATCTGGAGAGATGCGGGTTCGATTCCCGCCGTGGCGGCGATGAATTTTTTTCAGAATCCATTAATTATTGTTTCTTAACAGGGAATACTGTGCATTCACTTTGGATTTCAATTATATATTTAACGCGGTAGCGTTAGCGACCTTTTCATTAACATCTGATAATCAAATGCAACGACTGTAAAACGTTGCATCTCCTTGAGTATAGATGGCGCTGTCTCAGTCACGTCTCAAGAAGAAAAACTTAAAAGGTCATATTCTGAAAATATTCGTTGTCCGACGCGTGGTGCAATGGTAGCGCGCTCTGGAATGAATCTGGAGAGATGCGGGTTCGATTCCCGCCGTGGCGGCGATGAATTTTTTTTCAGAATCCATTAATTATTGTTTCTTAACAGGGAATACTGTGCATTCACTTTGGATTTCAATTATATATTTAACGCGGTAGCGTTAGCGACCTTCTCATTAACATCTGATAATCAAATGCAACGACTGTAAAACGTTGCATCTCCTTGAGTATAGATGGCGCTGTCTCAGTCACGTCTCAAGAAGAAAAACTTAAAAGGTCATATTCTGAAAATATTCGTTGTCCGACGCGTGGTGCAATGGTAGCGCGCTCTGGCATGAATCTGGAGAGATGCGGGTTCGATTCCCGCCGTGGCGGCGATGAATTTTTTTCAGAATCCATTAATTATTGTTTCTTAACAGGGAATACTGTGCATTCACTTTGGATTTCAAGTTGGGTCCATTGCTTCATGTGGTTTACGCCACACATGCATCCTCCCATCAGCACGATAGAGTTGAAACCACGATTCTTCAGACCAGATGATGTATTTCCAGTCCTCTACACTCCAGTTGTGATAGGTCTTTCAAATTGCAGCCTAATCTTTTGATGCCTTGTAGTCAAGAAGGGAACACGATGTGGACATCGACTGCCATAGCCTTTTTTTTTTCATGATACAACGGATAGTTTTTGTGCATAAGCTTGTGAATGCGGCCTCATTCAATTCCAACATCTGCTCCACGGTAACTGTGCGATTCCTTGTGACAATGTGGGACAGTCTGTACTCACCTCAAGATTCAATTGTATGTTTATGTCCACGTTTCTCCTACTAGTTGGAAGTTTTGTCATATTTCACATAGTCGTGGTATACACGTGCGATGATCTGACATGGAAATTCCAACAGTTAAGCAGTTGTAGTGATTGAACAACCGATCTTCCTTGCACCTACTATCTGACCAGGTTCAAATTCACTTATGTCGCTACCTTTATCCACAATTACTTTTCTGTGACTGGTTTCCCTGCTCTGTTTATAGAAATTGCTAGTTTCAGCATCCATGTGACTGGAAGCAATATTTCTGTTTTGTGTGTAATAATTTGTCCATTGTCATTCGTCAGATGGGATGTTATGCTGTGGCCTCATATGTGGGAGAACCATACCCTGTGCACATTAAAGAGCATGCTAGATGGCCATGATGGAAGACTACCTTTGTCTTCCAACAGCTGTCAGTGGGTTCCGTCCCCAACCTTCTCTGAGCCCTCGGGGTCCTTTTAACCTAGCCATTTAGCCCATTGTGCACAAAAAATGCTGCTCAGAGGTAAAACAACCCAAGTGAACATGTTGCAGGGTAAAGTAGCCTCTGGCAATTAAAAATAATTGATCTTCGTGTGCAGACTTCACTGCACCAAATTGCTGCTTTATATAACAAAGTAATTGTGAGTACAAAATGTCAAGAAATTCTTAAAGTTTCATTTTGTATTTAGCAGACTTCAAAGTGGGTGTCACTGTGTTATGATGTTTAACTTCTGTCCATGTCTATGTTGGGTTGGGTATTTAATCTCTGAGCAGCCCCTTTTTCATACAATGGGAAAAATGTCCAGGTCACAAGGATCCCAAGGCCCAAGTACAACAGGATGCTGATTGGTTAGAATGAGGTATGGAACATATGCTATTCATCTGTAGAGAATTCTTATTGATTTAGAATGGGATCTGGAGCAGAGAACCCATGAGATTCCATGCATCTTTACAAGAACTTTTTGCTTGGGTTGCATAGAAATTAGTATATCCACTGTGATACAATGACCAGTATTGTAGCTGTGAGAGAGAAGTTTTCATGTGCTCCTACTTTGATTAGGCTAGCAGACTGGTGTTTCTATTTATTATACGATGCAATATGACAGAAATTTGAAGAATAAAAAATTATTGAATTTTCTCTTTATTACTGTAAATAGTGGAAAAGTTGACAATTAAATGGAATTATTATCTAGATATTTACCTATGTTTTTTCTTTGCGATGATGTCCGATGGGTAGATGGGTCTATTGTCCTGTGGTAGGTAGTATAGTCCAGATATGTGTTCACTTATATTCTTTATTTTTTGTTCTCTGAGGGAATGCTGGTGCCAGGTTGACATCGATTTGGTGCACATATCAACCAGTGTATTTCTAGATTCACAGCTTATGTCTCAACTTTTCTGGGAGTGTGAATATTGTATTCTAATGCATACTTGCTACGCATTTTGCAGGCGAAATAGTTATTTTGCAGCAGGCACAGATGTTTGCAGTCCGGTGTTTGTTTATGTTAGGCTTAGAACACTTGGAGGGGTAGGTAGTAGTACATGTGGTGCTTTCTACTGAGGGGTTGGGGGGAGTAGAATTTAAAAGTTGGGAATATAGAGTTTTTGAGTTTTTTTTTTGTTGCAGCTTTATTTATACATAATTGTGGGAAATTTTTGCGTGGTGCTGTTGTGTTTTTATGTGTGCATGTAGGAAGCTCGGAAATTGGGTGGGTGGGGTTGCTTTAATTTAGTTTAATGTTTGGGTAATTATTGAAGAGTATTTTCCATGCTGAAGGTAGTTGGGGTTATGTCATTTTTACATATTTCTTTCTGTTTAAGTATATTACAAGGTGTTGGCATAATTTAGTTGAAATTTCGTAGGGGGGAGGGAGAATATTATTCATGCATCATTGAATTTTGGTGTTAGGTTGTGGGCAATAGCAGCTTAGGTTAGGGTAGTCTTTTGGTTGGCTTTTTCATAATCTTCTTGGTGTTCTGTCAGTTGGGTTCAGAATTGTCTAAAGTTTTTCCCTACATATTTATTTTTCTGGTGGAGTTCTTTGTGTGGGTCCTAAATATGGATGACATAAATGCCACCTGAATGCATTTGTTGGTATCTGTCATTTCTAATTAATTTTGAGATAGTGTTTGGAACCTTTTGGGCACAGTGTAATTAAATTCCTTCATAATTTTTGTCAGAGTCAGTTAGGTGTGGGATAAGAGGGAATGGTAGTAAATTTTTTTACAAGTGTTAAAAAAAAGAGTTTAATGAAAAAATTTGCTACACCATTCTCTCTTATCCCACATCTAACCAACTCTTTGACAAAAATTTTGAAAGAATATAATTACACTGTGCCCATAAAAGTCCAAAGCACTATCTCAAAATTAATTAAAAATACTGACACCAACAAATGCCTTCAGGGGGCATTTATGTCATATATATTGAAGACCCACATGAAGAACTTGAGCAGAAAAATAAATATGTAGGAAAAACCTTTAGACAATTCTCAACCTGACTGGCAGAACAGCAAGAAGATTATGAAAAAGCCAACCAAAAGGTAGTGCTAATTCAAACTGCCATTTCTCACAACTTAACACCAAAATTCAATGATGCAAGAATGCTATTCTCCCCCTCCCCTATGAAATTTCAGCTAAATTATGCCGAAAACCTTGTAATATGCTTAAATATAAATGAAATATGTAATAATGACATAACCCCACCACCTTCAGCATGGAAAATGCTCTTCAATAATTACCCAAACATTAAACTAAATAAAGCAATGCCTCCCCACCCCTGTTTCCCACACTTCCTACATCCACACATAAACACAACAGCACCACGCAAAATTTCCCACAATTATGTATAAATAAAGCCCCAACGGGGGGAAAAAAACCCCTCTATATTCCCTACTTGAAAATTCTACTCCCCCCAACCCCTCCACAGAATATGCTCCAATCCTAATGTAAACAGACACAGTACTGCAGCTAACATCTGTGCCTGCTGCAAAATAATAATTTCACTTGCCGACGAATTGGAGCAACAATGCGAAACTCATAGCAAGTATGCATTAGAAGATAATATTCACACTCCTGAAAAAGTTGAGACCTAAGCTGTGAATCTAAAAATACATTGGTTAATGTGTGCACCAAATTGATGTCAACCTGGCACCAGCATTCCATCAGAGAAAAGAAATAAAGAATGTAAGTGAACACATATCTGAATTATACTACCCACTACAGGACAATAGACTCATCTACCTATTAGACATATCACAAAGAAAAAACCAAGGTAAATATCTAGACAATAATTCCATCTAATTGTCTCAACTTTTTCGATAATTACAGTGATATAGAGAAAATTTAATAATTTTTGATCAACACTGTGACTTAAATATCTGTCTTTTAATTTGAAGAATATTATAAAAATGTAAAATTTGACTGTTCTTTTTCTGCTATGGAGCCAGACTGTGCAATTTAGTTGCACGGTCTGGTTGGACCTCCGTAGCCCATGGCTGCTTGAGGATGATGATGATGATGATGATCATATTTCTGTGTACAAAGTGGTTAGAAACTCTGGCATGAATATAATGTGGAGAGCTGTGTGTTTGAATCCCCAGAATGGCAAAATGCCTTTTATCCACAAAACAATTTATCAATATTATTTTTGTTTTTCTTGGGAATTGTTGCTCCCCAACTATTACATAGTGGTTCCTCAGTGTTTGTAAAGTATATTTCAGTATTTTATAATTATTGTTCTTAATTAGCTGAGAAGAGAGTGTATATGTTTTAAATAATTATAGTTCTTTGCCTTTCAGATGTCTCGCTACTTTTATTCAAAGGGCTCAAATGCCAAGGATGTAGAAGAGTCTGTTAAAGAATTCCAAGTTGAAATACCTAGGAACAAATTTCAGAAAGAGAAATGGAAAAGTGATAGAGTCACTGCAGTAGATCCATATCCTGGCCCTGCATCTGTTTCATTACAAAAATTACAGAAGTACCAAAGAGGGAAAAAAATCACTGCTGTAATTTTTATGTTTTTGTACATTAAATTGCAAATATTTATGAATAGATCACATTAGATTTTAGAACAAGGGAAGAGTTAGCAGAAAAAGTTATTTTTCACTTGATTAAAATATGAATTAAAAAACTACACTAGTAAGAGTATCTTGCATTTTATCCCAGGTCCTGAGTTCTTATCCCATCAGGACAGAACATGGTGTTTCTGCCAATTCTATTTGTCTGTACATAAACCACAGCAATAAGGTTCAGAATTTTTGTCGCATTGTTTTGAAAGAAGGGGGTTTGTAAAACCCTCATTTTAACATCATTAGTAATTTTTGTTAATGAAACTAATGAAATTTGCTTTAATCATTTTAATTAGTTTAATAAATATACAAAAAAAATTTAAATTGACATATTTAGACATGATTGAATGAGTCACTTTGACACATTTGAACCATGAATGTTCTTGGCATGATGTATTATTTGAGCATAATAATGTCTTGGATTATTACATAACTTTCTTGCACTTCTCACACCTCTGCTTTGATGCCTGAGTTAGTGATGTGTCATTAAACACCAATCAACTTCTGCCCTGGAGAGATTCTATTTCACCTTTCTGTATAGGGGCGGGGGTGGCTCAGTTGGTAGCGCGCCAGGCTCATAATCTGTAGTTCCCAGGTTCGAGTCTCATCTGGATCAGCGTTGAGATTTATCTCCGCAAAACTCCCCGCCCTGCCCATGGTCAGTAGGGGACACCGATGGTCTTGGAAAGGCTGCCGTCCGTCGGATGGGACGTTAAGCCATGGCCCATGTGCGGGAAAGCCATACCCTGCGCACGTTAAAGAACACGCTGGATGGCTTGAAAGGGGAGGCTACCATCTGTCTCCCAACAGCTGTTCCAGTGGGTCCCCTCCCCCAACCTTCTCTGAGCCTTCGGGGTCCTGTGACCTGGCCATTTAGCCCATGGTGTGCAAAAAAGTGCCGTTCAGAGGTAAAACAACCCAACCCTTTCAGTATACTGCTTTACTACCATATCTGTCTTGTGATAATCATCATCATCATCCTCAAGCAGCCATGGGCTATGGAGGTCCAACCAGACCACGCAGTTTAATTCTCCAAGCATATCTGTCCTGAACTACATCTGCTGCATCCAGCCATTGCACACCAATTCTAACAAGGTCCTGTTTGACATTGTCTGCCCACCACATCCTAGGTCTCCCCCTCCTTCTGAGGCCTCTAGGCACACTGTTCCTAACCCAATTTGCCAATCTATAATTATCCATATGGGCAACATGGCCAAACCAGCAGAGTCTCTCTCTGCACAATATGCTGCTTAAAGGAGGTTGCAGACTCATTTGCCTCACCTCATCATTAGTTATAAAGTTAAACCACCTAATACCCAAGATACTACATAAGCATCTAGAATCAAAAGCATCTAGTTTCCTGTTATCTTGTTTACACGGTGTCCAAGTTTCTCTACCATAACTAACCCTAGAAAGAATCAAACTATTATACAGTCTAATTTTAGTCTTTAGGTGTATACGCCTATTTCTCCACACTCTCCATAGATTCTTAAAAGTCCCGGCAGCAATCCCTATTCGTCTGTTAATCTCATGCCGCACATCACCATTATCAGTTACATAGCTCCCAAGATGATTAAACTGTGACACCTGCTCAAGCCTGCAACCATTCAGATTAACTGAATCACAGCCTGCCTGACAAATTTTCATCACTTTAGTTTTCTCTCTGTTTATAACCAACCCTACTCTACTACCTGTTTAATCAACAGCCCTAATGAAAGAGTTCATCTCATCAACATCATTTGCCAAAAGAGTTAAATCATCAGCATAATCTAAGTCAGAAATTTTCATATCTCCAGACCATTTAAGACCAAAATCTTTCCCTTGAAGTGAATTTCGCATAACATAGTCAATAACCAAACTAAAGGAGAAAGGTGGGAAAATGCACCCTTGTTGAACACCAGAAGAATGCTAAACCAATTGCTAGAAGCCTTGCCAACTCTCACACACGACTCAGTGTTATTATAGAGAGCTTTCATTATGTTAGCTAACTTGTCTGGTATGCCATACAATCTCACAATCAACCATAAATTATGGCAATCAACAAACTATTAACCAAGGTTTCTGAAACTTTAAACATTTCTTAAGAATCTGCCTAAATGAAAATATTTGATCTACACATTCCCTACCACTTCTGAATCCACATTGCTCATCATGCAATTGCTTGTCAACCAGATTCTTAATTCTATTAAGCACATTCATGCAAAGAACTTTACCTGGAACATAAAGTAGGCTGATACCCCTATAGTTATCGCAAGAACTGCGATCACCTTTTTTGAAAATAGGGATAACAATAGCTCTGGTAAAATCCTTAGGAACCATGCCTTTATCATAAAAGATATTCAAAATTTCAGTCATCCAAGTGGTAACCGAAACATTCCCAGCTCTGAGCATTTCTGTAGTAATTTCATCTACCCCTGGGGGTTTATGAAGTTTAAGTTTAGAAATAGCCAAAATAGCTTCAGATTGTGTTATAGGGCCAACATTGAAGCTGCCAATGCATCTATCATCATTACAAACAATGGGAGTAGAACTAACCACATTGTTTAGAACATCACTGAAATGCTCAGCCCACCTAGCCATGGCAGAATCCTCCCCTTCTATAACCTTACCTTGTTTATCCTGCAATCCTTGTACACCACATAAAACATTAACTATCTGGTACAGCTCTCTGCTGTTGTGCTGTCTAACTGCTTCCTCGGCTTTGTTAACCAAACCATCAAGCCAAAGATTCTTATCAGTAGCCAACTGATCCTTTACATGTTTATTAAGCTCTCTGTAATCCTTTCTATTAGGACTAGTAGGGTACTGATTAAGGACATTCCTGCAGTTCTTTCTTTCTGAAATAAGCTCAAGTGCCTTATCACTCAAATAATTCTTCGTCCTCTGCTCCTTTTTCCCTAGAAGAGTACTGTTAGTTTCCAAAAAAGCCTGTTTAGAATGGCCCCATTTTTCCTCAACTTCAGTATTAAGCATACCATGACTGTCATAACGACTAAGTAACCTGTCATGGTAAGCTTTAGCTATAACTGGGTCTTTCAGAGCTTCAGTATTAAAGGTAAATTTTTTAAATTTAGCACAACACTTTTTAAGTTTAAGTTGAAAGACACTTTTAACAAGGTAATGGTCAGATCCAATTTCAGCTTCCATATATGCCCTGGTATTTCTAACAGAACTACCCCATTCGCTGTTAATTAATATATAATCAATCATATTCCTATGCAGCCCATCAGGTGAAACCCATGTGTACTTATGTATGTCGCGGTGTTTGTAATATGTGTTAGTTATTCTGAAACCATTGAGTTTACTTACCTGTAGGAGACGTTGCCCATTGCCATTGCAGCTACCAATACCAAAAGGGCTTATCACTCCTCCCCAAAGATCAGAATCAGTACCAACTTTGGCATTGAAGTCACGTAGAACAAGGGTAATATCTCCTTTCTTGACAGAATTTAGAATATCCTGGAGTTGTCCGTAAAATCTATCCTTCTCATCCTCATCAGCATCCTCAGTTGGGGCATAACAGCAGATAACATTCAAGTCGTTGATGCTTGTCTGAAATTTTGCTGTAAGAAACCTTTCATTAATGCACTCCTATCCTAGAAGAGCGTCACTAGCATGTCTGCTGAGAAGCAGACTCCCGCCTTGGTGATGCTTATTGTTGTCCCTCCCTGAAAAGAGAAATTTAAGATTATTTTTAAGAATCTGACCTTTATCTGTCCATCCGGTCTCTTGCAAGCCTAGAATATCTAGTTTATAATGCTGGAATTCCTGCATGAGGACATCAAGAGAATAATCTCTATGTAATGTCCTCACGTTCCACGTTCCTGCAGAGAGAAAATGATTAGTAGGATTTTTAAAGAAATTAGATTTATTGAGATTGGTAGGGCCAACAATATCAAACAGCCCCCTGATCACAGGCATGGGGCAAAGACCTGTTCCTCCTCCACTAAAGGCTGAAGTCACTGATGCTGGTAGGAACTTCAGGCACCACCTTTTCAAATGGACTTTTTCAAGAGCCATATGGCCTGTCTGAGACACATTACTCCAGTTTAGGCTTGACGATGCCCAACTAGCTAAGTAAGGTTCAGGTACCTGCGATGGCCTCTGATTAGGATTATCCACCAGCTGATATAAGGTATCCCATGCCTCTGTTCACTTAGGGCTGGCAACCCAGAAGCAAACAGAAAACACAGCAGCAGATTCTCCCTCAACAGAAGCCCACCAGTGCAGCAAGTCCAGGATCCATAATCAAACTCAAATCCATAAACAAGTCCAGGATCCATAATCAAACTCAAATCCATAAACAAGTCCAGGATCCATAATCAAACTCAAATCCATAAACAAGTCCAGTCTAGTAGGTATAAATGGTCAGAACTAGGACCCTGTGAAGTTGACCACTCCTCAGCAGGTTTGAAAAAAAAGAAAAAAGTGGCCATAGATGACCAGATCAGTAGGCCATACTGAACTGGCAGCCCTCCCCTTCCGTTCCCTTCGAAAAGAGAATATCTCTTTTGAAAGGTACTAACGGCCTGCTCCACGAGAAGGCGGGGTCGGACATTAGGTGCTAGACCTGGCCGGTTCTGTGCATCATCACTAGGGATTGGTACACAGCTCTCCTTCCAGTTTACGCCTTGCTACCAAGCCAGATATATCCACAAACAGTCACATTCAAACACTTCCAGACAGTCTTTGTCATTTATGGTCTCTTCTAACAAATTTACTTCCATTTCCTGGCTAATTTCACTTTTAGACAGATGTTTCAAAGGACAACTTATTTTGTAGTCACTGCACATTGATTTTATAATAATATCAAATGTAATAGCAAAATATGCAACTCAACAGCTGACAGATTAGTGTTGCAATGTAAGAAAAAGGAAATTTTTCATTTCAAATTGAAGATGTTGCTAACCTTATATTTTTGTTACTGTAATGAAAATGCCATGTTAAATAATACCAAATATGAAAATAACACAAATATCAAATTAAGATAATTAATAAAAAATATGATTTCCAATTCAAAAAGTATGTACCCTCTTAGAAAATCTGAAAATTGATAGAGAGAAAGAGGCTTGTGAGCACTCACTTGTTGAATTTGCTAACATCTGTAGAATAATGCAATGAATATGAATATTGGTTTATTATACTGAAAAGCAAAAACTTGAACCTTGTGCTACACTGTGAAAACCCAGTTTACGAAGCCTGCATACATGGCCATAAATACTAAACTTAGTACCATAAAATAATTTAGTAGTACCATAAAATAATTTTTATTTTGAACTAGCTTTTATATTTATGCATATTCATTTAAAATAGACATTTCAGAGTAGCTAAATAATGCCAATTCTTTCAGTTTATTCCTAAACTTGATATATCTGTGAATAAAAAGCTTACCTCTTGTTCAAACTGCCACTAACACAGTGCAGGAGATGGGATTTCTGTGGGCTAAGTTTACTCTCCTACCACTTCCCATTAGCTGACGGCCACTCCCCATTAGCTGCCGGAAAGCTCCAGACAGTCGATTGAGTTGTTTACTAAAAATTTATCCACAAATGTTCTCAATAAAACAAAGGTAGATGCCAAGGGAACATTTTTTTTTATTGGAGGAGTTCAGTGATTTACACAAAAATGCAGCAATATATGTTTTTCCTTCATTTTAGTATATTTTGATATTAAAAACTATTTTAATGTTTCCAAATTATTTTTGTCTATTTGGGATATATTTTATGAAAGGAATAGAAAGAGAAAAAAAAAATCGATATTTCTTTGATCATGTTACCAGCTACACGATAGGAGCATGATATCAATCGGCAAGCAGCTTTTTTCATTTTGAAACTTTTAGTGTGCATATGTTAGGCTCTACAGCATTCATAAAATACCAAAGTGTTTTATCAATTTGTTTAGCTCAGTGATTCCCAACCTTTTCTGGACCATCGCCCCCTTTAGAAGAGAACAAAAATTTCAACGCCCCCCTAGTCCATAATAGTTAATTTTATATGAAATATTAAAATATTGTTGCATATTATCTGTATCTAATTTATCTGTTTATTTATCTGTTAAAAATCATAAAGCAGAAATTAATAAAATGACAACCAAATGTACAATAAAATTGTTTATTAAAATTTTAAAAATAAACAGAATCAATAAGAAATAAAAAATAACGAGATAAACACAAAATTAATAATAAATAAAAAAATTAATGAGATGGTTGAGGCTGGTGGAGTGTTAACAATTTGTTAATGTCGGGTTCCAATTTCGTTAACATCAATCGCAGATCGCCATGTTCAGTGATGTGTAGTCTGTTCCTCTTTGACAGTAAATTAGCTACTGCATTGAATCCACGCTCAGCCATATAGGATGAAGGAAATGCGATTAAAAACTTCTGTACTATTGCCCACAATCCAGGGTAGAGAACTGGTATTGATTTTTGAAGCCAGAACTCTTGGTATCCATGTTTGAATTTTACTTTGAGTGCTTCGTTAGTCGTGAGTTCTAAGAGTTCCTCTTCCAAATTTGATGATTCTTCAGTATCTGTGTTTGCGAAAGGATCTAAAACCCAACTCGGTATATTCATGTTTAAAATATCTTGGAAACACTCCGTAAAATCAACATGAAGAACTTCCAAGTGTTGGCAGTAAGTAAGTAAATCTTCCGGTTTTTCAGAGACTGCTGATAATGTGGGAAAGTGGTTGTATTCACCTCTACCTAGATTTCATTTGAATAGAAGAAGTTTTCCCGCAAAAACAGCTATGACGTTTTTTGTTTTAATTAAATTCATTACCTTGCAATTGTAAATTAACTTGATTAAATATTTTAAACAGGTCTGTCAAATAAGCGATGTCATTTTTTGACATAATCAGGTTTTCGCACAATTTTTCCTCTTTGTCTTCAAGAAAGTCCAGTACCGAGTCAAATAGATTGAAAAAACGATTCAGACAAACATCTTTAGAGAGCCAACGTACTTCTGTGTGCAGCAGCAAGTGATTGTAATCTTCATCATTTTCATTACAAAGCTTACCAAATAATCGGTCATTCAATGAATTGCTTCTAATCTTATTGATTGCTTTAATAACGTAATGGAGCGACGTATGCAGATGTTCATTCAAATTTTTTGCAACCAAATGCTGACGATGAATAATACAATGTACAATGAGCACATTTGGTACTGCTTGTTTCAAATGCGCTATGAAACCCCTATGACGCCCTGTCATTGCTGGAGCACCATCAGTAGCAGCAGACAAAATATTGCAAATAGGAATTTCTTTCTCTTGAAAAAACTTTTGCATGGTATTAAATATAGATTCTCTCTTTGTATCAGATTCCAAATTTTTAGCAAATAATAACTCATCATGAATTTTTTCTTCTTTTATAAATTGTGGGTATAATAAGAGTAGAGCTTCGTTATTTGGTAGAGTTGATTCATCGAGTTGAATGGAAAATTTGCAAGTCTTTAAGTAATCACATAATGATATTTCAACGTCTTTTGCCATTTCATCTATTCTTCTTTGCACTGAATTATTACTGAGAGGAATTTTTTTGATGATATCTGACAGTGTCTTATGATGAAGAACAGTTTTTAATATCTCTTTGACTGCCGGCAAAATTAATTCCTTGCCAATTGTGTGTGGTTTTCCTGCTTTTGCGATTAACAATGAAACGTTATATGAGGCTCGTAGTCCATCATCATCTTATTTAGAAGACGATGCAAAAAGGTTTGACATAGTTGGCTGTTTTAAATATTGCTTTTCCAGTTCTTAAAAATAGGATAAATCTTTGTTCTTCTTATCAGCATGCATTTTATTTAAATGCTCTTGTAGCCTAGAAAGTTTCATAGCTTCATTTGGAAAAACTTTTCAGCAAATTAAACACATAAGTAATGATTGGTTTGTAGGAGAGTACATAAATCCATATTTCAAATACTCAATACTGTACTGCCGGCATTTCTTTTTAGATGTAGATTCAGACATTTTCAAATAATAATTAACTTCTCAACAGATTTATAGATAGTTATAAAAATAATGTTTATAATGACTTCTAACACTTATCACTCACGACTATTTATCACGGCGAAGCACATAAAAATAATAAAACATTCCTAGAGCTATCGCTTTTATAGATTTGATTTTGTGCACGCATTAACTTGTATGTTTGCGATGCCGGCGCACTTGCTCCGTAAACATGTCATTTCAAGCTCCCATATTCTTGTCGAAACATGTTAAATTGCATGAACCGCGTGTTTGCCTACCAACTTGCAAGGACTTGTCACCGTCAATCTATTCTAAACTGAAACAAATTAGGTATAGGTATACCTAATGCTAATTTAAACATGCTTATTACTGCGATAACAATAAGATAATTTACATAGCTAGATAAAATATTTATTCATGAAAACAGGTATTTTCAAAGTATTATATTAAAAAAAATAATTATAAAAAATATATTAAATATAATGAATTTATTATTATTATTGCATCAAGGTTGATTTGCCTATCAGGACGGACACACATGTCCAACATAATAAGCCTGATATAGTAGTGCATTATAAGGTATTGAATGAGATTACAATTATTGAAGTAGGAATAACATCTCAGGATAACCTGCAGACAGTAGAAGTTGAAAAGAAGAGGAAGTATGATCTGCTGGCTAATGAGTTGAGCCTAATTCACAAGTGTAATGTTAATATTATACCTTATGTTCTGACATGGGATGGTATTGTAACTATGTACCATAAAGCATACTCAAAGCGACTTGGAGTTGGAAAACATATTGAAGCTAATATCCAATCTGTGATCTTGAAGAGAACTTTTGAGAGCATCTCAGTTGACTTCAGATGTACCAGTACGCTAGTAGGCGGTAGCAGGGAACTTATTGTCCAAGCTGCAGTTGAAAAGCTGTACATGATGGATGAGGTAGTGGATGACCATAATCACCAGGAAGACACCACAGAATAGAAGAGATAAAAAGGTTGTCACAGAAAATTCCATTAAATTTATTTATTTATTTGACCGCCCCTCTTGACTGCCTCAACGCCCCCCATTTGCCTCTGGATCCGCTACCGCCCCCATGGAAGGCTCCAGCGTCCACTGGGGGGCGGTATTGCCCCTGTTGGGAATCTATGGTTTAGCTGATGAAATGTATTTTTGAAGTAAATGTTTGCAAAATACTGCAATGGATATTTTAGCCAGTGTTGAACTGGTAAACCATGATTTTTTTCTAAACTCTCATTGACTCTGATAGTGATTCAGATCAATTGTGACTTTTCAGATTCTGAAGGGGAATATCCATTCTACTACTTCTAGAATTATTTATATTGTATCTCAAATATATACTGCAATTAGAAAGAATAATTATTTGACACTTGACTGAAATTGAATCATTAGGTATACATGACTTAAAATAGTACTACTTCAGGATACATTTGATTATGACATTATAACAAATATTTAATTTT
Source organism: Ryuthela nishihirai (assembly GCA_038380435.1). NCBI lineage: Eukaryota > Metazoa > Arthropoda > Arachnida > Araneae > Heptathelidae > Ryuthela > Ryuthela nishihirai. The sequence goes on from JAWZYU010000028.1 coordinate 56,383,489, forward strand.
TAAATGATAGGACTTAGTAATGTTTTTAATTCAAGTAATTTCATAACTAGCATTCAGAATTTTTAAGGCAAGTTTTTGCTGCTGTTGTAAAGTTCAGCTTTTCCCTAATAGTCAGTATCTAAAGCAAATTGATTTGGAAGGTTTCATTCTCATTTCAGTGGTTAAAATAAAGTTATTTGCTTTTAAATATTTTTTCACAGCTTTTTATTTTAGTTTTTATTTAAATTTTATTGTTTTTAAAGCAAAATAAGTCTTTTTAACATTACTACCTTAAACAATAATTGACAGTCTCAGAGTTACCCGTAGACTTTTTAATGTCTGTAAATCAATAAATGTTTTGTGAAAAAAAAATTTCACCAACATAGAGTATTCTACCATTGAACTAATGCTAGCTCTGTCTTTTTTTCATTAAGTATGACTTTTAACTCCCTGTGATTTCTGGCACCTACATTTGGCACCATCTATGATCTTGGGTAGCAACTATTTCTTTTTGCACTGAGTACAATGGAAATATATAAGGAAGTCATATCACGCCATTTAGCGTTATTAATGATTTAAACTCTGAGATTGTCAATTATGGTTTAAATCATTAATAATGCTAAATAGTGTGATATTACTTCATTATTTCTTTCCATCTTATTCAGCACAATAAAAAGAAATAATTGCTACCCAAGATCATAGATGGCACCAAATGTAGGTGCCGAAAATCACGGGAAGAATGAAAAGTCATACTTAATGAAAAAAGGACAGAGTTGGCATTAGTTCAAAGTAAAATACTCTGACATGTTTCTGGAGAGATGCGAATTCGAGTCCCTTATGTCAGCAAAATTTTTTCCACGAAACATTTATTGACTACTACCTTAGTCTTAGAGTTTGCCAACCAGAAAAAAATGGCATTGTGCATTGTTTGCATAAATGTCCAAGTAATTTTGAAAAAAATTAAATAAAGGAAAGATTTAAATAATGATAGAAATGTTATGAATTGTATATCTTAAAAATAACTTAAAATTCTCTGTCATTGAGTAATAAAATTTTAAAGTTACTATTTGTATATATATTAAAAGTTTTTAGGAGAAAACTCAAAAGTTTTTCAGAGTAAGGACATCGCTCCATCTTCAGTGAAGTGATGCTATATGGTAACGTTAGGGCTGTTTAGACAAAAAGCTTCTTTCCACATGTTGTGAAGGACAATTCCATTGGCAACCGCAGACTATCATTCGTCGAGCACTCGCAGACTATCGTTCCGTAGAAAGTGGATGCGCTTGCAAGCAGTGTGGCATGCTCCTAGTCTATTTGTTGCTGCGTGTTGTACTGCTAGCTCGGTGGTGGTTGCCATTAGCTTGTTTTGGCTGACATCTGTTTGATGCTCTGCAAAGCTCTCTTGTAAAGAACATATGGTTTTTTCAATGTAGTAGACAACAGAATTATCCAGAAAATGTAGGGGAAATCGGTATATGCCTGATTTTTGAAGCAGACTAAATTTGTCTCTGTCCCTTTTGATAAATGCTCCAAAACAAGAAAATTATCAAAAGGGACAGACAAATTTAGCCTACTTCAAAAATTGGGTGTATGCCAATTTCGCCTACATTTGCCGGATAATTCCGTTTTCTACTTCATCGGAAAAATCATACGTTCATTACAAGCGAGGTTTGCAGAGCATCAAGCAGATGTCAGCCAAAACAAGCTAACGACTGCCGCTGCCGAGCTAGCAGTGCAACACATGGCAGCAATAGACTGGGAGCACGCCACACTGCTTGCACATGCATCCACTCTATGGAACCATAGTCTGCGAGGCTATTGAAATAATGACCTCATCCGTCCCCACCTACAATCAAGACACTGGAATTGCTCTTCACAACGTATGGAAAGAAGCTCTTTGTCTAAACAACCCTAACACATAGTGCCACTTCACTGAAGATGGAGCGCTGTCCTTGCTCCGAAAAGCTTCTGAGTTTTCTCCTGAAAACTTTTAACATGCAAATAATTTGAAGGATAAAATTTTAAATTTTGTTGCTCCACAACAGACAATTTTAAGTTTTTTTAATTAATTTCTGAGCAAGAAGGTACTTTTATTTGTGTACTTATATATCTTAAAAAAATGACAAAATTAATTTAAAAAAAATGTTTTGCGAATTCCCAAATTGTTACTTGGAGTCACTTAAGATGCTCAAAATGCTTGATAGAACAGCTAATGCTGCTTAAATAACTATTATTTTAAGTGTTGGTAGTACTCACGATAATGCTGAATTTCATAGTAATTATCAAAAAAGTATGAGAATACACTGTAATCACCATTATTTTATTCAACAGCTGTTTGCCTATGGCATGATAAAAAAACAACAGAATGAAATGAAATATATGATTCTGGTTTTTTTAAATTTAATATTGCAGGTAGTTTCTTAGAAATTCTAAAATTGGTAGGATGTACGAAAACATGCTTTAAAAGCTGCCTGATGATCTTGGGCATTTTACACATTTTCATGACCACCATTTTATACACTTTCAAGGCTGTCATGATTTCAGGAATTATCTGACTGATACATTACACGAAAAAAAAGCTCCTGAAGATAAATCATTTTTTTTTACAATACAGTAGGTGATTTACTCAGAAATCTGAATTGGTGTTGTCCAAGCAAAGTTATATGATTCTGAGCTTTTTGTTACATAACATACATAGTTAAAGGACAATAACTTTTAATGTTTAAACAAAAACACAGGTTGAAAATAAAGATTTAAACTCTAGAATGCAAACTAGACTGAATAAAAAAAAAAATTGTTGATACGTTCTTTGTGACTGGTATATCTTCCCAGTCAGCAGGATCTAGAAAAAATCAAGGAAGGGGGGAGGGGACAAGAAACACAATTGAGCTGAAAAAATGTTAGAGGGGGGGGGGGAGCAAGAGACTATTTTCAATGCAGTATAACATTTCCCCCTCTGTTTTACAGGTCTTTAGAAAACTTCTTGAAATATTCATGAAAAATAAAGTTTAATAATTTTTGCCTTGTTTACCATTATTAGCATTCTGAAAGGGGCCCATGGCCTCCATTGCCCCCCTATATTCAGCCCTGTTACCAGTCACATTGAAGGTAAAAAACAAAATGTTGGCTAAAAGCGGGAAAAACTGGCTTATATCCAGAGGCCCAGCTATTTTTCCACTATGATACAAAATTTTTTTTTAACTTATTTGTCAAATAACTTATGAAAGGAATTATGGCATGTTTTATGCCAAATTAATCGGCATTTAATTCTGGATTTTCTGAAAATAAAAATATTTTGCTGTAAAGGTGACTAGTTTTATTTTAATAGGGCTTTTATAGAGGCATGTAAAAAAATGCATATGTCAAAGCAAATAAAATTTATAAAAAAACAAATAGACAGTAATGATTATAATGCACATTAATAGAAATGTCATTAATTTCTGAACAACAACAAAAAATTATCTGCAGCAAGAAAATTACTCCTATTTCATAATTTTTTTTCTCAGTACCATACTTGGGGAAAATTCCTGGCTTTTTGCCAACTGTGCTGAGTCATATCGTCAACAAGTCAATGTTAAAATTGAAAAAAAATAACCTATCAACCGAAATAGATTATGCTATATACCAAATTAAACAGAATTTAACCCTGAACTTTATAAAAATAAAAGATTAAAATAAATATAGAAGCATATTGATTTTAACAAGTCTTTGTCACTGTGATAAAATGAAAAAAAATATATCTGGCTATGCAGTTAAGACTTAATTTCAGAAAACTTGATGAATAAAAGCAATTAAATTATATATTAATAAAAAAAAATTCTTCCCAAATACTATAATATTACCTGAAACATAATTTTTGCTTCTTTTAATGATTCTTTTTAGAGTGGTATATTTTAAAACACAGACCAATGTTATATATGGTGACTTGGATTGCTCACATTAATGGGATTTTTTTGCCCTGTTTATGAAATGGAAAAACACATTTTTGGTTGCTTTTTTTACTGCACCTACTCTGTTGTGATGTACTTTACGCTCCAGGGAGTTTTCACAATAACAAGCTTTGACCTTCCTCTGGCTATGGCAGCCCTTGTTACTTATGGTTTTAGTTATAGTTTCAATTTGAAGAGTGGGAAAGATGCATGGAATGCTGGGTTAAATGGTATAAATGAAAAAATAATTCTAAGAATATTCAAATAGATTTAAGGCAGGAAAGAGTAAAATAGGAAAAAAATGGTATGTATTTTGTAATTACTTCCAAAATCTTTATTTTTAAAAGAGCAGTTTTTTGTTAATTTTCAGGAGATTTTCAAAACTTAATGAAAAATTTGTTGATAACAGTTCAAATCAGATTTGTAAACTTAAATTTTGAGGTTGCTTCAGCACAGAGTAATGTTAGCAAACAAATTGGTAATACCATATAGCGTTTCTAAGAAATGGCAATCAGATGGTTTTAACAAATTATTTATAATCCTAGCTTAATAAAATGTGCATTAAATGAAAAAAATAAAATATTATTTTTCAACCTTGAATTATGTATTTCTATAAGATCTTTATGTAAGAAAAGTTTCAAACAGCAATCTTATTTAAAAAAAATTAAAATTTCTTTTTGTTGTACTAAAAACAAGCATAGATGTCCCAGTCCTCTCATTTGGATTCTATCTATGTCTATATTTGTCATGGACCTTGGAAGAGATATTTTATATGCATTACCCGATGCATTTTTTATTACATGCCTCTGTAAAAGCCCTATTAAAATAAAATTAATCATCTTTTGTGTTAAATATTATATTTTCAGAAAATCCAGAATTAAATGCTGATTAATTTCACCTACAACATGCTATTATTCCTTTCAATAATTTTTTGGCAAAATAGTTCTAAAGTTCACTTTATTTTTGACTGAACATAGCATGAAAAATCCTGTTCACAGGGTACAATTCAGTTTTTCAGGCTTGGGTTGGGTTGTTTTACCTCTGAGCAGTGCTTTTCTGCAAACAGTGGGCTAAATGGCTACAAGGACTCTGAAGGGTCAAGAAGGTTGGGGGAGGAGAGCACTGGAACAGCTGTTGGGAGAAATGGCAGCCTCCCATCAAGGCCCTCCAGATGTTCTTTAATGTGCACAGTGCATGTCTCTCCTGCACATGGGATCACGGCCTAACACCCCATCTGACAGACAGAGGCCTAAGCCCATTGGTGTACCCTACTGACTGGGGGCAGGGCGGGGAGTTTGCAGAGATAAATCTCAGTGCTGGCCCAGCTGCGACTCGAACCTAGGAACGGCAGATTATGAGCTTGGCACGCTACCAACTGAGCCACCTCTGCTCCTTTCAGGCTCAACATGTTAAGTGTTAATAGTCAGTACCTGATATGTAAAACAAATATAGTCTGTAGGGAATAAATATGCATTAAAAATGTAATGCCTTTCAAGATAATATGTGGTAGTTTTTCTAAGAAATTAATGATTGAAAAGATGACTAGGTTTATGCAACTTTATTTCAACAATAATTGTAGCATATTGGTGTATAAAGAGGGAATGTAGGCTTTGACCAAAGTTTCTGATGGAAAAGGGTGTTTCTTTGGATATGCTAACTTATTTAGAATGGTAAATAAAGATGGTTTCTTTAATAGGTTCTGCTCTTAGGTCCTGAAATGGATCATTAATTTTATGGACATATTCAAGTTTATCTAGTAGGAAAATCTGATATGTCTTACAGTATCTGCTAATAATATTTTAAGATTTAGATTCTTTTTTAATTGTTTAATACTCTTTGTCTTCTCTATGTACTATGCTTCTTGTATTTTGATAATGCTGAATAGTACAGTATAGTTTAAACTATAATTTTTTCTTTATCTATGTCCAGTATTAATTTAATGATTTTGTTTTAAATGAGGGATTAACTGATGTAAAGTTGCCAATGGGGTAGGAGAGACAAGCACGGCCCCCAGTTCCAAGACTGCATATTGATGTTCTGGTAATTCAGTAGAAGTAAGATATAGGATAGGGAGGGAATTATTAGTTTAAAAAAGGTTATTTTCCTTCCAGTTGCTGTTGGTCATAGATGGAGCATTCCTACTGTGATTGGGGCGGGGGGTGGCTCAGTCGGTAGCGCGCCGGGCTCGTAATCTGTAGTTCCCAGGTTCGAGTCCCAGCTGGGTCAGCGTTGAGATTTATCTCCGCAAAATTCCCCGCCCTGCCCGCGGTCAGTAGGGGACACCGATGGGCTTGGAAAGGCCACCGTCCGTCGGATGGGACGTTAAGCCGTGGCCCCGTGTGCGGGAGAGCCATACCCTGTGCACGTTAAAGAACACGCTGGATGGCCTTGATGGGAGGCTACCATCTGTCTCCCAACAGCTGTTCCAGTGGGTCCCCTCCCCCAACCTTCTCTGAGCCTTCGGGGTCCATGTGACCTGGCCATTTAGCCCATGGTGTGCAAAAAAGTGCCGCTCAGAGGTAAAACAACCCAACTCAATCCAATCCTACTGTGATTATTGCCATCAGTAATTGCCTCACCCCATGCTTACATTGAAATTTTCAGTCTTATGCAAGGAATGTCCTCATGGTCTGATAGTTACCTCACTCAATCTAGAAGTTCAATACACATGTTTTCCACATAATGCCATGTAATATCTCCAGTAGAAGCTTTAACTGGCAATTAGAACAACATACAAGTCTGTAAATGGCATAATTTATTGATACATCTGATCACTCATTTTTACAAACTGTTATTGACTTTTTCAGTTATACTGATTATTTTAGTTGAATTTGTAGGTTTACCTTTTCTTTAATTTTTAGCCTGTTCCCCTTGTTTTTATATAACTCCTTGTTTCTTTTTTGTAATATGCAAATGTTGATTCAAAATTTTTTCAGTGGTTTTCTATGCCTATTGTTGTTATACAGTTTTATTATTGTATCATTTACTCTTTTTGTCTTTAGATTTTAACTTTTACAGTGGATCCCCTTCTCTCAACCTTCTCTGAGCTCTTGGGGTCCTTGTGACCTGACCATTTAGCCCATCGTGTGCAAAAATGTGCTGCTCAAAAGTAAAATAACCCAACTAACCAAATCTTTAGAAAAACATATATCGTTATATTAAATCTATGAATCATTGATCAGTTTGAGTTGCAACCCTAATAGTTATATTATCTCCTATGAACTTACTAGTCATTTTAGTACATTATGGTACAACTTATATCTGTTATTTTTTAATTAAAGTTGTTTTAAAGCCATGTATAATTTTTTTTCCAGCATGGAGTCAAGACTAAATTTTATAAGAATGAACTTATTAGAAATGACAAGAAAATAAGACATTCCGTAGAGCAAGCTGCTAGAGCAGAATTGCTTCTTCCAGAGGATGTTGGGTAAGTTATATGGGGAAGAAAACATTAATTTTTATCACTCATGGCAAAACCAATTTTTTTCATCTTATTCCCTGCGATACTTTGCTAATGAATTCATCATCATCATCATCCTCAAGCAGCCAGGGACTGTGGAGGTCCGTCCAGACCGTGCAATTTAGTTCTTCAAGCAAGTCTGTCCTGAGCTACATCTACTGCATCTGGCCACTGCACACCAATATGGCCAAACCAACGGAGTCTTTTTAAAAGACTGCATATTGATGTTCTGGTAATTCAGTAGAAAAAGTAGTTTAAAAAGATCTTTTTAGAAAAACTAATGAGATTTAATGAATTTTTGACACGTAAAGAATTATTGACTGAAAAATTGATGCCATGAGCGTGAGTGACAAATATTATATTGCATCATATGTGGCAACATAGTTGTCTGTTTCCTGACAGATGTGGGCGGGGGTGGCTCAGTCGGTAGCACGCCAGGCTCGTAATTTGCAGTTCCTAGGTTCGAGTCCCAGCTGCGTCAGTGTTGAGATTTATCTCCGCAAAATTCCCCGCCCTGCCCACGGTCAGTAGGGGACACCGATGGGCTTAGAAAGGTCGCCGTCCGTCGGATGGGATGTTAAGCCGTGGCCCCGTGTGCGGGAGAGCCATACCCTGTGCACGTTAAAGAACACGCTGGATGGCCTTGACGGGAGGCTACCATCTGTCTCCCAACAGCTGTTCCAGTGGGTCCCCTCCCCCAACCTTCTCTGAGCCTTCGGGGTCCATGTGACCTGGCCATTTAGCCCATGGTGTGCAAAAAAGTGCCGCTCAGAGGTAAAACAACCCAACCCAACCTGACAGATGTGCCATAGTGCGAATAAAAAATGTGGGAAAATTTATAAGTCACACTAGCTGAAGAAAAGAACATTAGCTGATAATGGTGTAATGGTTAGCATACCAGGCATGTTCATTGGTGAATTGGGTTCGTATCCCACTCACAGTAAAACCAATTCTTTTTCAGCTTATTATTTCATGTGTTCCACAGCTTATTATTTCATGTTTTTATGTGTTCTACAGGATATTTCCTGTGATACTTTACTACTGAAGTAATAAGACAAAATGGTGACTGCAAGTATTTGAGTTTATTAACAAAATGTATTCTTTACCAAAAGTGATTTGACAATTCTACATTATGTTCATGGAAAATCAAAATTGAAAGCAGTTTATGGGATGAAGATGCAATTTTTATGAGAAATGTGATGTCAAAACTCTAAATTAAATATATTTTAAAGTTAATTTTGAAAAGCATTTGCTATTTAAAGAATTAATGTTAGTAGCCAAAAAAGAACTGATGTCAAGATCTTTTTAGAAAAACTATAATAAATATATTTCTACATTTACTTATATAAAAAGCTCCATACCCTGGTTATTTAACTAAATGCTATATTAATATTATATAATGGCTGTAATTCTAGGGCAATCAGAGGTTGGGGGGGGGGACATGTGTGATGTCATTGGTGGAAGAAATTCTTGTTTCTTTGTGGTTCTGAATCTATTTTAGCGATTGTTCTCAAATATGGTAGAGTACTTTGAAATTAGAAAGCACGTTGATATGTATGGATTTTTTTCTTTGGTATTACATGATTTCTTGAAATAATTTTTTGATTTATATTTTGCTAATTAAATTTCTTTTCAGTTAGTTCTTACTTAAATGTTGATTAGGTAACTTATTAATAGTTGAAAGTTCGTGATAATAGTTGACTGTTCAAGGAGGACGATTCCAGGTTGTTTGCTGTTCTCAGTTATTATCTTGTTAACATAAAATGGGATTGTAATTTTTGTAACTTCATATTGCACTAGACACTTTTCAAACATTCATTGAATCTATTACAAATCAAATTCAAGCTGTTTTGAAAGCACATGATGGTCCTATACATATTGTAAGGTTTCTGTTTTTTTGATGACACAAAGTAAATTTATGTGTGCACAACTATGCTTACAGAAGTCAGTGTTTCTTTCAGATATCTTGAAGCTGATGAAGGAGAAGATACCTTCCGAATTAGACAGCAAGAAATAGCATCATCAGTAGATATTACAAGTGCTACCAAGGTGCTCTAGTTTTTTTTGTGATTGATAGAGACATATTAAAAGTAAATTTTAAAAAATTCAAAGTGTTCATACATGTTAATAGGAAAGTAATAAATAATTAGGGTGAAAGCATATGAAATAATTGAAATCATTCCTTTAAAACACAAATTTGGCTCCATTGATTGATATTAAATTTGAAGTTGTTATCTCTATTTTGATATATTTTAAATTATTCCATGATGCTTAGCTGATAATTTGTTGGTGGTTGTATAATTATTTTTCTTTATCAAAGTTAGGTGTTTGCTCTCTATTGTTTTCCCATTCCTCTCTTTCGTGTTCTTTGAGCCATATTTTTACTGTTCTTTTTGTTTTGCTGAAGTAGGGTTTATTTTGCTCTGCATTCTTGGTTCAGAAATGAAAACTAAGGTTTAATTATAAAAGGAAATGAAATATTAACTTTGATACGAAGGGAGTATATATCCTACTTTACTCAAATCATTTATATAAACAATCTGAAATATATCCACTTAGCAGATGACCCTCCCCATACTTGCACATGTGAGCAAGCAATTAGAACACCTGCTACTTCCTCTTCGGTGACCCGTGAGGCTCTGTGCTGGCATTCATTCTTAAAGCTATGGCCATGAGGACTTATTTACTTGCAGTTTCGATTTGAAGTGTGGGAAAGATGTATAGAATGCTGAGATAAATGATATAAGTGAACAAAATAATTCTAGGAATAGTGAAAGAGGTTTAAGGAAGAAAAGAGTGTAAAACGAAAAAAAAAAAGCAGAACATACTTTGCAATTACTTCCAAAATCTTCCATTTTTAAAAATAGCATTTTTTTTTGCCAATTTTCAGGAGATTTTTGAAACTTTAAGAAAAATTGTTATATATATCATTGTTATATATGTTATAGATAAAATTATTATATAACTGTGATAATATTTCAAATAAAACTTGTGAGTTTAAATCAGGTGATTGCTTTAGCATAGAGTAATGTTAACAAATAAATTGGCAATACCATATAGTGTTTTTAAGAAATGGTAACAGATGGCTTTAACAAATTATATATATTGTAGTTTAATGAAATATGCATCAAACAGAAAAAAAATTTTCAAGCTTCAATTGTGTATTTTTATAAGATATATATAAAAAAAATTTCAGACGGCAATTTTTATTTTTAAAATATTGAATTTTGTTGTGCTAAAAACATATGCATACTCCTCTCAAGCAAATTCTGTCAACTATACAGATGACATGGACACTGGAGGGTTAAATACCAATTGAATTATTTTGAAAATAATTTTAACTAATTTATTATCAACAAATCTTATGCACAGATCTTATACCCTTACCTCCTACATGGGATCTCCTGCTATGTCAGGCACAGCTGACTCTGGAGAAAGGGCCTCTCCATCAAAGTCAAAGAGTCTCCATCAAAAACTAATGTCATCGAACTTAACTTATCTGCCTGATGATTCTATTAGTCGATGGAAAAATGCATTGCAGGAATGCATTTTGATATCTGATTTTTAGTTGTATGTAACATTAACTATTTTAATGTATTATATTGCTGCATGCTAATATTCTCCAAAAAATTTTTGAACTAAGAGTTTGAGTAAATTGAGTTTAAAAAAAGTGCTTAGTCAGTACATCTAGCCATGATAGCATATGTGTAATGGAGGTTCATGACTATTGTATTAAGTCTTGACAACATGCAATAACAACCTATTACTTGAAGTGGACTGGTTCTCTTGAAAACAACATGCAATACAAGGGCAGAGAAATAACATCAAAACTCCATGCAAAGAATCTAGCATACTTCAAATCAATCCAAAGTGTATGCACAGTATTCCCTGTTACGAAACATTAATTAATAGATTCTGAAAAAAATTCATCGCCGCCACGGCGGGAATCGAACCCGCATCTCTCCAGATTCATGCCAGAGCGTGCTAACCATTGCACCACGCGTCGGACAACGAATATTTTCAGAATATGACCTTATAAATTTTCTTCTTGAGACGTGACTGAGACAGCGCCATCTATACTCAAGGAGATGCGACGTTTTCAGTCGTTGCATTTGATTATCAGATGTTAATGAGAAGGTTGCTAACGCTACCGCGTTGAATCGACTGGAAACGTCGCATCTCCTTGAGTATAGATGGCACTGTCTCAGTCGCATCTCAAGAAGAAAATTTATAAGGTCATATTCTGAAAATATTTGTTGTCCGACGCATGGTGCAATGGTTAGCGCACTCTGGCATGAATCTGGAGAGATGCAGGTTCGATTCCCGCCGTGGTGGCGATTAATTTTTTTCAGAATCTATTAACTAGCATACTTCATCAACAGCCATAAAAATAACAGAAATTACACCAATGGCCTTTAAGTAATGGTGTGTGCCACCTTCTTGAGCAAGAAATTTACTGTAAATGAACTTTATTCTCAAACTTTCTTCCTCATAATTAATGTGAAATTAGCAACATGCAACCTTCAAGGCAACTTAAAGAGAACTATCATGTTAATAATTTGCACTGATAAGTCTGCTAGTTTGTCATTGGCAAAAATTGAAGCAGAACTCACCATAGCAGTGCAAACTTCCAGTTTAATTAATGTCATTTGAGAGCGTTATAGATTCTAATTGTATATAATTCATTTTTTAGTAATTGAAATACTTAACCCATGTTTTTATAGATATGTATTACCTTAATTTTGTCAACCAATATATTAAGTATTTTAAATATATATATATAAATGTAATATGCTTTATTGTGGATGGTAAACATTCAGAATTAGTTATTGTAAGTTGTATTTTCCAGTTCTTTTCTTTATCATTGAATGAATTTGGACCATACAGGATGAACTACTCAAGAGATGGAAGGTAATGTGTTAAACTTTAAGTGCCTAATTGATTTTAATAGTTTAAAAGTCGTTTTAAAGCATTAGTCTGAGTCATAAGTCTGTGCATTTTATCGTCTACTTGAGAAATGATTATTATAATATAAATGAACCTTATTCAGTGAAAGATAAACCATTATTTTCAATAGTTCATAACCATCTGTTGACAAGTTGTTCAATTCCTCTTCAATACCTTGCTTGGTCCTTGGAGGTGAGCCATGGCTATGTGTGCAGGAGAGCCTACCATACAGGTGCACATTAAAGAGCATGCTGGATGGCCTTGAAGGGAGGCTACCATCTGTCTCCCAACAGCTGTTCCAATGAGTTCCCTCCCCCAACCTTCTCTTAGCCTTTGGGGTCCTTATGACCTGGCCATTTAGCCTATTGTGTGTAAAAAAGTGCCACCCAGAAGTAAAACAACCCAACTTAACCTTGGAGGTGGAAAACTGACATCTGTTTTCAACTTCCTGAAATACTTGAAACCACCTACCTCAAAAAAGAAAGACCCATAGAATGAAAGAGGTAGTAGTGAGAAGGAACAAGGTGCAGACTATATACTGGATGAGGAAGAAGCTCAAATGCCAGTTCTTGAAGTTTTTCTTTTGTCATGCAGTGTACAGCTTTGTGTTGTTGGAATACCTGATATCTGTTCACCAATCCAGGGTAGCATTGAAGCATCAGAGTACACACACTCCAGTTATACTGAGTAGAAGTCAACATTGATGGTATGTCCACCAGGAACTAATTCATCTTAATTTGATCTGTTGTAAATTGTTTGAGATTTAATTTGGAGTAATGTGCTTCAAGTAGCTACTCCCTCAAGCAGCTGCTTGCCACAGAGGTCTGATAGGAGTCTGTCAATTTATACCCCATAGTAGAATATCTGTGAAAATGGGGGGGACCTCAGCAGAAAACCAACACAAAAACATCCATGCCTTACCCATAGCTTGATCAAATTTCAGTTTCTCTGTTCTTATAAAATTGTGATTTTAATCGAAATCCATAAACAGCATTTTTAAAACTTTTCAGAGTTCATCTCCCACCTTTTTTTTAACATTTTAATTTCCCTTGCTGTATTTAGTAATTAACTACACACACCAGCCACTGAATTAGAAACCTTTATTCAGATGTATGTAAATGTCACTTGCGCAGCATATGTGCAAAATACATTGTCACTTGCATCACCACGTGATCTAGACAACTATTGAAGACTGCTGCTCGTCAGTAATTGTCAGTAGTGTTGATCACAATTGAAAAAACAAAGGATCTTTCAAGGTTCAATAAAGGCTTTATTGTGGGTTCCTGTCTGGCTGGAGCGGTGATTTTAAAAACAGAAGAATTGACTGGTTTCTCAAAAGGTGAGTTATCTCGGGTTTTTAATCAGTGGAAAAATAACCCACATTGCTTGTCTAAGAGGCATAAGTGTGGTGCAATGACAATCTGTCAGGAATGAGATTGCCATTGTCCCAGAAGGCTTGTACAGAGAAACAGGACTTCCTGTGTGCAGCAATTTACTGAAGCATTCAATGAAGGCTGTTCCTGACCCATATCTCAGCAAACTATGTGCAGGGAATTGAGGAGGATCAGTATTAGCATTCGCATGCCTATACGGAAGCTACTGATTTCTGTGAAGAACCAGAAAGTTCGTCTGCAGTGGCATCAGGAACACTGACTGCACAATGGAAGACTGGAAAAAAGTCAAATGGTCCAATGAATTGCGATACACCTTGTTCTCTACCAACGGTAGGCAGAGAGTTTGGTGGGGGGCCCCATAAAGCAATGAACCCAGCTTGCCATGTAAACACAACTCAAGGTTCTGGAGACAGTGTCATGGTGTGGGGCACATTCTGTTGGTACAAAACAGGTCCTCTGATATTGCTGGAAGGTTGGGTGTCCTCCAAGGATTATCTGAATATTGTTGTCAATCATGTCCATCATGCAATGTTGACTTTTTATCCAGCAGGTGACGATTGTTTCATGGATGACAATGTTATTGTCCATCGCATAAGATGTGTTCAGCAGTGGTTCAGTGAGCATGACAGCGACTTCCACCATCTTCCCTGGCCACCACAAAACCTGGATCTGAACCCCATTGAGAATGTATGGGATATATTAAAAAAACAGATCTGGGAGCAAAGTCCTCTTCTATCAAATCTGAGGCAGTTAAAGGACTGTCTGGTGAATACCTGGTATGCTGGAGATGTAAATGCACTCTAACACCTTGTGGAATCTATGCCAAACTGCATACAAGCTGTAATTCGGGCTAAAGGAGGTCTAACACAGTATTAAATGAAGGTTTCTAATTCAGTGGCCAGTGTGTGTAGATTCTGCTTTGTTTCACAACATTTTCCTTTAATGCTCCCCTATATGACTCATGGCATAGACACCATATATGTGAAGTAGTCTGAAGAAGGGCAACCTTGTTGAGAACGGCATTTGCATATTTTTTGTCACTAACACACTTTTTTTGCAAAAATTACATTCCAACCATGTAAGTAAAAAAAAAATTCAATAATTTCTGGCTTATTTTTTGAAAAAGATTAAGAATTTCCTCAATTCTAAGATGTCCATGAAGCACAAAATGGGTTGTGAAAGAGTTTCAGTTAAAAAACTTCAAAAGAAAAGACTTAGTGAAAGAAATATGAACTCATAAGTCTAATGACAGTGGAAACTATTGATATCATTAATAAGTACAATCTGTGTATGAACTAGCTTACTGTCTAATTGCAGCAAAAGGAAACAACAACATGTGATTAGTTATTTGAGACTTGTGATATTTGGTTATTTTTTACTCTGGTATGGTGTTATAGTATTTAACATATTTTTAAGTAATAGTTCTGTAGTTTTCCCTTTTAATTTCTTTATTAATTATTAGCATTGCAAATTAGTATGCATTCAAAATCGTAAGTTTTTTATCATTATTAAGACTGCATTTCTTTTACTTTTTATAACTTTTGTCAGAATAGTGCAATGAATAACTATTAAGGCTTTGTTAAAAGCGTATTAGATAAAAAAAAAATTATTCGTTGGTTAAATTGATAAGAAATATGGTAGTTTAAAGTTTGATGCCTTTCAATGTGCATTTGAGGTGTTCCTTATATAACTTTTTAGAATAATTCTTTGCCATGCAAAGACTTTAGATGTTAAGCTCAAGATTACTTATGTATTTTATAGTGTTTGATGTACTTTTTTTCAGACATCTGCTTCTTGGTGGGAATCGTGGACATATTGCTGCCATGGATTGGGTAACCAAGAAATTGCTATGTGAGATGAATGTGATGGAGTCTGTGCATGATCTTTGTTGGCTTCATATGCCCACTATGTTTGCAACTGCACAGAAAGAATGGGTTTACATTTATGATACACAGGGTATAGAGCTTCATTGCATTAAGAAGTTAAATAGAGTGTTGCAAATGGAGTTTTTGCCATACCATTTTTTGCTAACCACAGCTGTAAGTAACATAACACTACATATATACTTGATGCTATAATTTTTAAAGGTGTTTAAGAATGAATCTCACTGCAGTGATATCATTTGTAATAATTAGGCAAGTGTGAAAAAATCCACCCATCCACCTCCCATACTTGAATTTGGGATCTTCTGGTTATGTGCTGATTGCTTTACCATTTGAGCTAAGGCCAAGGCAATTTATACTTGCTTAAGAAAGATTATGTTGGTTGTTCTATGATATTTTACCATGTAATTATCAGGGTGCTCATGCTATTCATACAGACAAGAACCAAGCTTTTATAACCACATATCAAGTAATATATTGGGGTTATTTAGATGCACAGCATCAAAGTTCTAGATGGAAATAACTCTGTTGACCAGCAACTAATTTGTTAGGATGGAATTTCACTACAGTGATAATCATTTGTAATAATTAGGCAAGGGTGAAAAAATCCACACCAGATGGGTGGATTTTTTTCTTTCAACTTGTCTAGTTAATACCATTAGAGAAGTTAGAAACATACTAAAGTGACTGGAATTTAGCTTTTAACAGTAGGCAATTGTGAAAGATTTACATCTATTTAGTTCCTTTATTCAAACACTGAATCTCATCTTCAGGCACCAGTTGCGCTGCCTCTTTAGTTTGACTAATAAAGCAATTACTTAAGCAGGAGATCTTTTGTTCAACTTTGGAAGATTGATGGGTGTAACTTTCCACACTGACCAGCAGAGAAATTGGTGGTGATATCTTGTTGAATTCAAGAAGGGAATAAATATGAAATTTTCACACTTGCTTACTGTTCAGTCTATCTTTTACTTTTTGTGAATTCAATTACTATTTAAGTTTGAAATTAATAACTGATATGAAGTATACATATTTATATATAGAAATGGTTTCAAGTGTCATTCCAATATGAATATAATAGCAGAGTTGCCAGTTCTGGTTTGTTCAGAGTATTTCATGAATAGAAAGACTGTTCTGAATTCTCCAACAATGAGCAGCAATTTCTGCCCAGTTATATAATGATACTATTGTTTTTCTTACTCTGTATTAGTAATAAAGCATCCATATAATATTAATTTTGAAACTATTATAAGCTTGTTAGGACATCATTTCATTACAAAGAAAATTATAATTTTTCCCCTCATCAAAATTAGAGTGGGGGTGGCTCAGTTGGTAGTGTGCCAGGCTCGTAATCTGTAGTTCCTAGGTTCAAGTCCCAGCTGGGCCAGTGTTGAGATATATTTTTGCAAAACTCCCCCCTGCCCTCAGTCAGTAGGGGACACTGAGGGCTTGAAAAGACTGTCTGTCGGATGGGACATTAAGCTGTGACCCCGTGTGCAGTAGAACCATACCCTGTACACGTTAAAGAACATGCTGGATGGCCTTGATCAGAGGTTACGATCTTTCTCCCAACAGCTGTTCAGTGGATCCTCTCCCCGCCCCCAACCTTCTCTGACCCCTCGGGGTCCTTGTGACCTGGTATTTAGCCCATTGTGTGCAAAAATACTGTTCAATGGTATCCAACCCTTACCAAAATTGCTATTTCTTCTCTTAAGAAGATAAAATAACTACCATTACTATTGGAAATAACTTTCAAGGTAATTATTAATTTTCTTCAGCACCAAAAATAGTGAAATACATAATTTAGTTATTTGATTGAATTGAGAATTTAAACTTACTATTTTCAAGTATTTGAATAGTTTTAAAACTGTAACATTTAAAAGCAACATCATTCATTCTGTGTGTATTTTGAAAATTGCAGAAATTTAATGAATTATTGCATGAATTAAAAAAAAATGCATATAATTTAGTAAACTAATGTATTTTTTAAGTATTGAGATAAAATTTTACTTTTTAAATTTTCAAACCTCCATAATTCATTTTAAATAATAAAAGAATATTGCTGCAAATTGATGTTTAATGAGATATGATTGAGATCTTGAACTTAACCCCAATGGTATTTTTCTACAAGGAGACTTATTTTCAAAGTTATGGAGCATCAATGTGGCTCACCACTGGCATAAACAAGCATTAACTATCTAATAATATTGAACAGTTTATCTTTCAAAACTTTTTGCACTGGAAAAAAATGTGTTTGTTTTAACTTCTTAAATTCTATAACAATTTTAGTTTACTCTGAGGAAGAATAATCTGAAATGAAAAATATCAAAAGTGGCATATGACCATAATGGTGAAGGCCCGGGCAAGATGGGCCCTTGTACTGTCCACGACCTTTTTCTTTTTTTCACTCTCCACATCATTTTGAACGATTTCATGCCTTATGAAGTTTTCCATATAACTTGCTTATAATTCTGCCATCAAATAAAACTTGTCAATGTGAATTTCATTATCTACAGTACTGTGCGAATTAGTTGGGACAAGCGAAGGAAAGCTAAGTCACTTCCGCTGCAGAGTCTAAACTGCTGCAAGTCTAAACTTGTTCTTAACCTTCTGCTGCAAGTCTAAAATTGTCTGTTGTGTTACTCTGATATTATTTACACTGCCACTTTAGTCGGAATTGATATTTCATAGGCTGAGGATGTGATTATGTAAGTAGTTCACAATTTTCATTGGAAACTTTTTTTATTAAATACATCATGGACATCACACCTCGTAAATGAGCTAAAATAATCACTCTAGGCGAAAAACACTTCACTTACTGCTAGGCAGATATCAAAAGCAGTTGGTGTCGGGAAATCCAGCTTTTCACAGATCATGAAGCTGCATAAGGAGACAGGGTCCGTGGACACATCCCGTAAAGGACATCGTGGAAGAAAAAGAAAAACCACCCCTAGAGATGATAGTCTAATTCGAAGAATTAGTATCATAGACCTGAAGACCAGTGGAGACATCAAAAGGGAGATTGGGTCTCATGGGGTTAATATAGATGCTTCCACCGTACATCGTCGCCTTCTGGAGTGTGTCCGCCGGACTCGCTCCTACAAAAAGCAGCTTTTGACACCCGCTATGAAGCATAAAAAGCTATCCTGTGCAAAGAGACATCGAGACTGGACTGTGGAGAATTGGGAAAAAGTGATATTTTCCGATGAAACCCACTTTGAGGTGCATGACTACAGGTCAAATTTCGTCCGCCGCTTGCCTGGAGAACCTCTTTGATCTGACCACATCCAGCAATCCCCCAAACACCTACTCAAGGTCATGTTTTGGGGATGTTTCATGGGCCACAGACGCTTCACCCCATTGAAGGAATGACGGACAGAAAAAAGTACATAGGCGTTCTGGAGGCGAAAATGGTCCCAACACTGCAAAAGCTGTTTCCCAACAGCAATGGGGTATTTCAACAGGATCTGGCTCCATGCCACAATTCTAAGCTTGCTAAGAGCTGATAGAAAGTGTCATGAAAGTGTGGTACCACGACCCTGAAGTGAAGGAGATGTGTGGAAAGCTAGTGGCATCAATGGTTGAGAGGGTGAAAGAAGTAATTAAAGCTAAGGGGGGTCACATTTACTATTAACTATGTACACTATTAAACAAATAAATATTTTTATTGTGTCTTTGTTACTGCATTTTCCTATTGTCCCAACTAATTTGCACGGTACTGTATTTACTTTCCTTAACTAGCTAAGTGTATCAGTCAATACCACCATAAGAATGTTATCAACTGCCTCTAAGGCAATAAGTTCCTTTGATCCTAATAAGATAGTAATTTAAACGACTTTTTTTTTATCATAGTCCTTCCCAATATCTTAAAAATTTTAATTTTATACCTTGAATCAGGGACATAACTACCCCCAACAAAGAGGTACCTCAAACTTCAAGGGATCAAATGTACAAGGATCAAAATTTCAGTTTTTCAAATGTACCTCTATAATATTGTTATCATTATGTATACTGATTTAACAATTGCATTTTACATTTACATATTTGAAGATGCATATATATATTGGTCTGTAAATGGTAACTAGGTAGTCACTGGAAGGAGAGCTATGCACCAATCCCCTGTGATGATGCATAGAACCGGCCAGGCCTAGCACCTAATGTCCAACCCCGCCTTCTCGTGGTGCGGACCGTTAGTAACTTTCAAAAGAGATACTCTCTTGTGGAAGTGAACGAAAGGGGAGGGCTGCCAGATTAGTGTGGCCTACTGATCTGGACAACTATGGCTACTTTTCTTTTTTTTCTACCCTGCTGAGGAGTGGTCAACCACACAGGGTCCTGGTGCTGACCATATAAACCTACTAGACTGGACAGATATATGGCTCTGAGCTTGATTATGGATCCTGATTTTGCTGCACTGGTGGGCTTCTGTGGAGGGAAAATCTTCCGCTGTGTTTTCTTTTTGTTTGTGGGTTGACAACCCCAAGTGAATAGATTCACAGGATATGTTTATCAGCTGGTGGATAATCCTGAGCAGAAGTCATTGCAGGCACCTGAACTCTTTGCTTCTATTGGCATCGTCAAATTCTACATTGGAGGAAGTCTTCCAGTGTAGATGGCTTCAGCCTTTAGTAGTGGGGGAACGGGTCTTTGCCCCATGTCTGCGATTAGGGGGCTGTTTGATATTGTCGGCATTCCCTCTCTCAATAAACATAGTTTCTTTAAACATCCCACTAACCATTTTCTCTCCATAGGTAGTTGGAATGTGAGGACTCTGTACAGAGCTTTTTCTCTTGATGTCCTCACACAAGAATTCCACCGTTATAATTTAGATATTCTCGGCTTGCAAGAGACCAGATGGACTGATAAAGGTCAGATTCTTAAAAATAATCTTAAATTTCTCTTTTCAGGGAGGGACGACAATAAGCATCACCAAGGCGTGGGTCTGCTTCTCAGCAGACATGCTAGCGATGCTCTTCTAGGATATGAGTGCATTAATGAAAGGTTTCTTACAGCAAAATTTCAGACAAGCGTTAAAGACTTGAATGTTATCTGCTGTTATGCCCCCACTGAGGATGCCGATGAGGATGAGAAGGATAGGTTTTATGAACAACTTCAGGATATTTTGAATTCTGTCAAGAAAGGAGATATTACCCTTGTTCTTGGTGACTTCAATGCCAAAGTTGGTACTGACTCTGATCTTTGGGGAGGAGTAATAGGCCCTTTTGGTATTGGTAGCTGCAATGGCAATGGGCAACGTCTCCTACAGGTAAGTAAACTCAATGGATTCAGAATAACTAACACTTATTACAAACACCGCGACATACATAAGTACACATGGGTTTCACCTGATGGGCTGCATAAGAATATGATTGATTACATATTAATTAACAGCAAATGGGCTAGTTCTGTTAGGAATACCAGGTCATATAGGGGAGCTGAAATTGGATCTGACCATTACCTTGTTAAAAGTGTGTTGCAACTTAAACTTAAAAAGTGTTGTGCTAGGGTTAAAAAATTTACTTTTAATACTGAAGCTCTGAAAGATCCAGTTATAGCCAAAGCTTACCATGATAGGTTACTTAGTCATTATGACAGTCATGGTATGCTTACTACTGAAGTTGAGGAAGAATGGGATCATTTTAAACAGGCTTTTTTGGACACTAACAGTACTCTTTTCGGAAAAAAGGAGCAGAAGAGGCAAAATTATCTGAGTGATAAGGCACTAGAGCTTATTTCGGAAAGAAAACTGCAGGAATGCCCTTAATCAATACCCTACTAGTCCTAATAGAAAGCATTACAGAGACCTTAATAAACTTGTAAAGGATCAGTTAGCTGCTGATAAGAATCTTTGGCTTGATGGTTTGGCTGACAAAGCCGAGGAAGCAGTTAGACAGCACAACAGCAGAGAGCTGTACCAGATAGTTAATGTTTTGTGTGGTAGAAAACAGACAGGCATACAAGGATAGAAGGATAAACAAGGTAAGGTTATAGAAGGGTAGGATTCTGTCATGGCTAGGTGGGCTGAGCATTTCAGTGATGTTCTAAACAATGTAGTTAGTTCTACTCCCATTGTTTGCAATGATGATAGATGCATTGGTGGCTTTAATGTTGGCCCTATAACACAATCTGAAGTTATTTTGGCTGTTTCTAAACTTAAACTTCATAAATCCCCAGGGGTAGATGAAATTACTACGGAAATGCTTAGAGCTGGGAATGTTTCGGTTACCACTTGGATGACTGAAATTATGAATCTCTTTTATGATAAAGGCATGGTTCCTAAGGATTTTACCAGAGCTATTGTTATCCCTATTTTCGAAAAAGGTGATCGCAGTTCTTGTGATAACTATAGGGGTATCAGCCTACTCTCTGTTCCAGGTAAAGTTCTTTCCATGATTGTGCTTAATAGAATTAAGAATCTGGTTGACAGGCAATTGCGTGATGAGCATTGTGGATTCAGAAGTGGTAGGGGATGTGTGGAGCAGATATTTTCACTTAGGCAGATTCTTGAGAAATGTTTAGAGTTTCAGAAACCTTTGGTTGCTAGCTTTGTTGATTTCAAAAAGGCTTTCGACTCTGTTGATCGTCATAATTTGTGGTTGATTGTGAGATCATATGGTATACCAGACAAGTTAGTTAACATTATGAAAGCTCTCTATAATAACACTGAGTCGTGTGTGAGAGTTGGTAAGGCTTGTAGCAATTGGTTTAGCATTAATTCTGGTGTTTGACAAGGGTGCATTTTGTCTCCTTTTCTCTTTAGCTTGGTTATTGATTATGTTATGCGAAATTCACTTCAAGGGAAAGATTTTGGCCTTAAATGGGCTGGAGATACGAAAATTTCTGATTTAGATTATGCTGATGATTTAGCCCTTTTGGCAAATGATGTTGATGAGATGAACTCTTTCATTCGAGCTGTTGATGAGACTGGTAGCAGAGTAGGTTTGGTTATAAACAGAGAGAAAACTAAAGTGATGAAAATTGGTCAGGCAGGCTGTGATTCAGTTAATCTGAATGGTTGCAGTGTTGAGCAGGTGTCACAGTTTAATTATCTTGGGAGCTATGTAACAGATAATGGTGATGTGCGGCATGAGATTAACAGATGAATAGGGATTGGTGCTGGGACTTTTAAGAACCTATGGAGAGTGTGGAGAAATAGGCGTATACACCTAAAGACTAAAATTAGACTGTATAATAGTTTGGTTCTTTCTAGGGTTAGTTATGGTAGTGAAACTTGGACACTTTGTAAACAAGATAACAGGAAACTAGATGCTTTTGATTCCAGATGCTTACGCAGTATCTTGGGCATTAGGTGGTTCAACTTTGTAACTAATGATGAGATTAGGCAAAGGAGTTTGCAACCTCCTTTAAGCAGCATATTGTGCAGAGAGAGACTCCGTTGGTTTGGCCATGTTGTCCATATGAATTATTATAGATTGGCGAATAGGGTTATGAACAGTGTGCCTAAAGGCCTCAGAAAGAAGGGGAGACCTAGGATGTGGTGGGCAGACAATGTCAAACAGGACCTTGTTAGAATTGGTGTGCTGTGGCCAGATGCAGTAGATGTAGCTCAGGATAGACTTGCTTGGAGAACTAAATTGCGCTGTCTGGTTGGACCTCCGTAGCCCATGGTTGCTTGAGGATGATGATGATGATGATATATATAACATTTCTTATCCAATAGTTGTTAAGTATGCTTGCATGGCCGTCCCATGGCCGAGTGGTTAGCGTGCTTGGCTACTGATCTAAGGGACCTGGGTTCGAGCCCCGGGTAAGGCATGGCTGTTTGTGTCGTTATTCTGCTGAGGTCCCGCCATCCTCTCAGACCTTCTACTGTGGCATATAAACTGACAGGCTCCTGTCAGACCTCTGTGGCAAGCAGCTGCTTGAGGGGGTATTTATTATTTTTTTTTATATGCTTGCATGAAGGGGGAGGTGCCTCTCTTATTAACCTGCACACCCAGGCCCTTAGAAACTTTGTTACACCCCTGAAGTTTACAGGAAACGTCTTTAAAAATTAGAGCATATGTAGAAGAAGTTTTCAATGTTTTTGTTCACCTACCAGGGAAGTAATCACTCTTAGTTTATCATCAATATCAAATACAGAAGAAAAATTGTCTTGAGCCAGGTGGGATATGAACCCAGGACCTCCTGATAGCATGTCAGATAAGAGTATATTCATTTAACTCACTAATCAAAAGTTATTATATCCTCACATTAAAGCAAAAAGTTATAATAATAGAAGTTTTTTGTGCTTCTTTAAAAATTGATCTAGTCATGAAATAATAAGCTGAAAAAAATTGGTTCCCACTCATGACAAAACCAATTTTTTTCAGCTTATTATTTCATGAGTTCCATGTCTACAGGACATATCCTGTGATTCTTTACTACTGATTTATTGATTTAACACCATGAGTGTGAGTGACAAATATTAATTCCATCTGTATGAGGCAACAGAGTTGTCCACTTCATGGATAGATGTTGCCATTTTGCGAATCAAATAAAAAATTCCGGAAAGTTTATAAGGTCACACAAGCTGAGGAAAGGTTAGCCATTGGTGGTGTAGTGGTAGCATAACAGGCATGTTTCCTGGAAACATGGGTTCACATCCCACTCATGGCAAAACCAGTTTTTTTCAGCTTATTTCATGAGTTCCATGTCTACAGGACATATCCTGTGATTCTTTACTACTGATCTAGTTATACTTTGAGGACAAATTCTAGTGCTTGCTAAAAATGTAAGTTTTTCTCAAACTTTTGCAATCTGATGCAAATAAAAGCTACTACCAGTTTTTGTTCTGTTTTAAAATTTTAGTTGCTGTTTCTGTAAATGTTTGCATATTTTGAAATAAAAATAATCTTGGCATAAAAATAACTAAATGTATTTTACTTTCAGAATGAAAAAGGGTTTCTCTCATGGTTAGACATTTCAGTGGGGAAGATGATAACAGAAACATACACAAAAGCTGGTCGTTTGAATGTTTTCTGCCAGAATCCACACAATGCAGTTGTTCTTACTGGTCATGCAAATGGTATGTCTATTTCAGATATTGCAACTTTCTATAAGTCTTGTATATTTGGAAAATTTTTGAATTTATATGTAGGTATGTGTTGTAAGTTATTTGCACTGCAAATTCTCAAACTATTAGTAGCAGTGTCTGTAAGGATTTCTAGTTTCAGAATGCACATTGGTGATCCCCAATGATATATTGCAGAAGGTAAAGATTGTATATGAGTTGTAGCCAGCTATTAAATATTTTTTATCCACTTAAGCTCCTTAAAAGGCTGGAGATGATGTAGTTAATCTTTCACCAAAGCAATAAAGCACTTCGCTGTTGGATATATTTACAGTTTTTATTACATAATTGCATATAGCTTGACTAGCTATAGTTATGCCTGCTACATCACTGTACCTTTCACTATGCAAGGACAGGCCTCTTACCACTGAGCACTGCTTACTTATAACAACTTGAATTCCAAAGGAGAAATTAATCCGAGCATTTAATTTATTTTATCTCAAGAGTGATCCCCACTGCTCATCATCTTTCTGCTTAGTTCTGACAGAATCCTCTTCCAACGTTGACAAATCTCCTCACACATTCATACTGTTCAACAGCCAAACCCCTACTACTGCTCCTCTCGCATTCCTTGGTATTCTTCCATGCAGTCTTCTCATTTCCAACTCACTCCCTTCAGGGTTTCAAGGGCAAGAGACTGTGTCCTGAGCTGCAAGAGTGGCTGGACAGTGGGAACCGAGGTCACCTCCTGTATACCCTCTCCCTGCTGCCTATATTGCCATGATACAATGATGAGCCTACACAAAATTGATATAATGAAAATTGCATAAAAAATATTTACTATTTACATAATTACAATGGGGGAAGCGAGACCCTGGCCTCAGTGTCAAAGCAGGACTCTTTTAATAGAGGAAGCAGTTACCAAAAGCAGTTCTAAAATTGAGCTGGAACACTTCCAGTACTTAATGTTTCTGAATCTTTGAGTTCTGATCAACCTCCATAATCCAGCAATCTGTAATTTGGAAACTTTCCTAATCCAGCTTATTCATTGAGTTCAGCATGATTCCTGTGAACTATTTTTGGATATAACCATTGATTATAAAGTACGATGTATTCCAATGTAATCTATGTGAACCCTGCAATTATCACAATCTAAATGATATAGAATGAAATATAATTTTTTAATATATTCCTAAGGAAATTATTTAAATGAAAGCCTTAAGAGTAAACTTCAGAGATCACAGAGCTTATCTGGTCTAGTGGTTAGCATACCTGACTATTAAGACCAGCAAGGTATGTCATTGTGTAAGTATTTGTATGTTGTATGAGAAACCAGGACAAGTCAAATATAGCTTCTAGGTTATCTCTGTCCTGTATAAAAATGGAAAACAATATAAAAAAAAAAGTTAATAGTAATGATATTCGCATCCCATTTGAGGCAAAACTATTTTTTCAGCAAACCTTTCAAATAGTTAACATTATTTGCTCACTTTTTGTGTATGTACTCCAGTTTCTTGATTTACATGGTGTCAATTTCACATGTTCAAGAAAATGCAACCAATTTCTTTTAAATGGTATAGATTTAGATTTTGTTTAATATACATAGATATATATATATGTATGCAAATGGTAGCTAAATATACACTGAAAGAGAGCTATGCAGCAGTCCCCTGTAATGATGCACAGAGCTGGCAACACCTATCACCTAAAGTCCAACTACACCATCTCATGGTGCTGACCATTAGTACATTTTGAAAGAGATACTCTCTTGTGCAAGAGAATGGAAAAGGGAGGACCGCCAGATCAACGTTGCCTATGATCTGGACCACTAATACTGTGTTTTATTCTTTTTCCTACTCTGCTGTGGAGTGGTCAATCAGACAGGGTCTTTGGCTGACCATATAAACCAACCTGAATGGAACAATGACTCTGAACTTGCTTCACTTGTGGCCATTTAGCTCATTGTGTCATACAAGTGCTACTCTGAGGTAAAAGCAACCCAACTCAATGGATTGTATTAAAGCTTTTTCACCCTACATCAATCTAACCTGCTACCAGTTGCCAACTGCAATTTAAAAGATAAGAGAACTTAGCCTCAAATGGGTAATTTGCCATTTGAAAACTATTTGAGTCATAGAAGCTGACCAATTTCCAAGTTGATGGCAGCTACATGTGGAAAATTGGAAAAGAGAGACCATTTGTTTTAACAAATCTTCCACAATATGCATGTAGTTAACATTCTTGTGTAATAAATTTTGCTCATACATTGCATTAGCAGAAGTTATCTATATATTTTGAACACAGTTATGTTTGATGGAATGATTTGTTTTACAATGTTGTACATATATTTCTAATGTTGTTTAGGATTGATAATAAAATTTAAATGCAGCAATCTTTGGAATATTTCATTCCTCCCTCTTATATCTGTGATGAATCATTTTAAACAATGTCCTCTTTTTCTAATTTAGGTACTGTAAGCATGTGGTCCCCTAATGTGAATGTACCACTAGCCAGGATTTTGTGTCATCCTCATCCAATAAGAGCTGTAGCAGTAGATACAAAAGGACAGTAAGTAACTTTAGCTTCCAATATATTAATGTTTGCATATACTCTATACAATTGTAGAGAATACTGAAATAAAGAATATATCTGCATATACAATAAAGTCAGTAAGAATTTCTTTTAAATGCTGATGGAAGGAATGATGTTGATATAAAACACACAATGCTTTGCAACCGTAATGTGAGCTCCAGTCTGTGCTGAACCACCTTGTGAAAGTTCTGCTGGTGTGGTATCTTCAAAGAGTCCTGAATGCTCCCCTTCATGTTTGCTGTGCTCTACAACTCATATCGCTGGAAAGGAGGATCTTGGCAGTTACTTTGAGGTCCTCTTCTGTTCTTAACTCATGACTGGCTGGGTTCCCTTTGACCTATCTTGTCATTTCAGAACCTGTTTGTTGCTTGGCAGCACTTTTGGAGGAATACAACTACAAACTGCTTTGACATCTGCTTCAGGTGAATGAAACATCCAGGGGTGCCAAGTCAGCTGGTGGAGTGAACCTGGTAGTGCCAACTGTACAGTGCTATGAATACCTTGCCCAGGTTTGAGTATAGGTTCACAAGTATCCTCACACTTTTATCTTCCATTTTTATTTTGTGAGGACTCTGCTCACTGGTTCTATGGGTATGGTGCTCATGCAGCCTAAGTGTGTTGATGAGTGTTTCAGTGGTGGGTGTGGATCACTGGCACTGCACCAGAACGCTAATAATAATTTTGGCTTCTCAACTTCTTTCTTCTCACACTAGTGCTAAAAAGGAATGCTGTGAAGGCCATTCACCTTCTACTTCTTCATCATCATCATCATTGTTTCCATCACTTTCATATGTTTCTTCTGTCCCACAGTTCCTAATCATCCATTCCACAGGTTAGGTAACTGTGTATGTCTCCCTTTTTTGTCACTGAAGCCTTGGAAAGTCTCACAAGACTCTCAGAATCAGTCAAGTGCCTAACATCTGGTGCCTTGGTGGAAACTGTGCTCTAAACACTCAATGCTCTTCCTGAAGATGGCTTTTATTATACCCATGTATAAATTGTTCAATTCCTCACTAGTATGGTCTCTGAGTGGGGGCCTCCTCAATGTATCTGAAGAGGAAATATAAGATCTCTCTGCCCAAGAAGTTATTACAGTCCATCACTCTGAACCATTTTCCATCAGTCAGAACCAATGAACCATCTGGTTCATTGATTCCGATTGATGGAAAGTTAGTACCCACAAGGCTGTATTCCCGTCTGTCCCAAGTTAGCAATGCAGTTATAGGAAAGCCTCTCATTACAATGACTTCCATGGAAGTGCAGACGGTTATCAGTGTACCAGCTACTAAATCTTTCTTGCATGCTGCAAAGTACCTCCTAAAGTAGGGGAAGCCAAAGTTGGTGTTTACTTTGACATCAGTGCCAGTTTCCATACCTGCTATACAACCTTCCAATACCACCTCTGGAAGCCCTCCTCCTTCCTGCCTTCAAACAGCTATACCTTTTAGCTGAAGGGGCCCCTACCAGAGCAAAAGAAACAGACAGCTATACCTCCTCATCTGACAATCTCAGATCCATGTCCCTCAGATGACTCCCCCTCGGTGTGAGCGCCTGTACGCAGTGAGGGGGACCACCCTGTGAAGGTTCCGCTGGCTCGGTTACCTTCGCAGGGTCCTAAACGCTCGCCCGCGTGTTTGCCGTGCGCGGAGACCCGTGTCCCGGGAAAGGAGGATCCTGGTAGTTGCTCGGGGGTCCCCGTCTTCTCTCCTCAGCTCATGACTGGCATGGTCCACATTGGCTGTCTTGCCATTGGGGAGCCTGTCCGTCGCGGGGCTGGGCAGCGGATTCCGGGGCCTCTGCTATACACTGCTTTGGCCTCTGCTTCCGGTAAACGGGAGCTCCTGGGGTGGCCCCCCCAGGAGCAATCGGCTGGTGGGCAGGTCCTGCTAGGGTCAACCATGCAGAGTGGTGAGTAACCTTGCCCACGGTCCGGGTACAGGTTTACAAGTTTCCTCCACAGATTATTTTCCTTTTGTAGTTATCCTTTCTTTGTGAGGCCAGTTTGGCCATTCATAATTTTTATTATTATACACTTTGTTTGATTTGTGTAGAATGTTTTGTTCTGCACATTTCTCTTTTTATTTTCCTTATATTTATTTGTGAGGGCTTGGCTCACTGTCTGTGTGGGTATAGTGCCTGCGTAGCCCTGGCGCCCGACTGGGCGTCCCCTTGTTGGGCTCCGTGGAGGGTGGGGACAGCGGGCACTGAACCACACTAAACCAAACATGAGAGTGAATGATGAAAATGCGATCACCGCCAACAAGAGGGCTCGACATGAACCCCCGTCTTCTTCGTCTACGTTATCT
Organism: Ryuthela nishihirai; assembly: GCA_038380435.1. Taxonomy (NCBI): domain Eukaryota; kingdom Metazoa; phylum Arthropoda; class Arachnida; order Araneae; family Heptathelidae; genus Ryuthela; species Ryuthela nishihirai. Next base: position 56,412,992 of record JAWZYU010000028.1, read on the forward strand.
CTGCCGTCGTCTTCTGTGTCTGTGTCTTCGTTCCCAAAGTTCCTGATCATCCACTCCACGGGTGATCAGGTGCTTGGGGACATGTCACCTTTTTTTGTGAACAAAGGTTTGAAAGGTCTTGCGGGAGAACCGAAATCCGTAAAGTGCTTACGATCTGGCGACTTACAAGTTGAGACCGCTTGTTCCAAACACTCGGAACTACTCCTGAAAGTCAAGGAAATTGGTGGGGTGGCTGTCGAAGTCACTCCCCATAAAACTTTGAATTCCTCTCGGGGTGTGATCACCGAGTGGAGCCTCCTCAAAGTCACTGAGGAGGAAATCCTCTCAGAGCTCACACCTCAAGGAGTAACAGCGGTCCACCGGGTTTCGACACGCCGTGATGGGAAATTGACACCCACCCGGGTGTTGATTGTGACATTTAACACGCCACGCCTGCCTTCTTCCATCAAGGCAGGTTATTTACATTGTGAGGTACGGCCGTATATACCGAACCCTCTGCGCTGTTTTCAGTGTCAGATATACGGTCATGCCCGCACAGCATGCAGGGGCAAGCCCACCTGTGCTCGCTGTGGCAGTAAGGATCATCTCGATCCTGACTGCACAGCAGAAAAGGCATGCTGTGTGAACTGTAGTGGCGAACATCCGGCGTACTCCCACGACTGTCCAAAGTGGAAAGAGGAAAAGGAGGTACAACGCCTCAAAGTCGTGAATAATATCTCGTATGCTGAGGCAAGAAAGCTTGCTGCACCGCCCGCCCAACCTGGCAAGGTTTCCTATGCCAGTGCAGTCATTGGAAAGCCCATCGTTCCAATGACTTCGGTTGCGGTGCAGACTGACATAGTGTACCACCTAATGAGTCTTTCTCGCCAGCTGCGAAGTACCTCCTCACGCAGGCGAGACCGAGGGTGGTGTCGACTTCGACATCAACCCCGGTTTCCATTCCTGCAGCTCAGCCTTCCACCTCCACCGGAAGGCCTCCTCCCTCCCGTCCTCAGACAGCAAGACCTTCCAAACCGAAGGGGCCCCCAACGGAGCCAAAAAAGAAAATAACAGCACCACAAAGGGCGGTCACCGATCCATGCCCCTCGGACGATTCCGAGGACATGGATACCGACCGCCCCCTATTCACTAAACCATCCTCTGCGGCGGTTAAGTTGAATAGGAATTCGTCGTCCGCCCACTCTTCTAAGTCCTGAGATGGCCACACTCCTACAATGGAATTGTCGTGGATTCCAGAGGAATCTTGACGACATCAAGGTCCTCCTTCAGGCACACCAGCCCATCTGTGTGTGCCTGCAGGAGACATACTTGCAGCCAGTCACAGATCCCACGATCCGGCACTTTTCACTGGTTCGCCTGGACCGGGATGGAGATGACCCAGCTCGCGGGGGTGTCGCCATCCTCGTGAGCAACCACTCTCCATTCCAGGTTGTACCCCTCACCACCAACTTGGAGGTGGTAGCCATCCGTCTCTTCGTGGGGTTCTCACTGACTGTCTGCTCTGTATATCTTCCACCTGGGAGCATCGTCTTCCAGGAAGACCTTGATGATCTCGTCTCGCAGCTGCCGTCCCCCTTCCTCATTATGGGGGACCTCAACGGTCACAGTCCACTTTGGGGCAGTGCTGACACCAACGGGAGGGGCGGGGTCCTGGAGCAGTGGCTCCTGGATCCTTCTCTCTCCCTGTTGAACACCGGTGTCAGTACTTACTTTCACTCCCCAACCCACTCTTTCACTGCCATTGACCTCACCATCTGCTCCTCCTCGATCCTTCCACTCTTTACATGGGAGGTCGAGGACAACCCTTATGGAAGCGATCACCTCCCCGTGGTGTGCACCATCTCTCGTGGGGGGCCTTGCAGCCCTTCACGCGTCTCACGGTGGAGGCTGGATCGGGCTGACTGGGGTGGTTTCGAGCTGCTCTCTGAGCTCGATGACCACTCTGTCAGCCAGGAGCCAATCAATGTGGCAGTAGCGGAGATAACGGACTGTATCGTAGATGCAGCTGCATCAACAATTCCTCAAACTTCTACATGGTTTCCTCGCTTTCCGAAACCGTGGTGGAATCCAGATTGCACCGCAGCTCGTAAGGCTCAGAACAAGGCTTGGGGGGTTTTCGGAGATATCCGACGACCCCCAACCTCGAAAATTTCAAACGTGCCAGGGCGAAAGCTCGTTTCGTCCGACGCCAGAGCCAGAAGGAATCTTGGATCAAGTATACATCTTCTATCACCCGCATGACTACTTCTAAGGTCGTGTGGGATAAAGTCCGGAAGATGAGTGGGAACTACACGTCCCACTCGTTATCGATCCTGGAGCACAATGGACAGGTAATTGCTGATCCCAAAGCAATTGCCGACACTCTGGGGGAGTCATTCTCTTCCTTCTCTTCGTCTTCCTCTTACTCCCCCGAGTTTCTGGCCCAGAAGGGCAGGGCGGAGCGCTCTCCGCTGTCTTTCCACTCGAATGGCCTGGAGCCTTACAACAGGCCATTCACAGCGGAGGAGCTTCGCCTTGCTCTGCACTCTTCTCGTGCCTCTGCTGTAGGGCCGGACAATGTCCATTATGCCATGCTCCAACATCTTTCACCTTCGAGTAAGGATCGGCTGCTCCATCTCTTCAATCGCATTTTTGTGGAGGAGCAGTTTCCGGACTCCTGGCGGGAGGCCATCGTCTTGGTCTTCCCCAAGCCAGGCAAAGATCCCAAGATTCCTTCCAATTATCGTCCCATCGCATTGACGAGCTGCGTGTGCAAGGTGTTGGAAAGAATGGTAAATGCCAGACTCATCTGGTATTTAGAGCATCACAACCTTCTTTCCAACACCCAGTGTGGCTTTCGCAGGCAACGGTCAACTCTTGACCATCTGATACGCCTCGAATCGACTATCAGAAATTCATTTTTAAGAAGAGAGCACCTGGTGTCAATTTTCTTCGACATCGAAAAAGCGTACGACACGGCTTGGAGATTCGGCATTCTTCGTGACCTCCACAGCTTCGGCTTGAGAGGTCACATGCCGATCTTCATCTCCAACTTCTTATCGACACGCTCTTTTCGTGTCCTTGTCGGTAACACTCTGTCGCGGCCGTACCCCCAAGAACAGGGGGTGCCACAAGGCTGCGTTCTGAGTGTTACGCTTTTCGCTGTCAAGATTAATTCTATAACTAGACAACTTCCTCCATCAGTAGGCAATGCTCTCTATGTTGATGACTTTAGCATCTTTTGCTCATCGTCCAGCATGAGGGTCATTGAAAGACAACTGCAAATTGCCCTGAACAATCTTTCGGTTTGGGCGACGGCAAACGGGTTTCGGTTCTCCCCACAGAAGACCGCTTGTGTGCACTTTTGCCACAAGCGTAATCTTCATCTGGATCCCGAGCTGCGGCTCGGGGGTAACATCATTCCAGTTGTGGCGGAGACCAAGTTTCTCGGTCTCATATTCGATCGGAAATTGACCTTTTTACCACACATATGTCATCTCAGGTCCAAGTGCACGCGGGCATTGAACATCGTCAAGGTCCTCTCCTCCCTTTCTTGGGGGGCGGACCGATGTTCTTTGCTCCACCTGTACCGTGCACTTGTCCGATCGAAACTGGACTACGGATCCCAGGTGTACGACTCGGCCCGGGATTCGGTGGTGAAGGTGCTGGACCCCCTCCATCATCAGGCTCTCCGTGTTTGCACGGGAGCCTTCCGCACTTCACCGGTCCAGAGTCTTTACGTTGAGACCGACGAACCTTCTTTATCTCTTCGCCGTCAGCAGTTGTCCCTACAATATGCTTCTAAATTGCGATCCCTGCCTGGCCATCCCACTTGGGACTGCGTTTTCAGTCCGAAGTGGGAAATGCTTTACAATAATCGGCCGACTGCCATTCGTCCTTTTGGTTTGCGAGTCCGAGGCTACCTCAGAGACATCAACACCAGTCTCGATAGCGTTGCACAGTCGACAGCTGAGCCACTTCCACCATGGCTCGCTGTTTCCCCTACCTGCGATTTTTCCCTGTGCAGGACGGGGAAGGCCTTTACACCCGACTGTGTGTACCGGCAACTCTTTGCCAGCCATCGTGCTGAGCACCCGGACTTCTTGCCTGTCTTTACAGATGGCTCGAAGTCCGGCACTTCAGTGGGATCGGCCATGGTCTGCTGTGATGTAATCATTGCAGATCAGATCCCACTGCAGTGTTCCATCTTTACTGCAGAGTTGCACGCTATCAGCCTCGCCTTGGACCACGTGGCGACTAAGCATCATTGTCGGTGTGTGCTTTACACCGACTCGCTTAGCTCGCTACAGGCTTTGATCTCGGTGAGGCATCAGCCTCACCCAGTTCTTACTAAGATCCGCCAGCAACTATATCGTCTGGCAGCCACCACCACCATCCATTTCTGTTGGGTGCCCGGTCACGTCGGGATTAGGGGCAATGACTTGGCAGATGCTGCTGCCAAGTCAGCCATGCCCCTGTCCGACTCTCCGTTGCCGGTTCCCTATCTGGATTTCCGGCAGCGTTTTACCACCGAGCTCTGGGCACAGTGGCAGAGATCTTGGTCGGAACAGCTTACGAATAAGCTCTTTGAGATCAAGCCTATTATCAAACCATGGCGTCTTGTTACCGCAGGAATCGCAAGGAGGAAGTTGTACTTGCTCGGCTCCGCTTAGGTCACTCGTATATTACTCATTCGTTTCTTCTACGGGCGGACGACGTACCTAAGTGCGAGTTTTGTGACACCATTTTAACAATCAAACATATTTTAATTGAATGTCCATGTTTTAACCTAGAACGTCGTTTGTATTTTACTTTTCACAAATTTACGTCCGAGCCACTTACACTCGGACATCTTTTAACTGATCATTGCTTTTTACCTCCAATTTTTGCCTTTTTGAAGTTTACAGGTTATTTTAACAGGTTGTGATTTTACGGATTTGTTATTTATTCGTCATCTGACCTAGGTCATTTACACCTGGGTTAGTTTTATCCATTGTATATACTGTATATATATATAAATATTTGTTCTTTTACAGTAATTTTTATCACGGTTTTTTGTTATATATTTTTGTTGGTTTTGTCTTTACTTGTTTTACACTTGTTGTTGTTTTTGTATTGTATTTTATCACCTTTAGATGTTGCTTTTAACATTGGTTGTAGGTTTACACGATTTTTAATGTCTTATTTACTACTTGTCTTTGTCTGGCGCATTATGGCCTTAGTTGCCGATGCGCCAATAAACCTAAAACAACCAACCAACCAACCCTCAGATGACTCTGAAGGCATGGACAGCCCTCAAGGCCATCCAATGTGTCCTTTAACATGCACAGGATATGGCACTCTTTCAGACACAGGGTCACAGCTTAACTTCCCATCTGACATGCAGAGACCTTTCTAAACCCATTGGTGTCCCCTACTGACTGTGGGCAGGGTGAAGAGTTTTGCAGAAATAAATCTCAATGCTGACCCAGCTGACTTGAACCTGGGGACTGCAGTTTACGAACCTTGCACCCTACTGACTGAGCCACCCCTGCCCCACATTAACATGAGACTTACATTTTTATGTAAAAAATGGTAGTCTGGACCAATTCATTCTTTAGAGCGAAAACTGTGTTTTAATGTTATTGCTGTCCACATATCTGTAAGACCTGAGATGGTCACACTCTGACAATGGAATTGTGGATGCTAGGGAAATCTGTACATCAAGGTCCTTCTCAGGTACATGGGAACATTTGTGGTTCATGGGAACATTTGTGGTTCAAGGTGTGCCTTCAGGAAATGTACTTTCAGATGGTTAATGATCCCACAATACACAATTTTCACTGATCTGCATGGAGCTGGATGGGAATAGTCAATTTCCTGGGGATGTCACCATCCTCATGAATCACCATTTTCCATTGTAAATCATAAGGCTCCCTGCTGAACACCAGTGTTAGCACATATTTTCACTTTCCAACTTGCCCTGTTACTACCATTAACACTTCCATTTGCTGCTCCTCGATCCTTGCATTCTTTACATGGGAGATCAAGGACAACCCTTATGGAAGGGATCACATCATGCTATGTACTACCTCCCTTGAGGGGGGCGGGGGCTCAGTCGGTAGCGCGCCAGGCTCGTAATCTGTAGTTCCCAGGTTCGAGTCCCAGCTGGGTCAGCATTGAGATTTATCTCTGCAAAATTCCCTGCCCTGCCCACGGTCAGTAGGGGACACCGATGGGCTTGGAAAGGTCGCCGCCCGTCAGATGGGACGTTAAGCCATGGCCCCGTGTGTGGGAGAGCCATACCCTGTGCACGTTAAAGAACACGCTGGATGGCCTTGACGGGAGGCTACCATCTGTCTCCCAACAGCTGTTCCAGTGGGTCCCCTCCCCCAACCTTCGCTGAGCCTTCGGGGTCCATGTGACCTGGCCATTTAGCCCATGGTGTGCAAAAAAGTGCCGCTCAGATGTAAAACAACCCAACCTCCCTTGAGGGGAGGGGGCTTGTGACTCCCTATGCATATCAAATGGAACATTGATTGAGCTGACTGGAGTGGTTTCCAACTCCTCTGTCAGCCAGGAACCAATCAATTTTGCAGTGGCAGAGATGAGAGATTGTATTGTATGTGCAGCTGTGTCCACCATCTCTCCAACTTCAAAACGGTTTCCTCGATTTCTGAAATCGTTGTGAAATCCCTACTATATCACATTTCATAATGCTTAGAACGTGGCTTGGGAAGTGTTTCAGAGATATCTGACATCCTCCAACTTTGACACATTCAAATGCACCAGGATAAAAGCCTGTTTCTTCTGGTGCCAGAACCAGAAAGAATCTTGAGTTAAACATACTTCTATCATCTGCACAACTCCTTCTAATGTTGTGTGGAATAAATCCATAAGATGGGCAAGAACTATTTGTCCCATTTATTATCAGTCCTGAAGCACAATATACAGACAATTGCTGATGCACAAGCAATTGCCACCACTCCAGGAGAATCATTTTCTTTAATTTCTTCCTCTTCTTCCTATTCCTCCAAGTTTCTGGTCTGGAAGAGCAAGGCAAAATGCTCTTTGCTGTCTTCCCATTAGAATAGCCTGGAGCCATACAACATGTCCACAGTGGAAGAAATGCACCATGCTCTTCATTGTTTTTGTGCACCTGCTGTCAGGCACAACAATTCCATTATGCCATTCTCCAAAATCTCTCACCATTGACTAATGATTTGCTGCCCAGCTTTTTTAATTTATTTTTCTCAAGGAGCAGTTTCTGGACTCCTGATGGGAGACTATAGTCTTGGCCTTCTGGAAGCCTTGAAATAATCCTAAATTCTTTCAGTTATCGTCTTATCGCATAGACTACTTGTGCATGCAAGACCAGTAACCTTCTCTCAAACACCCAGTGTGGCTTTCACAGACAATGGTGAACAGTTGAATACCTGATCTGCTTTCAAATGACTATCAGAAAGTCATTTTTGCAATAAGAGCACCTGGTGTCAGTTTTCTTTTACATCAAAAAAGTGTACTGACATGGCTTGGAGATTCGGCATTCATTGCGACTTCCATTCCTTTGGCTTAAGAGATCACATGCCAATCTTCATCTCCATCCTATCATCATTTGCTTGGCTCCACACAGGTCATTTTAGCTCCAGTGTTCGAATTTTTAAAATATATTAGTTATTTTAAATGCATTTAATATTTTACCCCTATATTTTACATTTTGCATTTTATATTTGTTGCTTTTGCCTTTTTACACAGGTTCTGTACACCTATTGTTAATTTTTTTCTATATTGTTCTATTGTTGTTTCTTTTTTACATAGGTTATATTTTCATCCTTTGTTTTTCATATACTGCTTTACTGTTCTGTTGTTTACTCTCTTTGTGTGTTACTTTTAACTTTGGTTAAGGGAGTACATGACTTTTATCTGTTTGCTTTTTACTGTATATCTTGTTTCCTGTAATATGATCTTAGTTGCCCTTTTAGCATAAAATCCCAACCAATCAATTGGCATTAACTATGAACTTTTAACTCTTGAAGTGATTTCACAGTTATTGAATGATATTGTTACTGAAACTAGTTTAGTTGAAATCTAAGAGTAAAAAATTTAAGTTCTTAATTTCCAGTTGGTGCAGTTTTTTTATTTAATTTTTTGTTGGTTTACTGTTGACTTGATTGAGTATTTTCTTTGTTTTGGCTCCACCAAATAGCTGATAGCAGGAGGTGGGACTGATGATGAATCATGTGATACAAGTATCTTGCAGCCTAGTTACCATTGGCTATTATTTTAGAAGTATTAGAGATAGGCATGTTGAGCAAAAACCACTCTACATTGTGTCTAGGGAGAACAAAAAAAAAATACATGCATTATTTTGAAGCGTATATTTATTCTTTCCCTACTGATTTTAGTTAATGCAAGTTTTAACTAAATAATCTGCACATAACAATTTTCTACAGTTTGCATATTTTTTTTCTTGGATATAATTTTTTTTTATCTCTTTTTCTTTCAGTGGGTGGATAAGGGATTTTACCCCATGAGTCAATTTGCAATTTTTCACAAGTTCGTTACTTAATGGTATATGGATAAACCAATTATCCACTATAATATTTCATCTAGTTTTGAGAATATTTTTTTTCAGGAATTTTACAAATGCACTTAGTGAATCAACAAGTAGACTTTTATAGATCGACACTGTTTATAGTGGATAATTACAAGCAAGCTTTCAGGACCCTGTGAAGGTACCCAAACCAGCAGAACCTTCATAGAGTTGTCCCCTCACTATGGACAAGAGCTCCCACCAGGGGCAAGTTAAAATAAAGAATGAAATAGTATTTCATATTCTGTAAGTGACATAATGTGATTTATATCTAAAATGCAGACCTGCTCTAACGAATGAAATTCCATCTGCCATTGTTGTCAAAATGATTTGGAGTGTGGTTTCTGTGCTACTCGTTTTCTCAACTACTTCAATCCATTTCTTAAGATACCCCCATATCAGTTCTACTTTAGAAATTATTTGTGCTCTTGTTCAAACGTAATTTTTGTGGATCATCATGGTACACGAATATTTGGTGAATGTGCCAAATTCAAGACTGCCATTATGGCTTTTTCCTCAATCATAGATTATATAGAAGGAAAAACACTATTAAAGGTTTTTATTCAGCCCTTGTATATGTATTGGAATTTTTTTTTATGTATGTGATGACCTAATCATCACACATACCAAACCAAAAAGGTATATGGCAGTCTCTAAGCACTGTTTTTTTAATTTCATGTTTACAATGTCTGCTAAGAGTCCTGACAATGGGAAGCCCATTAGGAAATCCATCAATAGAGGGAATTATTAATTTGGGAGAAGGTGCTATCAGTAATTAGCCTGAATGCAAGCATGGCATTGCAAGTTTTAGTTTTCCTCAGAATCCTATCAGTGTTAAGCACTTCAGTACTTTTAAACTTTGTTAGTTGTCCCGTGGCTGAGTGGTTAACGTGCTTGGCTATTGATCTAAGGGACCTGGGTTCGAGCCCCAGGTAAGGCATGATGTATGTGTCGTTTTTCTTCTGAGGTCCTGCCATTCTCTCAGACCTTCTACTATGGCATATAAACTGACAAGCTCCTGTCAGACCTCTGTGGCAAGCAGCTGCTTCAGGGGGTATTTATTTATTTTATTTCAACTGGAATACTGGGGGGTGATTTTGCCAATCTCAACTAATATAAAACATTAGTAAGGTTGGGTTGTTTTACTTCTGAGTGGTATATTTTCAACCCAATGTATAAATCACAAGAACCCAAATGACTTGGAGCAGAAGAAAGGGATTCCAAGACAGCTGCTAGGAAATAAATGGAAGCCTATTATCAGTACCTTCCAAAGTGTTCTTTAATGTGCACAAGGTATGACTTCTGCACATTGGGTCATGATGTTCTCTATAACAGATGCGAAGACCTTGCCAAGCCCATCAGAACCTTCTTTCTTACTGAGGATAGAGTGAAAAGTTAATAGAGAAAGTCTCAATATAGCCACAGTTGGAACTCAAACTTGGGAACTTCATATTATGAGCCTGGCATTGTACTGTCTGAACCAGTATTCCACCTAATTAAATACTAGTAAACCATTGGCACTAAAATGTGTGGATAATTACAAGAAATTAATAAGTTACAAAAAATTTGTTCAATTGAAATTCATTAAATTATGGTAAATGATAATGAAAAACTATAACACAAACTATGCCAAAAAAAAAGAACCACATTAATATCACATAAATTGTTTTTAACAATGTAACTAGAAGATGTTGAGGAATAGCAGTGTTGCCAATTCTGTATAGGCTTAAAATTGTATAAATTTTTTATCCCTTCTGAGTTTTCATGAGTCAATATAATAATTTTTTCTAAAAGAATACAAAATTGTGTTAAGGTGTATAAACCTATTAAAATATCTTAATATATATATATATATTTAAATTCCTGCTAATCCTACTATTTTTAAGAAATTATAAGTAAAGAGATAACTTGGAAAATAATGGTAATAAGTCTTTCTTTCATAGATACATGGCTACAACAAGTGTTGATAGAAACTTGAAACTGTGGGATCTCAGAACATACAGATGTTTACAATCATATCGACTAGGAGGCACTGCTGGCCATCTAAACTTTAGCCAGCAAGGACTTTTATGTGTTGGAATAGGAAATATTGTTGAGGTATATAATAATTATCACTTAAATATTATGTGTTATTGGTTTTAAAGTTTAATTTTTATGTCCACCTTATATACTAAATTTCATTATAATTGAAAACTTAGAGAAATTTATGTGTAATTTCCTTTGAGAGACATAACAAGCAGCAGCAGTAATGAAACAAACACTTTATTAACCATAATTCAATACAAATACATAAAACACATTAGTTATGATTTTCAGTAGTAATTCATTTGTATCAATAAAATAACCAGTCATCATGGTAATAAAGTAATAAGAGATCAAATAAAGAATTTGTATATAGTTTCCTGATTTAAACAGGTTGATACCTCAACTAATGGGTGGTAAGTAAAGCATCTGCAGAACATCACAGAACCACTTCCAGCTTGAATAACATTTCGAACCAGTCTGGATGGAAGGCTTTGTTACTCCTATGATTCACTCTCCACCTTGCATTGTTGAATTACCAACAGGAAAACAAGCAAATATAATATGTATAATCAAGGCCTGAACCACACTGGTTACGAAAAAAAAAATATATGCTTCTAGAAAAGTGTAACTATAAATGAAATAATTTACAGTCACTTTTAAAATAACATCTGGCACATTATGATAATTACAAAAAGTAAACTTTAATTGCTCAAAATTGACCTAAACCATGTAAATCTAAATAGATGACAAACAAAATTGATGTAAATAAATGAGAAATTCAATGAAAATGTATAAAAATAAATAATACACTATGTTATGTCATTATTTATACAAATTAATCCACACACATCGTTGGTTTACTAAGCATTATGTAGCTGTTTAAGTATCATGATGACAAATGGGTTAGAGGAAAAATTGTCTCGAACCTGGTGGCTCTAGACAATTTTTCTACTTTTTTCCCCACTTTTTTTTCAAAAGTTTCCAGCATCTGTCATGTCATCAGGAGGTCATGGGATCCAAACCCATGACCTCCTGATGACATGACAGTGCTCGAACTGCTGATATAATGTATCATGTCATCAGAGCCTAGTGATCAGAACAGTTGACATGTTACAGGAGGTCATGGTTTCGTATCCCACGCAGCTCAAAATAATTTTTCCTCTATATCTTGGCTAGTTTAAACATTTAATATTTTACCTCTGTATTTTGTGTTTTTACATAGGTCTATATACCCATTATTAAAAAATAAACCCTCTCAATAAGCTGTTTGTTAACCCTCTGACTGCTCAATTTGTGGACCAAAATCGCTTCAAAAATTGTGTATTTTTTTGTGCATATTTAAAATCTATATATATTGGAGAATTGAAATATGCATTTTTTCTTTCTAGAAAAGATTTTTTATATAGATTTTTATCATGAGAAACTAAGCTGTCAGAAAAAACAATTTCAGATGTTATCACACAAAAATTTTTTTTAAATAAATTTCAATTGAATTGCAGTTAATTTCTATTTATTACATAATATAAAAAAGTAAAATGTATAAAACTTAAGAAAATATAATGCGCTGAGAAAAAAATACCTTAGAAATGTAGTTTAGTATGATAGAGTTCGAAACAGGGTTCAAGGCAAAGTCCAACTTCACAGTTTTTGCACCAGATTCGTGTTTCTTTGCGAATTTTTTTTCCATTTGCATCTTTTCTTGAACAGCAAACAGCACACTGTCTTCGAGGCTCTCTTTTTATGGGGTTAGGCGGTATGTGCCTTGCAAAATGACGAGCTGTCAATCTCAAAGGGTTCGGAGTAGAACTCGGTCTTCCAGGACAACTGCTTTTATCTCCATCAGAATACTTTTGGATACTTTCTTCAACCATTTGCAAACGAAATTCCAAAAGCTTTATACTTTGTGTTGGGTTTTGCTTTTTGTAAAGTACATAGGCATTCCACAACAATTGATCTAAAAACTGCCTGAAAATTTTGATATAATACTTCCCCTGTTGTTTTCGGAGCGTTGGGTAGTAGGACATTTCTTGGTTGCATAAATCGACGCCACCCATTGTATTATTATAGTCACAAACGACAACTGGTTTCATAACAGTCTTGTTAGATTTGCATGTAACCAAATAAGAGCTTGCATCATGAATAGTACTCATAAGGCAGACACTCTTCTTGTCCTGCCACTTCAGGGCCATAACTTTACCTCTTTGATAAGCAACAATTTCACCCTTGGGGACTTTCTCTTTTGAAAAATTGACAGGTTTTATTCACTGTCAATTTTTCAAAAATTCTGGTTTTATTCACTGTCCCATAAGTGTCCGTCTTTTCTGTAACTAAGATGTCTGCAAGTTGTGGAGACATATAAAAATTATCAATAGTGACACAATAACCTTTTCCCAGGAATCGATCCATCAAGTGTAAAACAATTTTGGTGGAAACTGGATAGTGGCTGTATTTCGGATTATACACTGTTCCATCACCTGTGTATATGAGGAAATCTGAAATGTATCCACTTTCTGCTTCACAAAGAACGAAAAACTTCAAGCCAAATCTTGCTCTTTTTTTGGCAATAAACATTTTCCAGTTCAGCCTGCCTTTGAACTGCATCAAACTTTCATCTAAACTAAGATATTTCCCTGGTATATAGACTTCTCGAAATTTGCATTGAAGATGTTCCATTAGTTCATAAATTTTATTCAGTTTCGGCCATGGGTGTCGGTCTTTATCAAATTCCTCATTATTGGTAAAATGAAGAAACTTCATAAGCAATAAAAACCTATTTTTTCCCATTACTTTTTCAAAAATTGGTGTGGATAATATTTGACGCTTAGACCAATAATGCTCTTGTTCTGGCTTCTTTATGACTCCTTGGAGTAACAAAACTGCAAAAAATAGTCAGTTCTTCAACATTCGTTTCTGTCCATTTTTTCCAGCGTGATCTCTCTTTACAAACTGCTTTATGGATATATTGTTCAGCATATCTATTTGTTTCTTGGACTATCATTCGTAATATTTGATCATCAAAAAAAAGTTCAAAATAATTCAATATACTTGCATTGTTAGCTATATTCACAGTAATTCCTGGATTTCCACGAAAAGCAACTGGAGGAGGAGGAATATTCTTCATATAAATTTTGCACCACTGCCTAACGCTTTGCAAGTTTATTGAATCATGATCAGATTCATTGCCATCTGAGGAGCAGTCCGAAAAATCTATATCACTATCACTATCAAAACTAAAATCACTTTTAGAATCTGATAAATCATCAGGAATATATACTCTGTCAATCGCTGAACGTTTTCTAGCAGCCATTTCTGATTAGAAAAAGGTGGCAAACATAGTGAAGTTAGAGCGGTAAATACCAAGTACCTTCAAATGCCGCAATTTAGTGGATGACTAACGACATCTGTTGGTCAAAACCTAAATTAAACGTCTAACACTGTATGTAATTTATTTCACTGGTTAAACGGTGAAAAGGCGGGATGCGCTCCTCAATAAAGGAAGAAAAACACCTGCCCGCGAAAATCGCGGGATGAGCAAATTTTGCTACATTTGAGTTGCCCGTGGAAATCGTGGGATGAGCAGCCAGAGGGTTAAAGAAATCTGACAAAAGCCTGTCAGTTTAATGTACCATAGAATCCGCAAGGAAGGTGAGACCTCAGAGAAAAGACAACACAAACATCCATGCCTTTTCAGGACTCTAATCCAGGGGATAGCCCTGCTATTTTTTTTTAATTATATTCTATATCAGCGCTGTCCAACTAGTGGCCCGTGGGCCGAATACAGCCCGCACAAGAATTTTTGTGGCCCACGAACAAAATCAAGTTTTTACTTGAAATTTTAAATAAATATCTGTAATCCACCTTATAATTTTTTGTCAACTTATGTTACTTTACTTGATATGCAATCTTCAACTTACTCATTCTATAAAGTTTACAAAACATTCTTAAGCCAATCGGCAAACTTCTGAAACCTTTTAAGAGCGATGCGGCATCATCAAACATATGTTTTTATGAAGCTGCAGTAATAAGAAGCATCTAATGACAGCACGATTCGCTCTCACTGCGCATTCATATGGCATGCATTGTCCAATGTTGCACTGTATTGTGCACCAGGAGACGTGTGGCATTTCGCTGAGTCTAAACGACGCAATTGAAAAGGTTGTCAAAATTACCAATTTAATTCGTAGCGGAAATCGTTCTCTTACACACACAAATTTTAAAGCTTTTTTGGACGAACTGCATGCTGAGTGTGGCGATCTGCTTTTACATAGTAATATTTGCTGGTTAAGTGCTGGAAAATGCCTGAAGAGATTTTTTACACTTCGAAAAGAAATTCATCTTTTTCTCACGAAGTTGGCACCAATGAAGATTTAAAGCAAGTTTTGTTGATGACAATTTTCTATGTTCACTTGCTTTCCTAACAGACATTACAAATTATTTAAATGTCTTGAATAAATCCTTACAAGGAAAAGATCAAAATGTGTGCTGTCTTTATAATCATGTTACTGGGTTTAGAAACAAACTACAATTGTTGAAGTCAAATTTGCAGGAAAACAATTTAATTCATTTTGAAACTTGTAAAGAGTTCTACGAAGAAATGAAGCAACTTAGTAAAACAGTTAATTTTGAAAAATTTGTTCCTAAATTAGATATCCTAATTGAAGATTTTAATAGAAAATTTTCTCAATTTGATTACCTTAAGAAGTTTGAATTAATCAGTAATCCATTAAATATTGACATTAGCACCGTAGATCCTAAATATCAAATGGAATTATGTGACCTTCAGGCCGACTCAATTATTGCATCTAATAGAGAAACTGGAATAGAATTGTTTAAACTTTTGGCTAAAGAAAAATATCCAAAAATGAAAGATTTTGGACTCCAAATAATTTCTATATTCGGAAGTACATATATCTGCGAGCACGCATTTTCTGACATGAAATATATAAAATCAAGATGCAGAAACTGCTTGAAAGACTCTACACTTGAACATATACTTCGGCTCACAACAACAAATATTGATATGGATGTAAAAGAAATTATTGCCCAGCAACTACAGCCACAATGCTCCCATTAAATTTATTAAATATTTGATAAGGTTTAGAAAATTTATATTGGTTTATTATTACTTATTATTTTTCATATAAATAATTTTTTGAGGTTTTTGAGATTTATTATTACTTATTATTTTTTGTATAAATAAAATAATTTTGTGAGGTGAAATGAACTGACTTTTCAATTACCCATCCTATCATATTATTTTTTTTGGCCCGCAAAATATTGGCCAAAATAAAAATGGCTCGCGGTCTTAGAGAAGTTGGACAGCACTGTTCTATATTATTGTTCTATACACGGGTTATTTTTCCACCCATTATTTTCATTAACACTTTTACTGCTGTGTTGTTTTTTACTCTGGTTGTGGGTACATGACTTTTATCTGTTTATTCTTTAATGCATATCTTGTTTGGTGAAGCATGGCCTTATCTGCCTTTGTTCCATAAAACTTAAAATGAACCAACCAACTCTCTACACCAGTGGTTCCCAACCTGTGATCCATGGTAACATTCTGAGGGGGGGGGGGGGTCACAAGAAACTCACTTTTGAGAACAAATGTTTTTTGTTATGAACACCCTTTATGTACTGCCACGGGCTGTACAGACTGACAACGCATTGTGGCACCTCGATATATGTTAACTGTGTACTCCGTCTATCAGTGTATCTTTACTGTTTACCACTTGCATGCATTTTCTTCCTTTTTCGTTGTACAGACAGCAGCATATATATTCCTTGGCTCTACATAGTCATCATTGCTCCTTCTCCAGCTACCTGGCAGCAGGGGGAAGCTTTGTATGTGTGCACAAGCCAAGGCATATATGCTCCCATCTGTATACATTGAATGTATGTCACAAGGTGGGACTTCATTTAATGTTGAAAACATTTGAAGTTTGTAAAAATAGTTGTAAAAAAAGTATTGAAGCAATGATAAAGAAATTAGACCTATGGTTCCATTGTCTTTCTAACAATATTTACTTGCATTTTCTGATGCTCAATGATTTTTTAGAAACTACAAAAGAAAAGATTACTGATGATATGAAAAGATTTCATTGAGCATTTGAATACACTGAAAAGTAATTTTAGGAAATATTTTCCATCCCCTGATTCTAATAATAAATGAATTAAGGATCCTTTTAATGAAGATGTAAAAATCATAAAAGGCTTGACAAGTAATGAAGAAAACAGCTTGGTGGATATTTCTTGTAACAGTTCATTAAAATTATTGTTTAACAAATATAATTTGATTGAATTTTTGTTACATTTACGCTCTGAATATGCAGAACTATCAAACAAGGCATAGAAACATATAATTTTATTTGTGTGAACTGACTTTTTCAGCACTTTTATACCCAAGTCAAAACATAGAAACAGACTAAATCTGGAGTCTGATTTGAGAATGCAAGTATTTTTCAAATTTAAATAGGGGTCCTCCTCTTTCAAAAGGTTGGGATCTGCTGCTCTACACCCATCATCATAAGGCTGAAACAACCTAATAGCAATTAAATGATTAGTTATGCCATCAATAATCTTTAAGTGGTATGGTGGGTCGATTTTGACCATAGATGTAGGGGCGGGGGTGGCTCAGTCAGTAGTGTGCCAGGCTCGTAATCGGCAGTTCTCAGGTTCGAGTCCCAGCTAGATCAGTGTTGAGATTTATCTCTGCAAAACTCCCTGCCCACGGTCAGTAGGAGACTCTGATGGGCTTGGAAAGGCCATTGTCCGTCAGATGGGATGTTAAGCTGTGGCCTCATGTGCAGGAGAGCCGTAACTTTTGTATGTTAAAGAACACACTGGATGGCTTGACAGGAGGTACCATCTGTCTCCCAACAGCTGTTCCAGTGGGTCCCCTCCCCAACTTTCTCTGAGCCTTCGGGGTCTTTTGTGACCTGGACATTTAGCCCATGGTATGCAAAAAAGTGCTGCTCAGAGGTAAAACAACCCAACCATAGATGTATATTTTTGTATTATTCCAGTAGATGATACCAGTATCAACCCATTTAGGACAGGTGGATGTTTGCCATGCACTAGTCCCTGGAGACGAGAATCTGGTAGTTGCTCGGGGATCCTCTTCTGCTCTCCTCAGCTCTTGACTAGTGGGATCCTCTTTGGTTTGTCTTTCTATTGGGAAGCCTGTTTGTTACAGGCATTTGTTATATAACAATTATTTTTGAAAAATTTAAGTTTCACATGTTCTACTAAAGGCAGATATAATTGTCTTGGGCTTCTCATTTTGGATTCTGTGGATGTGTATAATAGATGTGGACCTTGGAAGTGTTGAAGCTTGCATAAACACATCCATACCTACATGTATGTTAAATTTAAAATACCCATAAAACCTTAATAGTTGTGAATCATATCCATGTTCACAAGACATTTCTGACTGGGAATGACCTCAGGAATAAGAACCTGTATATTGACCATAAGTTATGACATACTATATTATGCATAACTCCTAATTAGGAGTTAATATATAATAGAGTATAAATAAATAAATACCCCTCAAGCAGCTGCTTGTAACAGAGGTCTGACAGGAGCCTGTCAGTTTATACCACTTGCATATGCCATAGTAGAAGGTCTGAGAGGATGACAGGACCTCAGCAGAAAAATGACATACATCCATGCCTTCCCTGCAGCTTGAACCCAGGTCCTTTAGATCAGTAGCCAAGCATGCTAACCACTCGGCCATAATAGAGTAAATATAAATAAGGTCATTGAACAAAAATTAGTCACCTAATTCTATGTAACATCTCCCTTTGCACGAATTACAGGCAGCAATCTTATTAGGTTGGACTCTATCAGTCATTGGATATAGTTTACATCAACTCTAGTCCATTCCTTCAACAATAACACTCATAATTCAACTAGATTCTGTGGATGCCTATTTCAGTGTTTCACTCTCTGTTTCAGGTAGTACCAAAGGTTTTCAGTGGGATATACATCTGGTAACTTTCGGCCAGGCCTAGCACCTAATGTCCAACCCTGCCTTCTCGTGGTGCAGACCGTTAGTACCTTTCGAAAGAGATACTCTCTTGTGGAAGTGAACGGAAGGGGAGGGCTGCCAGATTAGTGTGGCCTACTGATCTGGACAACTATGGCTACTTTTTTTCTTTTTTCTACCCTGCTGAGGAGTGGTCAACCACACAGGGTCCTGGTGCTGACCATATAAACCCACTGGACTGGACAGATATATGGCTCTGAGCTTGATTATGGATCCTGATTTTGCTGCACTGGTGGGCTTCAGTGGAGGGAAAATCTTCTGCTGTGTTTTCTGTTTGTTTTTGGGTTGACAGCCCCAAGTGAATAGATTCACAGGATATGTTTATCAGCTGGTGGATAATCCTGAGCAGAGGTCATCGCAGGCACCTGAACTCCTTGCTTCTACTGGCATCGTCAAATTCTACATTGGGGGAAGTTTTCCAGTGTAGATGGCTTCAGCCTTTAGTGGTGGGGGAACGGGTCTTTGCCTCATGTCTGCGATTAGGGGGCTGTTTGATATTGTCGGCATTCCCTCTCTCAATAAACATAGTTTCTTTAAACATCCCACTAACCATTTTCTCTCCATAGATAGTTGGAATGTGAGGACTCTGCACAGAGCTTTTTCTCTTGATGTCCTCACACAAGAATTCCACCATTATAATTTAGATATTCTCAGCTTGCAAGAGACCAGATGGACAGATAAAGGTCAGATTCTTAAAAATAATCTTAAATTTCTCTTTTCAGGGAGGGACAACAATAAGCATCACCAAGGCGTGGGTCTGCTTCTCAGCAGACACGCTAGTGATGCTCTTCTAGGATATGAGTGCATTAATGAAAGGTTTCTTACAGCAAAATTTCAGACAAGCGTTAAAGACTTGAATGTTATCTGCTGTTATGCCCCCACTGAGGATGCCATTGAGAATGAGAAGGATAGGTTTTATGGAAAACTTCAGGATATTTTGAATTCTGTCAAGAAAGGAGATATTACCCTTGTTCTTGGTGACTTCAATGCCAAAGTTGGTACTGACTCTGACCTTTGGGGAGGAGTAATAGGCCCTTTTGGTATTGGTAGCTGCAATGGCAATGGGCAATGTCTCCTGCAGGTAAGTAAACTCAATGGATTCAGAATAACTAACACTTATTACAAACACCACAACATACATAAGTACACATGGGTTTCACCCAATGGGCTGCATAAGAATATGATTGATTATATATTAATTAACAGCAAATGGGCTAGTTCTGTTAGGAATACCAGGTCATATAGGGGAGCTGAAATTGGATCTGACCATTACCTTGTTAAAAGTGTCTTGTTACTTAAACTTAAAAAGTGTTGTGCTAGGGTTAAAAAATTTACCTTTAATACTAAAGCTCTGAAAGACCCAGTTATAGGTAAAGCTTACCATGATAGGTTACTTAGTCATTATGACAGTCATGGTTTGCTTACTACTGAAGTTGAGGAAGAATGGGACCATTTTAAACAGGCTTTTTTGGAAACTAACAGTACCCTTTTAGGAAAAAAGGTGCAGAGGCGGCAGAATTATTTGAGTGATAAGGCACTTGAGCTTATTTCAAAAAGAAGGAACTGCAGGAATGTCCTTAATCAATACCCTACTAGTCCTAATAGAAAGCATTACAGAGAGCTTAATAAACGTGTAAAGGATCAGTTAGCTGCAGGTAAGAATCTTTGGCTTGATGGCTTGACTGACAAAGGCGAGGAAGCAGTTAGACAGCATACCCATGATTTGCTTAATAGAATTAAGAATCTGGTTGACAATCAATTGCACGATGAGCAATGTGGATTCAGAAGTGGTAGGGGATGTGTGGATCAGATAATTTCTCTTAGGCAGATTGTTGAGAAATGTTTAGAGTTTCAGAAACCTTTGGTTGCTAGCTTTGTTGATTTCAAAAAGTCTTTCGACTCTGTTGATCGTCATAATTTGTGGTTGTTTGTGATATCATATGGTATACCAGACAAGTTAGTTAACGTAATGAAAGCTCTCTATAATAACACTGAGTCGTGTGTGAGAGTTGGTAAGTCTTGTAGCAATTGGTTTAGCATTACTTCTGGTGTTCGACAAGGGTGCATTTTGTGTCCTTTTCTCTTTAGTTTGGTTGTTGATTATGTTATGCGAAATTCACTTCAAGGGAAAGATTTTGGCCTTAAATGGGCTGGAGATACGAAAATTTCTGATTTAGATTATGCTGATGATTTAGCCCTTTTGGCAAATGATGTTGATGAGATGAACTCTTTCATTCGAGCTGTTGATGAAACTGGTAGTAGAATAGGTTTGGTTATAAACAGAGAGAAAACTAAAGTGATGAAAATTGGTCAAGCAGGTTGTGATTCAGTTACTCTGAATGGTTGCAGTTTTGAGCAGGTGTCACAGTTTAATTATCTTGGGAGCTATGTTACAGATAATTGTGATGTGCGGCATGAGATTAACAGACGAATAGGGATTGCTGCCGGGACTTTTAAGAATCTATGGAGAGAGTGGAGAAATAGGCATATACACCTAAAGACTAAAATTAGACTGTATAATAGTTTGGTTCTTTCTAGGGTTAGTTATGGTAGTGAAACTTGGACACTTTGTAAACAAGATAACAGGAAACTAGATGCTTTTGATTCCAGATGCTTACGCAGTATCTTGGGCATTAGGTGGTTCAACTTTGTAACTAACGATGAGGTTAGGCAAAGGAGTTTGCAACCTCCTTTAAGCAGCATATTGTGCAGAGAGAGACTCCGTTGGTTTGGTCATGTTGTTTGTATGGATAACTATAGATTAGCGAATAGGGTTATGAACAGTGTGCCTAAAGGCCTCAGAAAGAGGGGGAGACCTAGGATGCGGTGGGCAGACAGTGTCAAACAGAACCTTGTTAGAATTGATGTGCAGTGGCCAGATGCAGCAGATGTAGCTTAGGACAGATATACTTGGAGAACTAAATTGCACAGTCTGGTTGGACCTCAGTAGCCCATGGTTGCTTGAGGATGATGATGATGAACTTTTTAGGCAAAGCCTAGGCTCCCAATATTACCTCAAACTCCTTGTGCCAGTCACAAACAGTTTTGACCCTGTGCACCCTGCAGTTGCCATCCTGAAACACCAGAGTGCCTATGTTGTGGTCATCCTTCATATAAAACACAAAAGGCAACATCTGATTGTTCAGAATCTGTATATAGCTTCCGGATTTAAATGTGCGGATACCTCAACTGATGAACCTTCTTCATGGTAAGTAAATCATCCCCAGAACATCAGAGAACCACTTCCAGCTTGAATAACAACTTGACCACAGTCTGGATGGAAGGCTTTGTTAGTCCTGTGATGCACTCTCCACCTTGCATTGTTGAATTACAGACAAATGTGACTCATCTGATCAGATAGCTGTTTTCCAGTCGATGTATTAAGTGCTTAGCCCATTGCAACCATTTATATGCAGCTGTTAGGTCTTCAAGTTAATTTGCTTCAAGTACCCATGTAGTTAACTTCACAATGTTCTTTCTGAAAGTGGCTGATGTGGTCCTTCATTGACTGTATCAATTCCTGTCTGATTTGAAATCAGTTTGCAGTCACTAATCATGATATACTCACAGCAATCCCTATCTGTGAGCATTATTTGTGGCTGTAGTAATACCTATGATTAGCAGTTGAATTGAATGCACACCATTGTTTATACACTCATTGGACTGCTGATTTTGAAACACCATCAAATTCAACTACTTCCTTCATAATATGTCCTTTAACCCTATCAAATGCAATAACACCATTTTACTTCTCAGTCACATCTTTTTCCCAATCCCTGATTCATGGCAGGGTCAGGGATTGGGAAAAAATTCATGGCATGTAATTGATACTTCACTGTGACTGATGACACTACAGAACACATGGAAGGTCACATGCCTCTATATAAGTGCTGCTTAACTACAGGTGTGACATCTGCCAGTGTATCAAATCAATGCTACTGTCTATAGTGGGGGTGGCTAATTTTTTGTCCAATGTGTTTATTTTGAAGATAACCATACCTAGAGCATATGGATCCTAATGTTTTTTGTTTAAACATACTGAAATTATGATTAGAGATGTGAAAATAAAAATTTTCAGTTATTTTCATTAAACCTTTATTTTAGGTATACAAAGATTGCAGCATTCAATCCACAACTTCACCATACATGCGCCATAAAGTGTCATCTACTGTAGCAGATGCACAGTTTTGTCCCTATGAAGATGTATTAGGAATAGGCCATCGTAGTGGCTTTACTAGCATTTTAGTTCCAGGTAAGTTTTTTCCGAACCTCAGTAATATTTAAGCTAGTGTTTCTGTTATTTGAAGTATCCACATTTCTTGTGCATGCTTTTTATATCATGAATAAGTAAGCCTACCATGCTTTAAAATAAAATGGAATACATAGAAGTTCACTATAGTGCTGTAGGTATGAAATGTACATATGGCAACCGTAAGTGATGTTGATGTGTCACAGGGTTTTGGCGAAGAATGAGAGAAGCACTTACGAGAAAGTTACCATCTTTGTGTGGCTGCATTTCAATCAGGCTGTAACTTATGGTCCTCTCCTTCCTTAATCAGGGCGGCTGACATATGTATGCAGCTGCTTTTTTAGCAGCAGCTTCTGTCAAGCATCAAAAACTGGCTTTTTCCTCCTATATATATATATATCTCAGCCACTCTATCAAAGAAGGAAAAGACTAGAAGCGATGACCTGACTGCAAAACTGTAGCTTGAAGAAGATAACTTTCTCATAAGTGCTTTTTCCCTTCCTCTTCAAAATCTTGTGACACATCAATATCATTTATGACTACCTTATGTACATATTTTTACATGCAGCATACTTATGCCCATTTGGAACTTCTGTTTGGTATCCCCCAATTCTTTCATATTTGGGGAGAGAATGCTAAAGTACTAGTTGGTCCTTGGCAAAATATGGATTTCCTGCACTCCCTCCTTTTGCTTAAGAAAGTGACATGTAATCTTATAAACAAAACTGATTAATTATAAAATAAAAAGAGAGGGAAAATATTTATCTAAGGGAAAAAAATGATTTATCATTATATTATACATTTCACACATTGTTATATAATCAACTAGAGTTAGTATGCATGATATTTGGTATATTTGTTCCATATGTAGTACTGATTATGAACCAGGAACTTGTCATTTTCCCATGCATTGTCCATAAATGGTGTCAAAAGTGTGCCAAACAATATTTCATTAACTGAAAGCCCAGATTACGATAGGGACTTCTGACAGACAATTGAGTTCTTTTTGATTAATGACATTCACAGTAGAATTTCCAGCCCTTCTCCGATTTGTGTCGACATGGTGTAGGTCAATATAGTAATTAAATAAAAAGAACATTTTGAGTGTTTCCTTATAAAAATATGGTGTGCTCAGAGGCTTAGTGAAAAGAATAAGCATGCTAACCACTCAGCCACTGGGAAAAAAGCATATATTAATTATGAGAGAATAATATATTTTTTTCTTAATTTTTTTCTCTTCATAAACAAATCAGCATTATGTTTCAAATCCAATTACAAATTTAAATGTAAAATGGAATACATGATAACCCTACATTGTAAAAAAAGTGTGCAAAGTTAACCAGTTTATGGTGTGACCTTGCACCACAAAATTGTGTAAGATCAAGATTTTACATTATTTTCATTTTTTAACACCATATGGTTGAGTAATTGAACACTAACCTTGAAGAAAAATCATATTCTTGAATTTGGTATTTACTGGAAGAAGAGCTATGCACCAATCCTCTGTGATGATGCACAGAACCAGCCAGGCCTCACACCTCAAGTCCAACCCCACCTTCTCATGGTGCAGATCATTAGTACCTTTCAAAAGAGATACTCTCTTGTGGAAGGAAACAGAAGGGTAGGGCTGCAAGATCAGTGTGGCCTACTGATTTGGATTATGTTGGAGGAATTCTTACAGTGTAAATGGCTTCAGCCTTTAGTAATGGAGGTAACAGGTCTTTGCCCATGCTTGCCATTAGGGGGCTGTTTGATATTGCCGCCATTTTCTCTGTCAACAAACATAGTTTCTTTAAACGTCTCATTAACCATTTCTCTTCATAGGTAGTTGGAATATGAAGACTCTGCACAGAGATTATTCTCTTGATGTCCTCACACAAGAATTCCACCATAATAACTTAGATATTCTCAGCTTGCAGATAGACAGATAAAGGTCAGATAATCTTAAATTTCTTTCATGGAGGGACGATGGAAAGCATCTCTAAGGCATAGGTTTGTTTCTCAGCAGAAAAGCTAGTGATGCTCTTCTAGGATATGAGTACATTAATGAAAGGTTTCTTACAGCAAAATTTCAGACAAACATTAAAGGCTTGAATGTTATCTGTTGTTATGCCCAACTGAGGAGCCAGTGGGGATCAGGTTAGTCTCTGATGGTCTAGCAGTTATAATGTTCAGTATGCTTTTGGGAGACATGGGTTTGTATCCCACTCAGGATGAAACCAAATTTTTCTTCAGCTAATTAGATAAGGCATGGATATGTGTGTTGTTTTTCTGCTGAGGTCCTGCCATCCTCACAGACCTTCTACTCTGGCATATAAACTGACAGGCTCCTGTCAGACCTCTGTGGCAAGCAGCTGCTTGAGGGGATATTTATTATTTTTTTTATAATTATTTCAAATATTTTTAAGTTTATTTCTACTATTTGGAAAAGAACAAACACTAATTGTAAAAAAGAAAAGCTGATATTTGCCCTATATCGAATTTATCCTTAACCTTTAGACATCGGCGCACCAAAACTCAAAGTTCACTAAGAAAATGGCAAAAATCTGGCTGAATTCCACCCCCTTCTGCAAATGACCGCTAATGTTTTAAGCTCTCTGCTCTGCAGTTGGTCGGTAATCTGTCTTGTTCCTGACCTCTCTCAAAGTCCCTGGCTTTCCCCCACCCGCCATATGGGTGAGTTTTAATGTATTAGGATCAAGAAAGTGAAGGCTACCTCGGTCTCCTGCTGTGCATTGGGGGGGGGGGAAGAACTCGTGATACAGCATATGTACCAACGCCGTGTTTTTGGTCGGTGCAGTGTGTGGTACATATGCTGTACCACCGTAAGGAAAAGGTTAATTATTCAATAGTAAATACACTAATTACCTTTAGATATAGAATTCAAGAAATAATTTCGCAGAAATATCAAATTTCATCATGAGTGGAACTCAAACTTTGGGACTATGAGCAACAAGGTTAGGAAGTTCTATAGTCACAATTGGTGGTGAAGTAGGAATTAATTAGTTGCTGATAGTTTAGTGGTAAGAATATTCAGTATGTAACTAGGTGGTATGGGTTCGAATCCCACTCATGGTGAAACTCAATTTTTCTGCCATTTTTTTTATCCTTTTTTTATCATTGTACAGAAATTAAGTAACATGTAAGAATATAAAATTTCTAGAGCCTTTAGAAAGTATTTTTTCTAATAGTGTCTACTAATTTCAGTGATTGTTATAATGAACTTTTAATGAAAATGAATAAATATAAATACATTAATCCGTACCATGCCAGTCCTGAAAAACTGTGTTGAAGCAAAAAAAAAGTGAACTTCAAACTTTTTTTTCCAAATAACTGCTGAAAGTAATTATGGCATGTTGTAGGCCAAATTAATCAGCATATTATTTTGGATTTTATGAAAATAAAATATTTAATAAAAAAGATGATCAGTTTTCTTTTAATAGGGCTTTTATAGAGGCATGCAGTAAAAAAAATGCATCTGGCAATGCAAATAAAATTTTATTTGATAAAATAAAAACCAAATAGACAAAAATGATTATAATGCATATCAATAGAAAGGCTATTTGCATAAGAGGAAAATAATTTTTTTCTTAGATGGTGAAAATTACTCTTTTTCAAATTTTTTTCACAGTACTATCTATACTTCGGGAAAAGTCCGGGCTTGTTCTGTACCAATGGTAGGTAGAGAGTTTGGCAGAGCCCCATGAAGCAATGGACCCCCCAGCTTGCCTTGTAAACACAACTCAAGGTTCTGGAGGCGGTTCATGGTGTGGGTCATGTTCTGTTGGTACGGGTTGGGTTGTTTTACCTGAGTGGCACTTTTTTGCACAACATGGGCTAAATGGCCAGATCACAAGGACCTCAAAGGCTCAGAGAAAGTTGGGGGAGGGGACCCACTGGAATATCTGTTGGGAGACAGATGGTAGCTTCTCGTCAAGGCCATCCAGTGTGTTCTTTAATGTGCATAGGGTATGGCTCTCTTGCACACAGGGCTATGGCTTAGCATCCCATCCAATGGACGGCGGCCTTTTCAAGCCCATCGGTGTCCCCTACTGACCGTGGGCAGGGTGGGGAATTTTGTGGAGATAAATCTCAATGCTGACCCAGTTGGGACTCGAACCTGGGAACTGCAGATTACGAGCCTGGCACACTACCAACAGAGCCACCCCCACCCCTGTTGGTATGGAACAGGTTCCCTGATATTGCTGGAAGGTCGGGTGTCCTCCAAGGATTATTTGAACATTGTTGCCAATCAAATCCATTCTGCAAATGTTGACTTTTTATCTAACATATGATAGCTGTTTCATGGACAACATTGTTATTGTCCATCGTGCAAGATGTGTTCAGCAGTGGTTCAGCGAGCATGACAGCGACTTCCACCATCTTTCCTGGCCACCACAAAGCCCAGATCTGAACCCCATTGAGAATGTATGGGACATGTTAGAAAAACACATCCCAGAGCAAAATCCTCTTACGTCAAATTTGAGCCAGTTAAAGGACTGTCTGGTGAATGCCTGGTATGCTGGAGATGTAAAGGCACTCCAATATCTTGTGGAATCTATGCCAAGCTGCATATGTGCTGTAATTTGGGCTAAAGGAGGTCCAACTCAGTTTTGAATAATGGTTTCTAATTCAGTGGCTGGTGTGTGTACATTATAGATTAATTATACATTGGTTCACTCCATTCTGGTCTCATGGCCAATGCCATCATGAGACATGTTGAAGAAATTGCATTAAAAGAAGCAGAATATAAATCATTGTACCTGTGGTATATTGATGATACCTTATTTTTTGGGATCACCCTTTACATGAATTATATAAATTAATTGAAATTTATAATTCCATAATCATCATCATCATCTTCCTCAAGCAGCCATGGGCTATGGAGGTCCAACCAGACCGTGCAATTTAGTTCTCCAAGCAAGTCTGTCCTGAGCTACATCTGCTGCATCTGGCCACTGCACACCAATTCTAGCAAGTTTGACATTGTCTGCCCACCGCATCCTAGGTCTCCCCCTCTTTCTGAGGACTTTAGACACACTGTTCATAACCCTATTCGCCAATCTGAAATTATCCATACGGGCAACATGGCCAAACCAACAGAGTCTCTGGCTGCACAATATGCTGCTTAAAGGAGGTTGTTGACTCCTTTGCCTAACCTCATCATTAGTTACAAAGTTGAACCACCTAATGCCCAAGAAACTGCGTAAGCATCTAGAATCAAAAGCATCTAGTTTCCTGTTATTGTGTTTACACAACGTCCAAGTTTCACTATCATAACTAACCTTAGAAAGAACCAAACTATTATACAGTCTAATTTTAGTCTTTCGGTGTATATGCCTATTTCTCCACACTCTCCATAGATTCTTAAAAGTCCCGGCAGCAATCCCTATTCGTCTGTTAATCTCATGCCGCACATCACCATTATCAGTTACATAGCTCCCAAGATGATTAAACTGTGACACCTGCTCAAGCCTGCAACCATTCAGATTAACTGAATCACAGCCTGCCTGACAAATTTTCATCACTTTAGTTTTCTCTCTGTTTATAACCAACCCTACTCTACTACCTGTTTAATCAACAGCCCTAATGAAAGAGTTCATCTCATCAACATCATTTGCCAAAAGAGTTAAATCATCAGCATAATCTAAGTCAGAAATTTTCATATCTCCAGACCATTTAAGACCAAAATCTTTCCCTTGAAGTGAATTTCGCATAACATAGTCAATAACCAAACTAAAGGAGAAAGGTGGGAAAATGCACCCTTGTTGAACACCAGAAGAATGCTAAACCAATTGCTAGAAGCCTTGCCAACTCTCACACACGACTCAGTGTTATTATAGAGAGCTTTCATTATGTTAACTAACTTGTCTGGTATGCCATACAATCTCACAATCAACCATAAATTATGGCAATCAACAAACTATTAACCAAGGTTTCTGAAACTTTAAACATTTCTTAAGAATCTGCCTAAATGAAAATATTTGATCTACACATTCCCTACCACTTCTGAATCCACATTGCTCATCATGCAATTGCTTGTCAACCAGATTCTTAATTCTATTAAGCACATTCATGCAAAGAACTTTACCTGGAACATAAAGTAGGCTGATACCCCTATAGTTATCGCAAGAACTGCAATCACCTTTTTTAAAAATAGGGATAACAATAGCTCTGGTAAAATCCTTAGGAACCATGCCTTTATCATAAAAGATATTCAAAAATTCAGTCAGCCATGTGGTAACCAAAACATTAGCAGCTCTAAGCATTTCAGTAGTAATTTCATCTACCCCTGAGGATGTATGAAGTTTAAGTTTAGAAACAGCCAAAATAACTTGAATTACCAACCAAATCTATGGCAGGACCCATGGACTCGCCCCTTTCAGACATCCTAACCAAGATTGTCCTTCAAGATCTTGAAACAAAATTATTCAACTCGGTAGCAATTTTACCCTTCTTCTGGTGTCACTATGTCGATGATATATTTTTAATTTGGAATTCAGCAATGAGCGATTAAACAGACTCATTGACTCTGCCAATAATATATATCCTAATGCGTTTTACGAAGGAGGAGGAAAATAGCAGTGCCATCCCCTATTTTGATGTTTTCATACAAAAAGATGATGCAGGAGCCTTGATGATATCTGTGTACCAAAAGCCTACCTACATCTCCTCTGTCATTTGCACAGACTCATGCGTCCCATGGGCGTACAAAATTGCAGCCTTCCGTTCTCTCACACATAGGGCCTTCACCGTATCTTCAAACGAGCAGCTGTTTGAAAAAGAAATTCAAAACATCCATTCCATTGCTACTTCTCATGGCTTCAACTCAACAACAATAGACAAATTAATCAGTAAATGTAGAAACAAAAACAGAAGAGATTTGGCTCTCCTCCCAATCACCAGCCCTAAACATACAACCTTTGCTGGGCCTATTTCTTACATTCCTGTCCTATGTGAATCAGTCCACAAACTACTTAGAGCCCAAAATATAAAATTCTTTTTAGCCCAGCTCCAAATCTGAAGAAATTAATCAAAAGGGATAGACACAAATTTAGCCTACTTCAAAAATCGGACATGTACAGATTTCCCCTACATTTGCTGTATAATCCATTGTTTACAACATTGGAAAGCCATAAGTTCTTTACAAGAGAGGTTTGCAGAGCACCAAACTAATGTCAGCCGAAACAAGCTAATTATGGCCACTCCCGAGCTAGCAGTACAAAACACAGGAACAATAGACTGCGAGTACACACCACACTGCTTGTACGTGTGTCCACTTTCTACGGAACCATAGTCCGCGAGGCTATTGAAATAATGACCTCATCCGTACCCACCTTCAACTGAGACACTAGAATCACCCTTTACAACATGTGGAAAGAAGCTTTTTGTCTAAACCAGTCCTAACGTCACCACATAATGCCACTTCACTGAAGACAGAGCGCTGTCATTGCTCTAAAAAGCTCCTGAGTTTTCTCCTAAAAACTTTCAACATGAAAATAGTTTGAAGGTAAACTTTAAAATTTTATTTCTCAACAACAGATAATTTTAAGTTATTTTAATAGCATCTACCATCATTACAAACAAGGGGAGTAGAACTACCACATTGTTTAGAACATCACTGAAATGCTCAGCCCACCTAGTCATGACAGAAACCTCACCTTCTGTAATTTTACCTTGTTTATCCTTTAATTCTTGTAAACCTGTTCATTTTCTACCACACAAAACATTAACTTTCTGGTACAGCTCTCTGCTGTTGTGTTGTCTAACTGCTTCCTCGGCTTTGTCAGCCAAACCATCAAGCCAAAGATTCTTATCAGCTGCTAACTGATCCTTTATTTGTTTAAGCTCTCTGTAATGCTTTCTGTTAGGACTAGTAGGGTATTGATTAAGGGTATTCCTGCAGTTCTTTCTTTCCAAAATAAGTTTGTGCCTTATCACTCAAATAATTTTGCCTCCTCTATTCTTTTGTTTCGTAAAAGAGTACTGGTAGTTCCAAGAAAAGCCTATTAAAAACAGTCCTATTTTTCCTCAACATCAGTAGTAAGCAAGCCATGACTGTTGTAATGATTAAGTAACCTATCACAGTAAGCTTCAGCTATAATTGGATCTTTCAGAGTTTCAGTGTTCAAGGTAAGTTTTTTCCCTTAGCACAGCATGTGCAACAACTGTCATGCAACTTTAGCACAACATGTCATGTTGTGCAACTTTAGCACAACATGTCATGTTTAAGTTGTAAGACACTTTTAACAAGGTAATGGTCAGATATAATTTCAGCTTCCCTATATGACCTGTCATTCCTACACAACTAGCCCATTTGCTGTTAATTAATCTAGAATCAATCATATTGTTATGCAGCCAATTTTGGTGAAACCAGTGTGTACTTATGTATGTCGCAGTATTTGTAATAAGTGTTAGTTATTATCAAACCATAAGTTTACTTACCTGTAGGAGATGTTGACCAAAGCTATTGCAGCTACCAATACCAAAAGGGCCTATCACCTCTCCCCAAAGATCATTCAACACCAACTTTGGCATTAAGTCACCTAGAACAAGGGTAATATCTTTTTTCTTGACCAAATTCTTAATATCCTGAAGTTGTCTGTAAAACCTATCCTTCTCATTCTCAGTGGGAGCATAACACAGATAACATTCAAGTCTTTAATGTTTGTCTGAAATTTAGCTATAAGAAACCTTTTTTTAATGCACTCATATCCTAGCTGAGCATCACTAGCATGTCTGCCTTGGAGATGCTTATTACATTCTCTGCCTGAAAATAGAATTTTAAGATTATTTTTAAGAATCTGACCTTTATCTCTCCACCTGGTCTCTTACAAGCTGAGAATATTGAAATTATAACGGTGGAATTCTTGTGTGAGGACATCAAGAGAATAAGCTCTATGCAGAGTCCTCACATTCCAACTACCTATGGAATAATGAACCCTTTCCCCCAATACTAAAGAAGACCCCTTTCCCCCAATACTAAAGGCTGAAGCCATCTTTACTAGACCACTTCCTCCAATGTAGAATTTAATGAATCCCATAGAAGCAAGAGTTCAGGTGCCTACAATGACCTCTGCTCAGGATTATCCACCAGCTGATAAAACATATCCTGTGAATCTATTCACTTTTGGCTGTCATCCCACAAACTAACAGAAAACACAGTGGAAAATTTTCCCTTCACAGAAGCCCACCAGTGCAGCAAGTCCAGGATCCAAATCAAGATCAAAGCCGTAAACCAGTCTTGTAAGTATAAATGGTCAGCACCAGAACCCTGTAAAGTTGATCATATTATATCAAAAGTTTAGAAAGTGTTGCAACTTTGCCAAACAGAAACAAACAACAGGAAAGGCATGAAGGTCATTCTATGTCAATTCAACCAAGCCAATTCACTGCCCATCACAGATTTCAATGATCTTTCATATAAATGTTAGTGCACATAAGATGTCTAATTGTCCAAAATATTTTGAGTCAAAAAATTTTTTGTAAGGAGCTATAATCGTTTAACCTAAGGGGGAAACATACAAATTGCGATTATGACTAAAAGTGTTTCTTTTTTTTCTTTGCTTCTGTAGTAGATGAGAAGACTAAACTTGGTGTACTGATGTAGATTTGCATTATTAATTCATTAAAAAAATCGAATTTCAAAAATTTAATATGGTTTGAAAAAATTTGAAAAAATTGAAAATTTTAAAATGTGAAAAAAAGTGAAGGTGCCCCTATATATAAAAAATTAAAACTCACATGTTGTATATTATACTACATATAAACATTGTACGAAATTTGGAATATGGTCATTTCTTTGATAACGAGAAAGAAAATATTGAATTTGTACCAATGTTTTCGCTTGATGATGTGCTTCAGGAGACTGCACTGATGCTCTTGTGCATGCACACTGGAGGAGATGCATGGGGAGGCTACTGATGTGTTTGCTGCTTGCACTCAAGTGCAACTTTCTAACTCCAACCACTTCAAAAGCATTCAGCTGCTACTTACAGTTTTAATGTTGCAATGACTGAGTGGTTAGTGCACTTGGCTACTGATCTAAGGGACCTGGTTTCAAGCCCCAGATAAGGCATGGACGTTTGTGTTGTTTTTCTGCTGTGGTCCTGCCATCCTCACAGACCTTCTACTATGCCATATAAACTGACAGACTCCTGTCAGACCTCTGTGGCAAGCAGCTGCTTGAGGGGGCATTTATTTTTATTTTTTATTTATTGATAAAAGTTCATATCCTTTTTTTATAGAAGAGCAAATGGAAAGCCCAATATTTAGAGGGAACAAATTTAACAATATAAATGTTGAGTGATACATAGGGTGACCAAATTGTGATCGGTGAAACTGGGACTTGTTATCATATGTTCTGACTTCAGTTCATATAACTTGAAAATGATAAATTATGCTTTATTTTTGGTCAACTGTTCTGTAATAATTAAGGAAAAAATTTATTCCAAAGCGTGAAAACTGATGGAAGTTTGAATGATTATATATTCTAATTATTTATGAATGAATTCTATATTATCAATGTATTCTATGATAACAATTATTTCATCAGCAATGAATATGACTTCATTAAAATGAACTAAATTCAAACTTGCGTATGCGCAATATTTTCTACTCATTAAATTCAAAGGACCATCTTTGCTTATTTGGACTACATTAGCCCATTAAGCACTTCATTAATTGTTATAGAAAAATTGATCAAAAATAAAACATAATTTACCATTTTCAAGTTATATGAACTGAAGTCGGAACATTTAATTGTGACTAAAAAAGCCTTTAGTCACAATTGCAATTTTTATATTTTCTCCTTAGGTTGAATGATTATAGTTCCTTACAAAAAATTTTTTTACTCAAAATATTTTGGTCAATTAGACATCTTATGTGTACTAACATTTATGCCAAAGATCATTGAAATCTGTGATGGGTGGTAAACTTTTTCCAAAATTTTGGTTTATTTGACGTGGAATGACCCATAAACTAATGCATTGCTCCTTCATGTTACTTTCGGTGATTAAAGCATTGAGTATGATGTTATCCAGATATATTATTTTTGAACTTCATGGTTAGCATGCTTTGCTAGTGATCTAAGGGACCTGGGTTCGAGACCAGGGTAAGGCATGGATGTATGTGTCGTTTTTTCTGCTGAGGTCCTGCTATCCTCATAGGCCTTCTGCTATGACATGTAAACTGACAAGTTCCTGTCAGACGTCTGTGGCAAGCAGCTGCTTGAGGGGGTATTTATTATTATTTTACAAGTTGTTCAATAGGTAAAAAATTTATAAATTTAATTAAAAACCATGAAGAAAAATTGTTGATTTCCATTTGGGAAAAAAAATTACAACCCTGTGTTGTGGAAATATTTTATTTTTAGGTCACTGGAATTTGGAAAAGATTGATCAGACCCTGGCACACATAGATTTAATAATCGGTTAAACTAAGTATTGCTTAAATTAACACTGCAGAACAGAAGGAAACAAGAAAACCAAATATCCAGAATTTCTAGTGAAAGTGCTTTGACCAACAATTGCTACTCAGTATGTGGTGCAGTAAGTGGTAGACACAGCCGAAATTTGCATTCTTTATACTTTTTTATATTATTGCTAATAATTAGTAACCAATAATTAGTATGTATTCATAATGCACTGATTATTAATCACTATGTTACATGAATTGTACCAAATACTTGAATTTATTAATTTGCATAAGTGCTTGTAAATTGCACAGAATTTTTATTTTCTTAAATTATAATTTTGTTGTGTAAAGTTGGCAGCTCTGTATTTATTTATTCATAAAATTTCTGATGTAAATAAAGTATTACGCTAATTTATCAAACTCTTTATACAGCCTAATATGTTAAAGTATAATTAAAACATAAAACTTAGTAGAAACAGTGACTCAGTTATGTCCTTTAGTGTTGTTCAAGTGTAAAATTGAATGTGTTTACTGAGAGATAGTAGTACAATTTATATGTATTATGTTTAAAGTCTTACATTGTAATAGTGTAATGTTAGAAAATATCAGTATAGTAGTTAAACCCCACCAAAAGTTTGCTGCAAAATGTTTGTCCAATGATAATTTGCTACCTCATTCATAGCTTTCCATCATTAACATACTACTCAATTTACAAATGTTGTTGATGATATACTGTTTTATTCATAAAGTAGGTGATGGAATTTCCAAAAAGTTTGTATACTTCCAGAGGGTTTACTCCAAATCCATGTCAGCTTGGAACATGATCTCTTAACCCAACAGCTAGAACTAAGTGAGACCACTACACTAAATTTGGGACTGATCACCCAAGTGCCTGTGGAATGAGATGGAAATGAAAATTTCTGCCACTGATAATATTTCACCGCAGACATACAAGGAACGTGTTCACCCATTTGTTCATCCATTCACCTGCCTGGAATTAGGCTATTACATAAGATTATTGTGTAATAACTAATGATAGTGTATTGTGTGATGCAATATGCTGACATGATTGCATCCTCCCACTGAACTTTGCTCTTTCTTGCTATTATGTAAATGCAGGGTTCCAGTGAACCCTGAACGAGCTATTAAATTTGAAAACTCACCACATCAAAATGATGACTACATAGATTATTGATAACACGAATTATTGAATAACTAAATTCTATATGTATTAAATGGAGAAAAAAAAATTACCATATAAAATCTAATTCATTTTTTCTTTCTTAAAATAAGCAGAAAAAAGACGAGCTGGCATTAGTTCAACTGGTAAGAACACTGGCATGTTTCTGGAGAGATGCGGGTTCAATTCCCGTATGTCAGCTAAAATTTTTTCCACTAAATATTTATTGATTGACTACATGCTCTCTCCTCAAGACAGATAGGTTTTCCTGCCAGGAATTATTGAATAACTAAATTCTATATGTATTAAATGGAGAAAAAAAATTTACCATATAAAATCTAATTCATTTTTTTTTTCAGGTTCAGGAGAACCCAACTTTGATGCATTTGAAAATAATCCTTTCATGACAAAAACACAGAGAAGAGAAATGGAAGTAAAAGCTCTCTTAGAAAAGGTAACCAGGGAACAGTTGTTAATTTTAAAATAATTTTAATGCAGAGTTTCTTTAATAATTTTAATTATTTGTGATAGTTAAAATTTTAATATGGCAATTTTTACCATGCTGTCCCATGGCCAAGTGGTTAACATGCTTGACTAGTGATCAAAGGAACCTAGATTTGAGCCCTGGGTAAGGCATGAATGTTTGTGTTGTCTTTCTGCTCTGATCCCGCCATCTTCACAGACCTTCTACTATGGTGTATCAAACTAACAGGCTCCTGTTAGACCTCTGTGGCAAGCAGCTCCATGAGGGTGGTATTTATTTTTACCACTAAAGTAAGACAGTAAAATTTTTGAAAAAACTATCATCCATTATTTTATTGATAGCTTGGAAAATTATTGTCATAATCCTGAAATGAAGAAATCAATTGTAGATCAGTGGTCTGCTGTAACCTCTTTGATCATAAGAAATGGTGAACATCATTCATTAATATTGCAGGCCCCTTAGGATATCATTTGTTAATATTGCAAATCCCTAGAATATAATTTGTTAATATTTTGAAGTTATGGAACATGATTCCAGATCTCAGACTATAATTTGCTAACAATCTGTTAGTGCAGAAGGGTATACCATGCTGTTCTGAATTAATTTTCGCAATTTCTTCTTGGTGGAGTGGGTACAACAGTGCTGTATAAACAAGTGTCTATACAGCTTTTCAAAACGTTCACTAGTTTGTTTACATATATGATTAAATAGGAATTGATGTAGTAGCTGTACCAGTTTACATCCAACTAAGGTCTCTCATTTCTACCACACTAATTTTGCGAAATTATTTTGCAAGCACAGTTTTGTAATTCAAGCTTTGTTATTTTCCATCTGTAGTGCACTCTAACGGTGGTAATTCAAATTATTGTAATATTCAGGAAATGCAAATTATATATCATTAATGCCTGTTTAACCAAAAATATTTTTTTCATTTATATATGGAAGCAAAAACGTCAGATTATCATTCACCACAATGTCTAGTTGTGTGTGTGATGCAAGGATAAAAAAACCCTTGTATCTGTGCAACACCTCCTATAACAGAAGACCGATGGACCAAGTTACGACATCATCTTAAGTAGTCCTATGTCTAGAAAAATTATTTTAAAATTTATATCTTATTTTATTACTGGTGTATTACTATTTATAATAATGCTTATTTATGAATGTAATTTATTCAGAAAAAAAAATATTCATATATGTTAGAAATTATCATGTTGCTAATATATACAAATAATTTACTTTCCAAATATGGTATATTTATGAATAAAATTTAATATAAATATTAGTACAAAGTATATAAATAGATATATAAGTATTTTTTAGATTACAGGACTACTAATGCAGACATCATCATTTGAACCACCAGCTCTCTGTTGTAGGAGGTGTTAGTCTGTGCATCACTGACAGAGCTGGCAACTACTACAATTTTTTGAATTTTGCCCAAATTTTTGATTAAAATCCAAAAATACAAATTTCGATTTACAGAAGGAAACAATAATAAAGAAGAAGAATTGTTTTGATTTTAACTCTTTACATAAAGATGTGCCTCTTCACCAACTTCTTAGTCTGTGCTTGAATCTGGGCTAACCTATACACTTAATGCCCTGCAAGTTAGATAGGACTTCAGCCATTGCTTCAGCCAGTTGCAGTTCATGAGTTTCTAAACAGTTGGGACCAGTTACCATAGAGTGAAACCAACTTGCAGGGATACAGGAAGATATATTTGTTGGTAATGCTCCATATTCATAATCTGAAAATCTCAGGTTCGAGTCCTAACTTTGCCTACATTGATATTTCCTCTTCCAACCTTGTAAGAAAGGGAACACTCATGGGCTTGGTAAGGTTTATAAAAAAGATTGATTACTCAAGCACCTACTTGCTATATTTCAGTATAATAGGCCATAGAGAATGATCTGTAAGTAAGGTGAGACTTCAGAAGAAAGACAACACAATTAAGAAAACACCATGGCTTATCTAGGCCTCGAACTCTGGTGCCTTTGTTCAGTAGCAAAGAAAGCTAACCACCAGGTCTCCAAGAAATATTGAAAAAAAAAATGTGTATGAACAAAATTGTCTTGTTCAGGAATTTATGTTGTTGTGATTAGTTGTTTCTAATTGAATTATTCTGAAACTAAATGCAACTCTCTTTCACACTTAAAAAAATTACTGAAACTAACCAATCTAATCCAAGATAATTGGTTCACAAGGCACTTTCATTCTGCACTTATTAGCCAGATTCTCAGTTGCATGGTTGAGATACCCGAAGACAACACATCTGCAGTTTTGAATGTAAAGCTTCAGTGAATATGTACTGAATGGAAATAAAGTGGCAAAATGCTTTTAAAAAATTCAAGTGAATTATGATTTATTTTATTCATTTTAAAAGTGTAAATTAAGATATTAAAATTTAAATGGATAAAATTTAATTTTAAATTAACAGAATTAAAATTTAAATTTTAGTTAAATTAATATAACATTACAATTAAGTATAAATATATATTATAGAAATGTTGGTGGGATTGGGCCCCTGTGGCCCTAATGACAAGCTGCCCCTGGATTCAGCTGACCATTTCCAGACAAAACATTAGGCAAAGTCATATCTAAATTCTTTCACCATGCTGAAGTCCCCAAATTTGTATCTAAATGGATATATACAACATGAATTTATCCTATACCCTCTCTTGCTGTGGACAACTAATCCTAAATCAGATTGCTTAGACCTTTCTGCCTTGAAGATTAAGTGTAAGGGAAGTCACACTAACAGTTTAGAAAGCTTCCCTGATCTGTGAATCATGATTCGCGTGGCTGATTTTTCCAAATTATTTATTTTAATATAAATAGTTCATAGCATTTTTATTATTACTTAAATTTATCCTTGAGTT
Organism: Ryuthela nishihirai; assembly: GCA_038380435.1. Taxonomy (NCBI): domain Eukaryota; kingdom Metazoa; phylum Arthropoda; class Arachnida; order Araneae; family Heptathelidae; genus Ryuthela; species Ryuthela nishihirai. The sequence continues at coordinate 56,451,828 of JAWZYU010000028.1, forward strand.
TTTTCTTAACTTTTTAGTCTTGCAAATAACATGTAATATATTTGCTTCAATTTTTGGTTAATGACAAATTAAAGACTAAAAAAGTAGTTTCCCCCCCAAAAAATTATCTTGCTTTAAAAACAAAATAAAATTAAAATTAATTAGGGATAAAGTTAATTTTAATTAAAAATAAAATTTAAACAAAATCAAATTAAAAACAAAAAAATTATAGCATATGAAGTTCAATTAATAATGCATTGAAATTGAGAATGAATCACATTGGGCTCAAGTTACATTATGTAATATTGCAAAAATGTTAAACTTCAAGCAACAACAAATATTTAATAATAAAAATTTAAATTTCTTATTGCTAGTAATGAAATTGAGTTTAATTAAAAATATGACATGCCACACATTTTGAAAGTTGAGTTTCTCCGTAAGTTGTGTTGGGTTGTTTTACCTCTGAGCGGCACTTTTTTGCACACCATGGGCTAAATGGCCAGGTCACATGGACCCCGAAGGCTCAGAGAAGGTTGGGGGAGGGGACCCACTGGAACAGCTGTTGGGAGACAGATGGTAGCCTCCCGTCAAGGCCATCCAGCATGTTCTTTAACATGCACAGGGTATGGCTCTCCCACACACGGGGCCATGGCTTAATGTCCCATCCGACGGACAGCGCCCTTTCCAAGCCCATCAGTGTCCCCTACTGACCATGGGCAGGGCGGGGAATTTTGCGGAGATAAATCTCAACGTTGACCCAGCTGGGACTCGAACCTGGGAACTACAGATTACGAGCCTGGCGCGCTAACCGACTGAGCCACCCCCGCCCCTCTCCGTAAGTAATGTCATTTGAAATAGCCATGTTTTGAGGACAATTTCTGACATTTAATGTAATCTAGTGTCATTTCCGGTAGTTACAAAACATTGTTAATTTTAATCGAAGTATATATTTGAGAAGCAATAAAAAATAATGCCAGAAGCAGCAAAGTGAAAAAATAAAACTTTTAAAAATCAAAAGTCCATTAAAATATTTTCCAGAAGAGATATGTGTAGTTGCTTGATAATGCAATTTCCAGTAGTAATATCAATATCTTGCATTAAAAGCTAGAAAGCATTAAAACTTTGTTAAGGCAGGAAAAGGAGATCGAATTCATGGAAATTAAACTGATTAATAATCCATGTACTACATGATTGCAAATGGAATCCTTTTTGAATTTCCATATTTTTTTGAGCTGTCCAACACATGAAAAATATATGGATTTACATTTATTTTCGACAGTTGATTAAAAACGATAAAAAAAATTGTGTTTTTCGCTTTAAAAAAATGAATCCTTTTGCTGTGGAAATCTTTCATTTTCAGATTCACTGCAATTGGGAAAAGACTAATCAGACTCTCTTACATGAAAAGAGTTAATAATTAATCAAACTAAATATTGTGTAAATTAACACCAAAGAATAGTTGGAATATTAAGAAATATGAATTCAGCAAAATATTTTATGAAAGTGCCTAATGTTTTAAATAAAAGCTTACAAAATATTTTGTGAATGTATTCAAAAAGTAAGATAACTGAAACCAGAAGATATAAGAAAAAGTTGGAAAAATGCAATTTATTGCTTAAAATTGGGCTTCCAATCTTCAATAAAGACCATCAATTTTTTTGTCATATATAATTCAACTCATAATTTTGGATTATGACTAAACTTTTAAGTAATGGATGATATTTTTTTCTCAAGCTTTTTTGATATTAATGGTAAAAAATATACTGAACTTTATAATAGTTACCTTGGGTCTATCTGTTGGATAATTTTGTGTTCACTTGTATGTGTGGTGATACAACGAGACATATAATGATATAATCAGTTTTGTCCATAATTGAGATTATCTTGATTGGTACAAATAACAGGTTGTTCCAAATCAGCCTCTTGTCAAATTATGGCAGTCTTATTTTTTCTCAGAAAATGCAAAAATAATCTTGCATTTGCTCAGCTCTCCATAGCTAATGCTATTTAACTCTTCCTTCTTTTTGGGCAGATGACCAGGTGCAAGTTTTGTGATACCATATTCATCATATTTTTTTTTAATTCAGTTTCCATGCTGAACTCATATCTGTTTTAACTTGCCATTTACCATCAGTGTCACTTACATTTCTTCTATCTGACAACACTTTTATTATGTATTTTTAATTTTTTGAAATTCACTGATGTTTTCAAATGTATATGATTTTATTATGGTTGTCTTGTATTTTAATGTCTATTTTTGGCTTTTTTTACCATTTCTTGGATGTTTTACTCACTTATGCCTATTATGTTCTTGTTTGATATTGTGGTCATTTATGATAGTTCTCTACATTGTGGTTAATTTCTGTATTTTTACCACTGTTGTTCTTCTGTTGCATTTCTGGATTTTACCTTTTAGCTTTGATTGTGGGTTTCTGTGGCTTTTGCTTGTTTTCTGTTTTTAGTTTTGTATCTGCTTTTGCCCCATAAAATTTCAAATAATAAACCAAGTGACACATTAGGCAAGTGTGAAATAATTGTAACCATAATAAGTCAATGGTTTATACAATTTCTGTTTCCTCTCAATTTAAATAATGCAATAAGGAAGCACCCTAAAATAGAGCACAACTTATAATCATTTTCAATTATGTGTGAATCACCATTATCTTTAGCTTAAGTGGTTAGAAAATCTTACGTTTAGCCAGGGGATCCTATGTTTGAATTTAGAAGTTGGATAACTTTTTTTACACTCTCCTAATGTACACTGCCTTCCCAAATTATGAACACTGCATCATGCATTAAGTACGATGAAACATGGCAGTGCATGAAAAAATTCTTACATAAGTATTCTATGTCACTTTGAAGTCCTACAAGAGCCATAAAGGCATGGTGGAAAGCAAAGTCAAGTTCCACATGGGTGAAAATGCTGATCTGATCGACTTCAAAAGGGAGCTCATAATTGAAGTGTGGTGGATAGGAGTATCTGTAATGGAAGTGATGAAATTCAGTGGGAAAATCATGGGGCACAATACCCCCAGATGTATGGAGAATGGTAATGGTCTTAAAAAACATCTGCCAACCATGGCAAATGCTGGACAAAAAAGGCTCTGACAGACATTTATTGATATGAACTGTATAGCAAAACCAAGCTACTACAGTTCATTAGCTGAGAGAGATGACTGCTAGCGGTACTTCAAAACCCATTTTAATTTCAACTATGCACAGAGAATTTAAAACATATAAATTTGAGAACTGTACCATGATACATACAATGAAGTATTAAGTAGGTGTTTATAACAGTTTGGCCAGATAGTGTATGTTAAAATATCTTGAGTTATTGATCATTTGCATGAAAATTCTCTACACTGCAAAATCATTCGTTTTCTAGCATTTAACATTCATTTGAATATTATGTAATGTTTGACAATTTTTGGTTCTTGTGCCATTGGTGTACCCAGAAACTTCCAATGGAGGAAGGGAGGGGGAGGTGTACATATTTGGAGTCTCATTTGACCTATATACTGAAGAGCCAAAACATTATGACCAGTGTGTCTTTATGCAAATCAAAGCAACTGCAGATAAATGGCAGTGCACATGAAGGTCATGAAATGGTGAAAATAACACCTGATGTGGAGCTCTGTTAATCAGTATTATTCTTGTTTTTCAGATGGGAAAGGCAGAGGACTTAAGTGAGTTTGATAAAGGCCAAATTGTAATGGCCAGAAGACTAGGTCAGAGCATTTCTGAGATGGCTATGCTTTCTCAGAAACTTGGGTACTCACGGTCAGCCATAGTTAGTACCTTCAAAAAGTGGTCCGAGGAGGGAAAAACCATAAACCACCAGCAAGGTATGGGCCCAATCATGGCTCATCGATGCTAGAGGTGAGTGAATGCTATCCCTTATAGTATGAGCCAACAGAAGGGATACTGTGGTGCACTTGCCTGTAATTTGAATGCTGGTGATGGGAGTAATGTGTCACAACACACAGTACATTGAACCCTGCTGAAAATGGGGCTGCATAGCCGCAGGCTGCTCCGAGTGCCCATGCTAACCTTGGTTCACTGTCAAAAATGCCTACAATGGGCATGCAAGCATCAAAACTTGACCTTGAATGATTGGAAGGTCATCTGGTCTGATAAATCTCATTTTCTCTTATACCATGACATGGATGGCCAGATACATGTGTGTTGTTTACCTGGGGAAGTGTTGGCATCAGGATGCACTGTGGGAAGAAAACAAGCTGGTGGAAGAAGTGTAATACTTTGGTAATGTTCTGCTGGGGTCCAGTCATTCATGTGCAGGAAACTATGACATCTACCACCTACCTAAACATCATTGCAGACCAGGTACATCATTTCATGGCAATGGTATATCTCTCTAGTTGTGCCTTCTTTCAGCAGGATAATGCACCATGCCACACTGTCCGAATTGTTCAAGAATGGTTCGTGGAACATGACGAAGACTTCCAGATATTGCCCTGCCTCCAAATTCCTCAGACATCAGTCCAATCGAGCATCTGTGGTTTGTGTTGGAACAGTATATCCAATCTGCGGCAGCTCAACCATGTAACTTACAATAGGTAAAGGATCTGCTGGCAACTTGTTGGTACCAGATACCACAAGACATCTTTAGAAATCTATGCCTTGCCGGGTAAGAGCTGTTTTGGCGGCAAATGGAGAGCCAACATCATCATATTAGGCAGGTGGTCATAATGTTTTGACTCTTAGGTGTATATGATATTTTTAGGACTGCAATAGGAAATAAATGACAACTGAAGCCCTCAAAAGATGAAAGGTTATAACCTCTGACTTCCCCCACCCACTACTGATTGGCGAATTATATATGCAGTGTTACTACTCTATAAGCTTATTTAATTAGAATAATGCCATATTTAATCCAATGATACTAGTAATTTTGACGAACAATTATCAGAAGAAATTTGTTTTGTTTATGCTTTTCTTATTTTAATGATTTTTATTTTTTTGACTTTTATGATTTTAAATTGTTAAGCTTTTCAGTCATATTATGCATGTTTTATTTGTAGATTCAACCAGAATTAATTACATTGGATCCTTGTCAGTTGGGATTTGTAGATGTTCCTAGCTTAAAAGAGAAGATAGAAAAAAAGAAAAAATTATTGGTGAATTTTTTTTTTACAATGATGTATTTATGATTATTGTCTTTGTGTGTTATTTTTGTTTTGGCAAATGTAAAGAATGAAAAGTTTTTTAAATTGATTTCAAAGTGATCCTATTTAACTCTTCCAGGATCCCTCCCTATTATACATGGTGACAAAATCCCAAATGAGAAGTCTCAAGACATATGTCTATTTTTAGTACAACAAGAAACTGAAATTTTTATTTAAAAAAAAAATGCTGTTTGAATTTTTTTTACATATATCTTATAAAAATATGAAATTCAAGCTTGAAAAATAATTTTTTTTTTATTTCAAGCATATTTTACTAACCTATGATATAAATAATTTATTAAAAGATCTGATCATCATTTCTCAGAAGTGTTATTCAGATTGTTGATTTGTTTGTTAACCTTATTCTGTGCTGAAGCAACCTACTGATTTAAGCTCAAAAATTTGATTTGAACTATTATAAACATTTTTTTTTCTTAAAGTTTCAAAATTCCCTTGAAAATTACCAAATAGTCAAAAAACAATGTGTTGTAATAGAGAACTAAACAATTAAAAAGCACCTTTGAATGCTGATATAAAATCGTGTACGATGTAAATCAGTTTTCTTGTATTCAAAAGTGTGGTACAAAGTCAATGATATTATTCAGCAAAGTTCGATTTAATGTTATTAGAGATGTGCTTACAGTTATAAATAGTAGAAAATGAGAAACATATCCTTGGCAAACAAACTTGATGGTTTTGTTGTGAAATGTTGAAAAATAACTTCATGGCTGTGTCATGCAAAATTTTTAAAAATTAAAAAATTAAAATACCTATCTTCTTATAGGGCTCTAAAAAGTAGAAAATAAACCTAAAACATTTCAATGGTGCAATCAATCGCTAAGTACATATTCACTTCATAGCAAGTAGGGGGAAGGCAATCTTTTCGAATAGGTAAATCGGTGCATTATCTTCCTTTGAAGTGAATACAAACTCAGTAAATATGCTCAAACCATCATACAAAATAATATTCACATTGATCAAATAGAATTCAAACCACTACTTGCACCAAAAACAAAATTTTAACTGCTATATGCAGAAAATATATAAATCCACACATATTTGGATAATTTATGCAACACGGAGATTCCCTCCTGCCATCAGCGTGAAATCTCTTGCTGCAACAACGACTATGTTCAAGCACACACGTAATTCAATGTCAGATGATCCGAGCAGTGAGATGGGTACATATGGAGTAACTGGTGGCTAATATCGAGAGCCTGAGGAAGCTATATGCAGGTGTATAGCAAAACACGTCGCTCTACTAGTTAAAAAGGCCTTAAGGCCATGTCTTTTTTATTGGTATTGAGGTAATTAATCTTGCCTATTGAGGGTTTTAAAAGTTATCTTTTAAATTATGAAACTTAAGTATTGAGGAAAGTACAAATAAGATTCAGTTACCAGTTTTTGCACAATTGAAACTGTTCTGTCCATGATTAGTTGTTTGATAAAAACGTGGAGCTGCTCATGTTGAAAGTTATTCTACATTGGTAGAAGTAAGTTTCACAGCATACAATGAACTTTACAACTGAACTGCCACTTCGAAAAGTCAGTAATGGTCAATAAAATGATGTGTCTACAACTGAAACAACATCGATAAATACCGGCAATATGCGAAAGAAGTGCAACTTATCAAGAATGGACTAAAGGATATAGGTAACATGAATGACTACTGAATTAAGTGTCTATCAAGAAAGTGCATGAAATAAGGACTGGTAGCAATGAACCCAACATTTGCTTCAAATGCCATCACGAAGTACAAACCACTGCCGCTGTACCAGCCCCCAAGAATACTGGTAAATACCTTTGTTTACTTGCTCTGACTAACCTTTGGTGGTCAAAGGATTCTTTTAGAGTAATTTAATAATATGGGTATTAAACTAATGAATTGAAATAATAGAATTGCTGGTCAACTTGGCAAGTTTCCAAAATTCATTCCTAGTTTTAGCATTCCTCTGTGCTTGAGCATTCAAACATCTAAGATAGTTGGTATAACAGCATTATTGTGAAGTATTAAATTTACAACAAACTTTTTTGTTTACAGAGATAAATTAAAAATTCCTTTTGTGTTGGATAGGTATTGTTGAAATATTATGATATGCACTTTCCAAATCTCTCTAAATCTATTTCAAACGAATATTGCAAACAATGTATTTATGCTAGAAATTTGAAATTTTGGTGGTGTAATGTGAAGGTTACGAAGTTTCCATTGCCAACAGTGAGTTGACCCCATAGACCCAGAGGGGGTGGGAAAACGCACCTTTTTAGTTTTAGCAGATAATTTTTGGTTTGTAGAGATAAATGAAAAATTTTTTGGGGTTAGTTAGGAATAGATAAAATATGATTTGCACTTTTTTAATCTTCTGAAAACTATAATTGCATCATCTAGTGGCAGAAAAATTTGCAAATTCCAAAATTTCAAACAAATATTGCAAATGGCGTATTTAAGCTAGAAATTTTAAATTTTAGTGGCAGAATGTACACTTCATGAAGTTTCTATTAGGAAAAATGAAAATTATATTTTGAAAACTTTTTTTTTAAGTTTGATTGGTACTGATGAAATATTATAATTTGCATTTTTCATATATTTAGTAGTTTTAATATATTGCAAAATCTCGAGTATAATATGAACAATTTTTGCTCATTTTAGCCCTCTAAAATGGGGGTGCGTATTATACTCACATACAAAAAAATGTCATTTTCAATATTGAACAGTCATACATCAGCTTTGAGACATTATTGCAAGACGCATTTTGCACTTTTGGCAACAGTGCACAGTGACCATGCCCCCTCCTCTTGTCCTTTTGAGAAGTGGGGAGCCCTAAAAATGAATCCGAGGAAATGTTATACTGCAGCAGAAAAGCTGTTAGTAGTAAAATATGCAGAATCTGATAATAATCGGGCAGCAAGTTGTCATTTTTCCATTAACAGTCAAACATCCGATTATGGCAAAAAAAAGAGGTGCTGCAAGTGTTGCCTAGTAAGAAAAAAGCGAATCGTGGGTTACCACCAAGTTTTTCAGACCTAGAAAAAACATTAATGGTGTGGGTAGTAGATAGAAGGCAACGTGGCATTGGTGTTTCATGCATTGAAATCAGACTTAAACCTCTGGAACTTAAAAAATATCTTGTGGGCACAACAAAATTTAAAGCATCATATGGATGGGCAGTTTGTTTTATGAAGGAGCATGGTCTTTTAGTTCATAGAAGAACTACCATTGCACAACATCGTCCATATGACCACAAAAAAAAGCTTTTGGAGAAAAACTTTGAGTTAAAATCTTGAAAAATTATGGATGCATATTATATACAAATTTACATTTTTCCAGAAACTTTCAGGCTAAATTAAGCATGTGCATTATACATGGGTGTGCATTATATTCAAGATTTTACGGTATATAATCTGTACAGATCACTGAAATGATGAAACAGCAGAGCTGTTATTGAGTTTTACAAATAATATGTATAGAATAAAAATTTGACAAATTAGTGGTATTTTTTAAGAAATATTCCACTGACAGCAGTAACCTACCCACTTTTCTAAGAGAGGTGTGGAAAATGCAATTTTTAAAATTTCAGAATTAAAAGATGAATACTTTTATGTTGTATAATTATTAATAAAATACTATTTACATTTTTCCAATCATCCGTTAGCTCAAATTAAAACTTCTAAGGAATGAAACAGTAGGTAAAGGAAAAACTTCGTTCTGTTTGAAAACAAGATTCTCATATGCGCCAGAAACGATATGCTTTCTTCTAGTTTAAATTTTCGAATTTTTTTTCTCATTAAAAACACCTACCTTAAAAAACTTTTATGTATGACTCATAAACATCGAACACTTCCCCCCCCCCTTTTGGAGTAATGTTTGAGATAGCCCACGACATTGGATATGTCACAAAATTTAATTTGATATATGACTCATTAAAGTCAAACCACACGAAAATTCATCCCTGCCCCTTTTATCAGGGATGGCAAAATTCGAAATAGTTTACGACTGTCATTATATGAGCTTTCATTTGACACCTAACTCATAGTTGTAGGCCCTCGCATTCGGAAGATATAGTAGAACAACTTTCACATTTCCCATATTTTAGGGGGGAAGAAGGCACGGGAGTTAAATTTTTTATACCCTACAACATTCCCCATGTCACAAGTTTTCATTAGACACATAGCTTGTTACTTTCTGCACTCGCATTCAGGAGATATAGGGGGAACAATCATTTACATATTTCTCTCTTTTTAAGGGGGAAGAAAAAAAAAAGACCATTGAGAGCAGCTGAATCTTTTGTAGAAAAATCATTAAGGTCATGCTGATGTATCCTATGTGACATATTTATCACCAATTTTTCTTCATTCGTGGGGTGTCAATTTTTATATCCTATGACACTCCCCATATCACAAACTTTTATTTTGTAGATAAATCATTAAGTTTCTCTTTCGCTTTTAAAAGCTATGGTGGAACAACATTTTGCCAAATCCACAAACTGACAAATTGATCAACTGTCAAAGCCAAAAGCAATAGCAAGATAGGTAAAAAACAGATTAGTGATAATCACATCATAAAAAACTAAAATAGTAAAAATATATTGTACACAAAATGCAAAGTATTTAGATTTCGAATGCAGTATAAATTCTTCGTTGGCAAAATGTGGTCAGTTCTGTACCAAATTTTATTTTGAGAAGGTTTATTTGAAAAGCATTGAAGTATGTACAATATATCAAATATCATTATTTAGATGTGTGCATTTGATGTGTCATTATTTAGAGAATGAATAGGTAACTGCACATACGTATTGTTGCAGTATAAAAGTTTAAACTGAGAATTGGGACTGCTGGTGATTCTATCTTCATCAAAGATGGGAGTTGAATTACGGTTGATAACTTGATATCGTATTTGTGTTCTTTGATTCTTCTACATAAGCTTCTTGAGGTCATGCTGATGTATCCCATGTGGCATATTTACCACCAATTTTTCACAAATAAATAAAATAATTAGCAGTCCTTTGCATACAAGAAAATTGATCTGCATTGGATGTGATTTTATATTGATTTAAAGGTACTTTTTAGTAATTTTTGTCTCAAATTAGCCAAAAATTGCTATTTTAAAATTGGAAGATTTTGAAAGTAATTATGAAGTATATACTTCTATTTTTTATTTTGTGCTTTCTTTTCTGCCTTAAAATTATTTCAGTATGAATAGAATTGTTTTTATCATTCATCCCAGCATTCAACTATGCTCTCTGGTTACTTAAACCAAAACTACAACTAAAAATAACTTTTTTATGCAAAATTGGTGGTGAATGTGTCACATAGGATACATCAGTGTCACTGTGAAATCGTATGGCATACCAGTCAAGTTAGTTAACATAATGAAAGCTCTCTATAATAACACTGAGTCATGTGTGGAAGTTGGTAAGACTTGTAGCAATTGGTTTAGCATTGCTTCTGGTGTTCGACAAGGGTGCATTTTGTCTCTTTTTGTCTTTACTTATTGTGTTATGTGTAATTCACTGCAAGAGAAAAATTTAGGCTTAAATGTTAAATAATTTATTAAAGAATATTTTATTAATTCAAGAAATAATTTAGGCTTAATAATCTGGAGATCTGAAAATTTCTGATTCAGATTATGTTGATGATTTGATGCTTCAGTTGCTGTGAATGGTCGCACCCTTGAGCAAGTGTCTCCGTTTAATTATCTTGGGAGTTATGTAACAGATACTGGTGATGTGCGGCATGAGATTAACAGATGAATAGGGATGCCTCTGGGACTTTTAGGAATCTATGGGGAGTGTGGAGAAATAGGCGTATACACCTAAATACTAAAGCTAGACTGTATAATAGTTTGGTACTTTCTAGGGTTAGTTATGGTAGTGAAACTTGGACACTTTGTAAACAAGATAACAGGAAACTTGATTCTTTTGATTCTAGATGCTTATGCAGTATCTTGGGCATTAGGAAGATTACCTCAGAAAGAGGGGGAGACCTAGAATGTGGTGGGCAGACAATGTTAAACAGGACCTTGTTAGAATTGGTGTACAGTGGCCTGATGCAGCAGATGTAGTTCAGAACATATATGCTTCGAGAACTAAATTGCACGGTCTGGTTGAACTTCCGAAGCCCATGGCTGCTTGAGGATGATGATGATAACGTGACTTATTTCTGTTGATTGGTTTTGTATTTAAAAAAAAAATAAAAAAAATTGACTTGTTTATTTGACTCAACACAGTTGATGAAAAGTGTGGACTTTTCTCAAAGTGAAGTATAGATCACATTGTGGAAACAAATTATCATCTGGTGGTTGGTTTAGCAGTAGAGAGCTCTGGAATGTATCTAGAGCAACCTTTCTCAACTGTGTTTCCCTGTAACCCTAAGGTTCTGTGAGAGATCATGATTTAAAAAAAAAATACACAAAAAGGGTAGGTTAGTAAGTTGGCCAAAATAAACAGATCCAAAGGAAAAAATATCTTTCTCAACTCAAAAGAGCATTGACAATTATTATTGGATTATTATATCTACAACTTACTGATCACGCTAACGTACCATGAGCTGTATATATAATAATTTTTATGTAGGACCAGTACCAAAAAGACCTATCATTCCTGCCCAAAGATCAGAGTCAGTACCAGTTTTATCATTGAAGTTACCTAGAACAAGTGTAATATCTCCTTGACGGATTTAAAAATATTCTGAAGTCATTTGTAAAACCTATCTTTCTCATTCTAGTCCTCTGTGGGGGCATAACAACAGGTAACCTTCAAGTCTTTAATATGTGTTTTAAATTTAGTTGTAAGAAAACTTTCATTAAAGCACTCATATCCTAGAAGAGTATCACTACCACGTCTGCTGAAAAGCAAACCTACCCCTAGAAGATGCTTTCCTACTTCTCTCTTTGAAAAGAGAAATCTGAGATTATTTTTAAGTATCTGACCTTTATCTGTCCATCTTGTCTCTTGCAAGCTGAGAATATCTAGGTTATATTGGCAAAATTCTTGTGTGAGGACATCAAGAGAATAATCTCAGTGCAGCATCCTCACATTCCTAGAACTGGAGAGAAAATGGTTAGTGGGATGTTTAAGGAAACCATGTTTATTGAGAGATGAGGTGCCTATAATATAAAATAATCCTTGAATTGCAGGCATGAAGCATAGATCTATTTCCCTCCACTGTGTTAACCATCCATGCTGCCATGAATTTCTTCCACTATTGGGTCAATAGCATATCATTATAAGCAAGGTTCAGGTACCTGCAATGGCCTCTAATCAGGATTTTCCACCAGCTGATATAAGGTATCCTATGCATCTATTCATTTGGTGCTGTAAATCTACAAACAGAAAACAAAGTGGTAGATTTTTCCTCAGCAGACCACCACCAATGCGGCAATTTCAGGATTTGTAATCAAATTCAAAACTATTAAATGATCCAGTGAATTTAATTGGTTAGCACCAAGATTCTTGAAAGTTGACCACTCTTCAACAGGGCAGGGAAAAAAAAGGGGGGAGGGAGGGTATATTAATAAAATAAGCTACACTGATGTGGGAGCCCTCCTCTTCTCTTTCCTTCCAGAAAGGAATATATCTTTTGAATGGCATTAACAGCACGCACCATCAAAGGCAGGTTTACACAGCTTTCCTTACAGATGTATGCAGTTACCATTTACAGACTAATCTATTGATGGTATGTGTCTAATAAAATATTGCCACTCTAATTATTGTGACCCAGGATGTAAAGTGGGTGAGAATAGAGCTTTATGTATTCAAATTCTTTTGAATTTTTTGCAGACTGTAGAATAGAAAATATTTCTGTAGATGCCAGTTATGAAATAAAAACAATTAAATAGTGAAAAACATTATAACTGTGTATAAAACATAATTGTAATATTTCTGATTAATCACACATGGCAAAAAAAGTTATTTAATCATTTGTGCATTAAAATTTTGAAAAATATCATCTGTTTCAATAAGTAGTAGCTGCATTGTTTGTGTAATGTTCGCAGTTGCCACCATGGCTCAGTGGTATTACATTGCTTTGCAGTTTTCTGAATTTGTAGATTTTTACATAATTATAGTGTAAACACAATAAATATTTTCAGGTCTTATTGGAATATCAATGATATTTTCTGAACCATATAAAATTTAACATAGTATTATACATTGTCCTACCAAAATATTAGTGTACATGATATTTTAAATATGTATTTCTATGATATGCCAATGAGAATGCAGATTCAAAGCGTTATATCTTTTCGAATATGCATTTAATGGAAAAATGAAATATTTCTAATTAATCAAACGTAGCAAACAAGTTATTTAATCATTTGTGCATAAAATTTTAAAAAAGTAAAAAAAGATATTAAATTAAAAAAAAATAAAGCAGTTATTTGAATATTCACAATGAAATAGTGATGTGAAACTGATAAATATTTTATCCTTTATTGTAGTATGTTAAGCCACCTAAGATAGAATATGAACCACATTGCAGGAAAGTCTGCAGTAAGACTGTTAAGGCTTTTAAGAGCAAGAAAGGCTTGCAGGAAGAAAGGAAAATGGTAATGAGATAATAATCATAGTTTTTAGTGATAATTGTTTTGATGGCCACCTTCGATTAGTAATTGTTGAACTGAATATTGCAACATATTATAATCACAAATAAATAAAGTATAAAGTGTATTAAATTATATGTCGAACATTATAATTGTGTTATGCTTAATGATAAAATTATAAGTACACCCAATTCTGTTTTTACATGGTAGATAGGTTCCCGAAAAAACAGTGCAAAAAAAAAAACGTGTTGTTGGGTTCGGTTGTTTTACCTCTGAGCTGCACTTTTTTGCACACCATGGGCTAAATGGCCAGGTCACAAGGACCCCGAATGCTCAGAGAAGGTTGGGAGAGGGGGTCCCGCACACGGGGCCACGGCTTAACGTCCCATCCGACGGACTTTCCAAGCGGCGGCCTTTCCAAGCCCATCGCTTGAGAAGCCCGATCTTATCGCCATGAGCGATAAGATCGATGAGAATTTTCAAGGACGGCGGCCTTTCCAAGCCCGTCAGTGTCCCCTACTACCATGGGCAGGGCGGGGAATTTTGCGGAGATAAATCTCAACGCTGATCCAGCTGGGACTCAAACCTGGGAACTACAGATTATGAGCCTGGCGCGCTACCGGCTGAGCCCCCCCCCCCCCCCCCCCTGAAAAAAAAATACATTGAATATGTAAAAATAGAAGATTGGTTCCAGATGTGAAAACCCAGTACAAATAACAAGTTGTTTTCAAACAAATCATATCAAAATCTTTAATTAAATCTTTATTTGATATTTATTCATTTAAACACATTTTTTATTTTATAAACTTAGAAAGATGATTTTATGTACATAAATCTGCTTAGGACCCACCCATCCTCACAGATCCCTGTATTATTGGCACATTAAATTGACAGACAGGTTCTTGTCAGACCTCTGTGGCAAGCAGCTGCTTGAGGAGGTATTTTTTATCATCATCATTATCATCATCCTCAGGCAGCCATGGCTACAGAGGTCCAACCAGACCATGCAATCTAGTTCTCCAAGCAAGTTTGTGTTGAGCTACATCTACTGCATCTGGCCACTGCACACCAATTCTAATAAGGTCCTATTTGACATTGTCTGCCCATCGCATCCTAGGTCTCCCCCACTTTCTGTAGCCTTTAGGCACACTGTTCATAACTCTTCGCCAATCTATAATTATCCATAAGGGCAACATGGCCAAACCAGTGGAGTCTCTCTCTGCACAATATGCTGCTTAAAGGATGTTGCAGACTCCTTTGCCTAACCTCATAATAGTTACAAAGTTGAACCACCTAATGCCCAAGATACTGCATAAGCATCTAGAAAAAAGCATCTAGTTTCCTGTTATCTTGTTTACAAAGTGTCCAAGTTCCACTACCATAACTAACCCTAGAAAGAACCAAACTATTATACAGACTAATTTTAGTCTTTAGATGTATACACCTATTTCTCTACACTCTCCATAGATTCTTAAAAGTCCCGGCAGCAATCCCTATTCGTCTGTTAATCTCATGCCGCACATCACGAGTATCTGTTACATAGCTCCCAAGAAAATTAAACTGTGACACTTGCTCAAGACAACAACCATTCAGATTAACTGAATCGCAGCTTACCTGACCAGTTTTCATCACTTTAGTTTTCTCTCTGTTTATAACCAAATCTACTCTACTACCAGTCTCATCAACAGCTCAAATGAAAGAGTTCATCTCATCAACATCATTTGCCAAAAGGGCTAAATCATCAGCATAATCTAAATCAGAAATTTTCATATCTGCAGTCCATTTAAGACCAAAATCTTTCCCTTGAAGTGAATTTCGCATAACATAATCAATAACCAAACTAAAGAGAAAAGGAGACAAAATGCACCCTTGTCGAACACCAGAAGTAATGCTAAACCAATTGATATAAGCCTTACCAACTCTCACACATGACTCAGTGTTATTATAGAGAGCTTTCATTATGTTAACTAACTTGTCTGATATACCATATGATCTTACAATCAATGACAAATTATGATGATCAACAGAGTCGAAAGCCTTTTTGAAATCAACAGAGCTAGCAACCAAAGGTTTCTGAAACTCTAAACATTTCTCAAGAATCTGCCTGAGTGAAAATGGTCCAGAGCACCTGACATGTTATCAGGAGGTCATGGGGTTCATATCCCACCCGGCTCAAGACAATTTTTCCTCTAAAATTTAAATCGACGCTAAACTACTGATTTATTAGTTGATATGGAATACGTCAAGTTTATTTCATTCTTTATTATCTGCATACTTGTAATCATATGCTTCCATCTATATGGCAAATACAAAGCTGCTTGGGCTAAAAATTGCCTGAATAGCGCCTATATGTAACATAAAAGGAATGTTCATAGTGCTAATTAGAGGAGATCTTGATTGGCGGCCGGTAGTTATCACAAGAACTGTGATCACCTTTTTTGAAAATAGGTATAACAATAGCTCTGATAAAATCCTTAGGAACCATGCCTTTATCATAAAAGATATTCAAAATTTCAGTCATCCAAGTGGTAATCCAAACAATCCCAGCTCTAAGCTTTCCGTAGTAGTTTCATCTGCTCCTGGGGATTTATAAAGTTTAAGTTTAGAAACAGCCAAAATAACTTCAGATTGTGTTATAGGGCCAATATTAAAGCTACCAATGCATCTATCATCATTGCAAATAATGGGAGTAGAACTAACCACATTGTTTAGAACATCACTGAAATGCTCAGCCCACCTAGCCATGACAGAATCCTCACCTTCTATAACCTTACCTTGTTTATCCTTGAATCCCTGTATACCTGTTCGTTTTCTACCACACCAAACTAACTATCTGGTACAGCTCTCTGCTGTTGTGCTGTCTAACTACTTCCTCGGCTTCGTCAGCCAAGCTATCAAGCCAAAGATCCTTACCTGCAGCTAACTGATCCTTTACATGTTTATTAAGCTCTCTGTAATGCTTTCTATTAGGACTAGTAGGGTATTGATTAAGAACATTCCTGCAGTTCCTTCTTTCTGAAATAAGCTCAAGTGCCTTATCACTCAAATAATTCTGCCTCCTCTGCACCTTTTTTCCTAAAAGGGTACTGTTAGTTTCCAAAAAAGCCTGTTTAAAATGGTCCCATTCTTCCTCAACTTCAGTAGTAAGCAAACCATGACTGTCATAATGACTAAGTAACCTATCATGGTAAGCTTTAACTATAACTGGGTCTTTCAGAGCTTCAGTATTAAAGGTAAAATTTTTAACCCTAGCACAACACTTTTTAAGTTTAAGTTGCAAGACACTTTTAACAAGGTAATGGTCAGATCCAATTTCAGCTCCCTTATATGCCCTGGTATTTCTAAGAGAACTAGCCCATTTGCTGTTAATTAATATGTAATCAATCATATTCTTATGCAGCCCATCAGGTGAAACCCATGTGTACTTATGTATGTCGCGGTGTTTGTAATAAGTGTTAGTTATTCTGAATCCATTGAGTTTACTTACCTGTAGGAGACGTTGCCCATTGTAGCTATCAATACGAAAAAGGGCCTATCACCCGTCCCTGAAGGTTGAAGTCACCTAGAACAAGGGTAATATCTCCTTT